>CM077115.1:71710988-72910988 GCA_039619475.1 Icerya purchasi | reverse complement strand
AAATTGCATTATAGAATAAAACATGCGCGCACACACATACACTCGCATAAATGCAGCATCCGAAGATTAATTGACATTTTTCGTGCTGTAATTATTACGATTTCATGCGTTAATAATAAACAAAATGTTAATACAATGCGATTTGGAAAACATAAAGAAAACAAATAAAATTCAAAAGCTCTGCAACCGTTTAACTTATAAATTTGAAATTGTGCACATAAATCGCGGATAAAGTGTTCTTCCAAAAAATATGTATGTACGAATAACTTAATTATCGGGGACGGCTAAAGTTGTATAAATTAACATGCACATTAAAAGAAAGTTAAATCAAATAACCAATTTCTAGTTTTCATACTGGAGTTTTGGAGATTAAAAAGGAGGTTAATTTTTTTTCTAGAGGTGTCGTATATCGATGGACAGCTCGAGTAATGAAATAAATTTAACACAACTCTAAAAGTTTTGCAAAAAGTTAAAAAAAAATGTTAAACGCAGTGCGTCTCTTCGACTTTATGGAGTGAATATTACACTTCAAAAATTTAAAACAGCTCATATGCATACTTAAGGGGATATTACAGAATAGCCTGGAACCTAAAATTTGTTTGTCAGTCTAAAGAAGTTATTCTCCTATTTTCTTGTTTACTTTTAACGGGAACCGTTCGTTTAGGCTTAATCGACTAGCGTCGGTCGATTAGCCTTAGAGAAAGTTATTTTCATAGAGGTAATAAAAAATGAAGCGGAAGTGGTAAAATTGTCATAGAACAAATCGTATCTTTTTCTTGTATTTCTTGGAATTGACTCTTTATAATTTTATTGTAAAACGGTTATTAATATTTCGGCGGAAAAATAATTACTAGCGAGCAAGCTAAAAATATGTATTGAAAATGGAATATTTTTCGAACAGATTATCTTTTAACAATGACCGTAGTACAATGAAGATATGAAGCTGTTTTCTATGAATTCTAAGTGTAGTAGCACTTCGGTATGTTCACCAAATTCTGAACGGTTAAAGAAAAGGCGAAATGTATCTACCCGCATTGTCCATAATCCATACAATTGGCTATTTAAAATTTCTAAGAAAATGGTTAATTTTTCTAACAGGAGAACATAATAAAATATACACAATGAATGGGCGCAAAACATGTCATTATTATTATTGTTACTTTTCTGCTCAGAAAAAAAAAAAAAAAAAAAACCCAGCAAAGGCTGTTAACCCATACAATAGTGTCTGTCACTCGTTTCAGTATCAACAAAATAAAAAAAAAAAACAAAAAAAACTACTGTTTTAGTGTTTTATTCCATTCCTAAGGAGATATCGTGTTCGTGAGTAGTTCGTTGAAAATACCTTTTCTTTTTAAATTTTTTGCGAAAACGTTACTTATTATAATAGCGCATGAAACTTAAATTGTAAGAAAAAGGGTGGAAGATGTTTTGTAGAAGACTTTACTCTTTGCTTTTGATGGACATAAAGAAACATCATTCAACTATTTAAATAAAAAATCTGTTCCATAAGTTAATAAATTCTCACTTTGTATGTAAATTTCATACAGATATTATTTATTTTAAAATTCATAAATTTTATATTGTAAAATAGATGAATTTATAATGATTTTTATCAAAATTTTACTTGTTGGTTAACACAAATTACATGAGAAACGTATTTTAATGGAAAATATATGACTTTTAGAATCGTACGAAATAGTTTATACGCTATAAATATCATTTTAGCCCTTTTATTTTATTTCACACATAGCCGGTCAGGCGCAATTAATGCTCAGGGATTTGTGTAATTTTTTTTTAGACCTAGGTCCAGCTAAAGAGAATAGTGTAACTAATTTAAGATTCTTGCTCGTGTGATGAGAAATTCTGCGTGTTAATTATTGGTAAAAACACAAAAAACAAAAAGAAAATAAAAGTACTATTTAAATAGAGTAGAAAAATTAATTTACACGCTTTGATTCTAAATTCGGTATTGTCTTTTTTTCAACTTCAGACGATACGAAATAATAATGTAATATTCTTTAACTGGGTTTATATATCCCTGCTGGGGAATGTCATTTTAAAGATAGTTAATCGTTAATTTTATTTTTTAGTAAAATTCGTTCCCGCAAAAAGACCATTTTAACTAAACACTATTTTAAAAATTAACCGGAAAACTAACACTTAAAAATTCGTGCCGATACTTTCGGTTCGTTATTCTTTAAGAGAAGTAATTAATTAAAGTTCCTAAAAATAGTGCACTTAAAATAATATTTAATGAAAGATAATGTAAACTGCTTAACCCTTATGTGCAAACCCGGGTACGTACCACCCTGTTGCCCACCGGCGGACATTTTGTGAAAATTTCTGATGACCTCTTCAATAATTTTCCAAATCCTCCCGGATTCTCGTGCTTTAACTCTTTTTCTTTCGAATAGTGATGTCAAAAAATTTCGTTTCAATTTTAACAATGAATATTTTAATTTCGAAAAAAAAACAACACGCTGGACACACCCGAGTAGGTATGAAAACATATGATTTTAGTGGAATTTCATTGTTATTACGTAGATATCATGCTATTAAATTATTCATTGTACAAATAATAAATATAAATAATAACAAATTATGATTATGCTGGAAAATTTATTTATTTATACGTATATTGAAAAATCACATTACTTATTCCACACACTCTTTACATTTTGTTACTGTTATCGCATGTGCTTACTGCCTTTTCACAATTAGCACAAACATAGATGACACGATCCGGTCACTTTTATCTGGTCTGTTGGGTCACGCGTAGGTTGAGGCCCAGCCGGAAACTCAGTCGGAGGTAAAACTTGCCTGATACTCTCTATGCCCAACTTCAACGAATGATTCCGCATAACTTGTTTTTCTAAATAGTAGCTTATCCTTTACTGAGCATGTAAATTACCTCCATTCGTCTATTCTAGAACGTTTGAATATCTTAAAGGTTTTATCTTCTTCCCATTGGGGAGGTGACCCCTTTTGATACTTCTTATGCTCTATAAATCCATTATTCGATCCAAACTCGATTTCTGCTGTTTTCTGTATGGTAATGCTGCTCGTAATTTCCTGGCTAAATTAGATTTGGTTCAAAATGCAGTCCTGCGCTTATGTCTAGGAGTCTTGAAATGCACCCCTGTTCCTGAGATTTTGGCAGAGGCTAATGTTGCGTAGATCTTACCTCGCACATCGGTTCCTGATTAAACGTCTGCAATTTATCCGACTAATCTTGCCCTTGCATATTGTTCTCTTTTGCAAGATTGGCGCTTTTCTTTTACTAAGGTGCCCATTCTCTGCTACATTGCCTCTCGACTTATTAAGTTTTCGCCCTTCATCTTACCTTTCGACAAATTTCTACTTTTCCATTTCAAGTTGTCAAATGTTATTCTTCCTCCTAATTTTTTTTCTTGCCTTTTTAAGTAAAATATCTCGCTGCCCGTGCAACAGTTTATGAATTTAACCAGGCAGTTTCGTCACTTTTTTCTAACCATACCCTAATTTTTACGGATGGGTCCAAAATGGCACACGGAGTGGATACATCTGCCCGTCTATATTCCCGCTCTTAATCATTCTAGTCTATTCAAAATTCCCTCATTTTGTTCCATTTATTATGCGGAGACATTGGCATTACCACGTGCCGTTGAACTTGTTCCATCTGTTGCTCGTTGTAAAAGGTTCCTTTAAATTTCTGATTGTAAAAGTGTCCTTCAGTGTATCTCCCCTCCGTATATTTCTTCCTCCTCTGATCCTATTATTCTGCGCATCCGATCTCTAATCTCCAGCCTTTATAGATTGCACTCTTTAATCATCGATTTCCTTCGGATCCCTGGTTATGCCGGCATTGCGGGTAATGAAACGAAGGATTATCTTGCTCGTTCGGCTATTTCTTCTGGATGCCCAGTCGGACGATTTCCTTCTCACGAATTAACAAATATCGCAAAAAGTATCCAAAATTCCAATTGTAAATCCTTTTACGGATCATCCTTCTTCAATTCTAGTTCACAATATTTTTCCATTCATCCCAATCTGCCTGCTCAACCATGGTACTTAGATTTCCCGCGCCTCCCCCGCCCCATCGTGTCTGCTACTTGTCGTCTTCGATCTGGTCATAGTCGGCTTCCTGCTTCATTGTATCGTTTCTCCATTGTTTGCTCTCCTATTTGTCCGCTGTGTCTCGATAACGCGGTCGTATGTCACTCTGATCACGTTTTCTCTGAGTGTTTCTCTCTATTATCTGAGAAGGCAGCTCTATATTTGGGGAGTTGCTCTCACATGATATTCCAACTACTACATATTATGTGTCCTTTATTCTCTCTCTACAGTCAACGTTGATCATCCCAATTGTAGCAAAATTCCTATCTTCTATACTTCATCATATTACGATCTAATCCGTTCAGTAATTTCACTTTGGTATTCCTAACTTATCGTGTCCAGTTACTTCTAATGAACTCCTCTCTAAACGAAGAGCACGCACTGATATTGCAGTTGCAGTTTGCAAACATGCACAGCTCGCAGTTAATATTTCGGGCCCGCTATCGCATTTGCGATCCTAATGTTAGATAGTAAACTCCTTGCCAGTCAGCAGCACGGGCGCTGCTGTTGCAGTGTAGCTTTCTAAGTTGGGCGTAAATTCTATTCGTTTCTTCTTGACAGCATGCGCTGTTTTCGTAGTCGTCGTCATAATTATTCTTCCAAATTAAGATGTATATTCTATAGTGGTGGAAAAAGTCATTGAACTTTCCGATCACTCTTTACAGTATGCTATGTGTTTTACATATATAGCTTCGGCGCTTGATGGTTCGAACTGCTTTTCAAACATCCCGTGTTTCTTCTTCCTCAATTGTAGGCTGATTCCTTCATCCATCGGTTGGGCCCTGTAATTGCAGATGTGGCCATGGTATTGGACAGCAAACTCCTTTTGTTCTTCTTTTCGACAATATTATTTCTTTTCTTTTCAGGATGCATATGTTTTGGATTTATCGACATTAATTGTTACTGTATCTCCATCCTTGGTATAGTGTGCTTAGTCAGGTTCCATTAATTGCTACTATTTACACGTGTTGATGGGTAATCGTACGTTGTTGGCAAGTTCAAGGAAAACAACAAGAATAAAAAAAATAAATAAATAAAAAAACTTGTCTATTTTGAGATCTATCTTTAACTAAAGGCATAGTGAACTCTCCACTCGGCTGTCTTATAAATAGCCTCCTTTCATAAGTTGTTTTTTTTTTCTCGCATTATTTTATTATTCTGGTAATAAATTACGTACGAAGCTAGACAAGCTATATCAAAAATATTGAGAAAAAAGAAAGCCAGTAATGATTAGTGCGTCAGTGACACGTGTACCGACCAACCATCTGGTCCATCATATCGACTCCAGCCTTATACCTGTGGTAAAATAAAATCATACCCGATGGGGTTTTTTTTTTTCCACGTCGTTGGCCACTACCTTATCGGTGTGTATCGTAGACAATAATATAACAGTTTTACCTTATTTTGGCACGTACGAACATACAGTTACTTTTTCTCGGAATCTAAACAACGTCGAAAATTCCTCTCTTGATTTTGAAGGTGCCAAAGTTTGTGGAATGTAGGATTTATTTTTTTTTCTTCAACGTGCCAGTCATAGTCAAATTCCACGAGATTAGAGGAAAGAGCTGCTCGTCGATCGTCAGGTTTTCGGTGGGTTTGTACATTGACGAGAGATTTTTCGGTTAATCCTACCTCGTATACCTGGCCTAATTTTTTACCTGTACTCATTTTTATACCTGAAAGCGCGCTAATTACATTTATAATTATCTATTATATTTCGGACACATCATGAGGAGAGAAGACGATAGTTTGGAACAGCTGGTAATAGTAGGGCAAATAGATGGCAAACGACCTCCGGGAAGATGCCTAATGAGATGGATAGACCAGATGCATAATTTACGCCAAGAGCCAATTCACCGAATTATAAGAAGAACAGAAAACCGTATAGGCTGGAAAAAATATATCATCGCACAAATGTTGATGTAGCCACGATCGTTACGGTCGGCACAAAATGATGATGATTATAAAATACAGATGTGTATAAAGCTTCTTATTGTTGTTTAAAAATTTAAAAAAAAAAAAAAAAAAAATCCATAAGTGGGTTTCCAGGTACCGCAGGTGTGTAATAGCGTCGGTAAATCTGGGTGTGCATATAAGGGTTAAAATGATTTCTTGGAAAATAATGAAAATCCTGATTTTACATGCTACTAAAACGTTTCTTTTTTTGGGGGTGATGTCAGCAGTAGACGTTTATCTAAAACAAAGAATTAGAAAGGATTGAAGTTATATAGCGAAAAAGTTCGGAATAGTGAAAATGAAAAAAGCTAACGAAGAAAAAATTAAAGAAAAGAAATGAGAAAGGATAGGAGCGAGAGGAAAAGACTTCGGAGGTCAGAATAAAGAATCACTGTTAAAACTTATTCGAATGAAAAATTGTATTCGACTTCACGTATGTATGTATGTTGAAAACAAATATGAAAATAGAAGAATAACTTCTTAAGACTAACAAACAAATATTTTTAATAAAATTCAAAATACAGGTTGATTTTGCTTTTTTCAAATTAGTAGTTTTTCATAATCATTAAAATTACTTTATTTTTCATTTTTTGCGCATGTAAATATTTATAATAAAGTACATGATTTTTCCTGGAAAACAAAAAATCTGTCATAATGGGAAATTATTGCCGTGATCGAATAATTTTTTCCGAAATTTTTTATCGATATAACCGACTAAATGAACATATAATCAGCATTTCAAGTGTCTTTATAAGAGGGAATAATTTTTTTTCCAACTCTGAGTAAATTTTAGTAGGTTCCAATATACGCTATATTTCTCCTGTAATGTATTCACTTAAGTATGTACATATTTATGAGCTCTTCTAAATTTTCGGAGTGTAATATTCCCTTCATAAAGTCGAAGAGACGCACTGCGTTTAACATTTTTTTTTAACTTTTTGCAAAACTTTTAGAGTTGTGTTAAAAAATCAAAATTTATTTCATTACTCGAGCTTTCCATCGATATACGACACCTCTATAAAAAAATTTACTTTCTTTTTAATCTACAAAACTCCAATATGAAAACTAGAAATTGGTTATTTGATTTAACTTTTTTTTAATGTGCATGTTAATTTATACAACTTAAGCCGTCCCCGATAATTAAGTTATTCGTACATACATATTTTTTGGAAGAACACTTTATCCGCGATTTATGTGCACAATTTCAAATTTATAAGTTAAACGGTTGCAGAGCTTTTGAATTTTATTTGTTTTCTTTATGTTTTCCAAATCGCATTGTATTAACATTTTGTTTATTATTAACGCATGAAATCGTAATAATTACAGCACGAAAAATGTCAATTAATCTTCGGTTGATGCATTTATCGCAATCCCTTGAAGTATTAAATTGTTTACAGATGTGTTGCTTTTTTTTTTGTTTGCCGCAAAATTACTTAAAAGCACGGAGGTAATGACAAACGATGTAGAAAGAAGTTTGAGAATCCATGTGTCTCACTGACACATAAGAATTGCGTTTGCACTTGGCAGAGGTAGAACAAAACAGCGGCTAGTCCAAAAAAATATTCGAAATGTTCATCTTCAGTGTACAGTTGGTCCTACGGCCAATTCATTCTGTGGAAACTCGTCCACGGTCGGTTAGCCTACTTGTTCTTCTGTAGAGTGCGTGTTCCTAAAGCCACACTGGTGCCGTGAAATTATACTTTTTTCCTCAATTATTTTATTTAATCTAACAGATATTAACGTTTCTAGTAGCTTGGCCAAAGCCGGTAATAGCTAAATGGGGCGGTAGGATGAGACCTTACTGCCATCCTTTCTCGACTTTAATATCACAATTATTTAGGAGAAGTTCCATTGTACTGGGAAGTGCGATATTCTCAAGGCAGCATTATATATATATATATATATTTTTTTTTTTTTCCCCCCGAATTAGCTAACTTTGGACCGCGATATTTCAACTGTTTGAATTTTTAGCTTTTTTCTATGTCCAATATGGGCCACATTTGCTATCGATGTTATTTTTTTCTTCGGTCCACTGTTTTCCGGTCCGTGTAAATTCAGTTTATCTTTAAAGCTGACACATTCTGTTAGTTTCTTTCTCAATGGATGGTGAGCTTCGATGTCACTCAGTTCTACAGCAATTTCGTTTTAATCACTTTCTACCTCTTCCAACCAACTTCCATTTGTTTTTTAGACTTTGA
Source organism: Icerya purchasi (assembly GCA_039619475.1). NCBI lineage: Eukaryota > Metazoa > Arthropoda > Insecta > Hemiptera > Monophlebidae > Icerya > Icerya purchasi. Next base: position 72,902,739 of record CM077115.1, on the reverse strand, counting down.
ATATATACGTAAATATTCGGCTAATTAGTCTTGTAGGGTTCAAACGCTTTATGTGTCCATAGAACATAATTAGTCTTTTTCTTTATTTCGTCGACCACCCTGTCCGAATATTTGTGTAATTCTTAATTGGATCTTTGTTATATTCCTCGATTTCAGTAGTTGGGACTAAGATTTTTCGTAACATTTTCCTTTCCTTTTTATGTAATTTTTCAATCGCGCCCTTCGTATATTTAATGCTAGGGTTTTTGCTGCATAGAGTACCTCGGGTTGAACTTCTTGTTATAAACATTCCTTATCAACTGAAATGTTATTTTAAATTTGTTTATTCTAGAACGTAGTGTTGTTTGTTCTGGCACATTAAGTTCAATCCGCTTCCCCAGGTATTTAAATTTGCTTACCTAGCTTTATTTTTCGTTTTTAGTCAATAGAAAATTAAGTGCCGATTGTGTATTATTTGGCAAATTTTGTTTTATCGGCAGAGATTTGAAGATCTGCTTTTACCGCTTCTTCCTTCAGTAGTAGCTGAATTTGTTTTATAGCGTCTTCTATTGTGTTTGCGTGAATCACTATATCATCTGCGAACGCTAGGCAATCAATTGTTAAATTGTTTTTCTTGTACCATAGTCTGATTCCACTAACTGCTTTTTCTTTTTCTAGACTTAAGCGTCATTCTCGAATAATTTTTTTTTAATATGTAATTGAACAATAGCAGCAGTGGTCCATCGTTCAAACTTCAAACATATCTGATATTTCTCCACTAAATTTTACTTTCGATATGGTGTTAGCCGGTGTTTTTTTTTTTTTTCCTTTCCCTTTTTTAAATTGTGTGTGCTGTTTGTAACTACTGTGGTCATTACTTAGATTTGTTGTGTTAGGCCACTCATTCTAACAAAGGCTATAATTCGAGTGATGTTTATTGATTCGTTAGAGAGTATGCACTCTATGTTTCCCAGCAAGTCCAGTTGTTTTCGTAATACCTTCATCTTTTGGCAGGTGAGCAGTATATGAGAGACTGTTGGTATGGTTATCTGGCCGCACAGGGGGCACATAGCCGGAGGCGGGGTTTTATCGATTATGTGTTTGTGGGAAATAGCGATATGCCCGATTCGCAGTCGGCTGAGGATCTTAAAGTCGTTTCTGGATGTTCCTTTTGGTGGCCACCAGGGTTCAACTGTGGGCTTTATGCTTCTTAAGAATGTTGTAGCAGCTGCCCATTTAGTTCTCCACTGTTTTTCGCACGCTCTTAATAATGTGTATTCCATTGATGTCGGTAGTTCCGCGTCTTATGGCATTGGCGAGAGCAAAGGCAGACCGTGCTGCTATGTCAACCCTTTCGTTGCCAGGCACTCCAGTGTGTCCGGGAACCCATATCAGCGACACATGACTGCCCTTTAGGTGTAATTGGTATAAGTTGTGCCATATCTCTTGTACCAGCTGGTTGTTGTATTCTGGGCCCTTAATCATGTTTAAGGATTGTAAAGAGTCAGTAACCAGGAGGTAGTTACTGGTTCTGGTGTGAGATGTGGTGATGTGGTGGAAGCAGTGTGCGATTGCGTACAGCTCTGCGTCCAATGCTGAACAGTCATCGTTGAGCCTGGTTTCGTATAAGATGTCATCACCCTCGAATGCACAGGCTGCTGGCAGTGAACCTTCTTCACCGACTGCCTTGGCTCCATCTGTGTAGTAAATTAGATGGTCGTGGTACTTGTTAATTGCCCTAACTGCCACTTCCACTGGATATAGGCGGCTTGTTGTATTTGGATTTTGTGTCAGCGATAGATCAATATTTATTTGGACCGTGATCCAAGGAGAAATGTGTTTGTTGAATGATCCTTCTGGTCTTATTGTCTAAACCTATTCTTTTAGAATCGACAGTAAGGATTTCCGATCTAACGAATCGAATGCTTTTCGAAAATCGACGAAGGTCGCTACAAACTTTTTGTCTTAATTTTACATGTAGAATAAAATGAGCTTTAAATTCATAATCTGTTCAACACAGCTATGACCTTTCCTGAATCCTGCTTGATATTCTCCTAATTGTGATTCGAGTTGTTGTTCCCTTGTTCTTGTTTGTACGGCCTTCGATAAGAACTTGTTTGTTACTAGTAGAATGGAGATGCCTCTATGATAATTTGCTTCTGTTTTGTCGCCTTTCTTATGTATGGGTTGAATTAGGGCTGACTTCCCATCACTTGTCAGTTTTAAGGTTTCCCAAATTGTACTCATCAATTCTGTTAATTTATTTGACGTCTTATTTACGTTTTTCCTTAGTTCTGCAACAATTAAATCTTCTCCAGGAGCTTTATTGTTTTTAAGCGACCGGATAATTTTTACGATTTTTTCTTTCGTCGGTGCTGATGAATTTGGGTTAGTTTCTGTATTTTTTTTTTTTTTTTAAATAAATCTTTCTCTGGAGACTCATAGTTTAGAAGAGATTCAAAAAATGTTGCAAGTATTCGGCAGGTATAATTGTCATTAAGGGCGATTAGTATTCGGCAGGTATAATTGTCATTACGGGCGATTAGTATTCGGCAGGTATAATTGTCATTAAGGGCGATTAGTATTCGGCAGGTATAATTGTCATTACGGGCGATTAGTATTCGGCAGGTATAATTGTCATTAAGGGCGATTAGTATTCGGCAGGTATAATTGTCATTACGGGCGATTAGTATTCGGCAGGTATAATTGTCATTAAGGGCGATTAGTATTCGGCAGGCGTAATTGTCATTAAGGGCGATTAGTATTCGGCAGGTATAATTGTCATTAAGGGCGATTAGTATTCGGCAGGTATAATTGTCATTAAGGGCGATTAGTATTCGGCAGGTATAATTGTCATTAAGGGCGATTAGTATTCGGCAGGTATAATTGTCATTAAGGGCGATTAGTATTCGGCAGGTATAATTGTCATTAAGGGCGATTAGTATTCGGCAGGTATAATTGTCATTAAGGGCGATTAGTATTCGGCAGGTATAATTGTCGTTAAGGGCGATTTTGTCGTTTGTATCCTTAAAGTGTAGGCTCGGTGGTGTGTATTCTTGATGTTAATTTTAAAAGTTCTGTGAAAGTCGTGAACTTCGTTCTTTTTAAAATCTTCCTCCATTTTAATTAATTGATTTTTTTCGAACGTACGTTTCGCGTCCTTTATGATTTTAGACGTTTGTTTTCTTTGTTTTGTGAATAGCGTTTTGTTCTTTCCGTTTTTGTTCTGATTCCACTTTTATCACCCATTTTGTCTTTGGTTTATGGCCTCTTTATATTTTGTATTCTACCAGGCATGTCTTCTCATTTTTTTCATCGGGATTGTTTCTTCAGCTGACTTAACTAATCCTCTTTGTAATTCGTCGCAATTGTTTGGGTTAGCCGTTTCTACTTTTGTCGCAAATTCCGTGTTATCTTTCAGGAATTTCATGCATTTTTTCCGTAGGTTTCGCTTGATATTTTTTGATATTAGTTTAACTTTTATCTTCGATAGGTAGTGATCAGAATTAAAATTTTATGGTTTCTTAAAACTTTTACAGTTTATACTTCTGATTGTGCCTTCCGTGCAATAGGTACATGGTCAATTTGGAATTCTCGTAAATTAGAATTTGGTGATACCTAAATTTTCTATTTTTCTAGGTAAGTGTTCGAAAGCTGTTGATTTCATTATTAGTTGGAATATTCTACATAATTCTATTAGTCTTTCGCCGTTGTGGCTGGTTCTTGCATGTGCAGGATACCTTCCTACTGTGCTCTAGTATTTTTGTTCTTTGCCTAATTGTGCATTAAAATCGCCTAAAAGGATGATTGTGTTTTCACTAGGAATCTTAGTCATATTTTCTTCAAGGACTTCGCAAAATTTATCCATTCCTTTTGGATCTAACTTGTTCATTTGGTTTGTTGGAGCATGTACATTTACTACTGAATATACTTTATTTGTACTTCGAAATGAGAGAGCGGATACTCGAGAGTTCAAGCATGAGAAACTTATTATTGAGTCGAAAATTTTCTTCTTGACGATAAAAGCTGTTCCCAGATTTGGGACATTTTTTCCCACTAGTTTTCCTTTTTTTCCTTTAAATACTCTGTACTCTTCTGAATCGAAATTGTTTTCGTCGGTGTATCTTGTTTTCTGAATGCCGCTATTATAAATCATGAGGCACTAGTACGTCTGTGACTTGTTTTAATTTTCCAGTTTTTATCAACGAGTTAACATTGAACGTGGCGATAGTCTTTTGTATTTAATTTTTCTGGAAATCATCCATTTATTCGAACATGTTAGTGCGGGCTCCCAAGAAAATGATAAGCTGCGTGTGTCGCAATTTGCGATGGTGGATTGTGTACCACCTGGGGTAATTATATGAATTGTTTTTGTAATCACGTTTTAACAGCTAAAAGATTGTAAGTATGGGTCAGTTATGTGCCGACCGATATACCGCTACGGTTGTTAACTGTGAAGATAGATTTGCGGCGCTCCTAACATGGAGTACCGACGCTGACCAGATAGCTGTTGTACTACAATCAGACGTTTCTGGGGTTTCAATTGTTACCGAGAAGGTAGCATTGCAAGATTTTTACGGCGATCAAACCTCGCCAAGGATGAGAAATTCCTAAGATTTTGCAGACTTTTATAAGTAGTTCCTCAAGCTACTCATCTATATCCTCATATTCCATTACCCTGCCATTACTGGAATCGCCTACTTGAAGCTTTCCTGCAGTAGCCGCTCTTTGTTTGCGACTGTTTATTAAATATTCGCAGCTAACGAGTATATACACTGACCATTCCACTATTCACCAATCGTGGACGCGCCTCTTTCCAGCAGGATCTCTTGACCCAGACAGGTATACAAAAATACTTCCTAGAAGAGGGTACATATATATATATATATATATATATATGTGTGTAATTTAGTAGTTATCGATTTTTTTTGTAATTCTTTCAACATTTTTGCTGCAACCATATTGCAAATCCCGGATATTTTTTATTATTTAGTTATTTTATGTATTTTTTTGGCTATTGTGTATTTGCCGTATTATTTGCTTTAAAGCTATTGGCCAAGTATTTCACAAAAGCATCAGCTATCTGTTTTCCACTATTGATATCCATTGACCTTCTTCCTGTTTTAATAGTTGGTTAGATCTGAGTTTATATTTTTCGCTGCCTTTCAGAAATTGTTACCTGTTTCTTGATTGGATGGTAGATTAGCTAGGTACTTCTGAAAAGTTTTGTTTTTTAGCCCATTTAATGCGTTCTTAACTCTTTTTGTTAGTACGTTTAATTGGTATTTGTTCTTAGGAATTCTGCTTCCTTGCGACAAGATTCGTGCTTTTCGTTTCTCTAATATAAGTTCGCGAATATATTTAGGGTAATTACTTCTGTAGCTGTATTTTTTTTATCCGGAGTGGAGTTAGAGACCGCCGTTTGTAGTTGCTTCGTAAATTTCCTTACCACTCCCTCAGTTTGTTCAGATTTTAACTGAATTGAGTGTTAGTTTCTTTTTCTAAAAATTTTTTTCACCAGTCCCTGTCTGTTATTTTATTAAGTAGTATTTGTGTTTTCTCTTTAATTATGATTTCTATACTTGTGGCCACTATTATTGGCAAATGATCTGAATGAGGTTAGAACTATATGTTACAGTTATGAAGTTTCTAGGTATCCTTTAACCAAAAATAGATTTAATAAATCCGGAACGTGTAAAAGTTCTCACTATCTTTGCTCCCGCACCCTAAAAGGAACCTGCGAGTCATTTTATTGGGTCTACCCGAGTTTTCAGTGCCTGAAAGAGCTTGATTAAGTTCAGCGTGATATCGAGATACATTAAAAATTCATAATTTATAAGGAAAACTCACTTAAAAACAAGACAGGGGAGACTTTACTTTATTTTTTAGCGTGTTGCTACAAGAATTATGGGTGTTTCACTTTTTATTAGAACCAAATAGGTGAAATATGAAGAGAGCGGATTTAGTAATTCTTGGCGGATGAACTGTTACAAAAAAAAAAAAAAAATTAAATAATAAAGAAATTAATAGAAGAAAGGAATTAATCATTGAAAATTATTAATTGTGAAAAATTTTTAAATAATTTCCTCAGAAATCTGTAAAAGTTTTTAAAAATTTCTTCTTTTGATTTAGCAGATTTACACCTATTCAAATTTCATTAATCTTCTTAACGTGCATTACGAAATATCCGAAAAAATTGACGTAATCCAGTATCAGATAAATTGACCAATAATAACAAATTAGCGATAAGCTTAATTGCAGGTTAATTTTTCCACATTTTGGTATAAGCTATAGTGTTATGTATTTTTAATGTGACGTACAATAATCTATGCGGTACTATGATGTACGGATTATGCATGTATACTTTCGTTTTGTTGAAAATTTATATAATTTATCCATATGTAACAAATCGGACTTGGTTCTGTTATACCATTTAATTAAAAATGTATAATTTTAAATACAAGAAAAATTATTTCAAAATAAAATTTTTTTTCATAGATGTTTAAAAAATGAAAACTTTTTGATATTTATTCTCTGAACGGATAATAATCTATACGAAATTATGATTTAAGTACGTGTCACCTAAATTTTGTTCGCGATGACAAAGTTGAGGAGTGAAATGTTCTTTTCCGTGAAAAGCTAATTTCTATACCATTTTTTTAGTATTCATTTTCACAATTGTGTTGATCGTGCGATTTATCATTAATGTATTGCTTTTTTAAAATCTTTTCACAGGAAGAAACACAGCAAGGGTTTTTCGATGACCACGGATTAGGGTAATGTTCGGTCATTACGCTTAAATTTTTTTTTTTCTATTTATTTTACCATATCCAGACATTCCGGTATTTATTAGATTTATTTATGTTAGTAATAAAATCACAATATTAAGTATATTTATAACGTCTTAAAAATACATTCGCGAAATAAAGTTATTATATTTACTAGTTTTATTATTAATTCGTCTGTTTTGCTTTTCAACCTTGTATCGAATTCAGGCCCTGAGAGGTACAGGTTGTTGTAACTAGTCACCCTTTCTAGTAAGTAGTCACTCGATTGTCGTATAGTGCTAGAACCTTACTGACAGAGAAACGAAACAATAGCCATGCGAGTTCTTGACGTCCACGTCGTGCAGGGTGGTAATTTTCTATTTCGACGGGCTTATCGCTGATTAGGAAAGCTAAATCAGAACTCACAGTACATCGCTGATAAGATAACGGAGGGAGATGTACTTGCCGAAGGACACCTCTTTCTCGATATCATTGACGTGTCAAGAAAATCATTCAAATGCTGTACCTGTAATAATAAGAAAGGTAAAATACAGTAGCCGTAATGTACGAAAATAAAAGTTGTTGGGATAACGTTTGATTTAGTGCATACGCGAGAATTGTAATTCTATAACTATAATAAGCTACTAATATTTAATCAAAAAGAAATTAACGACTTGAATGAAACAAAACTTAATGGCTATCACTGAATTACAATTTATAAATAAATAAATAAAATAAATAAAATAAAATTAAATAAAATTACTTTAAGTTAAATTAAGTTAGGATGAGTTGTGAAGAGAAAGCAGATAATCCTGAATAATAGGGTTTCGTAAATGTTTGGATTTAACAGAAATGATTTAATTACTCAGTTGAAACTTACGCCTCAAAGCCGCCTCAGCAAACTTAAGTAAGGGGTAGTGATTTGTTCTATTAATGGGGGTGGGGTTAGTTTTTATAATATTGAACTTGGAACGTAAGTAACTAAACATGGGGCAATCAAAGAGAAAATGATCAACGTCATCAATAATATTAAGAGAACAGCAGGTACAGCCTGGGCTGCTGACAAGTCGGAACCTGTACAGGTAGGCACCAAACTTTCCATGCCCAGAAAGTACCTGAGCGCTATAGAAATTGATATTAATTTTACTCATCCTTAGCCTGTCTGAAATACTAGGGAGAAAATAATAGGTTTTCCTTCCAGTATGATCAGCAACCCATCTCCTCTGCCATTCAGCAATACTAGTCTGTAGAACTTGCTTTTTAAGTAATATAGAGGAGTTGTAATTAACAGTTTCAACCAAATTATTATTTATTAGGTTCAGAGATGTGAGCAATTTAACATCCTTGCGAATCCGATACTCGCTTGTGATAGCCCTGCCTGTAATGTATAAATCCATAGGAAATATACCAGTGATAACACAAGCTGCGGATGTAGATGTAGTTCTATAAAGAGATGCAATGTTGAGGAGAAACCTTCTCTGATAGCTATTGACATTTTTTTTAACACCTTATGATTAACGTAAGTAGCAGCTCCATAGCCAAATAAGGATTGAATTAAACCCTTGTATAAAACGATTCGTTCAGAGTAACGTAAACCCCAATAGTTATGTTGCAGTCGACTGATACTGCTAAACAGAGAATCGCATTTGGTTTTGATATATTTAAGGTGGGGCAGAAAAGTAAGTTTACTATCTATGAGAATTCCGAGGTATTTCAATAAATTTGTGTGTTGCAAGCCCTGATCAGAGAGAAGTTTTAGGTCGTGAATTTTCTCTATTACTTCTTTGCTGCCAAACACAGAGTATGAACATTTGGAAACAGAGAAGGATAGTCCTAGGCAGTTGACTGTTTCATTTAAGTATTCTATAATTAAAGACATTTGCTTATAATCAAAGTGGTTAGTGACCTCAAACACCAGGCAGAGGTCATCAGCGTAGGATATCAGAGAGCAGCTGCTATTAAAGAATTTACAATATGTTTCAATCTTGTGATGCACAGAAGAATATAATATGTTCCATAAGGTGGGACCAAGGACAGAGCCCTGAGGAACACCGCAGCATGCACTCATTGATCTACTAGAGTTGTTTATGTTAAGGTGCGCAACCCTATCAGAAAGGTAGCTAATTATCATGTTAACTAGGAATGGGTTGATGTTGTTCTTTTTCATAATGTCAATTATTGCGGACCATTTGCAGTTGTCAAATGCTCCAGCAATATCGAAGGAAAACACCACCGCAGTATTTCCAGAGTTTATAAAGTTCCTGATTACTTGAACTAATTTATACACTGCGCCCTCAGCAGACCTTCCAGAACGAAAGCCAAACTGGTTAAAGTGTAACAGGTTTTGCATGTCAATCTCAGCTATAAGTAACTGATTTACAATTTTCTCAAAGACCTTACCTAAAGTGCTCTAAGTAAAGAGATTGGGCGGTAGGCAGTGATGTCAGATGGTACCTTTCCCGGTTTTGGTAGAAGTTTAATAAAGGCGGCTTTCCAGCATTTGGGAAAAACTTGAAAATATAAACATTTATTGAAGATTAGGAGGAACATTTCTTCAAGTTGTAGGTTAAGTTGTTTTACCAATTTGTTTGTGATTTTGTCAGGTGAAGTCGCTTTTCTATTATTGAGATTTTTAATGATATTGTCTATAGTTATTCGGTTTACTACAGGGCACTGAGCCTCAGAAATTGGGGAAATAACAAGTGGAATATCAGCTTTTTGAGGTAAGAAATGCTTGAGAAAAGCATCACATTTTCCTACATCATTACTGATTACTTGCTGTTGATAAACTATATCAGGAATTGCATTAATTTGCGTTTTTTTTTTTTGAATATTATTTTATAAGGTTTGCCCCAGGCAGTACTACAAGCAACAAGTTCCTTCCACTGTTGAAGTTTTGTCCTGCATATCTGTCGTTTATACTCTTTATTGAGCTGTTTCAAAGTGCTATCAAGAAAGAATCGCTTAACAGCATCCTTACATTTGTTTTTCCTCTTGCGCACTAGATTAATTTTATTTTTGAAAAATTCCAGCTTGTCAGTCCACCAATCATTTTTAGAGGAGAAAGAAACAACTTGACATTGTTTAGCAATACTACTGATGTAAGAATGTAGACTCGTTATCAGCTTGTCCAAAGACAAACCGCAAGTATAGTCTCTAATATTAATTTTTCTGCAACAAAGCAATATAGTTTTTGTCCAAGGTTTTCATAAACTTACTGATATCAAGTTTGGTGAAGACATTTCTATTTACAGAATCGAAATTTCTGGATATAGAAAAGTGTATACTTTTGTGGAAAGCAATATGAAACTGTTTTAATTCAAAACTTATTGCATGAGCCGCATTGGCCGACACCAATAAATAGTCGATGATACTTTTTCCATTGTAATTTCTGAACGTGGGTATAAGGGTATTTTTGATAATTAAACTGTTACTGTGTATTAAATTATGTAATAAAAAAGAATTGGCATTATCTCTAATATGTGGCTCCATTAGTGAGAGTCTGATATTAAAATCCCCAATAATTATTGATGATAAGTTGGGATACATTTTAATTATATGGTCCAGATTATCTATAGCTGCTTCCCTAGGTCTATTGGGTGAGATATAACATGAGATTAATACAAATTTGCCTATTTTAAGAGCTAAAATATTATGCTTAGATATTAATAGTTTACGAACGATGTTGTTTTTGCATATAAGAGCTGTCCTACCGTTTACATAAGGTATGTATCCAGTATTGACAGAAATTGTATCGTCAACTAGATATGGTTCAGCCAGGACACAAATATCTATGTCGCTAATATAGCAGTCCCTTAAGAACAGTAGTTGTGAAGCGCGGCAATTATCAACATTAAGATATGTACACCTAAGTCGATCCAAAATCAATATTTCTCTTTAAATTTTCGTAGGCTTTCAAGAATATGGGACAGTTTTTGCTATACGAGCGATGATCTGCCTCCTCAGCACATCTCGCCACGAGGCTTTTATCAGCCAACTTATCATCTAGATTGTTTTTGCTAGAGGAAATTCTAATATTATGATACGTACACAATTAGAGCATGCACTTAAATCATTACACGTTTCGACAAAATTTAAGTAAACATCTGTAGACTTGCAGTATTTTTCCGGATGACCATATTTGTTACACTTAGTGCACATTCTTGGGTTGATTGCATCAACGAAGTTGAGTGACTCCCATTTAATCCGCATTTTTCCCATAGCAGAAAGCGTCTGGTACTGGTCAGGATGAAGCTGTACATAAGTCCGACTGGCCCGCTCCGTAGTAATTTTACTTACCGTAATTGGTTCCCGGTCAGTGATATCTTTAATATACTCCTTGACATCTGCTTCCGAAATGTTTTTAGTACGGAAAACTAAAATTGTTGGATTGAGCAACTTTTGTTCAAAGACTTTACATTCAGGAATTAAGGTGGTTATTTCATTGTGCAGCCTCTGGCAGTCATCCTTAGTTGATGAGTTAATCAGGGCAGTATTATTATTAATTTTTTTATAAAAAGTAACGTTTATTTTACTTTTACTAAGCGATACTTTCTCTTTAAGTTTTTTGTCGAATAAATCGATATCTTCGCATTTGATTATAAGTTTATTTTTTGGAACAGAAATTTTGTTTACGGCAACATCGCGGTATGAGACCTTATTAGAAAGGTTCTTTTTACGGTCCGGACCGTTTAGAACATCCTTTACGATCGATTGCACGTCAGAGGATTTCTTTTTTATTATTGTTTCTAAGATGCCGCACTTGGAAAAAGCAACGCCAATACTCGTATCAATTTTCGAAGCCGCCTCAATGATACAGTTTTTATTCTTTCTCGTAACTACTTTAGCTCCAGCTGGGAACTGAGAACGTATCGTTTTAGTATACTCAAGTATGTCACTTAAGCATTTCTGCAACTCCTTAATATCAGCCATTATAGGAGAGCAAGGCGACAAAAATATCGGCGACACTTGTCGCCGACTGTTGCCAGCAACTGTGCCCAAAATGTATTTTAATTCAATTTATGCTGTAAATTAGCTATAAACTGAATCGGCATGCTGTTTGAGCAAGAAGCCAAGAAACAATTTATATTACGAAAAGTTATGTTTAAGAGTTTAAACGAAAAATTTACCGTAATTTAAATTAAATGCTGTACCTACGGGATATATACTCGAAGAAGTATATAGTATATCAGGCAGTAGGTGGTCCCCTGTAATAATACAGGAAGACTCATGTTCTCCCGCGCCCATGTCGACATGGCACTCTACAGGTGAGGACAATCACGTCGAAAAATCGAAAGGACAATCCCTAGTATCGTCATCGAACAACAGGTTAAAGGGTATCAGTCGGAGGAAACATCGTAATAAGCTGAATCATCCGAATGGTCATAGAAGTCAAATAATATACAAGAATATCAATATTGCAACTTGGAACGTAAGATCGTTATATCAAACAGGAAAAATGGAGAATGTGGCTCTTGAAGCAGAAAGACTACAAGTGGATATTTTAGATATCAGCGAAACACGTTGGTCAGTATGCAACAAAATTAGTGTGAACAGTAAATATGACTTTATATACTCAGGTAAACAAACATAGACATGAATATGGTGTGAGAATTATGCTAAAGAAGGAGTTCAGCAATTTAGTAAATGGAATATTAACGAAGTCGGAACGCATACTCTTAATAAAAACAGAGCATTGTAATACAAGTACAACGGAAAGTAGTACAGAGGAAATAGAAAAATTCCACTGCGACCTAGAAGAAATCTTAAAAAATATAAAAAATAATGATATTACATTTATGTTGGGAGATTTCAATGCCAAAGTAGGAAATAAGGAATAATGGAACAACTTCGGAGGCATTTGGCTTAGGTAAAATAAATAATAGAGGAAAAAGACATGGAATTTTCAGAAAAATTTCAATTCATGGTGTGCAACATGTGATTCCCGCAGCACATAAGATTATATACACGGACAAGCCCGGATAATAAAACAAATTATGAAATTGATTACATTTTAGTTTTTTTAATATTATTTTTGAGCAATTATTACAATCTTAAAATAAATCTTAAATAAGTAATAAATATAACAACTAGGAAAGGAAAACTTAACCCAGCGACTAGTTTTTAAGGATACAACAATGTACATATATGAACAATTTACACGAGATTTGCAGGTTTGCAGCATTTAACATTTTAATCAATAGAAGATTTAGAAATACCGTAAAAAATTGCCACACATATCCTAGTGCAGATTGTAACACAGATCACAGACTGCTATGGGCCAGGTGTAATTTAGTTCTTAAAAAAAATAACAGATTGAAAAATATTAATAATAATAATAATAATAATAAAAGATGGAATACTGAACAGCTGCCTACAGATTCAAGCATGCTAAAATAATTTCAAGAAGAACTGGAGAAGAAAATGGAAAAAATGGTTGAAATAATGAAAACGGGTGATATTGACATTGAATGCTTATGGAAAGAATGGAAAAATTCAGTGATAGATGTAACTGATAAAAACTTAAAATCGAGTGAAACAGGAAAGAATAGTGCATGGATCGCAAAGGAAATAATAGATATTATAAATGAATAGAAGGAAAATAAAAGATAGATCGAGCGCTGAATATAAAAACCTATACAAATGAATAATGAAGAAATGTAAACATGCAAAAATGGAGCGGTATAACGAAAAATGCAAAGAAATTCAAGAAATTCAAGAACGGCATTGTACACGAGAATTACATGTGAAAATAAAGTGTATGATGAAGTTACATAAAAAAAGAAAAAACTGAGAATAACAAAGGTAAAAAACAAAAAAGGATTGGATTGCATCGATAAAAAAGAAATCGAGAGGACCTGAATGGATTATATAGCTTATTTATATGACGATACAAATAGATCAGAAAAAGATAAGGTTAAGATTAAGGCAACAGAAAATGTAACGTCTATTGAAAAGCGTGAATTGGACAGAGCAATTAAGCAGGCAAGAAAGGGAAAAGCAACGGGAGTTGATAAAATTTCAGTAGATTTAATTAAACACATTCCGGGAAAATGCAAAACATTCCTGCTACATCTTTTCAATAAAATATTATATATTACGAAGCCAGGCTCCCAAAAGATTTTAAAAAATTCAGTTTCATCCCAGTACCAAAAAAGAATAATTTAAAAAACTGTTCAAAGCACCGAGAACAATTGCTCTAATGAGCCACGCGTTAAAACTCTTACTGGAAATCATGAACTACAGACTGCAACATAGAACAGATAAAACCTCGAGTAAAACACAATTTGGTTTCATAGCGAATAGAAGCACTAGAGATGCCATAGTGTCATTAAAAGTGATAATACAAAGAGCTTTAAACATAAACAGAGATTTATTAGTATGTTTCGAAGCTTTCGACAGAGTTTATCACTTGAAGCTAATCGAAGTATTGCAAAAATACGATATCGATCGTAATTCATATACACCTTATAAAGCGTTTATATTGATCAGAGGGCAAATATGAAGATAGAAAGTGAATACGCCGAAGAATACTGTTGTATTACAAAAGGAGTCCGACAAGGATGCCCGATGCCTCCTCCTAGGTTTTTCTATATGCGGAGAAAATAATGAAATCCTCGAAATTAAATGCATTGCGATTCCAAATTAATGGGCAATTAATAAGTAACATTTCATACGCGGACGATAAAGTACTAATAGCCGAAACAGCCGAACAAATGCCAAGAATGCTAGACATCATAAATAAAGTATGAGAAAAGTATAATACGAAAATAATGAAATGCTCCAGGTCAAAAAGCGCAGACACAAATAAAAATAGAGGGACAGCGACTAGAATGTGTCAAGCAATATAAATACTTGGATGTACTGATAACTGAAGACGGACGTGACGATATAGAAATAAAATACAGAACAGCAATGGCCAGACAGGCTTTTGGGAATTTAGAAAAAATAGTAACAAACAAGAAAATGAATATACAGATACGAAAAAAAACGAATATTACGGTGCTATGTGTGGCCCGTAATGCAATATTCTGCTGAAACCTGGACGATAAGTGCAGATTGTAAAAAGAGGATTGACGCTGTTGAAATGTGAACATATAGCCGCGTATGCTAAAATCCCATGGACGGATTTCATAACAAACTGTCAGTTAATGAATAATAGGTGTAAATTAGATAAATTGCAATTATATGACGACATAAGAAGAAGAAAAATTGCATTACATATAAGATTAGAGAAGAAGGCTTATTCAATTTGGTCACACAGGGGGGGGAAAATTAAAGGAAAAGCTCCAAGAGGAAGAAGGAAAATGGAAATGATGAATACGAACACAGGAATTAAAGACTTCTTCCTACTAACAAAATTAGCCAGATGCAGGAATTTATAATGTCCGTGACGTGCAACCTCCCGAATGGAAGATGCAACAATAATGATGATGATCTAATTCAGGCAGTTAAGAAATGTGTTTTAGTCGCCGAATGTTTTTTGCAATATTATTTTTCTAGTTTCCATCAATGTACTTCCGTTAAAGTTATTCAATTTTTATACTTTAATTCATTTACTCCCATTCCATCTTGAGTCTCAAAAACAGTTAACGTAAAAATTCTGTTATGGTTTACTGAATTTTTCAGTTTGCGGTGAGAATAGGATTTCGCGTTTATTGTACGTTAATTAAAAAGTAGGTAGGGCTTTTCGCTTCCGTTTAAATAAATTTATTTAAATTTTTAAACTCGAAACCTGGCTGATTTTATTTCTGTTAAAGTTTACTTTACGTTGCGTGACGACGTTTCTACAATGTCAACAGGCATTTAGAGAGAATTATACTCTTTCCATACTTTTCCCTTTTTATATTAGACAAAAAAAATGATAAATGAAAGAAAAGTTTGACTAGTGCCGATTTCATTATAATAGCTTTTATCCACTACGAATATCGCGGAACCGGTTTTAACTTAATAATCCTTAATAGTATGTTCGTGACGATGGGAATAAATGACCAGACAAATGTCAATATTTATGAAATATTAAAAATTACGTATATTTTAATTATTTTTTCAAAATTTTTGGTTTTACAGTTTCCGCTGAAAAAAACAAATGGATAATTCCGATAAACTTCCTAGATTTATTTAACCTTAATTAATGTTTTATGAACTATTTTTATCGGCTTCAAAAAAACGGAGGTTATACGTTCGTCGCATATGTTTTTTAAAGGTTTGCTCGCGCATAACTTGTACCCATGCAGACCGATTTTAACGATTCTTTGTTCATTCGAATGTTTACCGGTCAGCGGTGTGGTACCATATGGGTAGCGATGAAAACCAGTAAACACTGACTGTGCAGTTTTCAAGAAACGTGAAAAAATATGGTCCCTTTAAATAAGTTCTTAGTAAACAAGGCGGTTGACATGAAATATTACTTATTTACTGTGTAAACGTAATTTGAACGAAAGCCTAATTTTCAGTAAGATAAAAATGAAAATATTATCAACATTAATTACCACGGATATGTAGATTCGAATAAGGAAAACCAATATGAAACCACCTAAGCGCTATTTATAAGCTCATCATTGGCGGAAATATTGCGTTTTTACATAACTGCGTATAACTATCGATCATGCGGAGTGATCCGAATGATTCTTTGTTTATTAAAAATTGTATTGGCGGTGGTGGTTCCATATGAGTATATTAGTATCAGTGAATGCCGATACTTAAATAAGCGTTAAGAGAGTCTCCTTAGAGTTATATATTTTTTTTCTGTTTAATATAACCAGACAATAATTAGCCAAACAAATTATCATTTAAATAAAGGGGAAATATGATCACCTAAATTTTTAAATTAAATGGGCAACGAACGAGTGTCAAAGTATTATTCATAGTTTCTTAAGGGAATGTAAATTCAAATAAAGATAATCAATTTAAAACCTCCGTAATGCGAATTTCAAGCTCTTCAACAGAATTTAAACATTACCCCTGAATCACAATACCTGGCTTCTTTATGCGGTACTGAAAGTAGCATCATTTTAGATTCGTCTTATCGCTCAAAAATATTTACTCTAAAAATGGTGAAATAAAATATTTCAAAAAATAAATAAATAAATAAAAACAATACAGATTTCAAAACTTACCCATAAAATTTAACAAAAATGTACTAAAAAATAAATAATAATTATTTGATAAAAAATCATGTATTTTTGAGTAACCAAGGAGATATAATTTTTAAACAACGTTAACTTTTTGCAGTTGGCACCAAATTTATATTGCAATAATAATTAAAAATCGTATTAATAATATTCCCGGTGTTTCCATTAATTATGTGCTGTTATACTTAATAAATTGTTTCTAGATAAAAACAATTTGAATTTCGTTCCGACTATAAAAAGTTAACGATGTTTAAGAATTATCACAGTATCTCCTTAAGGTATATTACTAAAAAATATATTATTTTTTAGTTTGTAGTACTTTTTATAAAATTTTTAGAGTAAATCTTAAAATCGTTATTAAAAAAAAAAAAAAAAAAAAAAAAAAAACGTTTTTTTAATGTTTATTATGATAACTGCCTCGTAAGTTTCCATTTTAATCTGCAATTTTTTTTATAGTTATCCAAATGTAAGAATAAAATGGACTTTTTTTTCCTTTTTATTTTTAGATAAATTTTTAACTTACAATTGCAATGAATGTTTTATTTAATTTCCTAGAAATAGTTTTTTTTAAACCTTTTTAACGACTTAGGTTAACAGCACATAGTTATGTTCGTGCTTACATAGAGTTTGGTTTTCTTAATTTTACAAAATAATTTTTTTTAGTATTCTCCAATTTAAGATTTTTGAAAGCAGGAGAAATAATTGCTCTTGCTTGACAAATTTTAATATCTGACTTTCATTTTTCCAGCGTGCAATATTTTTGAATACGAAATTACTTTATGCAACATTTTATTTTATAACCGTAATTTATTTTTTTGTAAATTTTTCGACCTTTATTCCAAATCGTCTACGCATTGCTATAAAAATAGTAGACAGACAATGACAAAAATACATATCTCGGTTTGAGAAATTTTTTTCAAAAAATTTAAGCTATAAAGTGATGGTTCAAACTTTTTTATTTTATATAAATTTACTATTTTTTTAAATACGGAAAAAATAAACATTTTTTCTCCCCATAATTGTTGTAATTGTCAATTTAAAAAGAAAAGAATTATTTTTTGTTTTAAAAAAAATTGTTGGTTTTTTTTTTTACTTTTTTGATTAATACATAAATCCTGATACATATTAACTGCAAATCATTTTTTTAGATAAATTATCTAACATTTGCTAAAAAACGATTTTTACGATTTAGTGTAACCATTCGTAAATATTTATCTCGTATACTTTGTTAATTATTACTTTTAATCACACCCAAAAAAATATTAATTATACATGTATACAAAATAATTTAAGAAGTAATTCATTTTTCTTATAATGAAAATAAAAATAAAGGGTCTGATGCATTATTATTTTTGAAAAATGAACGGCAAAATGCTAAAATTTTTTACCTTTGTTATAAGATTCGCAAATACCGAAATTTACTGCACCACCGTACAGTCCACATACTTTTTTAAAATTTCCGTGGTGGATACAATTAAGAAAACAATTTATGGCAGATACCATGTTTAGAAAATTTCGATTTAAAACTTAAAGTTTTGCAAAGCTTACACTCACCATCATCGAAATCAGTTACTTTTCGAAACGTTAAATTTTAAGTTTAAATTTTCTAAACATTGTGTCTATCATAAATTGTTTTCCTAATTACATAGTTTTTGTTCACTGAAGTAGGAAAGATAGCACGAATTGTAAAAAGATAAAAACCCGTTCACAAAATGTCGACACTAAATTGTGTACTTCATATTTTATAACGTTTCATCATTTTGTTTATACCAAGTACTGTCTGTTTCTTTTATGTGTAAATGAAATTCGCAACAGTGCTCTTAATCACAGTTAGAAATCCGACTAAAATAATTATATTTAATCATGTTATTTTTAAAAATTTAAAAAAATAAAACACATATAATACTTATACTTTTACACAGTAAATAAAAATTATAGTTGATACTGCATTAGTTATTGTATTAATTTGAGCAAATTTTATTGCGACTCGCTGGATGACGAACTGCTGCTGTCGGTAGACATTACTTCAACATCTTCTGTGTCTTTATGATTTCTGGTTTCTATCGGAACAGATCCTTGATTCAAAACACCTATATGTATATCCCCCGACGGATGCCAAGCAAACTGATTTTGAATTGCAACTTGCGGCTCTGTAAAATGATTTGTATTTGCAACAAGTTTCATAATTAACATTATAACAATAATTCAAGAATCTGATCCCAAAATAAATGAAACGAAATAAATCACAGTTTTAAAACAGCGAAGAAAGAACATTATAATTTAAAAAATAATATATTATGTGGAGAAACAAAAATCATTTAAAATTTACTTCTACAATTAACCTTTTATATTAGTATAATTTACAATGAAGATTATCAATTCCGTTTTGTTGTATGTATATTATAATATTTCATCGGGTCATCCGTTTTAATGCAGCACGTAGAAACAGACAAAATAAAGGAAAAGAGAAGCCCCGTAAAAGTTCAAAAGAGAGGAACAATAAAGAGATCCTACTAGTTACAAAATAGGATATCTGGTTTATCGAATCTAGTTAAAAGCAGCTGCAAGTTATACTAATTTCTTTAAGAAACACGTTATTGATAATTATTTGATTTTTTCCTCTATACGCTATATAACGGAAATATTTTATCATTAAACAAAAAACATTTTTTGCTATATTAGCTCTATTAAAAATTAAACAAAAAGGGATAAATTAAATTAAACGATCGAAAATAATGAATTAAATTCAATTAATAAATTGAATTTTACTGGGTGCTGTAATTTTAATATTTATGAAATATGTAAATAACAGTCAGAAGACATTGTATATACATTTACAACATTTTAGCGTGAAAAAAAGTATTTTGAATATCACAGAAAACACCATACCAGTTTTTGGCGTTAGGGGAAACTGTAATGATACTGCACTGCTTATGGCAGCATTTAGTATAAAAAATTATAAATCACGTATACATTTTTTTTAATGTAATTTTTCAATAAAACTCTTTTTTTTTTTTTGCTTTAAATTTAAATTTTATATTTTATAACTGATACAATATTGATAAAATTTGTTACGAAACATCAAAAACCATTAAATAGTCTAATTACTTGCTGTTAATAGTGTTTCACTTTGCATTTTTTTTTTCCTTTTCATATTTTCTATTGAAGTTACGAATCGACCAACGAAAATCGGAAAGCATACTTCTAACCATTTCCCGTTGCAGCGCCTCTCTACGTGCACTATGCCTTGATGAAACCTTTCACCATGTTTATCTGATACTTCTCCAAGATTTGCGGGAAAGAAATCTAAGTGAGAGTCTAAAAAATGAATTTTAAGGGACATGTTGCATTTCAAAGCTTTAAATGCAGAAAGAAGTTCTTGGATGATTTCCTGGTAGTTTTCGTTTTTTTTTGTTTCCAAGAAAATTATGACACACTTCTACGAAATGCTCTTTTTTCAGCTTTATTCAACGTACTTAAAAAATTTGAGTCCTTCATAAGCTCTCATATTTGGGGACCTACAAAGATTCTTTCTTTCAATTTCGCGTTGCTGATTCGAGGGAATTTAGTTTCGAGGTATTGAAAGCCTTCGCCAACTCTGTTTATGGCTTTTAGAAAATTTTTCATAAGACTCAGCTTTATATGAAGCGGTGGTAAAAAATTGTTTTCACTTTGAACTAAAAGTTCTTCTTTTACATGCTTGACTCCATACATCAAACTCATTCTTTTTGACCAATTTTTCACTACGTAGTGCTTATCTCTTGCGCGACTGCCCCCCTCGCATAAAAAACAACAGGTTTTTGTGTATCCTCCTTGCAATCCAGTTAACATTGCTACAACTGTAACACCAGCACGGATGTTCCACGTGTACTGTAAATATTGGAATTTTTTCCAATAACAACTTCATATTTATTGCCATTGCGAAGTAATACAGCTTTTAAACTGATTTTGGACGAATCAATAAAAAGTCGCTATTCCTCCGATCGTTCGGGAAAACCCATTTCTTGTAGAAGTCCTTTAGCACCATTACAAAATACCAAATCACCCTCTTTCGTAAAATAACTCATAAAATCTTCTTGTCTGTTACGAAAATATGAGACCTTCGTATTTTTATCTAACAAATTCCATTGTTGTAATCTTGATCCGAGAAGTTGAGCCTTAGATTTTGAGAGTCCTAAATCACGAACAAGGTCATTCAAATCAGATTGCGTAAGAAGACGAGGTTTTGTTAAGTCTCTATATAATGACGAAGAAGCAGAGGAAATACTCGATTGACTAAGTGTAGGATAAGCGTCTCTGATATCGTTCTCTCTCTTTCTATCAGCACGAGTGTCGTTTTTATGTGTACAAATACGATCTGAACTGAATAGAGCACCGCTAATGCAAGAACGACAGACAACATATGTATAATTTTGAGCTATTGAAAAAAAAAAAAACATTTTAAATAAATATATACGTGATAGCAAAAAATGAAAAGCAAATCTGGATTCAGCACGTTAAACTCCTCATATTCATCATATTTTTATTTAAAGGAGGATTTCGTTGCAGACCAGTGTTATCAGTGTGTTAAAAGGTACTGAAAGTAACAATTTTTTTTTTTTTTTTTGTACAATTTAAAAACATAGACATTGGGGCAGAAAAAACGGTAGAAAAGGACCTTAAAATATGAATGTAGAAGCGAATGGTGAATACCATGTGAATAGAAAAGAAATAAATGTACGTTACTAATTTAATAATAACTTTTTACAAAATTTACTTATTTCTTGCAAATACAAAACTTAATTAAAATTTAAAAACTATAAAATTAAATTAATCCGATAAGAAATAAAAAAAAAGAAAGAAAGAAAAGAACATTTTAATTTTCTTACCATTGGTTGCACTATGATTACTTCTGTGCATATCGGACAGGTTACTCTGATGTGGCATCATATGTCCATTTACGGGAGAATCATTATACCTCATTAATAAACCAACTTTGGCATCAATTTCTTTTATATGAAAAAAAATAAAAACATGATGTATTTCCTTTTTCTTTTTAAATTAAATTTCCCTAATTTTTTACACGAATAAATATTTTTTACGTATTTTAAATTCGATATGAAAAATGAGGATTCTTTCCGAAGCCAGAAAAATTGAATAATGCGATAATACTGGAAATGTAAAGATTAAATATAAACATCTTAGGACTATAACTCATTGAACTAGAAACGAGGAGCTTGAAATGGAAACTACCATCTTCCATTAACGATATAGGGGGGGTATTAACCGAGAAAGATATTAAAAAATATTTTCAAAATTTTGAAACATTCTCCAATATATGTGTAAGTCTCTAAACCATTAGACTTTAATATAGTCCAGCTGTTTCAGCAGACAAAACAAATAAGGAAAAAGAAAAATTCAAGTGATGCATGTTACGACATCATTAAAGAAATAAGATAATTCACCTTTAATGGAAGACTTCAATGCTAAGATTGGAGAAGACCGAGATAGTAGAACATGATAAGTTATTATGGTTTAGGACGAAGAAACGAACGGAGTAACATACTACTACAGTTCGGTCCGGAATAAGACCTAACGATAGGTGGTAATACACGATTTAAAATACTACCACGACGTTTATATATAGGCGAAGATCTCCCACAAGATTCAGAGAAGCTTGTAGTTCGAAATCAGATAGATTATATTATGAATGATGCAAGATTTTGGAATTGAATAAAGTGTTAAAAATTAATTCGGGAATTAGATCCGATGATAATAAAATGAGATGTAACGATTTAAAAACCAATTTGCGTAGAAAACTTTAACGATGCTGTACAAAATATTTTATCCGAGAAAATTACATCAGTCGAAAAAACACGGAAAAAATTGGTAGAGGGCAACGGAAAAATGCCTAACTTTTATTCATGACAATATAGACAAAGGCGGTAAAAGTGGATGACTGGCGAAATGTGGTTGCTAATGAACGAGCGGAAGAATTTGAAAAATGCAGCAAATACAAAAGCCTAGATGGGTAAATTAAAAATAAAATAAGAAAAACGAAATCTGGATAAACAAAAATATTCAGAAACTGAGAAGGTCTTTAAAATAAGCACAATTCGTTTCACGTATACGAGAAAATTAAAGAAATTCGATTGTATATATTATGTGCGTTCCTATTTTTGATACGGGGGTCGCAAAATGCTCGTTGAATATGAACTATTTGATAAATACAAAATTATCTTGGCTTAATAATTTCAAACTCAAGTGTGTGGATCCAAAATAGAAAAAAGAACTAAATTGGATTTGTGAAGAGTACGTGTATGATAAAATAAAACAACTAAAAATGGTAAACTTAATTTTTTCTACCGTTATGGACGCGCATAAGTTAGGATGCAACATTGGAAGTATGTAAAAAAATGAAATTCAAAAACACGTATTTAAAAAAAAAAAATAAAAGTTACTTTTATTCAATTCTACAAATATGCAAATTACAAAAGATAATTAAAATTTCTCCTCCTTCTGGTAGTCTTTTACATTTGCACAAACCATTCGACTTAATCAGACAAGTGTGAGGTCAAACTTAAATAATCAGTTCTCTTAACTGTGTTAAATTATTAATGCTATTTTGCGGACACTCGATTTTTGACAATGCCAAAAAACCGAAAAATCCATCAACGACGTCAAGTTTGGGAAACGTGCAGGATAGACGGTGCGACCTCCTCATCGCACTTAGTCAAGGAATTTTTTGTTTAACCAGTTGCGAACGTCAACCTCAAAATAAGCTGGTAGCTTTTTTTTTTTTTTTTTACAAAATAACTTCACCGCATTTAAAATGCGAATCTTCATCTACAGTCTGCCCCAATTCTATTAACAATTTCAGCTAAGAATCCATCGAAAAATTTGCATCAGCTTCATTCATTATGAGGTACCACTCTCGAAATTACACGCGTTGTGTGCAATCTGGTTCTCTTAAAATCTTGCAACAAAACCGGCCACCAGAACACAGTGGTGGAAATCGGCATAAAAGCACCGAGATTATTTTTGTACAAATGAGAAAGAGGGCTAAAGTATAAAATGTATTTCGAATATCTACGTAACTATCGCTGTTAGAAAATACAAATAACGAATGAAAACTAGGTTTTGGTAAGAAATGGCGAAAATAATCCAGAAAAACAGGAAAATAGCTTGGAAGGACATGGAAATTGTTATAAAGGCACTACACTACAACTCGTACGATTCGCAATGTGGGTTTTCTCAGCATAATTTCAGACATCGGCCTGCAGTAAGTGAGTCATCTAACTCCAGTTTACAATCCTCGTGTGCGCGACAATTAGTCTCATGCGTCAGTTACAAGAAGAACGATTATAATGCCACATGGTAAAGTGTTATCCGCTGGAAAAAAAGGCAAGTATTCGGACCTACAAAGACATGAGCCTATCGAATAGCATCATAGCCCGGAAACTAAAACGGTCGAGTCGTGTGATAGACAATTTCGTGAAATTGCGAGAAAAATATGGGAAAAACAACCAATACGGATGCGCGAAAAAATTATCCGAAGCTGATAAACGTCTCATTGTACGGACAACGAAGACCCAAAACCACCTTTTCATCTCGCATCGTTGCCGATCTGAAATTACCGGTCTCACCGAGACGTGTACGACAAATTTTGATAGCCGATAAGAACGGTATACCAAAAAAACGCAGCAGTAAACCGCCTCTCACGGACTGACATAAAAAGACCAGACTCGCGTTCGCACGAAAATACGTGTGGACTACCGAGTGGTACAATGTGATATTTAGCGACGAAAAAAAGTTCAACTTGGACGGCCCGGACGGATTCAACTATTACTGCCACGATCTGAGGAAAGAAACGCAAGGGCAGGTGAACAGAAATTTTGGCGGCGGTAGTGTTATGATATGAGCAATCTTTTGCAGCGAGATGAAATCAAACATCGCATGGATATCCAAACAATTTATAGAGGTGCTCGAAGTTGAATTGCTGCGAATGCATGACGAGATGGACACTGAAAACTTTCCATTTCAGCAAGACAACGCGGCCATTCATGTATCGAAGGAAACGATGAGATGGTTTCAAGACACTCAAATTAACGTTCTGGAGTGGTCCTTGGGGGATACTTGCACGCCGTATACACCACAATGGATGCCAGTTGCACGGTGTTTTTTAACTGAAAAATGTGATCCGAATGGGTAGCAATTTCTCTTCAAGAAATCCAACGTCGCCTTTGGCCAATGGCAAGCAGGATTTGTGTAGTCCTTCAGAATAATGTAGGTTCGAGGAAATATTAATACTTGTTTTTTTTCCTTTTTTTCTCTTTACATTTCGTGAAAAAGCTAGTGTGTCTTTATACTAATTTCCACTGGAGCAGATACTTTTATTTTTGTCTGATTTTTTTTTTTTTGTTAGTTACCAGAAGCTGATTTTTATTTGTTATTTGTGTTTTCTAACAGCAGCTGTTATACGTAAATATTCGAAATACATTTTATGCTCTTAGCCCTTTCTTTCATTTGTATAAAAATGATGGTATGTTATGCCGATTTCCACCACTGTATTTAATCTGATCCTATTCATTATTCGGTTAAATGAACAACGTGTAATACCTAACTGTCAAGTCGTATAGTTTGTAGACTGATGTAAATCTGAAGCGTCGAGAACTGCGTAATAAAATTGATGTTTTGTGTGTTCACCAGGTGTGTTTCTTATCAATGCGCTAGTCGAAGTAACGGTAACCAATGCATAAGTATTTTCAAACAGTGTGCCCTGACTTATGCGCTTTTACTTGAATCATTTTAATTTCACTTACATAAACATTTGTAGCAGAACTAAAACCAACCGATCATCGATCGAAGTAGGAAAAAACGGTGTACCAAAGAAGTTGAAGTGATTTGATGTTCCGTTATGAAACGAAATAATAAATTTATGCATAGACCGTAAATTTAATAATAAATAAATTATAAACACAATCGAAAGATGGAATCTCGATAGCAGGTAGAGCAATCAACAGATTACGGTATGCTGATGACACCGTTATAATAAACAGTTCTAAATAAAAGCTAGAAACTATCATGCATAGGCTGAAAAACAAATGCAGAGAGTATGGATTAAGTATAAATCGAATAAAACGAAGGTGATGATATTAGGCAGAAATGGAAACAGAAAGCATAAGGAAGATAATTTCATTTAACTCGTATTAGTGACAGTCAACAATGGAAGCTGCTTATTCCACATTACGCACAGATTATCCATGATAAAAGCGCGGTCACCAGATTATTAAGAATTTGGAAGACGCAAGTCTTTCAATGAATACGAAATTAAGTCTGCTGAATTGCTTAGTCTTCTCAATCGCAAAATGCACAGGTGAAACTTGGTCACTTACTGTAGCAGACCTCAACAGAATGTTCCAAATGTAGGCATACAGATATCCTAAATGAATCAAATAACAATTATATAATCGACAAATTAAACATACAAACGTACATACTAGAAAAGATAAGAGGAAGGTTCCTCAGTTTCCTTGGCTAAAGATGTAAATTCGTTCGAACGTTGGGAAAATTAATAAAAAAAAGAGTAAAAGGTGGATCACGGACACGATGGGTCGATCAATTAAGATTAAAGACCGAAATGAGTCTGTATGAAGCGTTCACCTAAGATAGAATGATCTGGAAAACAACAGTTAATGCTTCAATTTTATGATTTATCTATGCCTTTTAAAGGACATTAACTTAAGAATTTACGGAGCTATTTAAAAAAAGAATAAAACTGCGAAAAATGAAGAAT
This sequence comes from Icerya purchasi, assembly GCA_039619475.1. Taxonomy (NCBI): domain Eukaryota; kingdom Metazoa; phylum Arthropoda; class Insecta; order Hemiptera; family Monophlebidae; genus Icerya; species Icerya purchasi. The sequence continues at coordinate 72,876,085 of CM077115.1, read as the reverse complement.
CGTGAATATGTGATGGTCAGTGCATAACATTATATTGAAATATGAGATACATTCGAAAAGTTACGGGAATTTTGTCATATTTTTTTTTAAAACATCTTATTTCCATCGAATCAAAATAATTTCCTTTCGCCTCTACGCAGATTTTTTATATCTTTCTACTTCTGGAAAGCTCCAAGAAATGCATCTGAAGGAATTGCCTTTAATGCATTCTGTGATTCTTCTTCTACCTTTTTCTTTTTCTTAGGCGCGCCAGCGGCCTTGACCCAAGAACATGATAAACTAAATCGGGAAACTAAATAGCAAGGTGATCAGAGATGTAAGACACAAAGGACAGTAGCAAGGGAACAACAGAAGACAATGGGAAGGTCAGGATATAGGTTCCGTTATACGAAGCAGCAAGATCCAAAGCTAAAGGTTGGAATATAGGAGGGAGCGATCTTTGCGGAAAGCAGAACATTCGAAAAGGATATGATTAGAATCACAAATGCAAGGAAGCTTAGTAACATGAAGAGAGCAATAAGGTGAAGGCGACAAAGCGAATTAAAAATGAGAATAGGTGAGTAAAGAATGATTGATCCCGAATCTAATTAAGAAAACAACAGTGGAACGACGCCGGGCAGGAATAGAAAGGAGGCATAAGAGAATAATAAGCGATGTAAAAGAAATGGGAGGGAAGGATATGCAAAGAGTAGAATATAGAGATTAAGTGAAAAGATTATATTGGGATAGAGGGCCGTAAGAGAGAGAGAGAGAGAGAGAGAAGAATCATCAAAGATTGAAATTTATAACCCAATCTGTTTTCGAAAGAATCTAGTGAGGAGCGTAAAGGGACCTTAATGGTTTACGAGGAAGAACGCCGTCGAAAGTTCTCCAGGAGTTTACAAGAACAAGATTGGGAGAGGAAAACGAGAGATCACCTGAACTAGAGGAAGATGTTTATTTAAAAAAGTAGAAGATCGATCATTGAGGAGAAATAGATCTTGGTTCAGAATGAGATTTTCGAGAATCAAACCACTAGGATTGCGCCCAACGCAGTTTCAAAGAGGACAGTGAGCAGTCCAGTTCCCACCAATAATGAACGGATCAGACAAAGATGAAAGGAATGAGAACAAAGGTAAATTAGAGAGGCTGGAATTAAGAGGGTTTTACATGCAAGCAATATGTATAGAGTTCGGAAGGAAATGTGAGCCAAGTTAGGGAGATTATGAAGGGGTGTAGGAAGAATCGGAATATTATAAGATAGATATGATAAATCGCGTCTAATTAGAATGGCGATACCATCATACCCATCCTCCACACGATCAGATCGAACTAGAGAATAACCTCTGAAACGAAAATAGATGAGGAGGATTTAAGCCAAGTTTCGAATAACGGTGCTGCATGAATATTTCAGAGGTCTAATAAGCCCTCTAAACTTAGTTTATTAGCTTGTAAGCTGCGAAATTTCATTGCAAAAGGTGCAAGACCGTGACATAATAGCGAGGAGGAGATGAGTAAGAACGAAAAGAATGTGGAAGAGAAAGGAAAGAAGGCAGAGACGGATTTATAATAAAAGAAATGAATGTAAAGGTAGTAAAAAAGGTATTAGCAAACCAGAGGAAAATGGTCGTAGACGAGTTTTCAACTTAAAAAATAAGTTAGTGAAAGGGGAACATATAGACGAGAGAAGACCTATCCGAAATTCGTTACAGGTCATTTTGTAGTACCGCTCCATTAGGGATACAATAAGCGTCAAAAAGGGGATGGGAGAAATACCTGCATGAACTGGGTTAATAACCAGTTTGTAGGTTTCCTTCCATAATAAGATAACCATATAACATAAGGAAAAAATTAATGAGCATTAAAGCTGTGGAAACGCAACTGGTAAAAGAAAACTGGACGGTTTACGTTCGGCGGAAACGACAACTTCAACGAAGTTTAAATTCATATTGGCTTTAGCGGATTTGATATCATTTACGGAGGCCACCGGGCGACCTCCCTTAGGCAAGCTCATACAACTGATAGAAAAGAAATCAAATTAAATAAGACCAAATAAGAATGAAAAAATAAAAAGAAAAAAAAAAGTAAAAAAGAGGGAAAAAATCAATTTTGAAATTTCGAAAAATTGAAATGAAGTGAAAGAAATTAAAAATTCAAATAAAGCTAAATTAATAAATGAAATATCGGTAAACGAAGCAGCAACAATTTTATAAGTAATAATAGAGGTAAATGAAATCAAAATTATACGAATAACGAAAATATCACGAGAGATAAATAAAAGGAACAAGCTCATCAAATTGTTGATCGCGGTAAAAGATAAAGTGGAACCGACAAGCAAAAGACCGATGTTGCACGACGACCCTTTGATATTTTTATTCGATTGGACAAAAAAAAAAAAAAAAAAAAAAAGTCGGAGACAAATGTAACGAGTAAAATGCTTGTAGGATGATGGGAAGATGATTTCGGGTCAAATACTTCTGTATAAGTACAGCGGTATCGGATGAATGTTGTCCTGTTAAAGGAATAGTTAGTCCGATCGTTCATGCTGCATATATATATTTGTTGTATCGAATGGGTTTCACTTTTTCCGGTCTCCTTTCATCTTTCTTTACACACTATCTGCAGTGGCGTTTCACCTCGTAGTCGTATTTGATAAACCTAAGTTATCGGTAACAGCGGATTTGATGAAATTTTCGTCTTCTTCCACTCTTTGAACTTGTTCATTTGTGTTTAATTTTTTATTCACGTTACTTTCGCCACACGAAATTATCTCTATTTTAGAAATATTCAAAGTTAATAGTCTGCAACATATTGAATTATCTTTGTTTGATTCTCTAACTTTTTAAAATCGTTTATGCTGTTCGCCGTACATTCTCGATTACAATATAACAGATGACCATACCGGAGTTTTAATATTTCAAATGTTTTCACAGCCGCATTGTCGAATTTTGCACGAAATTCGATGTTTCGTTCGTTATTCATTAAAAAAAAATCACATTTTTTTTTTTTAAATAACAACAGAATACAAAAAATACGATAACTATTTAGAACTCTGTAACTTTATCACTATTGCATGGATTGAAATAAAAATTACCAGGCATGAAGGCAACGTATATGTTGCTATTTTTGTACAATTTCAATTCATGTTATAATGGAGAAAAATTCCTGAAACTTTTTTATCACACCTAGTAGTATATAAATATAATTGCCGATAATTGAAAAAGAAAACAAAAAAACACGGAACATAAAAACGTTCCAGAACATGTATTAAGCTATACGATCACCCTAAATTGTTTAATTACTATCGATTTAAGTTATTTTACACTATATAAGAAAAATAAAAAATAAATTAAAAATTTTTAATTGTGTTTTTAGCATTTAGTAAATGCATCACTTCAATACACAGTTTAATAAAAAATACATAAATAAGAATATGATAAAAGTTAAATATGTAATAATTCATTTTTAGGAATATCACCTTTCTCGGTAAAATTACTTTATATGAAAAATGTTAAACAACTTTTAAAATCAGATAATCAAAGCAAAAAATTACAGATTGACATTACGAATTGAAAGTTAAGAAATATTTTTTGAAAATGTGGCTACAGAATATCGATATACGAAACAGTAAAGTTACTGTCCCACTGATATTGAATTGCTACACAGTAGGGTTTGAAAATAATAATAATAAATATTTATCAGAAACATAAAACGGAAAAGGAATCGAATGAAAAAATAAGAAGACAAAAAATCCTACCAATAGTTTGCTAAAATATTTAAAAATTTGTGAGGAAAGTGCTGAACCTGCTGCTGGCTTTAAATATTTTACAGATTGAACAACACGTTCATATCTTTGATTAAACTAGTAAATGAAACTTTATGTATATTAAGATTATCATATTCGTCTTAAAGCAGGTAAATGCGAAAAGAATATAATTGGTTTCGGCAGTTAATTGTAATTGGCGGAAACAAAATTTGGAAAAATAACGAATAATGCATTAGTAAATAGAGTATGAAGATCACTTAGAATTTTGATATTTATAAATTATTATGCTCAGTTTATAATCATGTAACAACTGTATTACGTCAGGACGGGTGTTATTTACCAATGAAAAACACGATTACAAAATAAATGAACTTAGAAATGATCATATAAATACCGGTAGGATACGGGCGGCGAGGGTCGCCTGGTTGCCATGTTAGCGGTGCACAAACAGCTTCTGAAGAACTTATTCTATGAGCATATTTGATCAATTCTTCTGACGAAACGGGCTTTTTGTTGGCTTTATATATTGATTTCAATTTTTGATTCGCTTGGAACTGAGCTATTGCCTATTGTTCAGTTTTAAAGTAAAATTATGTTAATAATTTAATAAAACAAAATGTCTCATTTAGGCCTTCGAATATTTTAAAATAATTTCCTACAAATTTTGAAATTCTAAGAGATTTATTTATTTTTTTTTTTAGTCTATTTGATGTTCACCTACAATGGAAGTGTATAGATAAGCGGAAAAACTAAAGATATTAAAATCGTAAATTTTAATTTTGTGAAATTGTATTTTTTTCAATTTTTTCATGTTTTTTGTTTACAGCAGTCTTAATAAAATATTTATACTCCGTTAAAAAAAAAAATAAATATTTTGTAATCGATGATAGATAAGAGAAACTCTGAAAATAATTTAACGAGTATAATTTACCAATTGTTGTTCGGCTTCTTTTAGTTGTTTTTCAAAATAGCGTATGTGTAAATCTTCTTTATCAACTTGTTCCCTCAATTTATTCATAACGACTTCAATTGCTGCTTGTTCTTCGGCTAATGTAGTTGCTTTTTTCAATTCCTTGCTTTTCACAATTAATAACGCTGTTAGGTTTAACAAATCCGCTTCATTCGATTTAGAACTTTTACCCGACACAACGTTTTCCAATATTTGTCTAAAAAAAAAGAAAAAAGTAATTAATTGAACTAGAAAAGTAAAATTTTTTTTTACACATTATTAATATAAAAAAAAAACAAATGTATATATATAAAAAAAAAAGTTTTACCATGTTATAGGATGCTTTTATTAGAAACTAGTCCGAACTTTATTAAAATTTTTTAAGTACAAAATTTTGAGGTTTCCGTTGGTTTAATATATTTATTATGCATTAATCTGAAAAGGTAAAAAGTTATCCTATTTGAAAACAGCCTTAATTATGAATATTATACAGTGTCATAGAGAATCGGTATTATACACTTTGTACCGGATGTATTTATTAAATCTTTTTACTGATCACATTTTTTTTACAATACTTTTTGATGTAGCTACGATATACTGGCCGACAAGCAGTGCTAATGATGAATGAATCATGTACTAAAAATGAACAGGATAATGCATCGAAAAACTTACTATAAAAACAAGGAAAAATGCATACCTCGAATCGGTATTTTCGAATTATATTTACCATTACGTATGTCATTAAAATCATTACCGCTCGCTTATTTTTTTTTAAATTTGGGATAATTCTTGACACACTAAAACTTAATCAAGTAATATATACGTACAAGATAAACCAAAAAATAATAATTTTATCCGAGTGAACAAACCAGCAAGCAGAGAAAGAAAATTTATATTTTAACAGACTGTGACAACGCAATATATGAAAACTATAAATTATGAATTGCTTCCAGCGATTGACTATTCCGAATACAAGGAAACTTCAAACCATAAACTCTGCTTAAACTAACGAACCACTCATCTCTGTTCACATTAAGTTTCAATTCACATTATGTGATTAATTTTTTAATCATTGCACGACATTAGAAAGAAATCCACTAATATTGATCGTAATTAAGAAAAACGAAAGAAATGGCTTAGTAAAATTGTATTGGTTCCTATTTTAATTATTCAAATTAACAACTGCATATTCTAAATACGAATTATAATTATTTTATACTTTTTTATGTCCAATATATATTTATAAAAATACAATTACCAAACTATTAACTTAAGCAGTAAAATCGACGTGCAGCTATAAGTGTCTTTTATCTCTTTTTAACGCGATTACTTTAATTAACAATCCGTTTACAACACACCGATTAAATTAGCAATTATATTACTTCATAGGAAAAACAAAGTAGTATAGTAAACATATTTGAAAAGAGAATGGAAAAAGGAAAAATATTTCCTCACGGAACGATAATAAAAGATCAAATGAACGGGAAATGATTAAGTTTAATTTTATCGTAATAATATACAACAAAAATAACTAACTTGGAAATAATTTCGATGTCATCATATAACGCCAAAAGCTTTTCCCTCGTACTTACGGATGCCATGACGTTCAATTATAATCGGTAAACATAATATGAACCTAAACTAAAAACTAGACGCGGTTTAAAGTTAACAGAATAATACACAAAACATTAACAAAATAAACTATCGAAAAATCGGCACAACAAAATTCGATATCGATATTATAATTTTATGCAAATAACCGATTAAAAAATAAAAAAAAAAAAAAAAACAATGATTCCAATTAGAAAATACATAGTAATCCGATAACTTTATATCGCAAAAAAAACATTAAAACAAATTTCTAAATATTTTATACCTTTAATAACTGTGTAGTATTTACTTATTATTAAACCGTCAATTAAATGTACATTAATAATACAATTGCTTTACCGACTGCACTGGAATATATCGATTTTGTTAATTATGGTTCAAATTGTTTTGTAATCATCCCTTATCTTCAACCATTAGAGTAAATGTTTCTTGAGCGCTTTTATATAACGATGGTTGTGCTTTCTTGCAATTAGCAGCCGTAAATTTTTGTTTATTTATATCGTTTTTTTAAGTTTTTTTTTTTTTTTTTTCATATATATTAAATGCAAGATTAATTTATTTTACAACTTTTTCCATGCATTATACTATAATTACACGATAACTTTATAAAGAATTCAATTAAAAGTTAATATATGCTTTCATGTTTAACCTATTAAATGGTTTTATGGTTCATAATGAACCATTTTCTTCGTTAGTGGTGTATTATTATAATTTGCATTGTTTACTTTAAAATGAGAAATGAAAATGATATTCAAACAATTTTTAATCCTCGGCCGTCAATCAGCGGTATTCCTAATTCAGTGCCAATTAGAGAACATAATCGTACTATTTCACACCATGATTCCTATCAAAGTGTCGAATCCGGTAATTTAATTTATATACCGAACAATTTATTACAATTATTTACACTTTTCTGTACGGTTTAAGGTTGTTTTTTTTTAATTTTCGCAATTAACTTGAAAAATATAATTCATTTATTATAGGACATAACTTGAGAGAAGAAACAAATCAGCCCATTGCTGCAAAAAAAAACGGACATTGTTTTACGACTAAAGGTTTGAAGAAAGCATGCTGTTCGAGATCTGCCAAAAAAGTAATTAGAACAGTTTTATTGCGTTTTTACATTTGCGTAACTCTTCGTTTTTGGTTGTGTAAAAATGTAATTTGTTTTTATTTCTGATATCGTAGTAAGCGCTACGTCCAGCAGTGGACCGATATAGGTTGAAAAGGAAAGAAAAAAAGTAAGCGTTTATAATCTAGCCATGATGTAACTGTAGAAGGGATTGAAATATATGTATCAATAATTTTTTTTAACACGTTTTAAAAGAGATTCTCTAATAGAGTCGTCTTATTTTTTTCATTGTTTGCGAAGTATAAATATATCAGTTAAACAATAGAAATTGTTAAAAAAAGAATGAAAATTAAAGATTTCAATTTTCGGTCAGTGATTATCTCCGTATGGTTACGCCACTACTACTCAGAACAACAAAATTAACCATTAAAAGAGAAAAAAAAAAAAAACATTTAAATTCTGGCATCGTTTAAAATTTAAGCCAGTGACTTTCAAGAAAGCCGCCCCCTTGTAAATACAAATATTTTGCATAAATGTAAATTTTCTTCATTATTTAGCAAGTCAAATTGTACCGTTTGTTGTTAACTTCTTTTTATACCCCCCCCCCCCGTTACTGGAAACATTTAGTAGTATGATGATTATTTTTTTAAATTAAATAAACTAATTTTTCATGCAAAAATCTAAAAGGCTAAACAGTTTTTATGTGCTGTAATTCGAACGAAAAATTATTTTTCGAACATTAACTGGTCTCACAAGATTTTACCTTTAAAATTTTGAAGTGATTTTTATAATTTTTTTCCTACATTAACTGGAAATTAAATCATGTTTCCAATGTTAGCATCATTTTTTGTATTTGTAAGAAGTGACTTTGTAGTAATTCCTTTAAAATTTTCTTTCAGAAAATTATAGCATTTGCAATAACGATAGATTTTGATTTCTTTTGCTTTTTTCGAAAGTGTGGGTCTTATCAAAATGATGTGCCGTTTTTAAATACTACTTACGGAACTTTATTAAAAATATTTCAGGCATTTATGATATATATCCTTACAATAATTAGTTCTGGTATGAAGTTCACGTGTTTTTTCACGCTTTAATGCAATGTTTCTGTGTAACTTCAGTTTCAAGTTTATTCAAGAATTTTATAACACAGACCATCATTCTGGATGTTTTAAAATACCGATCATTTTTTATGAATTTTAAATGTTTCTTCTTAAATTACATAACTTTTAACTTTTTCCCGCGTTGTTTTTGTCTAATAGAGATCATTCGAGGTAATCACGATATTTTCGGAACAAAATTTTTATTCGCATAGTAATAAGTAGATTTGTCGATGGGTATATGTTGTTTACATCGTTTGAAGATCCAGACGATCTATCATTTTTCATCGTTTAATAACTGTCGAATTACTGTAAATTATAAAAAGAGGTTTTTTTTAATAATCGACTTATTGGAATATTTTATGAACCTCACAAACTGACGTTTACTTTTGTGGCCACCCAAATCCGAAATACGGGGATTAGTTAACCACCGTGGCACATACTAATTTATACACATCTGTTGTGAGTAAATTAGTGGACTGCATTAGGCTACACACGCGAAAGATGTTTACACGAAATCTCGTTCAAAACCGTTAAAAAGAGGTACCTACCACCTTATAGAAATTAATCATTATTATTAGCAATGAGTTTCGACTAGATATAATTCGATGAGTCCGCATAATAATTGTATGAACAGATTTTATTTCATTCATAATGCAAATTTGAATTTAATCGGGTCCTTTTACTTGCAAAAAAATGAAACAAAAATGTTTAAACTCTTAATTTCTGGTTATTTATATAATTAAGAAGCGTTATATATTGCTTAATTTGGACGCTACATTATATAATTTTAATAATCGTAATTTCGTTACGGTCGAAATTAAGTAGAGATTAATTATATAACGAGTATTAAGCGGAAATGGAATTTTAATTATGTTAATTTGTTATTAATAATTTTTTTTTTTTTCATTTCAAGCAGTGCATATTATATTTTTTCACAATTATGTTTTATAATAATTATAAATAAAACTGGTAATTATCGCCTTATTGGTTAATTTCAAAATTATCTGATTTTGTTGATATTACAGATTTACTATGGTTGGTGTGTAACTGTCTGTGTAACAGCTACCTGGGTTGTAACGTCACATTGTATTAAATATTTATATCATCCTTATCTAATTATCCCGTCCACTAATGTGTCGTCCAAAATAGGATTTCGTTACGAAAAGGTACGTGTACAAATGCTGCGTTTTTTAAAAATTATATTAATCGAACAAAACTTTATTAATGTAATTGGCACACAATATGGAGTTGCATCGATAAAAAGGAAGAAAAAAGAATAATTAAAATTGATAGTAAATCAAGAATGTGCATAAGAGGCTAAAGTTACAGATGCGTATTATCTAATAAATTATCTTGTTTTCAATTAATTTCTAATTTCTGCACATCGATTGCTTCAAAGGTTTCTTATCAGTTTGCGTGTTATTTTTTTTTTTTTTTTTAATCTGAATTATTATTATTTTACAAGGATAATATTAAATTATCAAAACGCTTTTAAAAGTTGAAAAATGCTACCAAAATTATTTCAATTTCCGGCAGTTTTTACTTTAATTAGTATTAAAAGTAATGATAATGGTTTAGCCTATGACGTTTCAGGAAACAATATTGTCTTTTGAACCAACTTTGACAAAATTGATTGTATAATTTAACAAGTTTTTAGAAGAAATATTCATACTGTAATAGACTTTATTCTAAATTTGATAAGTTACTTAATTTTGGACACAACAACATTACTTTATGTTATTCCAATAGGGCTAGGCATGAATGTTTGTTTTTCTCAGAATGGTGGAACAGCGAGAACAATCAGTAATCTTTTTACTTCATTACTAACTGTGGCGGAATGAAATAATATGCGATATGTCCAGTAACGTATTACTTTGGATGCAGAGTCATTTTTGAAAAAAGCGTCACGTATGCCACCAAAACCGGTTAATGCTGGTAGAAAAATCACGTTCATTTACAGAACAAAGTTTCTCAGAGATGACGAGCCGCTTTTAGACATTAGCTTTCTTGGTTTTCATTATCGTTTAATTTTATTTTATGATTGTGGGTTTTTATTGCTAGCAGCTTTAGACTATGATGATATTGGAAGTGCACCGTTCAGACGCTTATGTGTTAAAATTAATTGATATCCAAGTCGTGAGCGACTGCGTTATGCGCTAATGTAAATGAATCAGTTCCACCAGCTTCGGTAGTCTCTTTTGAGTGAGGTATTCTGGGTAGCGTTATCTGGTTAAATTGTTTAAAACTTCTTCGACTTTTTTAGAATGATATTTTTTTGAAAAGAGTAGTAACTCGTTAAGCCATCGTTAATTTGTGGAAGGAAAAGCAAGCAACGTGCAATCGTATTTAGAACAAGAATTATAAACTGGTTACGCTAAAAATTTAAATCAAACTTGTCTGTTCGCGACTTTAAAGTGTAAAGAAATTACTCGCTCTTTGAATCGTGTATCCCTAGAAGGGACATCGTGACACAGAAGAAATGCTGTTATCGTTGGATAAGCAGTTTACGCCATATGTCTCTGTTGTACGCTTCATGAACACATTTACGGAAGCTTTCCCAGTAAATTCTCGAATCCCATCTGACCATCTTAGAGGTACACGGCCACGACCTCGTATTCTATACGATTTTACTTGGACGAAATTACTATCAAGTTGAAAATAGTTTTTTATAATAATTTTGTGAATAGACTTTTTAAAATAGGCGTTGATTTTTACTATAAAAAACAAAAATTGGAATTACGGCGTTAATTTTTTATAAATACATTGAAGGACATATAAAAGCCTGTTTGGTGCACAACTTTTGCCCGTGTTATTTATATTTTTGGTTTCCCTTTCCTTCGCCTTCTTCAACTTACTTATTTTATTTATAATTTAAGTTTGAAATTAAAATAAAACCAATTTTTTTTATATATATAGTATTATTCCAATATACGTATGTTTTCTTTAAAAAAAGGATAATTTTATTATGTTGTTTTTTTGTTTAAAAAAGGTGCACCATTTACTTATACAATGTTGGTAAAAAAAATAGGGAACATACTTGAACATTTTGAATTTTGTAAATTTACAGTGAATAAAATATTTTGATAAATTTAATTTAAAGAAGAGGACATTAAATAATTTAGTATATCCACTATGAATCAATCTTCTGATAAGATGGATGCAGGAAACAACAATTTTTGATAAAGTTGAAAGGCGTCTGTATCAGCATCATTTTTTCTTTTGTTAGTACGATTTGCTGTCCCTTTTTTTTTTTTTTTTTTTCTCTCTATATACACGTATTTATAAAATTATATTCATTTATATTTAATAAAGTAAGTGAAATCAAAAATCTGCGCCATGTTTTTAATTAAATTGAGCCAATCTATCTCTTTAACAAGAAATTAATTCGACATAGAATGTGTAAAAACGAAAATTCCTTTGAATAAAATAGTTGAACAGTCTTTTTACCTTTAAAAATCATAGCCGTGATAATCTTTCGAAGAATTGATTAATTTCTATTAAAACAAAAGAAAAAATTTCTACTAGTTTATAAAACACTAACACTATAGTTAGCGAACAATTTTTTTGCATGGAAATGGATTAAATTATAACTGTAATTTGAGAGTTTCACTTCCTTTTTTTAGATTACCTGTAGTCACAGGCACTGACTGGAAAAAACTTTGGCGGGGTAGAACGATTTTTTGTGTAATCTTTTATACATCACATATACAGTGACGAATCCAGCGGGTCATATTGGGGATATAGCCCTTCCCGAAGTTTCCTAAACCTTTTTTTAGCGTGGAATTATTGATCCATAAAATTTTAAACGAGAAGTAAAAAGTACTACAGATTAAACGATTAATTATCTTGAGTTACTTTGTTTAAAATTGAAAATGAATGAAGAACATTTTATAAATATACCCCCCAAAACTAATTTCTAGTACCGTCATTGCGTTTCTTATATAATGTGTATACATACATATATATATATATATATATATATATATATATATATATATATATATTTATATGCATACATATATATGTGACCTGGTCTATGAAAACCGGGCTGGTGTGCGAAAACAAGTTTTCGAGATAAACGCGTTTGAAGTTGAGGGTTGTAGCACGGTGTTACATGTTACTACGTCAACACTATTGTTCCACTTTTCGTTTCTCAGCACATCTGCCAGATGTTTTATGACCTTCTGTATGCAGTGATGCTTTTATAAGAAATATTACCACAGCTAAATCGAACAAATTTCCCTCTAGTTGCTAATTTCTTTATCCATGAAAGAAATATATAATGATATTGTTTGTACTTCGTTATCGAATCATTTTGAAATCGCAATGTTTTTAATTACGCGAAGTGGTTTTGTATCGTGAATATTAATTAACAATCCTGATGAAGCTGTTTTAATTTCAATAAAGTGAAAACTGTATTCGGAAGAAGTTGAAGAAGAGCTTAATAATACAGAGAAATTCTGATAACTTGGTGGATCAACATCAACTTGCTCATAACAGTGATGAAGAAAATCCAGATGAAATTCGTACCCTCAACTCTTCGAATAATTTTGAAATTATCTCTCCTAGATGCAGAGAAAGAAAAAATAGTAAAATATTTTGAAGAACTTTGTAATCGCAAATGTAATGTTTCAATACCACGAGATATGATCGAGAAATCGAGAAATAATTTTTTAGAATTAGATAAAGAACAGCGAGATTTAGTCATATTTAGCCAAATTGAATCGGGTGGAACACACGGTAATGTTTTAGATAAGGTTCATGAGGAGATCTGCCGACGAAAAAAATATGGAAAAAAGAAAAGAGGTCGAAACTTGGTATGATTTTTATGAACCTTTAGTAGGAATCACAAGTTTCCACCACTTCAAAATTTCCTCAGATGGTGTAGCAACAAAAACGTATGCGAACAGTGACGATATAAACGAATTTCAATTACTGCTGCAACCTATTGATGATAAGATGTCTGAGAAAATCACTCCAAAATGTTTAGATTTAGAACGCTAATGGTACCTTTACAATAACATAAGAAGTTTAGTTTCTGATATCGCTAAAACTGATATTGTAACGTCATTACCTGAAAACCCCTTAATTAAAGAACCGAAAGGGGAAGTAGATGAAAATTTATCGAAATCAGAATCGTAGATGAAAAAATTAAACCAAAACAACCGAAACAAGATAAAAATTTGGCAAAATAAAAAAAAAAAAGTTAGACTGAAGTGGCCGTGGCAAAGACAGGGAAGAAAACCAATGAAAAATACAATAAACCCTATCCGAAAACCTCAACAACGAAGAAAAGAACTCGCAAGAAGTAGTTTGTACTAATTTTTTTTTTTCTATTGTAGTTTTTCACTTCTTGTATGTTTTTTTGAAGTTCTTGTTTTCTTTTAAAACACGATTTGTGGATAATGTAATAAAGATAGAAATCTGGGGGTTGTTTCATTAAAAAGAGCGTGTTTTTTTCTTTAAGAATAGCCAAAAAAGTGAAAATTGATTTTTCGACACATTAGCACGGTTTTCATAGACCAGGTCACATATATATGTATATATAAAGTGTGTGTACATGTATATACTGTATTCTTTAAATTAGAGAAAAAAACAAGCATTTAGTTTGACAACTATTACTGTTGTGTCATGATGAGGTGAGGAGAGAAAAGAGCGAAACAGAAAACAAAAATACGATAAAGAAGTATGAAGCCAGCAGAAAAAGACACGGTTCAGATTAATGACAGTAGTTTCACCTAGCACCTTTCTGTTGATACAAGACTAAAATTCCACTAGTTACTAATGCTCGTAAGATAGTGTAAACAAATTGAAAACAATTAGGCCAATTAGAACTTATTCCTCTTTTCCTTTGCTTGTGTGTGTAAAGAAAAATTTTCATCTTCATTTTTTGATTGACAGATGTCCGAATCAGGTTTACTAGTCCGACTTCAGAATGTTGAGAGGGCATGATTACCTCTGTGAGTAATAAAAAATTTAGAATTATCGCATAACATATTTTCTGAAATAATTGAAATTTATTAACAGCGAATCTGGAAGTATTTGACTGAACTGCTGCGTAGAGGATGAATGGTATTTTTCGAAATATCACAATAGTAATTACATATTTGAAGACTAAACTCGCGCCAATGAAAATCTACATTGGATGATTTTAAAACTAATATATTTCTGACTTCGAAGAACCATTTTGGTACAATATTAACATAAATAACATTTGCTTTTCTAAGCGGATGTAATTTCATAATACGAGCGTTACCAGCTGATATTGATCTAAAAAAATCTGTTTAACGTAACTATTTACATTGCATATTTACATGTGCATTGAGAGCAAAGGTTTGTTTTTAAGAAGAAGACTATTTCGGCTCCAAAGTAAATTCTATTAAAATGGAATTCAAAAACGCGAAAAAAATGTAAATACATAATTTTTTCTGAGCTCCTTTCTGCGAGATAATACTCCGAAGCTGCTACTAATGTTGAATTTTGAATTGTATGCAAACCAGATGTGGAGCCGAGAAATAAATAGTACATCTACGCAATCGAATAAAATGCCGTTAAGTTTATCGAAGTAATGGCTTATTGGTAAAAAAAAATGAACTAGACCACATTCTAGTCATATAATAAGATCTGGCGTATACGAGAATATTAGGATTAGAACGGGTACGATTTTGCTATTTAGGGAATTTTGCTGGCGAATAATGGGCAGCCACTTTAATCGTCACGTTCTTGTGGATAAAATACTTTAAAAAGAGAAGAAATACCCCCCTCTTCACCCGTTAATAATTAGCAGCGTGTAAGTATGTGGCTTTTGTTGCATTATTGATAATTTTGCCTTTGTATTATTCTTCCGAATATAAGTTTAAACGTTCAATTGCACACGCTATTTACGTATGATGGTGTACTTATATCTTCTCGTCATTACACTTTTCAATAATATAAATTTTTTTTGCTTTGTTTTTTTCAATTTCTTACATCTCGAATAAAAAAATATATAAAAGATAAAACTTAAGATATATTGTAAGTGCGTCGAATTTTCATTTTGCAGTTACCATTTTATAATGCACCCTTTTTTACAACGTGGTTTTTCACTAACTGGTTGGTACTGTTTTTTCCGGTATATTACATTGGTCAATTAATTTCTTCCGATTCTTTAACATCGTGCGAGATTTTTTGCGAAAGTATTCGTAACTTTAAAAGTTGTCAATATAGTGCAGGTAATTTTTCTTCAGTAATTATTAGATTTAGATTAAATGTTGTGTTATATATGTTCATATTAAGATTATAGTAAAATAATTCGTTTATTTTAAAATATGCACCTCGAAGATAAATTCTATTCAAGGTCGAAAAACTAAATAATTTCATATACATATATATATATATACATCTTAATCTTTCAGATCTCTCTAAGGGGTAAGCTTCCTGGAGTTTCCCATATTAATTCATCTATAATGCTTATAGATAAGTTGTTTCTATTAACTATATCATTCATACCTTTTTTAAACCGATAATAGTCAGTAATTGCTTTTTTGCAAAAATCGTTAAAACTATTGACGGTGATCTAACATGCTAGATAACATAACCTAAAAACGTAACAAAAAAACCACAGTGATTTCGTTACTGTTCTTTTCATAGTATACCGGGCTGAAGAAAGACGTAGTTATTAATAGATGTATGTATATATATATATATGCAGTGGCGGATCCACGAGGGGGCATCCCCCCGAAAGAACCAAAGCCTCTTTGAAAAAATTTATTATAACTTAGAAACTTAATTTATGCTATAAAGAGTTTGTATGAATTTTACCTACGGATTTAATTATAACTAATATTTAATACAATTTTCTAGTAAAACTATTAATAATCCTTTTTTATTCTATTTTAAACACAACTGTTGTCGATCTTTTGCCATTTTTATTTATTTTTAATTTTTATTTTGTTATGTAAATGAAAATTGTTCAATGAGAAATACATATATTTTTTTAATTCGAATAGGATTACTAACAAAAATAAAAAAGAAGTAAAGTCTAATAAAAATACTATCTTACTATTTCTAAACTACCATTTTAGCTAGAATTTTATAATTTCGTTTTATTTTTCACCTAAAAATAAAACTAAATTTAAATTAAATTGTAATGATTATGTATTTTTAAAACATTTTTAAATTTCTGTAAAGGTCGCTATTTGATTTTTTTATGAAACAAGGGGATTTCTCAAATCTACTGCCTACCGTAGAAGATTTCAGGTAATTATATAATCCCCCCCCCCAATGTTCTTATAATGATCCCCCCCTCCAATTATATATATATTAATTACAACGTAATCCTTAGGCCGGCCCCTATTAGATTTTGTAACGAAAAATGTCACAATTTTATGTAACGAAAAAATGTTCTAATTTTATGTAATGAAAGTTAAATGTTAGGATAGGATTTTTTTGAATATGTTATTATATTCTAGACTGATTTAGAATTACGTTGTAAATTTTGATCATTTTATATAAAGTATAGAAGAGAAAGAGGCAGAAATGTAAGCAAGAGGAGTCAAGGGGCACAGCCTTTTGCGAGGCCAAAATGGTCTAGTTTTTATATATGTGTATATATATACAGGTATACATATATGTATGTATTCTAGATATATTGTAATTTAATTGTCCCGATAATCCCGCTATGAAAATATATAGAATTTGCAGGTGATACTTAAGTGTTTATATCGGTACCTACTTTTGATGACTTACTAAAGAGGGGTTTCAATGAGTCCTTTCTGTTAATCGGAATCTCTAGCAAACATGAATGTGGCCAGAATTAAATTTAAAAAATTTGCACTTAAAATCTTCGATATATACAAAAAAAGAAAATTCACGGAATGTGGCGATCAATCGCAAGACCGGGCAATTTTAGAAAAGCGTATGGAAAAACATGTAATACACTACCTACAAAACTGCACTTTATAGGTGAAATTATGTCATTACATGAAAATGAATTTCACAAAAAATCAGGTATATCAAACCTGTTTAAATTAATTCTCTGAGTACGTAAGCCATCAATTAACAATACGTAAACACTGTTTAATATTTGCAGATCTAAAAAAAGTCTTTTATAATTTTGCAATTTAAATGAATTAAAACAGATAGGAACAGTTGGTAAAATACGTAACTGGTTTAAAAATTGTCTAGCGGTACAGGGTACCGTAAGAAATGGTAATGTCAACAGCGAATACATAAAATAAAAATAAAGATTTATTACACAGTATGTCAATATGTACTGAACTGTGGCGTTCGAGAGAATGTGTGGAAAACGAGTTTAAAAAATTAAAATTACTTAAAAAATTCACGTGATATTAATCAGTAATAATTAACACAATTTTCACACAAAAAGTAATTTTCGACAAAAATTTTGAATTATAGAAAAACGACAGTCTATTAACATTCGAAAAACAAGGCAACATGGGTATCAAAGTCAGGTATGATGGAAAGCCTGAACAGTTATAAAGGATCTTTACTCAAAAACGGTAGGAAAATAGGTTAGTTAATTAAATCTTAATTCGGTCGGATGTAGATAGTATGTAAGAATTAATAGCAAGGTTCTGAACAGACAGGGAGAGATAAGATACAAGAAAACAATAAGGAGTCAGCAGTCCAAGTTTCAGAAAACTGGAATAAAAAAGGGAACATTCAATATAAAGGAAGGAATACTCAATAATAAATGGTCGGTCTCACAAATAGTCGCTTTATTAAAATGTAAAAAGTACTGTCGGGAGGAGATCAAAGAGAACCGAAAAGAAGGTGGAGGTAACGGGGAGCGACCAAAACGAACACGAATGATGGGAGCGATAAAATAAGGTTTAGGGAACCAAAGTTTGGAGTATTAGGTTGGGTAGACAGATATTGGGGAACGACTATTAGAAACCGAAGAGACATAAATACACACGACCGAAATTTTGATATGGTATTTTTCGATTAAGAGCAAGAAAGATTTGAAACAGCTTTAAAAAATAACCGAGAGTAAACAGCAACCCAAACTAGAGAATAGCTGGCTCATTTCTTTTGATGGTACCTTTGCAACTAAAAAACCAAAATCAATGTGAATAGAATGGCAAGTACAGAGAATGCTAATCAAAGAGTGTATATGAAGAATAATGAAGGCCTCAGAAAGGAGTACGAGATAGAGAATATAAGGCTTGAGGGGCACTTGTAGAATTGAAAATAATTAAATAACTGGAAGAAGATGTTTAGAGAAAACATAAATAAATCCAAATCAAATCAAATATATTTTGGAATTTCTACAGGTGCATATGCGCAATACTGCGCGAGCAATGGTCTGATACAAATTTAAACATTACAAATTGAAAAAATTGAGAAATTACGAATACTTATGACTATAAATATAAAAATGATTTCAGAAGTAAATATTAAAACTACAATTAATAGTGGTAGCGAAATACAAAGAAAAGTGAGCGTTAAACAAAAAATGTACAAAAAATAAACTGAAAAAACTAAAACAAAACAAAAACAGTGCCTTAGAGGATGAAGGGGGAAAAAGGTTTTTCCTTTCTAAATTTAAAATGAGATTATAATGAAATGTGATAAAATAGTATTAACATTTTACAAGATGAAATAAATATATATACTAATACAAGTTTACGCACTATAACTAACTACATAAAAATAATCGTGGACTAAAACACATATTCTTATGTACACGCAAATGTTCACAGATTAGCCATCTCCGGAGATCACGATATATATTTAACAACAAACAAACAATCATATATACATCAAATTAAATCAAAACAAAACCAACTCCGATTGAACCACCGCTTATGCTTTTAATCTTAAACACCTACATTATCATACTGCCAGCCATACATAAACTAGAATGTTCACATAGTGCACACCCGTAATGAAACGCACATACGGAGACACACATCTATACAAACACATTCATACACACGAATGCGCATACAGTGAAAAGAAACAAACAAATGCACACCAACTCAACCCACCACAAATATACCAATGAATGGATACATATAATCCTCTCTCAAATACATACTGGAGAGGATAACATAGTTGTTTAGAAATAAGTAAAATGATAAAAGATAAAAAGTAAAGTGAAATGAACTAAGTGTGGTAGAAATTATAATAGCTAGTGGAATTGTAACAGAAAAATGTCTATCAAAGTAACACAATCCTAATAGATTAGATGTAATAAACAGGAACTGTTTAATAGTAAAAAATAAATAGGAAGAGCTTGTGTTCTACTTTATAACGTAATTGGTTGTGCTATGAATTTTCCTAATGACTGGACAGGGTTTAATGTTAAATGATAGTATGTATGCGATGTTCGTAAAAAAAGAGCGAGAAGGAGAAAGATCAAAGAATTCTGAAAAGTTGAAGGTTGGAAAGATAAAAGAGGCACTGACCCTCTCAGGTTCGGGTGAATCATCAGTAAAAATGGTAACATGTGACAAAAATAAGGAATTGATAATGCTGCAGAATTCTTGTTTCGTTGCAACCTAAGAAAACTATTTGGAATATAGAGACAGGAAAAAATCCTTGGGAAGAATGAGAAAATTCGGTAATTTTGAAGAAGTGGTATGGAACATTAATTGCGGAAATTGTATAAGACGAGAATAAGGCAAGGCAACGTGAAATATGAACTAAAATGGCTTATTTTCATAGGAATAAAACGCCAATTATTAAGTGCAATTTGACACGAATATAAGGCGTTTAGCAAGAAATCGATAATCTAAGTTAGATTTACGAGTAGATGAAGAAGGTGTATTGGATTTTGCAAGAATTTCTGGAATAGGGGAGGTTTTAAAGACTCCTCGAAGCAGGGACGAAAACAAGAATTTTTGTATTATATCCGATTTAGAAAGGAGAGATTTCGATGCGTAACCATAACAGAAATCAAATGTGAAGCGGATAGTGAATTTTTTCAGAACAATTAGTAAGGATTGCTTTTCCATTTAGTGAGTGATAAGATTTTTGACAAGTTTAGCCACTGCAGAGGAGAAAAGGTAATATTAAACGCCTATTGAGGAACACAACGAAATTGCAATTAACGAGAGGAATAGGCATAGTGTTTAATGGTATATTAACCGTATCTGAATTGTAAGGATGAAGGAAAAAAGAAAGTTGAATTGAGAAGTGGGAGTGTTTTAACTTGGAAAGAAAGGAATTAAGTGTATCATTACCTACCTCAGTATTGTAAGAAGAGAGAAAGAGTAATATGTCGTCGACAAAGAATAAAGAAGAGGAAATCAGGGGAAGAATAATACAATTATTGAAAAGAGTAGAACCGATAGAAGAGAATCCTAAGAAAAATCGCATAGAATATTTCTTTTAATATGAAACATAGGAAAAGAATGATAAATACGAGTAAAATGATTTATCATGAGACTAAAAATAAGTCAAATAAATCGTATTGGGATGTAAAGATTATTTTTTTGGGGGTGGGGGTTCATCGAAAAAACAAGAATAGCTTACTGGGGAATAAAAATTTTCCATTATTTCCTTAAGAAGCATCCTCAAATTTCTTTCGCAAGTTCTTATGTTAACAGTGTTTTCTCTATAATTCGATTTTTTTAAAAATAATTTGTGAGTCTCACAAGGCTTTGGCTCATCGGTGGGTTCGCAACATAATTATATCATTTATTCATAAATTATAATATCTTAGTGATTTATTACATATATTCACCGTATACCACTCTGTGATCTAAGCTTAAATTCGATTTTAAATATGTAAGCCATTTAATACCTTAATCTAGCACATTCATACCTACCTATACATCCCAACCACATTTTTGCATACGCTAATAAGTATTGCGTTAAATTAATTTTCTTTTGTATGTATTATATTCTTCGGTATTTTTTTCCTTTAAAACACCGGTTTAAGACTACCTAGGTACACCATTCTCATTAAATTATATGTTCATAAAGATTGTAACAATTTTGCGACTTACGAGGTGAAAATAATTTATGAAAACTTCGAGATAATTATTCTATACATTTTTATACTTTTGGTTACATAAAAACAATTTTGAAAAAAAGAAAAATGTATATAAGCAACTCTGTAGAACGACAATTTTCAAGCATGGTTTGTATCAGCTTAATTTTCCCCCAACTATAAGGATTCTTGGAAAGCAATGATTAATATAGATATACACACACACATATATATATATATATATGGTATATATATATTAATTGCAACGTAATTCTTAGGCTACCCCCCAAAAAATGTCCCAAAAAAATGTCCCATTTTAGAGGATTTTTGTTATTGCTATTTAAAAAATGTCACAATTTGATGTAACAAAATATGTAACGAAAAATGGAACAAAACAATATCTTAATTTTATATAATGAAAGTTAAATGTTAGGATAGGATTTTTGTGATTATGTTACTTTTTTTTGTGTTGATGCCAGTAAGAATTACGTTGTAAATTTTGATCGTTTTATACCAAGTATAGAAGAGAAAGAGACGGAAATGAAAGCAAGAGTGGTCAAAGGGCACAGCCCCTTGTGAGGCCAAAATGACCGAGTTATATACATATATATATATCACCCTGTCAAGAAAGTATCGGGAATTGTTAAATAAAACGAACAATTTTTAATTTTCATCCAAATTTATTTTGTCACCTTCAAAATAACATCCATTCGAAGCGATGCACATATGCCAACGCTTTTTCCACTCGGCAAAGCACTTCTGATAGGCGGTTTCCGGGATGGCCTTTAGCTCTCGCGTCGCATTCGTCTTGATGTCATCAATCGATTCGAAGCGCATTCCCCGTAGCGGAAATTTGAGTTTTGAGAATAGGAAGAAGTCGCAGGGTGCTAAATCTGGTGAATACGGCGGTTGTTCGATGATATTTACCGAGTGTTTGGCCAAAAACTCATTCACAATTATGGCTTTGTGAGACGGCGCATTATCGTGATGGAGAATCCAAGAATTGTCGACCCACAAATCGTTACGTTTACGACGGATAGCCTCTCTCAAACGTCTCAAAACACTTAAGTAAAACTCTTTGGTGACTGTCTGTCCGGCTGGCACATATTCATAGTGTACCACGCCTCGAATATCGAAGAAAACAATCAACATGATCTTCACTTTCGATCGGCTTTGGCGAGGTTTTTTCGGCTTTGGCGCGCCAATTGGCCGCCATTCGGACGATTGCTGGTTCGTAAGCGTGTCGTACTCGTACACCCATGTCTCGTCACCAGTAATTATCTTTTCCAAGAAGGTAGGATCCAAATTGGCTCGATCCAGCATGTCTGCAGCTACCTGTTCTCGGTACTTTTTTTGAAAGAAATTCAGGTCTTTCGGAACAAGCCGAGCCGCAACGCGTTGCAAACCCAATTTTTCGTGCACAATCGTACGTACGCTCTCGTGTGACATGCCCAATCCATGAGCCATCTCTCTCAAGCTCACATGACAATTTTCAGCAACGATTTCCTTGATTTTATCGACGTTATCATCGGTCACACTCGTTGAAGGCCGTCCAGAGCGAGGCATGTCTTCGACCGTCTCCCGACCATCCTTGAACGCTCTGTACCACTCGTAAACCCGCGTTTTTGATAAAGCAGATTCACCAAAAGCCTTCTGTAACATTTTCAGTGTATCGGCACAAGAAATTTCGTTCGAAACACAGAATTTAACACAAGTACGTTGTTCAATATTTTCACTCATTGTAAAACTTCGACAAAACACTTCAAGGTCGACTGATTTTAACAGCTGCTGTAAACACACTGGTTGACAGATCGCGCTAAAAATAGGCATCATAATACAAAACAGTTGTACCAACCTGGAAAAAAAAAATTATCTGCCTAGCTATTACCCGGGAGATTTAAATTGACAATTCCCGATACTTTCTTGACAGGATTACTATGAAAATGTTACGAAAACATTAGTGTTACCTTAGAAACGATAGAGTTAAATTGCTTTTTATTTTTTTATTTCTTGAAACATTTATAATAATTTAATTAAGAAATTCTTTGCACCGTAAAGATAAGTCTGAGGATGAAATCGGTTTGCACCTTAACGAGCTAACGATTCGAATAATTTATTAATTACCGACGCTAAGGTGATATTTAAGTTTTCTTTTTGTTGCAGGAAGGTTTTTGGTTCGCAGCAGTTTGTTTTGCATGTTGTGGGTGATGACGAATTTTGTCTACGTTTATTCATTACGGGTCTTACTAGCTACTGACGTCATCGCATTATACGCTACAACAGTCGCTTTCATTTACCTGCTATCGTGGGTTATTCTGCATGAACAGTTTGTCGGCCTTAGAGTAAAATTCTTTTTAATACTTTTGTAATAGTAGTAGCGCGTCGTTTAAATTATGTTTATTAAATAAATAGTTTAACTGATATAATCAATTTAAGAACTGTCTAAACTTTTGGGCCAGAAAAAATCAACAAACTTGGTGTACTACTAAAACATTTGAAAATTCTGTCATGCAGTTGTTATTTTAAAATTATCTAGTGTTAGTCTTCGCGTTTTGATTATACTGATAGGGGTGGCTGGCACGATACCCCTCAACTTTCTCTGACAGTATGTAAGTTGGTTGGCAAATCGACCAGTCATCTAAATCTGATAACACCGATCCTGCTATATTGTTAGAACACACACCAGCTAAGCTGTATACTCACAACTCACGGGTAACTGCGCAAATCTATGTTGGCGTGGACGTTATAAATCAGTTCACTACGTAAACACATACACAGACACGCAAAACGCTCATTATCCGAACTATCTGATACTTAAGGTATACAGGCAAAGCCCAATCATTTAGCAGCAATTTGTTTTTCTCATAAATCCCAGTTGAGAAACTCTATCGTCAGTAATTTAAAATGTCCTTCTTTACCGATTAGCATCGAATGTAGGTTTGCATAAATGAAACGAAAAGAACGTAAACACAGATCACAACGCTAATTACCTTAAATCATCACAGTCTAATACTTTCATTTACATATTATTTCGTCGCGCGTAAAAATAAAGTTGACGATTCAGCTAGTACAATCCCCGGAGCAAAAATCAGCAGTAACAGAACCTCTCCTTTGCATTTCACTTTTCTAAAGCTTTTTCTTCCAATTTCTACTCTCCTAAGATTTTTTGGGAAAAGTTAAAATACATTTTTAAAAACTATCGAACAAGAGAAGAGAAACTATATATTATTATAGTAGGTAATAAATGTATAAAATTACGAAACACAATTAAATTATTAATAAATAAATAAAACTTGCTGACTAGTTTTATGTATTAATTAATTGTATTTTGTGATTTTATATATTTATTAATATAACTGTGTATGACAGTTTTGTAAGACAGAGCAACTAGTAGGTATTTTAACGAAGAAAAAATAAAATTTCGGATCGTTGAGTGTCGACTAGAATGTAGCGAGGTATTAAACAAAGCGTATTAGAGTATTTAAAATGCGTGAACATTGACTTAGTGTATTATGAGAATACGAAGGCGGAATTTAGATTATTTTAAACTATGAACTAGAGAATTCGACTTAGGTCGCTCTTGAAATAGGTTAGAATTGGTTACTTTTAATGTTGGGAACGTTGATAGAAAGATAATAATGAAAAAAAAATAAAAGAATATTAGAATGTCAGAATGGTTTCTAAATAATGCCAGTGAATTTACATTAAAAATATTATAAACATTTATCAGTTTCAAGAATATTAAAAACGATTCTGTTTTAAATGGTCTAAACGGATTATCTCGTTTTAGCAATACTAACAATTTGCCCCCTTTACTGAGAAAAAAACACCTGTTTTAATTTTCATTTTCAACGAGTTTAACGAAACTACGTGGTTGTAGAGAATAAGACGACTAGATTTAATCAAATAATTCCAACATATTCACCTTAGGCACTTCATCGCTGGAAGGAGTGCCGTTTAAGTAAATTCAGACATCGTAAATTCTACGAATAGCTAGGTGTAGAATTAAAAAAAAAAAGAAAAAAAAAAATCAGTGAGGATCTATGGGTTTTTAGGAAATAAAATTTAACTTGTAAACAGGTGAACTTTTTTTAGCATCATTTCGAACTGTACTGGAAGAAGTTTACATTAATGGGAATGTTGTTTAGCAAAATGCAATAGTGATAAAAGATGGCCAGAATAATTGGAGTTATTAAATAACCGAGAATGGATTAATTAAATTATGGAGATATATAAATTAAACTGTTAATATATACGCGTGAACTAGAAAATGAGTCTACTTTTAGAGCTGTGAACTCAGAAATTTGTTTAATTTTCCTGTTAATTACGACTCCTCGCTGGGGTGATTACACAATTAGGAGCCCCTTTTGGACTACTGTGCATTTAAATGAACAAATTACTACCTTTATTCCTCAATATAATATTGAATGTGATCGCTTAGCGGAAACAAAACGTTAGCATTAAAAAATATAGTAAAACTGACTAATTGTAATTATTATTTATATATCAAATCAAAATCTCAAAATACCTTTATTGAGAAAATTATACATTTTTAAGATATTACACGAAAAATTAATTATTTATAAGTAAAATTTTCTCGGCCCGTGCAGAGCAAAGCTATCCTTTAACCGTTCCAAATGTTAATCTATAAATTGCTACTTTTTCAAAATGTCTATTATTTAAAAATTGATTTATTTTATCTTTCCATCTACCTTTTTGGTGACCTCGTTTCCGTTTGCAATGTGAAAGGTACCAAAAAGTTGAATTACATATCCAACGGTCGGCTCTTAATCTTATGACATGGCCAGTCCATTTCCACTTTTTCCTTCTAACTTAGTTCACCACGTCAGTACTGTTACCTAAAAACCGTCTTATTTCTTTTATTCTTATTCGATCTCTTATCTTTATATTAAGCATTGATCTTTCTAGTGTGTTTTGCGTTATCCCCTTAGTTTATTTATAATTTTTGTGTTCAATGTCCAAATCTGCAACCAATAAGTTAAGACAGGTAGTATACACATGTTAAAAATTTGACTTTTATGATTATTATTGAAAGGACCTTTAAATATTCTTTTTAGTGACCAATATTTACTCCACGTCTTAGTAATGCTCGCGTTTACTTATTTTTCCATCCTGTTCTCAAATGATAATTGTTAACCTAAGTATGTCGCTTCGCTCACTACTTCTATTCGATTATTATTTACCTGTATTTCTCTCTGGGTTATATAGTCTTAGTTAATATTTTAGTTTTTTAGGGTGTTAATAGATAGTCCAACTTTTGATCCCTTCATGTCTAGCTCTAGCAACATTTAGAAGAAAGAAGGATAATGTCATCTGCAAATCTTAAATTTTTGATAATTTCCTGCCATTTATATTTATTCCCTTATTTTCCCAGCTCATTTCCCTAAAAATTTCCTCTAATGTACAGTTAAATAAGATTGAAGAGTGTGTCTCCTTGCCTAACCGCTTTATTAATTAAAAAATATTCCTCTTTTATATCCGTTATTATAAGCGCTTTTAGTCCCTTGTACATTTCCTGAATTAATCTTATGAAATTTCCTGGGAACTCTTGCTTGTACGTTGCTTTAAGTATATCTTCATGTTTTAAGGAGTCGAACGCTTTTATATAATCAATTAAGGCTAAATATATATTTATCTGGTATTCATTATTCTATTATTTGGTTTATTGTATGAAAGTGATCGGCTGTTGAAAATGTCTTCCGAAAGCCGGCTTGTTCCGTCAGTTGCCGGGCTTCTAAAAAATGTTTTAGTCTTATTTCTAATAGTTTTGAGAGCAGCTTCGAAATACTTAAGTTTAAAGTAATACAGGGCGGTAATTTTCGATTTTATGTCGATCACCTTTCTTAAATAGTATTATTATATTTGAATACCTCCATTCTTCCAGTGTATTACTTGTTCTTAAGATATTGTTGAAAAGTGTTGTAAGAAATTTAATTAGATAGTCCCCTCCTGCTTTAATATGTTCGTTAACTATATCATCACGGCTTGGGCTTCTGTTAGACTTTAATTTTTCTACTATTATTTTTATTTCGTTAATTATGAACTTAGGCTCTGGTTCTAAGTTTACCATTATGTTCTCGTAATTATTTTCGCCCTTATTTAATTCTCTATAGTAGTTAGTTATTAATTTATTTATCTCTTTTCTATCATATATATATATATTTCCTTGAACGTTTTATATCTTATTTTAATAATTGTAGCCCTTTTCTTATATAGGTTAATTATTTCCTGCTGCGTTGTTACCTCTTGTTTAGGTTGATTGCGATATAGCGGTTATTATTGTTTTTGATATGTTACTATATAATCTATTAATGTCATAGTCATCTGAATAGTTTATTTTCCTAACTAGTTCATCTAGTTTGGTTTTTGTATAGCACAGGATTAACTTTATTGTATTTTTCCTTCTTATTATTTATTCGTCTGTTGAACCTTATTGCAACAGTGAGTAATCATGGTCAGTATAAAAATTAAATGAGTCCATGCCGTAAACTTCGTAATTAGTTATTTTATTATTTTTATTCTCTGGGGCTACTGTATATAGTCGATTAATAATTTATATTCTTGGTTTGGTGAAATCCATGTCCAGCGTTTTCCCTTCCTTTTTTTAAAAATACTATTAATTATTTTGAAGTTTTTTTTTTTTTTGTAAACTACTCGTTGGCCATGTATAACTGCCCCAGGGTCATTACGGCACAACGAGTATCGGATTTATTATAATTTGTTTATTAGATTATTTCTGTTAAGGAAGATTAGCATTGTCTGAACCTGTTCTGGACGGTTATCTAAAAGAAAGTGTAGTGGTTCGTCCTTGATTCTTGTTAAGTTTTTACATTGTTTCAGGATGTGTTCCACCGAAGGTAGCACTGCTGCATTACAGAATGGGCAGGAAATCGGTGGAGGGGCCCCCTGGAGGACATGGTTGTGAGATATCGATGTGCGTCTCAGTCTCAATCTATTAAGGGGAAAGAATTATTTTTTGGACATTTGGATCGGTGGCCACCAAGGATCAACATTTGGTTTAATATTCCTTAGGAAAGTTACATGTTGGGACCAGGATGAGATCCAATGTTCTTTCATATTTCTGTGGAAGAAGGGAGTGATTTCTGGTGATGGGACATAGGGTGGCATAGGGGCAGACAACATTGACTTGGCGGCCCAGTCTACACATTCGTTTCCGGGTATTCCAACATGTGCCGGCACCCACAAGAAGCCTACTTGTATCCCCTCTTGGGTAAGGCGATGTGCTGTAGATCTTATTTTATAGACTAGTGGACTGGTTATAGTAAGTGACTGAATAGTTTGCAGGGAGGCCAATGAATCTGTGATAATTATGTATTGTTTGTTCTCAGATTTACACCACGCACATGCTTCCAATCCAAAGAGAATTCCGTATAGCTCGGCTTCTAATGCGGAGCTGTCATCATGTAGCTTCACTGCTTCGGCTTCACCTGAGATTAGGTAGGCACATGCTGTGGGAGTGGACAGTGCGCCAGCGACATTTGCTTTAGCTCCATCTGTATAAACGTGTGTATCATGTGTGTAAGTTTGTATTTTTTCGATACTTTTCTGGCGAGCTGTATATTGGTTCTCGTTAGATGTACGGTGGATGAAGAGTGAAAAGTCTACCATCAATGGGGGGTATTCCCATGGTGGTTCTTTTGGGAACAGGAGGAGATCCGGATTGTATTTGATGTTTTTCTCGGTCAAAAAATTTAGAATGTTAGGTATTGAATCATTTTGAAAGGCTGAAGGAGGAATGACAGTGCTCCTCGAAGAGAAGTGATATTGTTGGTACCAGTATAGATGATCACGGGAGGTGTAGAAGTCAAATATATAGGATAATGGCGGAATTCCTGATAGCACACAGACCCTCTGCGTGGGAGATGTTCGATGCGCCCCAAGGATGGTCCTTAAGGTAGCGTGATGGATTGATTCAAGTGATTTTATGAGCTGCTTACTAGCCGAATAGAACACTTGGCAGCCGTAGGTTAATCTGCTTAGGATAAGTGATCTGTATACAGATAGAAGTAGTTTTGGATTATTGTTATATTTATGATGTGATAAACATTTTAGGATAGCTATGGTTTTATTACATTTGCGTTTGAGTTCTTTAATATGAGGAGACCATGTCAGATGGGAGTCAAATGTTAGGCCCAAGAATTTAGCTGAGGATGTGTGACTGGAAGTTAAATTGCTGACAGAACCTTATCAATCTCCACCCTCTTTCGTTTAGTTTACTATACCCAAAATTACCCATTATACTTTTTTCTCCCAATTAAATATTATGTATCCTTCATTAGTTGGCAGTATTCTTATATTAAATGATTGGTGGCTAAATGGCTTGATAGTTAACTAAAGCCGGGCCATAAAAAAAAAACAAAAAAAAAAAAAAAAAAAAACTTTTTCCTCCCCTATTTCTTCGCCTAATTTGACTATTCCAATCTCCCATTAATATTAAATTATTACCTTTTTTTCTAAATTTGTTAATTGTATTCTCTAGCGTTCCATAGAATTCTTCTATTTCTCTTTCTTCTGCTGCAGAAATCGGAGCGTATACTTGAATAAAGTTAAGTTAGTCGCCATTTTGCTAACAGAAATTTTGTTAGCCCATCCCTGGTTAAACTCCGCAGTTATTTCCGATGCAGTTAACCTTCTGTTTCTTTCATATTTTCCGGAACAGGAGATTTGATAAAAATAGATGGAATAATGAGAAAGGAAAATTATAGAGAAATTTCAGAAAACAGCGTTATACCGTCGGGATTACGATTAATTAGCAACAATTTTGAATTTATGCAAGACAATGACCCGAAACACACGTCATTACTTTGCAAAAACTACCAATCTATCAGCAATCATGCGAACTGAATAGCCCTCCCGATGTAACGTCAATATCGCTGATCGCTTTTCAATACCAGGCAGCTTTCCACGAGGCATTTTCGAAATGAAAACCTTTTTATAAACACAGCACTAACAAACTTTACAGAATGAAATCTAATAAAATACTGATACGAACAAGGGTATATTAATATAGACATGTTTGGAGAGGGGTTCAGGTAAATTTCTGGCCATAATCCCTTTTTCCTAATGACACCCTATTTAAATAATCGTCTTACTACGATTAAAATGAAATATCAGGTAATTATCGTTATTGTTAAGTAAAATTGCAAATTATCATATTACTCGCAAACTATATTATATTACTTGCATTATTAAGAGTAATACTATTATTACTACTAAAATAAATATTAACATAAACTATATGATTGTGTTATAAAATTTTATGACCATTTTACAAAATTTAATGAAGTGTCCATACTTCTCTGAGCGGCAGTGTATATTGTGTTCTATATATATATATATATTATATGTATGTGTATTTATTTGTCTATTTAAAAGTGAATAAGTTTTATTATATTTGTTATTATTAAATTTTGTTTTTGAAATTTAACTATACCTAATTGAGTAATTTTTATTCTTTCCTTTTCTCTCTTTTTACAATTCAGATAGTAGCTGTAATTTTGTGCACTACGGGAGTTGCACTTTTAGCCTATATGGATGGCATATCAAGAAGCCCTACGCTTAGCAGTGTTTTGTTGGCAACCTGTTCCGGAGCTTGTTCAGCCGTATATAAAGTAACACATATATTTAATAAACTTTCAAACTGTAAATTTCGAATTATTTATTTAAGTTATAGGGTTCCCGGATTTTAAACGTTAATTGATGATATATACATATATAAAAAAAACACAGGTATTTTGTGTAACAAATCTGTAATCAGTACATTAATGGCTATATACTCTCATTCAGTTGATAATTTATTATACCATTAATGATTTTAATTTTTGACTTCAGAATAATGCGTAAAATGTAAAGAACGTTCTTTTTCTTTATGTAAGTAAACATATGTTTACCATACTTTTTATTATCTTAAGTGCAGTATGTGATCTGGTTATGTTAGTTAGGGGAGTTGTGGTTTACGATCCTGATCTTCAAATGTCTTTGTTTCTCGCTACCTGTCTTTATATTAGCGTAATTAATTCGCTTTCTTGCAATGTGACCACTTTCTCTGATTTTATTGAGATTGTTTTTTTGTTTGTTTGTTTGTTTGTTTGTTTTTTTTTATGTTGGCACAAAAAAAAATCAGATTCTCTTAAGAAAGACGAATTTATTTGCGTGTAATAATTTATTTTCCGAGCATTAAGCTAAGGTCTAGATTTTTCATTTTTTGAATACGGCTACTGTCCCCGTTGGAGATACTTGATAAATTTACGACGCATCCGGCGAATAATTGGAAGATTGGTAACAATAATTTTTGTACTTTCATTGTTATATTTCAATCAGGTCGCATTTCAAATAATTCACTTCCAAACAGTGTACATATATAGGTCGAATTTCCCCTAAACTAGTTCCTCAGGATTCCATTCAATTTTAAAATCACTACCAATTTACATGACCAGAGTTGACTTTTGCTAGATAGCTCTTTTCGAACACGCTTTCATCAGTAAATAGCGGATTTTATAAGTGCACCTTAACAATTGTGCTGTACTTCGCGTTTTATTTTGTAAATGTACTCTAATAGTGATGACAAGTATGATCTGTCCACCGGGGAAGCCTTTCTTGGTTGTTTTTTTTTTTTGGACAATTACAGTAGTTTTCGCAATAAGTTTTTAATTAGTTGATTAAGAGGTTTTTTTATTTTATTTTTGTAGTTGACATCTTGATTAAGATATTCTAAAGTTTTAACTAGTGAGAACATTACTAAAAATGACTCAGTGTTGTAGTCTATGAGTACGTGACATTTTGGTAGGTTTAAAAGATACGTTAAATTTAGTTTTTGTGGTTTTTCTTGCGACAGATCCAGTTTGCTCTAGTGTTATTTGCTCGAGAATAGTCCCCTTTTGTAATAAAACTTCGCTTATGTCTGAGCTATCCAGATTCCGCCAAATTGTTTTTTTTCCCCGCATCCGTTTTTGTGCATGGGAATAAATATAGACGTATATAGTGGAAAGCCGTAATATTCATTTGGCCTGGTCTAGGGACTATGGAATTTTTCTTTTAGTTCCTGTCCGATTTCGCTTCTTCCGTTTCATCTACTACTACTTAACCTGGTTCGCTACCTTGATTTTGGAAAATAAAATTTCAGTTGTCGGGATTACGAACTGAGCTATTTTTCGTTCAATTTCCAGTATTTCGATCTCCGTTCAACTTTGCACGGTACTTTTCTTGAAACAGGAATAATATCGCGAAATTCGTGAACTTGGAAGTGGTATCCCGGTAATGTGTTAAAAATGAACGGATTAGCAGTTAAAACGACCCTTGCTTTCATATTCGTGATATGTATGGAATTTAATTTCTGAAAAAATATATCAATATATAATAGTGATGATTTTTATTTTTTCCCTCTTTTCTTCAGCTATTTTGTAAAAGTTCGTTATATTTCTGTTCGCTTTTTGAATCTACTAGTTTTTTCAATCAATTCGAATGTCTTATCGTCTAAATTCGATGCTGCTTGTATACTTTCGGCGATTTTGAGGCTTTTTGGCGGCCGCGCTGAATTGCAGCACAGCAATTCTACCTGCTATTTATTGAGAACTGTTCCACATATTTCGCGTCGTTATTTGCATTTCGCATTTATTTCGATATTAAGTTGTGTCTTCAATTTTAACCGGTGGTTTCAAACTTCGTAGTTTAGCGAATATAAACATTATTTTAATGATTGTAGTTAGTAAAGCTGGTTGGAACTCTATTCTAGGCGGCATTTAACTGAGCGGTACACTATAGTCTTTTTAAAAAGAATACGGTCGACACCGGTTTAAGCCATCTGTTAGTAAAATTTCAGTATAGAATATAATTATCCACATGTATATTTTCGTTAGAAATCACGTTAATTTCGCCCTTAATGTTTTTTTTATAAAAGTGACGCAATTTTTTTTATAAAAAACATTCATTTTTATTTCGATTTACTTAAGAATTTTTCTTAATCAAAAAAATTGGTATCTCTTGTCGGATTGCTTTCTATAGTACAGCTGAAAAATTCAGTCGCATTTGGAACCGCTGGCATAACTTTTTTTATTCTATAAAGTACCGAAAATAATCTCTCCGCATTTAAGTAGCATTAATAAATCGCTTTATTGCAATTTCCCCATTAAAATTGAAGAAAACCTTCGAATGTACTTTTTTTTTTTTTTTTTTTTTTTTTTTTTTGGGGCTTGTTAACCGGGGACCTTTACCTAGAAACAATTAGAATAGGAAGGAATCACTTATATCTTGATACGGTCAGATATTGTTAGGAGAAAGGAACAAATAATAGGAACAATCTATGGAAAGGGAAGAGGTAAAACATAAAAGGCGCAATATGGAGTAGGAAGACCAAGTCTCAGCTAACTGAAGTAGAAAGCCAAACACTCAGCAGAATGAGATGAACACTTATAGAACATATGGTCCGCATCGCAAACATGCTCTTCGTTCGAGTGGAGAGGACAATATGGAGAGGCAACCAACGAAAAACGAAAACGGGAGGAAGATAATAAAGTATGGCTTAAGAGCGCGGTCAAATAACGGATACAACAACAGAACGACGCAGTGAAGGAAACAAAGAGAACCACGGATTGGCCGGAAGACTAGGTTGCACAGACAGATAGAAAGAACAATTGTTAAAGAAAGAGGACACATACATATCCGACCAAAACACCTAAGATGAAAACCTTTGCATAGCGGAAGGAGATTGGACGAAGGGACTTTTTTAAAGAAGAAGTGAGAATAGGCAGCAATCCGAGCCAAGGAGTCCGCCGCTTCATTACCGCCGATGCCCGAATGGCTAGAAACCCATAGTAAATATCAATATAAATGCAAAGGAGACAAGAAAGAACGTGGATAAGTGAGCGTATGTCAATTCGGCTGTGAATATGGAGCAGAAAGGAGGCAAGCGAAAAAATTCTGAAAAGCCAAAATCTGGGAGGGTAAAAAAGGCATCGACACCATCCGGCTTCTTCGAGCTATCTGTAAATACGGTTGCATGCGAAGGAAAATCAGAATTGATAAAACTGCGGAATTCCTGTCTGATTAGGGTCTGCGAAAGAAACTTAGAGAGCGTAGGAACAGTAAACATATTTGGAGGATGGCAGAGATCGGCAAAATTAAAAGTGAAATAACGGAGATTGACAAAGGACATTACGTAAGGACAAAACGAACTGAGCCGAAGAGAAATGAGAGATGGAATAGGAATTTTCCTAGGTACGAAACGCTAGTTCCTAGAAATGGAAAGTTAGGAATGGATAAGAGTAAAGGACGTAAGTGGGAGACGAAACGATAGCCCAAATAAGATCTGCGAATAGAAAGGGGTGTTGTATTAGATTCGGCAAGGACTGCTGGAACTGGAGAGGATTTAAAAGCACCGAGATACTTGATGTGTTCGGAAAAGGATAACCAACTGTCAAGGAAGATACCAAGATAACAGAAACAATTAACACGAGAAAGGAGTGTATTTTCTAGGGATAGATAGACAGAAGCAGGATTATAAGGTCGCGGAGTAAATACGGCATAACAGGATTTAGTAGGAGAAATAGAAAGGTTAATTGAGGAAAGGGAATGGTCCAACACGGAAAGAGACGAATTAAGTGCCTCACTGGCTGATATAATATTATGAGATGAGGCATAAAGTAGGATGTCGTCATCAAAGAATAAAGACGAAGAATTTAGAGGAAGAGAAGCCACACTGATAGTGTAAATGTTGAAAAGAGTAGGACCGAGGGAGGAACCTTGAGGAAGACCTTGAAAAACCATTCTTGAAGTTTCCAAAGGAAGGAGCAGAGAGGTGGATAGAACGATTCTGCATAAGATTGATAATAAGGGAAGTGCAATGGAACGTTAATTGCTATCATCTTACCTTTTAGAATGGGTAGATATTATCAAAAGCACAGGATACACCGATGAAGGAAGCCAAAGTATAATTTTTTAGGATAAAGGATTGGTAAATATGGGAGACAAAAAGACTAATCCTTTTCTTATCTAGGACATTTATGTAAAAATCATTGTTTTTACTAAATATTTTTGTGGATTTTCTTTTACTTTCGATTTTTATTCTAAGCATTTTTTTAGTCTACGAAAATTTTATATTTAATTTTTACCAAATAAGTTAATCGCTTTTTTAAATTATTCCGCAATGACTAATTGAGAGTCATATCTGTAATAGTCTTATGATCGTTTGGCTAGCCTAAAACGGCCATACAAAAACTGTACATTTGCGATGGAACAACATTGAACGGTTTTTTTCGTTGTTTTCCATGTTCGTTTCAGTTGTCGTTTTTTTATGTTTCTTACGATCAGCATCGAGTTCTGTTGAAATAGTTTTTGCGTTTCGATGTTAACTTAATGTTTGTGGTACGGCATATTTCTACTTTTTGTTTATAAAACAATGCGTAATCGCCAAATGAACCTTCTGGAAATGCGACTGCGCCAACTTTGCAATTACCCGGAATTGTGCTAATGTTCGGTCATTTGTGGAATGTATAATATTCGTATAAAGTTTAAAAAAGTAAAAAAAAAAAAAATGAAATATTCTACTGCATTCCAACGTTGTGTCTCTTTATTACCTAAACAAAGCCGCTAGGCCATAAATTTAGTTGTGTAAACTTATTTAAAATACCGTATTTATAGGGCTGTATTTAAAACGGTACGATTGTGTCCCGTCGTAAGTGTACAATTTTTGTATGGTAATTCGAGACTAACGATCGCGTATTAGTGCGATATTTCGTGACAGTCTTTTTATAGCCTAATATTTGTTTCCCCGTTACGTTCAATACGTGTTTATTGAAGTTTGTTACACACGTTATTTTAAATACTTATAAAATGAACAACGTATAATACTTTATGAAATAATAATGATAATATATTTAAAGCATGTGTGATCATGAAGTGCTTCGATAAGCATTTATTTTTTAAATATATCATCATTATTTTTCAGTACATGTTTATTATTCTAGTTTCTGTATCTATTTTTCTTAAAATCATTAAGCCTAATTTACACGGGTAAAATTATTAGCAGAGTAGCGGAGGAAAGTATTAACCAGTCCTGTTACTCTATCAGTGTGTGCGGATACTCTAGAGCAGTGTCTTTCAAAGTGTGAGTGTCGCGAACGAAACATAAGGGGGTCGCCGATTACAAATAAATTGAAAAAAAGACACGAATAAAATTGAATGATTTATTAAAAATTAAAAACAACACGAAATCAAGTATGAAATGCTCTGATGCAATTATTTTTGTGTTTGTAAATCTCCATTGGTTCCTTGATAAGTCGTTTGGAGGTCTTACTTTCTGCACTTGTAATATTTGCATTTTCCTAATCGATTAATTTCTTGCAATTTTCTACGTTTAAGATCCAGTTTGTTATTGGTACGCTGGTGAACAGTGAGATATCACATGAAAACTCACCCATTATCAGTTGTTCAATTGCAGTGATATGAGTTCTTGACAAAAGATGCAGTAGCACCTACAAATGGTGCGAGTTTTTTGGCTAACCATTTGGACAGCTCGTAAGTAGACGAGTCAGTACTGGCGAAAGAGGGAGAATACTTCCTTTATTTGTTGACAGGCCATAAAAGTTCGTTATTTTTGGATCGCTTTGTAGCAACGATTTCTTTGTTAAATCCGTTTCGGTTCATAATAACAAAAATAATAACCGGGTAACCGAAAGACGAAATATAATAATTAATAATACAAGGTTCAAAAGGAAACTCAATTAACAACGTCGAATACATAACCAAGTTAATTTGGTAAGAGTTTCTCATTTTGAACCTTGTATTATTAATTATTATATTTTGTCTTTCGGTTACCCGGTTATTATTAACGATTTATTTGTTCGAAAATCCGAATCTGTTTTATTTAATAATTCCTTGACTTTCTTGTACTTTAAAGTTGGCTCAGTTTTTTTTTTTTTTTGTGTTATCGACAAGACATATAACGGCCATCTATTGGTAAAACATATTTAGCTCTTATTTTAAAAAAATTGTTGTAAAATGTTTGTAATGTGGGGGCCGCAGGATTTATTTCGATCATAGGAGGGTCGTGGCATGAAAAAGTTTGAAAAACACTGCTCCAGAGCACCGGAATTTGGTAGAGTAGATAGCGGATTAGTAGAGTGTTGCTAGCAATTTCTCAACCAGTTGCATAACTTTATAATCGAATTTAACCGATGATATTTGATTTGATGCGTTTAAAAACATTGTATAGAAGTAAATAATTTTGTTTCCATTTGAAATTAAATTTTTCTTAAAAAGAAAGTGTCGGAAAATCTAGTAAATTAATAGAATTACATACAGCATTCGTATATGCATTCGAAGTATTGTAAGTACTACTGCGTAGAAGAAAATCAACGAAATTTCACGTACCTATAAAAAAAACATTTAGTTCATTGTATGAATAAAAATAATTTTGCCGCACGAAGATTAAAGGAAAAAATGAAAAATTTAAGGTGTAAAAATAATCGGGAAATAATAAAAATCGCAGAAATCTGGGCGTAGTGTTCAGAAACTTACGTACCCGAATTAAAATAGTTTACACCGACGGACAATGTAATGTAACACGTTAGATCACATTTATGAGTTAATCTTTTTTCTTTGTTAAATTATACATGTTGCTTTAATTAAAGTGTTCCACATAAAAATAACACGTGTACATTACGTGTAACGATGCATTTTAAATTTTAAAAAAATAAATAAATAAATAAAAGAGTAATATGTTTATGTATATTTACTTTTATGCGATGACTCAGTCATTTATAAATGTCTCACGTACTTCCAGAATAAACTCTGATATCGTGAACTTAAAAATTCTAAAAAGGTGCTGTGGTGTTCTGTAACTTTTTCCAGTTGCAAGGAAAATGTAATATTGCATTTAATTATAATTTTACCGTTAACGCATCTTCTTTTTTTTTTTTTTTTTATTGTACTTTCTTTTATCATTTCCAGAACGGTCATTTGAAGTAATGTCTCAAAATTTTCCAATGTTACTGTTAAATACGATCGTATTCTTGAATAACCTCTAGTAACTTCTTTTAGCAGTGGCGTTGATGCGCCTCGATTATTTCTTTTTTTAATTCAGTTTTTCGTCAATATTATTTTTTTATTCTTCTCCTTGTTTTGAAACGTTATTAGCTTGACTTAAAATTAATTTAATTTAATTTAATAACATTCTTAATGACAGTTCGGTGATGACATGATTATTATAAAAATTTAACTTGCCATTTAGTGCTCGCAAAAAAAAAAAAAAAAGAACAAAAAAAACTTGTTAATAAAACTTTCAAAAATAGTAAGTATAGCAGTAGAATCAGTAGAGATGGGCAAATCAACTCCGCTAGAGCAGTTGGATATATATGCGTCCTTTCCGACTGCAGATATATATCCGCTTCCCTGCTGCAACTCCGATCGAGTTATCTATTTCATGCCTAGCGTATAATGGCAATATCTTCGGCTGCGTATTTAACTCCAACTTCATGTAGCACTCTGAACGCACAAAACAACAGAACGTCCTTGAACACAGTGTGCATGCGCGCAGCTAACGCTTTTCAGAGTTGAGATATATTAAATGACTCCGGCGGAGATAAATCCGACTGCATCCGGAATGAGATTTGTTCGTTTTGTGACGTCTTTCGGAGTTAAAATATATTAAATCACACCGTTGGAGATATATCTGACTGTGTCCGAACGTGGGGATATATTTCCGATGATATAACTGCGTCCAGAGTTGCTTATGCCTAGCAGACAGAACTCTATCAAAAACAGAAGAGTTAATTGATCGAGTTAGTATACTGCCATACTCAATTACTAACGCCACCCCTGAAAACGAGGCCGTAATGATGGATATGTTTATCTTTACCCGTTCCGTTATTTTCAGTGAAGAAAATAACACAAATTTAGTGCTTAGGAAATTAGGAACAGCGTGATGATCAAATAAAAAGAAAGAAGCATTGCAGCTTACCTTTGGAAATTTGTAGAATAAACAGATTAAATAAAAGGCGGCAAGTAGGAAAAGATGAAAATTCAAGCAGTCTTCGAGAGTAGATAAAATATATAGCAATTTTTTTTTTTTTTTTTTTTTTTAGGTTTATTGTACGTGAGTCACGTATAATTACTAACGTAATTATGACACATACACTTTTTTTTGACCTTTCTTTTTTGAGCTTGTCAACAATGGACGATTACTCAATACAAAAGTTAGATTTATCGAAGGAAAGAAGAGGAGGTACACAGAAACCGATAGAAATATAACACAAAGAAAAATGCGTTGAGGGAAGACTGCGCGTGGAGCAGAAGAAATATGTATTATTATTATTATTTCATTACTCCGTATATTATATTCATATTTTTTATAAAACATTGTACCAAGTTTTTGACATAGAAAAAAGTGTAGAAGAAAAGAATGTGTTTTTATTTTTATTTGTACATATTATTCCAGCTCATCCATCATTGTGGCCACAACTGCAACGCAAAGTCCACAATGTCATTGGCTGCAGAAAAGAAAACTCTACCTTTAAACATTGTGACTGTGACAGCAATACCAGCACCTACAATGCTGATGGGGAAGGATAAGAGCAGTTCACCGTCCAGTATTATGGCTACAACTGCAACAGCAGAGCCCACGATAGAGGAATGCCTCCCATTTAAAATTATGACTACGCAGAGTACAAAATGTTAACGGAAAAGAATGACGGAAATAGGTTATGCAGCTATGTAACTACAATAGCAGAAAACGATACTTTAAAAGGAAGAATGACTGTGAACAGGAATAACGAGTAGTAAAAGATTAAAAGTATTATAAGACAGATGAAGTGAAGAACGAGGTTAAATTTTAATATGACGTAGTATGGAAGAAATAAATTTAACTACAACTGGAGTACTTACTAGTAGGTAGAAAGATAGAATAGAGGATGCGTAATACAGTGTAGGAATACCAGCGGGCAGTAGCTCCAAGTAGGATGCTGTCCTCTCGGATTTCAGTAAGGAGCATTCTAAAAAAATCTAATCAGCGTAGCGGTCTCCTGCAGGCGAGCTCATCTACCAGAGGGGTAGAAAATAGAAGGAAGAAAGGTTAAATACGAAAAATTGAAAACCGAATAAATAAAAATTTATAAACGAAATAAATAAATAAATAAAAAGGAAACAAGCGCGAGAATAAATGAAAAATGAAAATTAATATAAAGACACGAGAAATAAATTAGAAATAAAATTTCTTGCCAATGTTTAAATTAGTGGAAAGATAAAACTACAGAAACAGAAACAAACAATAGAATAAATAAATGAAACGATCTCGTCGATTTCTTCAGCGGACAATTGAACGCTCGGTAGATAAACTTTTATCACTGATAACGAAACAATCACTAAAAATTACATTTTCGTAAGTTGTTATTTCTTGAAAAATACCGTTAAATTTACCTGCTCTGGACAATTAGACAACGCAAGTTCGATGGAAAATCACTTTCTAATTCGATAAAGTACTAACAACACTAAGTATAGTTTTCTTGTCGATTGTCCCAAGCGATCTTTCATGTAGTAATACATATTTCGTTCAAAAATAAATAATTACATAATGAGAAATAATTAATGATAAGCGTAATCATAGTTTTTTTATTATATCTTAACTAATTAAAAGACGTACATAAAATTTTTAACTTGTGTACATTTTTTTCCAAGGTAATGTTTAAAAAAGTATTTGGTGAAGTAACTTTCGGGCAGTTAGCATTGTTTTTATCTCTAATGGGCCTATTGAATGCCGCATTATTATGGCCATTGTGTTTAGTGCTTTATTTTACCGGTACGGAAGTGCTCTATTGGGAAAGACTGCCGTGGATCGTACTATTTACAACTAGTGTATTTTCATTGCGTATGTATTTGTAATATTGTATTTTATTATTTACAAATCTTTATGATTTTTGTTGGCTCCACCGATTAGAACGATTTTATAAGCAAGAAAAGGAAAAAATTGCGCTGATCAATTACTTTTCAGTCAGAATATGCGATGTAAAAAATTCGATTTTGAGTGTAGTTCTGATTTTTGGAATTTGTTTTTTTATCAAATTACATGGGCAAGATTGGTTTTCAGAAATTAATTATTTAGGTTATAGGTAATTATTAGTGAAACTAGTGGAAAAGAAACTGTAAGGGCTAAGTGAAGAAATACTTTTAATGTCAATGCACTCTAATTCCATATGGCAACAAAAAATTAATCGTAAAAGATACAAACGATTTTGTAATAATAAATTTATCTCTACTGAATATGCGCGAACTGTCTAGAATTTCTTACATTGGTGAAATACTTGCTCGTCAATAAAATTTCACAATTACATTAAAAATATTTTCTGAGGTAAAATGTAAAAAATGTTTTTATTACATTTGTTTAACGATACATTTGTCGCATTGTTCCTGATATTCAGATTAATATCTGTTTCAGTGAATAATCTATTGTTAACCTTCAGCATCGCCGTCACGTATGACCTATTTATAACGCTGGCACTAATTACGTCAGTTCCAGTCTCGGCTGGTAAGTATTTGTAAAATTTGCATCACTATAAAAATTTAAATATAAACCTAATAGGCGATAAAACAGTGTAGTACAAATTGTGACACGTGGTTTTATAGTACAGTGCTTGTAAATTCTCCCTTAATTTGCATATATAAACCAACAGTTGCATAATTCACGACATGTCTGTTTCTACTTTTTTTTTTTTTTTTTTTTGGAACATCCAGTAAATTCTATAATCTTTTTTTACGTAAGGGAAAAAAATAAATGTGATATTTAAATTTGAACAGAAAAAATGTTTCATTTTTTATAAATTATAATACCGCCCTGGGACGCGAAAAAAATATGGCGCATATAAAGAGAGGTTAGATTCCCCAGTTAAACCTGTAACATCACTTAAAACGGGAAGCAATTTTACTTTTAATATTTACTTTAAAAAAATTTCAATACTAATTATAGACGCGTTAATGTTCGTATACTAATACGTTATTATTATAATTCCGTATACATACATGTTTTAATAGGTATAATTTCATCGCAATGATTAATTCACTGAAAAAATAAAAACGATTACTTCTAATTAGACAAGCACGAATATTTTAGTCAGTGCTAGTGAGCGATGTACTTTGAATGTAACAGAAGTTGAAACGCAGGTACTCGCAGTATCTTTCCTTTTTGGGGAACGGCGGAGGGGGATTGAAAAATATATTTTGGCTAAGAACAAATTTTTTCACTACATTAAAACTAGGAAATTAGTTTTCTAATTAATTTTGAAAATTAATTTTTAAAGATCTTTTAGTATAAAATTTATAAAAAAAAAAATATTAAAAATTAAATAGCATTGTAATTTATGCAGAATTAGTTGCGAATAATTTTATTTCCACCGAAAACTAACACTCGGGTTTTTTTTATTTTATAAGATTTTATTAGTAAATAACCCGTCTTATTTTTTACCAGTTTTCCCCTTTAATTTCTTTTCTTTTACAAATTCTGAAGTACGGTTACTAGAGATAAGCTTAATTACGTCGTCGTTTTAAAAAAATTACTTATTATAAGGAAATGTAAAATTTTAACACGAAAAAGGTTAAAAAATTTATTCTATTACAATCGTTTAAGATAATTAAATTTTTAACAAAGTATACATACCAAGTTTAAATCTGCCATCCCGTTCTTTTTTTCTTTCTCTATCGTTAACTTTCGTTCTATTCGAGTTAAGCGCATTTAGAACTAAGAAT
Organism: Icerya purchasi; assembly: GCA_039619475.1. Taxonomy (NCBI): domain Eukaryota; kingdom Metazoa; phylum Arthropoda; class Insecta; order Hemiptera; family Monophlebidae; genus Icerya; species Icerya purchasi. Next base: position 72,832,897 of record CM077115.1, on the reverse strand, counting down.
AATGGCATTGAAATGGTGAAAATTATTTTTTTCGCAATAAAATATATTCACAATATGTACACAGCAATTTTAAATGTTACAGCAATTAATATGCAATTGTCGTTGCAGAATTACGCAGATTATAATTTTAATATTTCTTGTCTATGAATTTTGAAATTAGTTTTATTTCGTGGAACGTGATAATACTTTCCTATACAGAAAAGTAGCACGCTGTTTGCAAATGTAATATTCTTATCGCACGCGTAATATATGTTATTTATTTTTAAGTGTTTATGAAACTTATTAATGCATTAACTTGCAAGTTTCCGATAGATACGAGCATAGCTCGGTCACCATGGGACTAATAATAAAAATAAAAAAAAAAATAATAATAATAATAATAATAATAATAATGCTAGTAATATTAATAGTAATATTAATAGTAATATTAATAATGTGAACTTTCAATACTTTTAGCGCTGGATGTTGTTCTATATGGGACACAGTTTTACGGCATGAAGTTAGCTGGTATTATTCTAATATCGATCGGCTTCTTTCTCGTTTTATTTCCAGATAATTGGCCAGACTACATAACTCGATTACTTAGGTAAGTTACGCATCTAGTTATGGTCGCCGAATTAAGTAATAGGAACACGTTTGTAATTGAGAGAACAGTAAAGAAGCGTATTCGAAGTAATTAAAAAGTGATTTAACATATACTACTACGCGGGTGTCTGAGGAGATAGCAATCAATCGACTTCGGGTGGAGTTATGTATTAATCTGCAGCGATGAAGGAGGTTGGTCGTTTTAAAACAATTCCATTATATTAACGTAATGTGTAGTTCTTTCTACTAATTGAGCGATGTGCCCGAGCGCAGTTTAAGAGAGCAAACAGATACAAAAAAAAAAACAAAAAAAAAACAAAAAAAAAAACAACATATTTCGAGCCAAAATATATCTATGGAAAATATGTTCATTAAGATTTCGGTTTTCCAAAATGAAAACAAAATCGTACTGGAAATAGAAAAAGAATAAATAATCATTTTTTGTTCGAATTTGAAGCGAAGAATAACGGCAGAAATAAACTACTAATATCGGAATGACTTAAACTCAAAAAAAGACGAATTAGAAGAAAAACGCTGAACAGCATATTTAGAGTCAAAGAAAAAAAATTACAATCGAATAAATAGTAAACAATATTACGTTCTGCATCAGGTGGCGTAATCAAAAGTAATTAACATTATGTAGCATTTAAAATCCGCACGATTAATAATGTAACGTATTATTGTCTGTTTATTTCTCTTTTCTAAATGAAGTTGTGAAATGTTAGAGATAGCTCTAATAATCGCTGCGCGAACAATGACAAGTATTGTGTTTTTGTCAATAAAGAGAATGGTTTAAAGTTCCTGCAGTGATAAATTAAGTAAATATAGCAATCTCAATACAAAAAATAGCAACGAAAAAAGTTAGTAAAAAATCTGTGTGATAATACTCTGAACTATAAAATTCTTTTTTAGAGAATTTCTAAAGATTTAATGAAAATTTTACAAATTTTACAAACAGTAATCTCTTATCATTGAATATTAAATTTTTTGATGAAACGATTTTTTGTAAAAAAAAAAAACAAAAAAACGCTGATTTATTTTTATCGTTCATATTGTTTTTACATTTACACTCGACAAACTGACAATTCAAAGACATTTTTGTAAGGAAAAGGAACTTAATTGCGGTTTGGCATTGTCGCGTAAAAGAAAAGTACGAGCTCCTGTTTTTTTCATATTCGGGGATTTTCCTTAGTCCTTTTTTAAGAAAATCGCAAAAAAATTAATTCATCTTTTTTACTCGTAAAATTTGACGCTATTCATTTACTTAAAATAGCTTCAAAAAGACTCCGTAAAACTGTTCCATTATTTCACCATTTTAGACGACTTGTTCATTGTATGATGCTATATTTATCAAGCTTGCCTCTCTAAATTACGCTGTTTCAACTTGAGGCTGTGTGAGGAATGCAAGAATTAAGATCCTAAAGTACCTCTTGGACAGGCGTTTATGTAAATTCTTTGCAATAAAATTCACTGAGACTACACACGAGATAAGACAGTGAATATATACTTTGCAGTAATAAAAAAAATAGTTAAATAGCAAAAATATTTTTATTGAGCAAAGAAATGAAATATCATACAATATATGAGATATCCTCGCAAGAATTTAAATAATCAGTCTTAACGCTTTGAAAGAGTGTATACACCTATTATTCAAATTACAAAAAAATGAAATTATACGGAAATAAATTTGGTTTCAAAAGCTTTTAAAATTATCTAACAGTTAGAAATTCTTACAAAAATACCGAGCACTATCTCAGTAAAAAAAGCTATTTTGCGATATACTAATAATTAAGCATACATTCTCTCTTTTTAGATTATTTTCTTTTTTCTTTTTTTTTCGTAAGTTAATATGTACGTAAGTTATATGCAAAAACATTACCGATGCTAATTTTTATGTTCATGTTTTTATATTATCAATAAAAAACGGAGTTACGGACTGTTTCCTAAGACCCCACAGACAGAATGCTGTTTGGCGGGGTCTGTAATGAATAGTAAGTAATTTCAAATATTAAAAAAAAAAAAAAAAAACAAAAAAAAAAAGAAAATGAAAAAGTTTTTATATCGTAATTTTGATCATTTTTGTAACAATCACTGGCGGAACCCAGACGCACAAAATGAAAGTCTGGTAATTTTTTGTGGTGTCAGTTTGGAACTTAAAAAAAAAATAAGGAGGAAAAAAAGCAGAATAATGAAGATCGTGAAATTTCTGGTACAAACGAAAAATTGCGATAACGACCAAAATAACTGGAATCCTTTTGTATTTTTCACTATAAAGCAACAAGCTATTATTCCGATTGTAAACAGTCTTAAAGCTGAATTCATAAAAGTTATTTTTAGTTTTAAAAAAAAAGCCAAAGTTTAATTAAAAATAAACGTCAAATATTAGCCTTAAAAACAAAAAAGAGGATCAGAAACAAAGGCTAGACGTCGAAAAAATCAAAGTGAATAGAATAAAAGAGAAATTTCATGAAGAATTAGAAAGACAGGATCATAACCCCGACGATAATACAGATGATAGCGTAGAATCGATATGGAGTGTATGGAGGGACAAGGTCATAAAGGCAGCCAAGAATGCAATACCAACAAAAGAGAAGAAGAAGCATAAGTCGTGGATAACAGAAGAAATACTGGACCTAATGGATAATAGAAGGAAAATAAAGAACAAATATAGTCAAGAATATAAACAACTGAATAAAGTTATTATAAAAAAATGCACAACAGCTAAAAGTAAATGGTACGATGAAAAGTGCGAGGAGATAGAAGAACTACAGAAACGACACAACGATAGAGAAGTACATACTAAAATCAAAAACAAATGATGGATACGCACAAGAAGAAGAGGACTGGAATAACATGTACGCGAAGCAAAAATGGAAAATATTGCGTCAATAACGAAGAAACGGAAGAAACTTGGACAGAATATATAAAGGAATTATATAAAGATGATTCCCGACCTACAATAGTCAACGTTAAGACACAACAAGCAGCACCAAAGATTGAAATATGGGAACTGAGGAATGCCATTAAGAGAGCTAGAAATAATAAAGCTGTGGGCGAAGACAACATTGCTGCTGACATAATAAAACACACATCACTCCGAACTATGAAAAAGAACTGCTGAAGATCATCAATAAGATATACGACGAAGGCATTTTACCAGAAGATTTTAAGGTCATCAATTTCGTACCAATACCAAAGAAAAACGGCTCGCAATTGTTTTCAGAGTATAGAACAATAGCTTTGATGAGCCATGTGCTAAAACTAATGTTGGCGATAGTAAACGCGAGGATAGAACGGAAACTGGACGAAAACTTAAGCGAAACCCAATATGGCTTCGTAGCCAAAAAAGGAACAAGAGATGCAATTGCCTTACTAAAAGTGATCATACAGAGAACTCTGAATGCAAATAGAGAAGTTATTATGTGCTTTATAGATTACGAGAAAGCGTTCGACCGCGTTAACCATTACAAAATGATCGATATACTGAAGAAGCGCAATATAGACGATAAGGATCTATGCATAATACAATATATGTATTGGAATCAGTACGCAAATATAAAGATTGGCAATAGTTATTCGAAAAATAAATGCGAAATAAAGAGGGGGGGTTAGACAGGGATGCCCCTTATCACCGAGATTGTTTAACATATATGCGGAAGAAATTATAAAAGAAGCCGGAATTGAAAAAATGGGAATAAAAATAAACGGCCGCAGAATCCGGGAAATAAGCTAAGCAGATGATAGAGTGCTCATAGCCGAATCCGAAACACAGGCACAGAAAATGATAGATCGAATAAACAATACTGGCATAAAATACGGCATGAAAATTAACGCTAAGAAAACTAAAGTGATGAAATTCTCAAGAAACGGCGGCAGCAAAACTACTTTAAAAATCGGCAACCAAGAAATAGAAAATGTAGACCAATTCAGGTACTTGGGAGTGATGATAAATACAGACGGAAGAGATCGTAAAGAAATACGAACGCGGATTGGTATGGCGAAAACGGCATTTAATAATTTGTACAAGGTGCTCGGAAATCAAAGCATGAGTCTAAGTTTACGGAAAAGAATAATGAAATGTTATGTCTGGAGCGTATTTAAAAATACGCCTGAGAAACATGGACAATGGGAGCAGATTGCGAAAGGAAGATAGCCGCATTGGAAATGTGGTGTTACAGACGGCTGATGAAGATATCGTGGACCACACACACAACAAATAACGCTGTATTGACAAAAGTAGGAGAAGAAAAGAGAACACTGCTGGAAGATATCAAAGATAGAAAACTGAAATACCTTGCTCATAAAATCCGAGAAAATGGAATTTTCATGATGGCGGTGCAGGGGAAAATTCCTGGAAAATCAATAAGAGGAAGGAGACGGTTAGAATTAACAACAGCGAACCTACCAATAAATCCGCCATGCAAAAACTTACAGAAAATAATAACTCTTTCCCGGGAACGAATAATATGAATGTATGCAATCTCCTGACTCAGGAGAAGCAACTATGATGATGATGATGATGATACACAAAATATAATAACCATCAAGGTCATGGATCAAGTCATTTGAAATTAGTCAGCATTTTTATTATATTTTGTGAATGTTTGGTTTTATTTATGTATTTATAGTTATAATACGTACGTTAGTATTATTAATAATGTTCAGTATCGAAAAACTGAATTTTCTTTTTCGAATGTTTAAATTAGCAGATTTAGTATCGGTAAAAAGAGAATAATTATGATTCCCTTAGACGTATTTAAAAACAGCAAGCGCGATAAAAAATCAGTACTGATTTTACGCTGAAAGGCTGGACCGAGGGACACTTTTAAGTAAGATAATAGATCGTTTACGTTGTGATATAATTGACTAGGCTGATGAAACTGAATGAAAGTAGTTCTCAGAATCTGCTGCACCAGTTAGAACAGAAAGCCCCGATTATAAAAAGAATACTTAATCATTGTTTTCGGAGAAAAGAAAAAAATGAAACAAAAAATTTGGCCGATTTTTTAATCGAAAATCCTGCACCATTTCATCCCCGGAGGAGACTAAGGTTTAATTTTCGATGTCTACACTCCATTTCAAAAAGTTGCCAGCAATGAAAGTTTAATATCATATATCTTATTTTTAGCTAGGTACTGATATTTTCGAAAATTCCAGCTTATTTTTTCTTTTGATTTTTTTGTAACGTGATAAACGTTTAATGAAATCTTAGACACGAATCCCTTCAGTTAACGTTTCTACTCATTGTCGATCTACCTTTAATAGTTAAAAAAACGTTTCGGGTAGAAAATTTTCCGAGTTCAGTCATTTAATTCTCCTGCGAATAGAAACATTTGAATGGGGAAAATTTTTAGTGGTTTCTAATTTTTCAGAACATTTATAATTAACTGAGTAGCAACTTTTGAAATCTTTTATTTTTACGAAATTACACACACTGGCGATGAAAACAATGATGTCGTGCGGGTCATTTATCTGATTGAAATAACATAAAGAAAAATTCGTTCTCGGCGTGTGTGCGTTTGTCCGTTGGTAATTTAAAATAAAATTATTTATTTACGGTTTGCGTAGTTTTGTACGTAATTTCTTCGTCTGCATCTATTACTTACTGACATTTTTTTATGTATAACCTTTTTTATTTTAATTTTTCAGCTAAAAATGTGCGCTTGTTACAATAAAAAGTTAAAAATACTTTCATTTATTATGAAATATCTTCTTTTGTAAAAAGTATGATATTAGGAAATGTATAGATTTGGAATAAATTACCGACCAGATATTTAAAAAAAGCCTAGGACCATTCAATAGATAGCATCGTGTAACGGCCGGATCGGCTCTATTAAATAATGACGTCACTGCTGTGATCCTATTCGAGTTCTTTCTTTTCATTTATACCGTTATCTCGTCTGAATAATGAATTAAGTGGCCTCGATCCGCTTGTGAAAAGCGAGTAGATTAGGTTTAATTCAAAATCCGAAATACAGAACACCGCAGACTGAAAGAGAGAAAATCGTTCCATATAATATATAAATACCTAATTTAAATTGGTAAAGCAGCAAAAGCAACGTAAATTGAATGGATATATATATATATATATATATATATATATATTAAGTTTAATTCCTGATTCGCTTGAGATAACAGTACAAATGAAAAGAAAGAAAATGATAACAATTTGAGTAGCAATATTATCAGCAGCAGTGACGTCATTGTTTCAACAAAGCCGATCCTGCCTTTAAACGGTAATGTTCAAGACCGGCGTGAATGATAAGCAGAACTCTGCGGGCAGTGTTTTTTCTATACTGCTCAATTAAATTTTCGCATGTACGTAGCCTTTTTACCATTTTTTTCTATTTCACCTGTTGATATTTTACAGGTGGTATGCTTTACGAAATAAACTTTTAATGCAATCATTATAAATATTAAACGAATAAAAAGGGATAATGTAGAATGTTCCGCTCCGAAAAATTATTTAACGAATGCTGATAACTATAAATATAATGTATAATACAGAATTTTTTCTACAGGTATACATATAGATGTGATTAAACACTTTTTTTTCGAAATACTTAGCAAATAATATCCGAATGGAAACATTAACATTTCAGTTCGTTAATGCCTTTGAAAAGCTTTTGTTTATATAATTATCGGCGTTTTCTTTGATATTTTATTTCAGGAGTTTTTATTTTTTGGAAAATTTCATAATATAACAAAAACAAATTAAACATAAATCTCACGGAAAATGCATGAAATATAGAGTCATATATCAGAATGATTGTAGTGTTTAGTTAATTTTTTCTGTAGAGAAAATTTAGTGCCATATTATATTTACAATTTTTAGTTATCGACATTGGTCAAATGATTTTTCGGAATGTGAGGTTCTGTATTGTACTTTTTACTCGCTGAATACTAGCGATGATAACGTAGACATTCATTTTATAAAAAATGTAATACAAAGAAATGAAATACCACACAAATCAACCGGTAGCGTATTAAATGTAAAGTAGAAAAGGATATTAAAAAGGATGCGCATGCATAGTACAGACAAAAAGTCGCCTTGAACGGGCCCGATTGAAAAAGATGCCCGTTTTCCGGACAAACGATCCGCGCAGCCAGTATTAGATTTAATATTTAACTTAATTATATTTAAATTATAATAATTTCAGTACTGGATCGGACGACTTAAATTAAGTAAATGTAAGAAAAGTGGTAAATTAATTTCTGATCGTTTCATGTAGCCGTTTGTAATTATTTTTTATTTCCCTTTTTTCATCGGGTCTTTTGGCCGTCCAAAATGTAACTCTCATATCTTTTCATTTATATCTTTCATCTGATTCGTAAGTTTTTAGCGCACATTTCGATACCTTATCTCCAACAAGGTCTTTCCTTTTTCACGTTTTTACAGTCTCAAATGTGCTATTTCTGTTTTCCATCTCCCATCCTTTAGCCTTGCAGTGAGTCATGCCCAGCTACATTGATTCAGCAGAATTCCATCTACACTATATATGTTTTCAAAAGTGTAGCTCGTCCCTATATACCAATACATTTCTAATCTTATCTTTTAGTTTGATATATACAATATTACACGTTTTCCACCCTTTTTTCAGTTCTCTCGCACCTTCTGTTCCATGCGGAATTACGGCTGTAAGATATAGATAAATTAAAGATTTCGGTGCGATTTTCTTGACTTATTTCACCGAATAGGATCTTTCCCGTTTTTATTACGTCGATGACTACAACGTGTAGCGATAGCTTAATCGCTAGAGCACATCAGTTACACAGAAGTCTTGAGTTCGATCTCAGATGACGGTAGAAATTATTACAAAAATTAAATTAAATTAATCGCTAATAGTCACGCGGAAAACAATGGCAAATATGCATTCTATACCATGTGGGTGCGCTAGTTGATGTATAGTTGGGGCAGACATAGGCGCGGGACTCTGCATTTGTATATTGATAAATCAAACATTTACGATCAGTTTCAAATGTCAAGCTTTAGTGAAAAAAAGAACTATAAAATGGTATTTCATTTTTCATCTCTTTTATTTATTTTTGTTTTTTTTTTTTGTTAGTCGATTTCTGCCATCAATATAAATTACTGAATTGACTATTTAGACGTTAATTATTCTAATTTTTAACTTCGTTTAGAAGGCAAAGTTGCAATAGAAAACGAAATATTATAAAATATCGTAATTCAGCCTTACTTTGAATTATATTACAAAAAAAGTAGTTTTATTTATTTGTTTATGTATTTTACGGATCGTTTTGTTGAACGAATTTTACAGTGCGAAGGAATTCATTAAATTATACGACGAAAAATTTAAATTTAACTGTTCGTATTTAACTTAAGCGTGCTGTGTATGTTTGTCTGAAATCATTCAAACAATTGAAATTCGAGCCATTTTGCGCTAAGATGGAGTGATCATTTTTTTTTTTTTTTTAATTGATCCCCGTCTGTTGTGACAATATGAGAATATGTAATTAGTTTTTCAATTTAAAAAAAATAAATATCGTTTCTTTTTTTCCTATAATTCTTTATGATATTAATTCTGGGTGTTATGATGGGACGGTTTTTATACAAATAGACAGAGTTTGATAAAAGTGACTTTTTGCATATCATTCGTTGTGTCATTATGTTAAGAAAAGAAATATAACTAATGAAGAAATTAACTATTTCAGTAGTAATACTAAACGATAGAAAGAAAAAAAAAAGACATGTTAATTTAATATTACCAATATTCATTTACTTGCGGCAAACACAACGCGCAATTTCTAATAATAAACTATAATTAAACTCAAAAAATACATATTTAAAAATAAAATAAATCGCTTCAGTTTCGCAAAACGTAACCGTCTTCACCGAGGAAAACAACACTCAAGCTTCTGTCTGTGAAAATAGTAGCTGACCTACAAACCCCTGATGCGTCTCAGATGACTACAGGGCTTAACTTTACAGATAACGCGGGAGCCATTCTATCAGAACCGCCATAAATTCAAAACAGACGAATTAGAAAACAGAGAATCCGAATGCGGGAGAGGCTAGAGACAATGGAGCAAAAGCAGACTTCAAATCCCCACCATCAAAGCTTAAAAAACAAAAATTGCCTACTGTTGTACTTCTAAAGCCAAATAAAGACTACCCACCGTCTTTCACTGACTTCATAACCTTAATGGATAACATTCATCAGCTGATCAGTAAATTTACTAGGCAGTCGTATTCAGATCAGACAGTAACCAGCCATATTCGAGAAGTTTATAATAACCACGGTTTGTAACAATATTATCCTGCAGTGGAACTGTCGAGGGTTTTACCCTCAATTTGTTGAATTGAAACAACTTATTTCAATTCACTCCCCTGCTGTGTTATGTTGACAGGAAACTAATTTGAAGTCCAGTAATAAGCCAGCTCTGCAAAACTACCCCCTCTTTACTTTCAGCAACGACCAATGATCTAGAACAAATGGAGGTGTTACCGTTATAGTTCACTCTTCTGCCTCAACAATTCAGTTAAATTTAACTGCGTCCTTACAAATGCTTGTAGTGGTTGTTCATCTTCTGCTTCCCCGATAACTCTGTGCAACTGTTATGTGATAATTACCCCGAACATGTTTCAGTCAGTGCTGTTACTTGTCAGCCCGCCACTAATATTACTCGGCGATTTTAATGCCCGCACACCTCTGTGGGCGGCAAGGCATGGTTCTGTCATTAGTAAACTGGTCCTAGATAGCGATATACTAATCCTCTCTACAGGTTACACCTATTTTAATTTGTCCCATAATACTTTCTCGACAATTGATCTACAACTTGTCTCTTCTTTCACCTCCCTTCACCTGAGCAATTTTGTGCTACAGGACTTATGCCCTAGCGATCATTTCCCCACCCGTCAAAAGTTCTTTCTACCCAAACTACACCATCTAAGCTTCAATTTCTTATCCACAAGGCGGACTGGGCGACACATTTTCAGTTAAAGCAAACGTTCCCAGTGAACTATCCGAATCTTTATCTGAGAATATTAGTTCCTTTATCGATGCAATCACTAATGCTGCTTTAGCAACAACGCCCAGATCAGTCCTAATATTCAGACCTCGACAGGTCCCATAATGATGTCTCGAAATAGGAACAACTATACGCCAACGCTAACACACTGTCAGAAAGTTCAAATCAACAGGCCTATATTCTGATCTGATCGAATTTAAAAAATGTCATGCAGCTGCGAAGAGCTTTCACTAGGCGCAAAAAACCGGAATCCTGGCAGTAATTTATGCATTCAGTCTCTACCAATACTTCTAGTCACAAAAAATAAAGGCACAAAACGGTATCAGTCGTGCGACCATTTCCATTTCGTTAAGCTACAACGGTTCCATTATATCTGACCCTTTAGAGTTCGCAAATACTTTTGCAAATCACTTCGCTGTAGAGTCATCCTCGTTATCATATTCCCATGTCTTCTCCACAAAGAAATATTCCACGGAACAACAATCAATAACTATCGTCTCTGACTCTTTTCAGTTGTCATTTCACCGTGCCACAAACTAAACCATCAACTCCAATACCATACTGCAAACAGTGCACCTGGGCCCGATTCTAGCCATTCTTTAATGTTAAAGTACTTACCTCCTTCGGCAAAAAACCTCCTCTTACATAAAATAAACTATTACAAAACTAGAATCCTGATGTAATAACAACGGTCTTGTGTTTTCTTCACTTAAGTCTATCTGCATTGGTTTCTACAAAGGGCGTCAAAACCTCCTAGTCTCCGTCTAAATCTAGAAAACTCTCCACTCCATTTTCATCCCACTGCTACATTTCTTGCACTACTGTTTGATCATAAACTGTCTAGATGTCCTGACATATCCAACCTTAAAGTTAAATGTCACAAATTCCTTCCTATCCCGAAGTATTTATTAAACGCAAAGTATAATGTACCGCCGAAAACTCTTCTTTCCGTATGTAAATCCTCAGTCCTTTCCAGAATAAACTGCGAGTCCCAGGCGTACCCTTCAGCCAGCCCTTCCTTACTTAAATCTCTTGTTTCAATGCATCACGCGATACTTTGTGCACATAGAATCTCCCTATCTGTTAGTTTATGTGCCCCTACTTTAGTACTTCAGAAACGTTTATTGTCACAGTGAGACCCGCGCTCTTTTCTCTCTCATAATCGTTCTTTTTATATTCGCATACATGACTTCCCCATTACCCTAGAGAGTTCTCCAATGATCCATTTTCGGAAATCCCAGCCCTCTTATCGCATCACAGTGTGAGTGTACTTTCCTTTCCCGACCTGACATCTAACACCGCGATCCCACTGTGAGCCCCTTTGAATATTAATGTTAATTTTTCCCTAATGCAATATTATAAACCCCTGCATCCGAATATCATTCAATTAACAGCAGCGGCAATTCAAAAATACTCCGATCATTTAATTTTCTTCACGGATGCTGCCAAAGCCATCTCAGATGCTATTTCATCCGCAATTGCCTGTTCCTTTGAAGTTTGCAGTGTGATTCAAAACATACGACTGAATGATATGCTAAAATATATTATGAAGAATTTTTCGGTTTGGAATATTTTCTTTTTGCAGAGCCTACTTCACAAAAAAAAACCTGTTCATATCTGATTCATCCGCGCCTTTATTAACAATCTCTAATCTCTTCACCAAACACTCTTTAGCAATCCGAGCTCAGCAGGTATTATATGAATTCGTTAAGAGAGAGTGTCTAATTTCCTTTTTATGGGTGCTCAGCCATGCTAGGTTTCTTGAAAATGGAACACGTCGACACATCCACCCGAGTAACATTATACTGTTCTTTGCCTAATAATTCCCCTTCTTCAATTTATCTTTCAAACATAATTTTTAATAATCTCACATCTCGTGGAAAGCGCATTGGTTTTCATGGTTGATCTTTTTAAGGCTAATCAAACCCTCAACTGAACCATGGTGGCCAGATTTCTGTGCCCTTAGCTGCCTGCACACGGGTCACATATCCTTGTCGCATAATTTTATTTTTGAGAAAGTCTTACTCCCTATGAATTGTGCTTTTTGTTGCTAAGGTGTTGCCCTTTCAACTCCCCACGTACAGTGTGACTGTCTACCACTCTGACTCCATCGACAGCCTTTTATAAATAACAAAACATTTGCTAACCTTCTTGAGAATTCCCCCGGTGCAATTTCATTTGTGACACAGTTTAACAGAATTAGTGGAATAGGCAGTTATATATATATATATATAAGAACAAATTGCACATCCTCGTACTGTAATAACTACAGCAGTTAAATACGGTACAGAGTACTGCGATTACAAAAAAATAAAAAAACAATTTTTCTCGAATGGTAGTTCAAAAAGAAGTTACCAAACTGTATTGTGTAGGGCGCTAAACATACTGATGTAAAACTAAGGCGCTCCACACTTTTATGTTAAAGTTTAGTAATATTCAAAAAAAAAAAAAAAAATATTTTTGAAAACATTTTATAACTATTTTTCTTAAGAAATATTGTTTTGTTTTTACGGTTCATTAATTGTTAAAAATTGTAAGTTGTTTTTTTGCAAATAAATGAATAATGTTAACTTTAGAACGGTAGTCTATGTATATTTTACGTGCACTCCCTAATCAATCGTCTCTATCAGTGCCCGTGTTCAAGCTGTTGTCTCATCCCTTCATATATGTTAAGCCGGTTTAGTTGTTGTTGAGACCGTGTGCTTGAAATGAGTTGTTACTATGTTTAGTTGCTGTTTTTCACCTTCCATTGAAGCGCTATACGTAAGGATTAAATATGTCGATTAATAAGCGTTATTTTTTGTACTGGGAACCGTACCAAACAATGGGTCAAATGCAGAACATTTTGCAAGACGTGAGTGGAATACGTTTGGTGAGGAAACGATAGCCTAAATAAGGTCTGCGAAGAGACAGGGGTAATGTGTTAGACTCTGCGAGAATTGTTGGAATTGGAGTAGATTTAAAAGCACTAAGACAAAGCCAAAGACACGAATTTTGGATAATATCCAATACAGAAAGACGGGATTTAGAGACACCAGCATAGATAAAAGAACAGTAGTCAAATTTGGAACGTATAATAGCTTTATACAAGGAAAGCCAAACATGTTGCTGGGTAAAACATGGTTATGTTCCAGCCATCAAACAAGGCGCCTGTTTAACATACCTTTGAATAATTTTCGGATACAGGATGCTAAGGAAATAGGGCGTAAGGAAGAACTTTTTTTAGGAATAGGAATGATAATAAAAGGGTTCCAGCAGGGAGGAGTTATACCGTTGGGGGAAAAAAAAAGCATTAAAAAGATTGAGGAGAGTATTGATGGATAATTCAGATAAGTTTTGAAGAACAAGATAAGGTATACCAACGAAACCTGGAGAGGGGCTGGAAGATTTTGAAAGAGCAGATTTTAATTCATTTAATGGCGGAGGTAAAGAAATGAGGAGGCGAGTCTTGTGGAAAAGGAGCGAGATAAAATTCGTCAAAGTTAGAAACGTTAGCGGAAGTAACAGAATAGATAAAGGTTAATAGGCAATCGTCAGAAATGTTGAAATTGGTAGGACGTTCAGAGGATTAAAAGCTCTTGCCATTTTCCACATATATGAAAGGGGGGGTAGTTCTGGAGGAGGAAGAGCCGAAATTCTTTCCACGGACTTAAGTACTAGTGTGTCACAAAATCAACAAGGACTGAGAACGTATTGCAGTTACTGAAATTATAATAAAAAAAAAATGACCATAACATATTACAGTAAATGTGGTAGACGAGATGCAGTGAACACCAAAAAAGAATTTGCGAGGATTGTTAATTTTTAATATTATTTAATTAAAATTACTTAGATGTACAATTTTAATCTTTCGTTTTTTTCCCAATTTATTTTTCATGTTCACTTAAATTTGAGTGTAATTAAATTAATTAATGGGGAGAAAATCTCATTTCTTCATCGGTGAAAATAAACATAGTAAAAATGTAAATGTATAGCAAAATGTATTAGAAATAATATAACATTTTGTAAAATTAAAAATGAGATCATGAACGGGAATGAATTTAATAAAATAATGATATATACGTAAAAATTACGTATTGTCTATCAATACAGGATGCTCCGCGTTTTTTATTTTATTTTGTTTATCATTTTTTGCAGCAATTCGTAATAATTATTAATGATGACTATGGTCTGTTCGATATCACAACTCGCATTTCTATAATAATGATTTTATTATTCATTTTAGAATATGTGAAATATTTGCGCCGCTGAAATAAAAATTATTTGTATGAGATAATGGCCCGATCTGTGCATACATCGCAATTAAAATGTTAGTCGCTATACCTCAACAGCATAGCAAACTCTGTATGTCATATTGTTTTCAATTTTAGCGCTACCGTAATGTTCACAGCAGTTAATTCTGTACCACTTGTTTTATCTTCTAGTCCTGATTAAGCTATAAATAAACAAAAAAAACAAAAAAACAACAAAACATTTAAAATGGTATAATTAAAAAAAAACCCAAAGTAAGGATGGTGTGATTTTTTTGTTACTGAAAAACATTTTAATATATCTACCTTATCGAGTTATCTTTTTTGCGGAGGAATAGATTAAAATAGGGGATTTCGAGAGTAGTCAATATATAAAATTAATAAAATAACCTTATTTGAAAGTATTTTAATAGTTACCCGTGCGCAATTCCGATATGCGTTTTATTCTGAGTATATTACAATACTGAAAACAGTAATCGATATCGTCAAATAGTGCTGGATAAATATTTAATGAACAGCGCTATTGAAAGAATAAAAATACAAATAAAAAATATATATAGAACGGAAACTAATGTGTGGTTTATGTGTTTCATTTCTGTTAATTTTCAGGAGTATTATTTTAATAAGCCGTAACGCTCGGTGAGTCCTAACCAGTTATAGTACGATGCTTGATTTAATTTTTTGTTGTCTTTTTTTCGTTGTGGTTTAATTTTATATTCAAACTATCTACATATAGAGCATAGATTTGCATGCAACAACACTAGTTTGGCGGCTGTGTTCTAATTAATGCTTTATTCATTTTTCTTTCTTTTTTTTTGAATACCGAAAAATATATAATTTATGATATAGTGGTTGATGTTTTTAAGCTTAAATATCAATATGCGCAAAAGTTTAATAAATTATTTATTTAGTTCGGTAACGCATGTGTAAAAATGCTTCTTGCGAAAATGCATGATATTCGTAATATATTTTATTTATTTCTATAAGGGTACTACAGAAAGTAACTCCTTTTTGGATCGCTTTCAATAACAACGCCCTCTCTCATGCTCCACACCGTACACCAAGTACAAAAATAATATCGCTCTTTAGGCGGAAATTTATTTATTTTTCTGTTACGTATTTTACCGCTTTAATATAACCGATGTTAACTTTTTTCTCATTTTGACAATAAAGGAAATCCGATACGAACATGGTAGTAAATTATTATGAAAACCGTGAATTGCGTGGCAGAAGGTCAGCGAAGAGCCGTCGTGAACCTGACGATAGTCTTAACATGGCTTCAGATAGTTTGAAGTACTGATGGTCAACTACCTACAGGCGCTGAATGACTCCACCAGGAGGGGAGCAACTTATGCTTTGCAAAAGAGAATTTTATACACCATTTGACTCCTTTGCGGGCATCACACTAACGCAAACGCACTAGTTGCTCAACGCCTTTTAATGCATGACCGTAATCTTGAATTACTTTTCAATGCCCTCTGAACAGTATGTTGACCGGGAAAGATAATCCGATCCGGCCATCATCGGCGGGTATACGCCAGTGTCCTTCCAGATGACGCCGATGACTCAGGAGCACTACCGCTAATGAGAACTCGGCGTATGGCTAAGGAACGTTAATACCGCGTTTGATCTGGTGTAAATTTTTATTCTGTAAGCGTGTATACGTGTACACGAAACACAACTACTGAGCTGAGGAGAAATAAAAAAAAAGAGAAGTGGTGTCTAGAGGGGGCAAGTTCCTTTCACTTTTTGGCGGATGTAGAAGTATAAAGTCATTCATAAAGTATACGATAAAAAATGACACACAATATACAAATCCCGTATGAATTAAAACAAAAACAACAAAAAATAAATTTAAATAAAATTTACACGTGTTTGGAATTGAGGTTATACAGCTGACTGCGCACAATGTTTGCTGTTCGAATCTCGATACTCGCATTCGTGCGCGTACACACACACACACGTATATAATAGAAAGAGAAAGAAAAAGAAAGCGAAGGTCTCCTGGAGCACGCATAACGCTTTTTCCTTACGTGACGATTTCTGCCAGTTTACTCCTACCGTAAGCCGCGTTAAAGAACTTTGTTCCAAAAAAAAAAAAAACAAAACATTTAACAGACACTCGATGAAATATTGTGTGGAATAATTTATAAGTGTAAACCAAAAATGATAAGTATTCGCTAAAGTACTATCGGAGAAGGGCACATATAGATTGTATGCTGTCGAGAATTCAAAATACGGACATGCAAACATTCGCGATAAAAATTTCCTCTATAACGGCGTAAGGGTTTTAGAATAACAAATGCAGTGTAAGGTTCGGTAGCCGGCAGATTTTTATCGCTAGCTTATTCCTAATTCACTCCGTTGAAAATGTTTTTTTTTTTTTTTATTTTTTTTTTCGAGTTGGTCGACATGGACAGTGGCTCAAGAACTGTGGAAGGCAAGGAAAGTGTAATTAGATCTTTATGCGATTAAAGATCACAGACGGGAAGGATATAAAAGCCGGTGTAACAGAAAGACAAGGAAAAGAAAGAATGAAGAATACAAGCAGTAGAGAGATCCGTTAGTAAAAGTGACGAGTAGAAAGGGAAACGTTCAGCGATGACGGAAGAGCATTCCAAAAAGATGTAATTAGCATCACATATAAGTAAGAAACGGAAAAACAAGGAGGGAAGTAAACCGTGTTCAAAGCGTAGATGACAACTTGTAGTGGAAAACGTTGCCGGGAAGAAAAGTCAGGAAATTAAAGATCAGGCGAAGTCGAACAGATAGATAGGAGTCAGGATTAGAAAATAAAGAGAAATCACAGTTACTCCACAATTTAGAATAAGCAACTGCAAAGAAAAATGAGATATTGTTGGATTAAACAATCGCACAATTACTCTACTAGTTTCTTTTTAGTTTTTAGGGCATTTTAATCAGAATTTCACTTTTTTAATTGGCGTATTCACATCTTTTTTTTTTTTTTTTTTTTTCTTGAAAATAAACATTATATGAAGCTATCTTTTTAAAAGTTTTTTTTTTCCTTCGCTTTTTTGGGAACGCCAGCCAAGGACAATATGACCCATCGTCCAAGAATTAGGAACAAAAGGATTAAATTTTAATATATAGAGAAATGGTGGAAACGAACTCTGCTAAAACTGGAATAACATCTGGTGAAGGAAAGGAAAGCATGTCGGAAGTACAAAAAGGAGCAGTAGGTAGTTTTTAAGATGTAAGAACTTACTGTAAAGAAGGGAACGCTCCTGCACATTTAAAAAAAGAATATGATCCGCATCACAAACGCGGTTATGATCCGAGGGATGAAAAATACGATGTGGAGAAGAAACAATGGACGAAAAGGAGACGAAGGAAGACAAATACGATTGAAACGAAGACGTGTTATGGAGGAAAAAATGGAGCGACTAAGACCAGGAAAATCAGCAAACCAAGACCGCGATAAGGAAAGAGGCTGTATTCGTTTGTAAAAGGAATGAGGATTAGAAAAGAAGGTAATACAGGTGTGCTTGCTTAGATAGAAAAAGAATATTGTTAGCAGGAAATTTATTGATAAATTTGCCGTTAGAGGAAGCGGAGCGAGCAAACGAGTCAACTAGGTTGTTGCTCGCCATGCCTAGCATTAGAAATCCAAAGAAGATCGATTTGAATGGAACGCACTAGGAAAAGATTGGCAATTAAGGAACGAATAGAAAGGATAATGGTAGTCGTATGAAGGGGATGGAAAAGAGAAGAGGATACGGCCTGCAAGACGCTCAACGAGTCGGAGCAGATAAGGTACTTGTTATTATAAGAGAAAAGTGCAATGAAAATATCTGCACGGAGTATTGCATACGATTCTGCAGTGAAAATAGAACAGAAGGAAGGAAGTTTATAAAGTTCGTAGTGTGGAAGGGAAGAAACTAAGAAGGAGGCTCCGACGCCCCCGTCACTTTTAGAAGTAACCATCGTCACAATTGGATCTGATTATACAAAAGCTTCTGACCGAAAAATCTATTGATTTCGGAAGCTATTTAAAAATGCGAAGGATTAGGCCGCGAAGCGGGGCCAGCGATCTGAACTTTGTCCTGGTATACTTCGTTTTCGTCGTAAAGAGGGGAAGAAAAGGTCATTTAGCATTTCCGGATAGCGGCTACCGTTCACAATTATGCTGACTCCCTCCTCTTCAAAAAAGTACGGACCAATGATCGTTTTAGCTGTCAACGCGCACCATACAGTAGTAACGTGAGGAAAATATGTAATGGCTTCCGGGTACGTTAACTTCGAGTTTTCGTTGGAATAATACCGCATGTTTCGTTTATTATTACGCTCGTGCAGATTAAAATGCGCTTCATCACTAAAAAAAAAAAAGACAAAACTGTTAAATTGATGGTCTCTTCTTTGATCACGTCCAAAAAATTATTTCAAAATTCTAAAATTTTTGGACGATTCGCTGATTATAATTCTCTAGCGAGCTGCACCTTCTACGGATGCATGTTTAAATCGTCCTTTATGATTCCTCTCAAAGATGTACGTGTAATTTTTTGAGCTGCAGCAAAGCGACGCGCCAATAGGACCGGACTTGGCGTAATTGCTGCAGGTGCATTCTTGATGTTTTCTTTAGTCCTGGATGACCGACAAGTGCCACGAGATGTGATACTTTTCCTGTCTCTTGAAAGTTGTTTGCTGTAAGATGGTTTTGTGGTCGGTTTTGAACTAATACAATCTCTTCGTTACACTTAAAAAATTGTTCTACAGCAAACGCACATTGTTGCATCGTTCACAGAGACACGGTGACTAACTAACAATGTGTCGGTTAAATGGCATCGTTTAACGAATCTGTACGCAGTATTGCGGTCGCGCACCTCCTATTGGTTCGCATATGCGCAACATTTGATATTAGGGAATTCTTTACTCTGTAGAAGAAATTTGTTTGATTCGTAAATTAGCGTTTAAAATACGTTTTATATCAAAGAGGCGATGATTAGTATGTTATTTGGTGATTTTGATCGTTTAACGAGCTCTGATCTCTCTCTCTCTCTCTCTCTCGGTTTATTTATGTAATAGTTTTCGGAAAAGGTTTCCAGCGCATTATATTTAATATAAATATATTTACAATTTTTCATTATTTTTATTAATTATATAAGGTTTAATTAAAAATGTTCCGTAATTTTAATGCGTATATGCATTTTAAAATGAAGAAAATATATTTGTCATTTTTTAAAATGCTAAGAACCTGCCGACTGATTTCAAAATTTCGCGTGTTCCTGAAATTGTTGCATGTATAAACGTATTAAAAAATAAAAAAAAAATATATAAAAAAGAATCCAACAAAAAAAAACACTAATTTGGAATTGAAGATTTATTCCGCCGCTCTTTAATTCTATGTAAACGTTTAATAGTCCGATATTGAATTACTCGGACTATTCCAGGTAATAAAATCATTTCGGTAGCAGCTTATATTAACCGACGATTCAATGTGCTTTTATTAATATTTCGTTCGACTAGTGAGACACCGAAAATACGTACTGAACGCCCTTAGAATTCTTCGCCTGTGTAGCAGGAACGGAAACACAGGATTATTTATTGTGAAAGACATAACGAGTTTTTTTCTAGCCCACAAAAACCGGTTAAATGTACAGAAAACAATTTAATCTTCGTAAATCTAGGTGTTTAATTTTCCATTTAATACAATAGAAGTTAGCACGAATTGATCATACCGTATTAAAATTCAAAGTCCGCAATTACTTTTGCTTCAGTTTTAACTCTGTTTGCCGAGCTAGTATTCTGTTTACAGTGTTGCCAGTTTTGCGTTTGCTTAATTTTCACGCTAACGTGCAATAAATGTTAAATGTTTCGGTACGATAACAAAATATCGTTGTATTCATTGCGAACATTTTTTCGGCTTCCAGATGGAATCGGAAAAACCGAGGAGCTCAACTTAGTAATCCACGCGTTGACATGGATTACCGCACGGGCTACATCAGATCTCATTTGCGGTCGCCGTCCGGTCGCGTCAGATAATATCGCCGGGCGTGTTAAAAATTTCGTCGCATAAAAAACTGTTCGTTACCTATCGATACATATACATCACTAGTAATTTTTATCCTTAATTTATAACTATTTTATCAATTTTAGACAACTAACATATATCGCTGCATTTAATTGATATTTGTCTCTTATTTCTCAAAAAAAAGTGAATTAGTGGTTTAGTTATTAACGGTAATGGAAAAGAAAAAAAAAAAAAAATTCAGTAAACAATATAGCTTTTCGACCGGTTAAAATAAGCGAATGACTAAATAACTCGCGGTCAGTATCATATGAAAAGGCCGAATTTGCCGATGGACCAAAAACCCGAACTTCTGAATTCGCGTTCTATTTGATAATTTTCAAAATCGTATCTCTTTTTTCTCTTTTTTGCAATCGTCAAATCATCGAAAGCCTAATTCTTAGTTTCGAGGTCTAAGCCTAATAAAAACGCATTCAGGATGAAACAGAAGAAGTGATATGTTTTCCAAAGCGAGTATATCCGATATTTCTTTTTTTATCACTTTTAAAATAACGAATATTACTTTTTTTTTTTTTTTTTTACGGGTTTATCAGCGAGGATATTAGCTCAAGAAATGGTAAGGAGGAGAAAATAAATTTATACTCTTGTCTTAAAGGATAGAGAATAAATATAATGCAAGGGCATGAGAAAATATGAGAATGCCAATAATCCAGTAAGGATATCGAGTTTTAGTAGAGAAGAATGTTTTTTTTTTTGTTTTTTTTTATTTTTATTAGGCTCGTCAACCAGGGACCTTCACCCAGAAACAATTAGAAAGGGAAATTAATCGGCTATATTTTGATGCGGTCAGACATTGCTAGTAGGAAAACAGTATGTGGAGAAGGAAAAGACACAGGCATATGGGAGGCACAATACGGAGTAGGAATACCAATTCGCAGCAAATTGGAATAGAAAGCAGAACGCTCGACAGAAAGAGATTAACACTTAATGAGCACACGATCAGCATCGCAAACATGCTCTTCGTTTGAGAGGACAATATGGAGCAGAAACCAACGAAAAACGAAAACAGGAGGAAGATAATATGGCTTAAGAACGCAGACGAATAGTGGAGACAACAACGGAACGACCAAGTGAAGGAAACAGAGAGAACCCGAGGACTGGCCGGAAGACTAGGTTGAACAGACAGATAGAAAGAACAATTTTTAGAAAAAGAAGAAACGTATACATTCGATACCGAAATCTGAGGTGAAAACTTTTACACGGCGGAAGGAGATTAGAGGATGGAATTTTTCTTAAGAAAAGAGGTGGGAAGAAGCAGCAACCCAAGTAGCAAAGAATATCAGCTACTTCATTACCGAAGATGCCCGAATGGCCGGGAAAACTCGAAGCAAATCAATTTGAATAGAGAAGAGGAAAATAGAAGGGCGATTGCTCGGCAAAGAAGGCCGCACACATCAAAGAGAACGTGATCTCAGCATCGCGAAGTATATAAAAGAGAGGATGAAAAGGACGAAATGGTGTAGATGTAGATGAAAACCACCGGAAAAATAATGCAAGAAGGAGAGACTAAAGTTAAAGCGAAGGCGACAAATAGCCAAGATTGGAGAGCGATTACGAGATGGCAAGGATCAACGGAACAAAAGCGGTAAAGGAAATTAAGAACAAAGGAAAATTAGCGTAAATAAAAAGACTGAAGAAACAAAAAAAAAGCCGCATCATCATGTATGTGTTGTACATTATATTATTATTTTATGAGAAATAACCTACTTTGTTGTCGCATTTAAATATACCGATTAGAATAGTAGGCTTTTCTTCTATATTAATAAGTTGGATTATTAATTCGATACAAGGTATACTATGTGTAATGTTAACTACGTTACTAACAGCGTACAACGTGAAAGTCAACTTCGACAATAAATGATCAACATTTTATGTTACTATTATTATAAGTATCAATCTAACCTTTTAAAATAATAATGTGTTACCTCTAAATTACCGAATACATCTCCGTGTTATAATTATTTATTTCGAAAACGTAACATTATTCTAAAATAAAATGATAATCGTAATATCGCAGTTGCCTCTCAGTAAACGTGATTCTTATTATTACATTAATCACACTGTTTAAAAAGTGCAGTGGAATAAACAGATTCGTTTTTCTTTCAACTTCAAAAAAAGAGGTAACTGGGCATTTTAAGTTACATATGCTGTCGCAAAGAAGGTGAGACTAAATTCCGTATAGATAGCCAATCAACTGGAAAACATACTAAGATGAATATTTGGTTCATTATCTATCGATCAAGCACTTGACCAGATTATTTCGTCGGAAACGAGCTGCTGTAAGGCTGTGTAGAAATAAGTACTTATGCGAGACCCTCCAAGATTTTTAATAACGGAAAAAAATGAATGAAATATACCAAAAATTTTTATTCGGAATCATTACTGGTAAATAATCAAACATCTTTTTCAAAATATACCTCCTCCACAGTTAAACCTGCTTCGGTCTTGCCATTTAGTGAAACTTTTTTAATAATTCACCCTCAGGCAATCGTGAAAGACATCTGCATCGCTATGACAACTTCTTCGTCGGTTGTGAAGTTGCAACCGCATAGGACGGCCCATTCAGGCTACGGGAAAAGCTAAACATGACGCCAGGTCTGGATGGTAGATGAGGAAGAATATATTCGATTACTTAGTGGGAATGATTCCGAATAAAAATTGGTATATTTCATTCATTTTTTTCCGTTATTAAACATCTAGCATAAGTACTTATTTTTACACTGCCGCGCAGCAGTTCGTAATTAATCTCGCCAAACACTTGATCGATAAACAATGAACAAAATATTTATCCCTATCATGTTTTCAACCGATAGGTAGCGCTGGCTGTCTGTACTGAATTTAGTCTCACCTTCTTTGCGACAGCCTGTGTAATTACTTTTTGTACAGCTTCTCCCTTGACCTTCAAATTAAGAAAGTATGAATTGATTGCACTTTATATTTTTCTTCTTTTTGTTTCTGATTTCCCATCTTAATTATCATAATGATCAAATATTATTTGTTCGCGCCTCGTATCTCGTAGCTTATTTTAATTTAGCGTGTGTCACTTTCATTTTTGGTCCGTTGCCGTTTATATAATTACTGACTTCCCCATGTATTTGTAGAAGTAACCGAATCTTGCATTTGTTTTCGCACTATGCAAATATTGAAATGTTCTAAGGGACCGAAAAGTTTATATTTTCAAAAATTGGAATTCATATATAGAGCTTAAAACTCGATTTTTTTTTAAACGTATTTTGAGGTTTTTTCCCTAGGTTGTAAACGTCTGCTGGTATGAAAAAGTTTATAAAGTTCAGACTTCTTAAAACTTACATAGTGGATATAATTAGCAAAGCGATTTACGGTAGACACCGTGTTTAAGAAATTAATCTGAAAACTTAAAATTAAGATTAAATTTTAGGTTTTAAGATTAATTTTTTAAACACGGTGTCTACCGTAAATTGTTTTTCTTGATTTGTTGTTATTACTGTGGTTGTCGAACGGTAACCATCATTCCTTAATGTATTTCATAACTTATCGAAAAAAAGATTAGCCATTAGGGAAGAAGCAAGTACCCAGCTTAGCTTATAAACGTAACAAAATGTATTCCGTCAGGAAAGGGATCCATTTTTACGATGCTACTTAATAAATAACTCGTGCAATGTTTTAAACGGTCACCGCTCAATCTTCATCATTGGTATAGTAAATACTTCACCTGCTTGTCTTATAAATTTAGGTTCGATTCACGGCGAATGTATCGCTTAAATAGGCAGCTGTAATTAATCGAAGATTAAAATCGCAGAAAAAAAAAAGTTACCGATTCTTAGTAGGAAAAATTTAATCTACATTTCCCTATACACGAAAGAGAAAAAAAAAACCAAATTTTTCTCCATCTCTACAGATATTAGTTTACATTTTCCAAAGTTTTCCGTTCTTTTGTGACAGAGGAAAAGAATTAACAATTTATTAAAAAAGGTCTAAGAGTGATTTTTCATTATTGAGACCTAATTATTATTGATTGACCGTTTTATAACATAAGTAAAATCTCGTCTTTTGCAAGGATTTTTTACTTTCTCCTAAAAAAAAAAAACAAAAAAAAAAACCGAGTTATTTAAACTTTCTTCGGAATTCAAAAATAAATAGTAACCAGATTTTTCGAAATAAGCAAAAAATTCATATTAAAGTCGCTATTGTAATTTCATTTCTACATGTTTAGTTTAAACTACTTAAAAGTTTAACTTTTTTTCGCGAATAATGATATAGTAAAAATGCGTTTAAAGATGTAGAAACTTAAATAATTATTGTAACATTATTTACCGTTCCATCCTTTGTTTTTTTGGATAGATAAACGGCATGGAAAATTTCTAGTCTTAGCTATATTGTTCAATGTTATATACATACATTAAAGATTTTAGATGTTTTTAGATTATTTTATTTTGCTATTATTATTGTAATTATTATTAATTGACCAATTAAGAATTTAAACCATTAATGTGTAAAATAAATAAATTTTTGTTTTAGGAAATTATGCGTTATTTTACGTATCGACGGTTAATATTCACTTCGTTTCGCGCTATCGTCATCAAAACTTTAAAAAAAAAAAGAGTGAAGTGGTGTCTAGAAGGGGACACCCGGTAGGAACGAGTTCCTTTCACTTTTTGATGGATATACAAGTATAAAGTCATTCATAAAGTATACGATAAAAAATAGCACACAATACATAAATCCCGTATGAATTAAAACAAAAACAATAAATAAATCAGTCTGATACTCGTTGAAGTGTGCTAACGTCGCACAAAAAAAACGCGTCAATTTCAAATTCAATAAAATGTACATGTGTTTAGAATTGAGCTTATACAGCTGACCGCGTACGATGCTTGCTCTCGAATCTCGATACTCGCACGAACGCACACACACACACACACACACCCGTATATAATAGAAAGAGAGAAAGAGAACGAGAGTGACGGTCGCCTGCCGGACGACGCATAACGCGGTTATCGTTATCTTGCTTTTTCTGCCAGTTACTCCTACCGACAAGCTGCATAAAAGAACTTCGTTCCAAAAACAAAAAAAACAAAGAAATAAATGTAATACATTTTTTCTCGTTCTCTTCCTCTTTGTACAGCATGATTTGCTTAATGATTTCGGTTATTTTTAGGTTTGCAGGCTTTCGGGTATGTGTATTTATCCGGACAGTTTTCCTATCTCTTTTACGTCTTTCGACCATTTCTAACTACTGGTGAATTAAAATATATACTAGTCCAAACTTTATTTTTAAATTTGACATTTTAGATTAGCCGAGTTTTTTCAGACTAAAAAACAACTTGAACATTAAAATATCATTGTTAAACATTACTGGGGTCACCATTTTCCATAGAAATTCCGATATTTTTACCTATACATAACGATAATTAAGATTTTTATGTTTTTCAGTGAAAACTTATGAATACATTCGTCGTAGATGCTATACAATGTCGAGAAAAGAATGCAATTCTTTCCGATGTCTCTGTATCCAGCATTCATAAGTTGCTTGAACGAAGTGATTTATAAAGAAATAATAGTGAATATGAGATTGTTTGATCAAACTCGATATATATATATAGTCAGTGACTGCCAGCGGCGGTGGCAGAAGTCGGTTTTTCTTTTCCGGCGAAACCTGAAACAATTTCGGCGTATTACATTTTTTCTAAAACAAAAATCTAAACCAAAAACGAAAAAAGTATTTATTTTTTACTTTCTAAAATTAATAATAATACCTATTAACCTTTTAAGGATTGAGATCGATTAATATCATAAACATTTTTACCGGGAACACCATATTTGATGAATGACCTGCCTCTCCACATACACATATGAGACTCTCAATGCTTCTGATAAATACATCCTTTCTGGTATTATCAGCCCAAAACAATATTTTTCAATCAAAACTTTAGTTTGCCAAAAGTTATATAACTAAAAATATTTTACTTTCATTTTTTTTTTTTTTGTTTGAAATTTATTTTAATAAAATCCATTTCTTTGTAAGAAAAACAATACATATACGAAATCTATGATGTGTAATTTAACGTATTTTACTTATAAAATGTTTTGCAAAAATATAAATAAATTATCGAGTTATTAAACATAATTAAAGAGTCTTCATAATTCTGAATCAATGATTTTTCAGCGATCTCCACAAGCAAATTATTAATTGATAAAATTACAAAATGGAAAACATGAATGCGAGGCAAAAAAAAAAAGGATGTAATAAAAGTATATGTTAGTACTGCCTTCAATTAAAGGTGAATAAAAAAAAAAATTAGCTAAAATTAGTGTGGTACATTGCCTTCAAATATTAATTTGATAAGAGGCCTGAACGGTTTAAAACAATATAGACAAAGATAATTAGTGGATTATTAAAAACAAACAGATAAATAAAAAACAAAACACTTATAAAAAGTAAGCAAAAATGAAAGTATTCACCAAAATCGATTTACTGATTTTATATATTTGTTAATTGTTATTTTCTTTTTGTATTCATTTATTTAAATGTTTATTGTATAATTTTAACACCAATATTCTAGTTAATGAAAAATATTTTAAAAAATCTTACTTCTGGTGAAAATATTTATTTATTTATTTATTTTTAAGTTATATTTCAAAACGTTAATTATAATACGAATATGAAATGATAAAAACAAGATCACGCCAACCATGTATGCAATTTTGTAGCGTATACTACACGTGCTGGGGGGGGGGGGTAGCACAGCACTCTACAACTTTAATCTACATAACGAAAACTCACTAGTTAGTTAGCAATCGTACAAAGATATCATGGATATAGGAAATCAAATAAAAGAATAACGAAGTGCGGGGCAAACATTATAGAAATCCGAAAATAGACAATATAGAGTTAGATGGAACATATAAGTAGAAGTTATGTGAAGTGCACAAGAAAGATTACAAGAAATAGAGATGTTGTGAATTGAAGAAATAACGGCAAGAGAAAGTGAAAGATTGTGAAGAGCTTTCGAGAGAATAGTTTAATTGACAAAACACTCAATACGGTTTCCAAAAAGGAGGTAAATCAATATCGAAAGAGCAATCGAAGAATTTATAGATGAAATAAGAGAAAACTTTGAGATCAAAATTAAAGTCTTGATAATATTCATAGATCTTACTTGAGCTTTTGAAACGGTCAATCGTGAGGTACTCTTAAAAAATCTTTAGCGAAAGTCGGAATAACACACAGTAGAAAGATATGCTTTCGGAACTACTTGAATCATTTAATTGTTCCAAACGAGAAAAATGAGATGAATATGGTAGGGTAATAATATAGTACACCAGTTTTATTTATTATGTACGCAATTGGTATAAGAAATTAAAACATAGCAAACTATTTTTCTTTACCGACGATATAACAATAGAGTAACATGTGTGAAGAAATAATGTGGCAGAAATTAAAATGAAAAGTGATTTAATAATAACAAATAATTAAGCCCGCGATAAATTAGAGAAATTAAAAGTAAAATAAAGATAAATCAAAAATACGATCAAAATAAAACTCGAACAAGTTATACACGGATTTAAAGATTTATCATGTAGGAAAAGATGTAAAGATTATTAACAATGTATAGCTTAAATTATCGTTAAGTAATATATCCAGTGTGGAGCAGGGGGAAATTTCCCCCCTGGCTGAAATGAAATGCAAAAACTGAAACAAAAAACACATTTTTTATTTTAGGTGGACACGTAAAATAATTACGTATAATGCTAATCCTCTTAAAAGTATGTTACAGACAAGGAGTCAACAGATGTATCAGTAAGAGAATAAAAATATATTATATACTAATGCTTATAGTAGCGACGTGTATTAATGCCTTTTAAGCAAAACTATTACTATACTACAGCATCATTTCCGCTGAGAACTATCCGCATAACAACACCCGACGAGATAATGGTATGAGATTAAGGTCATATTTATAGAATAAATGATGATGGAATAAGGATTATAACTGATTTCCGTTTATTACGAATTGTAACTGTATTTTATTTTTTCCATTTATTGCATGTTCAGCCGATTAATTTTTCTATTTTACCTTTTGTTTTTCCATATATAAAATATGTATTTATCGCATTGTCAATTATCAGTCAGTTTTTAAAATTTTTCATTAATAATAGTAAGTACATAAATTTCATTTTAGTTTAACAATTACGTCAAAAACGTACGACTACACGTGGCATTCTTTGCGCCATGTCGAGGCAGATTCGGTACGGTTTGTAAATATGCAGATTTCATCCTATTTCACTTAATTCTCATTTCGTCTAAAAACAAAACAGCAGAAAAAAGTGTTGGATCTTTGAAAATATGGGTTTGTTGTCAAGAAATTTAAAAGAAATGAAAGCGGCTCATCTGCTTCATCAGTTGTTGAATCATCATCATCCTTATCATCTTCATTTTCTATGGCTTCTTCAGAACTCATACCAGGGCAACAATTTCCAGATAGCGATACTACATTTTTTTCGGATGCTTCTTTAAAATTGGACATAGGGAAATATGTGATTGAAAAATCACAGACAGAAGAATTCAAATTTGAAATTTTAACAAACTGTTGGAAACCAAATCAGTCATATAATTTTCGTAAATATTCTCGACAGGCGAGTCGCTTTTCTATTTTTACATGGTTAACGCAGTACTCGCCTCGGTTAGCCTGTTCGCAATGCTTAAAAGGACCACTATGTCTTTACTGTGTATTATTTCATCAGAAAATTGGGCGAGGTTTTACAAGGATCATTTATAGTAAAACCCTGAAATAATTACAAAAAATTCTATGAATATGTTCAACATCATATAAAAAGTGTTTGGCATAAAAATGCTTCAAGGAATTCAATTAATTTTGTTAAAGTTATTAAGGGAACGAAATTACCTACTGACGTACAGAGGTGGAGATGCATATGCAAAGCGAACAATAGAAGAGAATCGAAACAAATTATGTCCATTCTTTCTGGCATTGTTTTTTGTAGTACACATTACATTGGTCTTCGTGGAAAATCGTTAGAAACCGGTAATTTTATAGGTACACTATTAACGCAATCAAAACTAGCCTACGTACGATATTCAAGTTCCAAAAGTTATTCGTCCGTAACAGCGCAAATTCACGTTCATGTGTAAGTATTCAAATTTAATTTAAATATTCCAGTATCAAAAATTACCACAGCCCTTCTTTTTCCTTTTGTACGGGTTAAAAAAGTTTAGTGTAAGTAATATCAAATGTAGCCTGAGTACGCATTCGCAGATTCCGAAAAGTACTCCCCAACAATTCCTGCAGACGTACATGGTCGTTACCGCGCACACCAGCCGCCTGACCGATGGAACTATTGGAATCAGCAGATTATTGTTCCTACTGTACAAGTTTAAAATTTATGCGGAAGTATTCAAAATTGATCAAAGTATACTATCCTATCACTAAAGTTAACACGATTCCTCCCTTTACCGTTGCGTGAGTTAAATATTCAAGGTCGTTTTTTAAATGAAATTTAAGTATACTATATTTCAGTATCAAAAACGAACCCAGACTCCCTTTTCCCGTTTTTAATTCTACGGGTTCAAAATGTATGTATAAGTATATTCGATCATTCGAAATTACTCGCCGTTATACACACACGCGCAATTATTCCTACGCAAGCCATTGTAAGTCAGTCTTTCGTTAGCTCGCTGGCCGTTTCCTCACAGATGGTGATGCCTGCAAAACATTACGCCATAATCATCAGTTCGTTGTGTACACCGCTGTTACTCTTCGTTATAATGTTCGTGCATAATTTATAATTTTATTTTTAGAGATTGGAAGAAGTCAATTTTTCACGTCCACTAAAAATGTTCGAAAATTTGACACTTTGAACCTAAATTTTAAAAAGAATTTATTGAGGTATATTTGTTTCTTGCGCTTTATTTTTAATAATTCAATTATTTTTCAAAACTGTTGTATAAATAGAGATATGCCAGAATAGCGGTAGGCCAGAAATCCCAGACAAGTAACACTTAAAATTTTCAAAGATCGCTAAAAACGTTTGAAACTGGATACGTAGAAGCCAAATTTTGAAGAAATTCACTAAGGCGTGTTGCATACTTGTGTTTTTTAATTTCTTTTTTTTCCCCACTTTTAAACGTGTATTTTGTAATTATTTCGATATAAAAAAAAAAAAAAAAAAAATTATTCTAATATATATATATATATATATGCTACCATCTTTTGGCGAAGTTGAACATTCGAGGGATTCTTACGCTATTTTTCATCTAATTCTGTGGTTCTTAACCTTTAAGTGATGAGGGACCATTTGACAAAATTTCTGTCTTGCCATGGACTGTAAACTGTTTGCAGGGAATATACACACAGTAAATTTAAATAAATAAGGGGGTTGTTTTATCTATCTATAAATAAGACACGCATAAAATTGTTCAAAGCCAACAGTATTTAAATTTTTTTAATGAAAATTTTACATTACAGAGGTAAGAATGTGATTTTTGTGACTGCATACTCATTACTAATATCTCTATCCTTGGTTCAGTGCTACTCAAAGCCAAACGCGTGTCTATACTGGCATCTAACCGATTTCGGTGCCTGTTTTTAATTATCAGAAGCGCCGAGAATCCCTGTTCGCATAGATATGTCGAAGAAAACAAAGAGTTAGATAACACGTATAGAAATTTCTCGTATCTTTGGGAAAGAAATTGCTTTTTGGCTCCAAAAATTTTCAAGATTAATTCCGATCTCAAATATATCTATCTTTCAAGTTACTATCGTGTTGCATTTCAATCACTTTTTCTTGAAGTTCATCAGGCACCTCAGAAACGTTGTCAGTGAAAGGATCGCCGATCACTTTCCGAATACGTTTGTCCTTACAGTAGTCCGGAAAATAGCGGTTGAATTTACTTGGTTTTCAAATGCAGTATCATGTTCTTTTATACATATTTCGTCTTTAATCTTAGCACACTGTCAATCCAGCGAATCTCGAACTCAGAGAAGTTTTCTCTTTCTACCTTGCTGATCCATAGCTCGATTTTAGCGATAAACGTACTGATTTTATCTTTATACGCAAATATACTGTCCGTACCTTGCAACTTCGAATTTCCTGACCATTGTGGTTGAAGGTTCAATTTATTTAGTTGCGCGAAAAAATCGACCAAATAAACAAGATGTATTTGAAATTTGGACTCACAGAGCCGATTCAACAATTTTTTGTTTTCCTTACCACCGGTTAAGAACCACTGATCTAATTCGTATAAACTGGTTCGTTTTCTGGTATGTGTAGTGGTGAAATTATCCAAACTTGAGTAAGAAAACTATAATCGTTAATTCCGACTGATTGTTCATTAAAGTTGTTAACTGTTCATGTCGCAGTCAATAAACTACACTTCGACTTTCCTAATGTTATTTGTTCTTTTACTTTATTTAACTTGTTCTTTCTCGCACAACATCACGCTTAATGCTCGTGTCTCTTTGACTTACACCCATTCCGGATATTCCGTTCTCTAAAAAATATATCGTTCAAACTTTATATGTCACCCCACGCACACCAATTCAGCACCTTACGATTTTTAGTTGTAATGAGGGAAACAACTTATTTAATTTTTCTCTTTTTCTTTTCATACTATAAGTAAACAGAACTAGCATATTGTTTGTCTCCCTTTCATTTTTATGTGATATTACATAATTTTAAGTACAATTCGAACTACATACAATATCGTAGACGTATCGTACATTCCAACCCTCGATAAACCTGAGACAGTTTGTTGCAGACGCACATGTACAGCCGCCCCCTGCACGCATTGATGCAGAAGCTTACGATTACATATGATGATATCGTTTTACTTTTTCAATCTTCAATTTATTTATTATTAATTGTTTTTATTTATTTTACTTTAAAATGTTTTGCACGTTTAGGGAAACAAACATCACGCCAAAAATAAAAAAAATTCGACAAACGCTATGAGAAAGAGACTTAAAAGATATCAATACTACCGGAAACGGTCGAAACTCGATATTTATATTCTCTAAATTTTGAATGAAATTTTTGGAGAACATTTTATTTTTTAAATGGTTTTTAATATCAAATCAATTGCTTGAATGGATTATATTACAATGCATTGGAGCATGAGTAAGATAAGACTGAAAGGACAATGTGGGGGACTAAAAAAATTTCAGGAGCGGAATGAAAACGTTTAAAACTAGACACTTTGAATCAAAATTTTAAAAATAATTTCTTAAGAACATTTTATTCTTACACTTTTTTAAAATTTTTTGTTATTCAGTATAGAGGGTCATGCATAAACGCATTGGTATTATGTGTGAGTGTATGTACACACGTGCATGCATAGTACATGATATAGATATTCTCGTAAAATCTCCTGTGTAAAGGATGGATCTGAATGTAGGAAAGTGAAATATATAGGTTTTTTCCAATAAAAAAGTTATAATCTTCTAGCGACCAGTCCGTCCTTCCATCAGTCTGGTTACTTTATTAAACATTCTAGGTTTATAAGTGACTAATTTAAAGAGAATCCGAAAGCAACAAACTAAAGTGAAGATGCGGTGATTGGATAAAATATAATTTTAACGACGGTGTGACTAGAAAAATTAATAATTGCAACGGATTTCCGTATTGGAGCTGGCAGATGTTAAAAGATACTTGACGCAGACGAATATATTTCGGGCATTTACTCAGAGGTCAAAGATACGAGCCAATTAAAAATTGAAGGGAAAATTGATGGACGCCCCGCGGAAGGGCAAGAAGGAGAACTTCCTGGCTGAAGAACGTACGGCAATGGACAGGACTAAGCGTTGTTGGTGACCTTGTGCGAGCAGCGGAGGGGCGAAAAATTTAACGAAAAATTTAAAGTAGTGTTATTCTAGCACCAGTAGGATCGTCAGCACGCAGATATGCGTATGACAATCGAAGAAGAAGAAGAAGAACGGATTGCTGACTGTGTCGATTAACAAACAGTAAAGAAGAGTACGACTTACAATTAAAATTAACAGAACGCTATGCTGGAGATGCGTTCTAGTCTGATTTCGAACACTAATTATTGTTAACAGTTCTCAAAAATTTCGTACGACGATTATAGACGAATGTGTTGGTTTACACTTTCAGATGTTTTTTGAGTCATTTTAAAAAATTTTCCGCACATTTGCATAAAAAATTGAAAAAAACTTTATATCGTGATACTCTTGAGAATATTCTTCTTAAGGAATTTCAAAATAGATTCTTTACAAATTAAGAGTTACTTCTCCTGCATTTGGAGCTATTCAGATTACACAGGTATAAATATGATTTCCTGTATGAGCTCAAAACAACGATATCTCCGTAGGAAAAGATAACTCTGTGTTGTGTTACTCTTACTCCATTCCGGATCGAATTAAGACGAATACAGATAACAAATCAAAAACTAACCCTTTTTATTTTTCTTTATCGAAAATTCAAACAAGAGAAAACAGTTCGTAATTTACTTTATTATTAAATATCAGAAATAACAACATTAACGATTCGTTCTATTAGTCGCCAGCAGCAGATTCTGGTCGGCCATAACCACTCGGCCGATAATTCGTGGAATGCTTCAGACAGTTGAGTTATGAAGTCTCGTGAACGTCAGCTGCGGCACCATCGGTGGGTGGGCCAACGGCAGCCACCAAATCACGTAAAAAATAAAAACATATTTTATGATTTCGCCCCGATTGAAAATTTATGAGATGATAATTTGCGTGATATTTTGAATAGAAAAAAAAAAAAAAACATCAGCTGGCTGTACGTCGGTGGAAAACTAGTCAGCTGACGCAGTGGAGACGAAAATTAGCTGACTTATCGCTCGATTAAAATTACTACTTTAAACTGCCGAACATAGAAAACTCTAAAGATCGAGGAAAACCGTGAAGATCCGATGGGACTCGAATAGAACGGAGTTTCAGGCTAGAACTCAAGCTGGAGCTGAATTTAGTCTCGGTGACCGCCAAATCAAAGCTGATTCGGAAAAGGAAAATACAGATTCCTCTACGAGTTGCAGGCGAAGTTATCAAAGGAGACCGCTTAAGATAAAGGCGTGATAAAAATGACACCGAATGACAACGAAGATCAAAGAATCGGATAAATGGAAGGTAACTAGGGCTATAAAAATAATAGATACGTTATCTAAATCATTTAAAAACGGATAGGAAAGCTTTTAAGATATGACAACGGCCACTGACGGACTGGCTAAGCGGGCAAACTGGCATTTACCCGGTGCGCCCAAGCATTTAATTTGTCTTTTGCGCCCTAATTTTCTCAAAATTTTATCACCGCCTCCGTCCCTTTGCTGTAAAGCATTTCCTGGTGCGCCCTAAAAAGCCAGTCCGTAAATGGTAACGGCCCTTATACAAAGAATATTGTTGTAATCATAAACTAAATAAACGGAAAAGCGGCAATTAGAAATTAAAAGAGGAAAATGACTTTGACGAGAGTAAAACAGTAGACAACATTTAGACCGATAAAATGAGATGAACAATAAAGATAAAATTGTCGGGGTCAATAATAAAAATAAGGAATGATGTGAATTTCGTTCTTCATTGAATCTTCTGGGATTCGTACCAACAATTTAATTAATACTGCCTCTTCATAGTCGTATATCTTGCTATTTATACCTTTCGGTCGAGTATAGTACACCTCCCTATGATTCCTAGTTCTACCTCTTTTCATCGAAGGTAATGGAATATTTCTAGTCTTATACTCAAGCAGCCGGTGATAATAATATAACATGTTTGGAGGCATTTCTTTTTTCTCTCCACCCGCTGATGTTCCTACTAACCTGATCTTTTTTAAGGATCATTATCTTTAAGCATCTCTTTCGCTGATTACTTATCTTTTTGATTATCATACTTTTCGTTTCCCCCATATTGGTATTCCATATAAGATTCATGACAGTACTATAGCGTTAAAGTATACACGAAGACCATCATATGATATTGATTGAGCTAAGCTAGTAATATGCTTGTCCCAAGATAGGTAACAGTTTTTCGGCCACATGAATGTCTCAATTACGAGTGCTATATTATCCGCATAAGCATATACGGTCGAATTTTTGACATATTTGTGAAGGGAGTTGGTGTAAATCAGAAATAGCAACTGAGTTAACATAGTTCCTTGTCTTACACCTCTCAATGCTATTTCCTCTCTACTTAGTTCTTCATCAATTTTCATTACTTTCGCTCTATTATGTTCGTAACTTTTAAACCATTTATTTTGTTTGCTTATAATACAAATAGCGTGGTAGCCTAGTGGTTAAGGTGCTTGGCTACCAAGTCGGAGGTCACGGGTTCGAGACTTGTCTCGTCCTGGATCCAAGTAAGTTTACCCAGCCTGAAATAATTGGGTACTAGAGAAATCTGGGAAAGTAAAGACGGCCGAGAGAAAGGAACTGGCCCCTCTACTCTCATTAGTGTCGTTGGGCTTAGTACATTGTGAACCTTAACTTCACAATCCCAACACCCTGTCAGGGTACGGGACCTACTTTACTTTATAATACAAATACCTTTCATATCCCGCAACAGTATTTGATGATCCATGAAATCAAATGCTTTACTGATGTCTATAAAAATACAAGAAACTGTTTCCCAGTTGGGGCAGCGCCCTTTATTAATTCTATTTCTTAATGCTCTTAGCAAGGAGACTGTTGATTTCCCTTCTCTAAAACCAAATTTTCTACAACTTAGAATTAAAATAAATCAGTGTCGTTAAACCAATGTGCGTTTTTTTTTTTAATGAAAAAATTAAGGGAAGCATGAAAATGTTATTTATAATTCGGGAAGGAGGGAGGCTCGACGGAAAAAAGGTTGGGAAACCCTGCTCTAATAAATAATTATAAACATATTTTGCACTAGATTTGGAAGGAAACCATTCTTTCACTTCTTCTTGGTCTTTTGTTCCCACATCCCGCCGGTCCGAGTGGTTTCTTCTTTCGGTTGGATTTACTTTGTTTTACTTCGTTTGGTTAAGCTTCCGTTGGTCCAATGCCCGGGGCCTTGCCCTCTGGTGCTTCTTCCGGATAGGTTTCGAGTGGGTCCTCAGGTGAGGATTCCAAGCAATTTTCAGGTAGTTCCCAGTCCTTGTTCAGTTTTTCTATCTGTTGTTATTGCGTTACGTCGGTTTTCCTGTTTAGAGGTAGTTTATCTGTTTTGATTTGGGTTTTTCATGATTTCTGATTCTTATTTTGATGTTATTGTCGATCGCAATTTTCGCTCCGTTCTTCAGTTTGCTTCTGATGATGGCCAGTGTAAGCTGGTCGAAACGTTAAGCGAATAAATATCTTTTTAAAAACACAGGTGATTCCGATGAATTATTTATCATGAGTAATCACTGTGAAAGCTTTAAATTTTTAATACCATTACTAGTTTTTTGTCTTACGATAACGTGTATTTATTAATTTGTTTGATCTATCTTTTATTAATACAAGTAAAACAAGGCTAATTTATATTGGTATTACATATGTAGATGCAGTTGGATATAGGTATTTCAGTTGCAGACATTCGGTGGGAAGAAAAGAGGGAGAAGATTGGGAAATTAGCGCCCTTATAAAATATCCTAAGAAGTGCCCTATAATAGTTCAGTTTATTGTATTTCACTTATGTAAATATCTGTACCTATTTAAAAATTAATCAGTTTATTTATTTTGCAGTACAGTGTATAGTTAGTTATGGATAGTACCAACTCTATAAATCAAAACATCCTATTAAGTATAATGTTATTATTAGTATATGTTAAGCCATGTCCATATCGTATGAGAAGAGTACAAAAA
Organism: Icerya purchasi; assembly: GCA_039619475.1. Lineage (NCBI taxonomy): Eukaryota > Metazoa > Arthropoda > Insecta > Hemiptera > Monophlebidae > Icerya > Icerya purchasi. Next base: position 72,795,249 of record CM077115.1, on the reverse strand, counting down.
GTGTCGAGTAATTTATTTATTAAAACTATTATGTATTAAATTTATAAAAAAAAAAAAAAAATGATTTTTATTTAAAAAACAGTAGCTGTTTTAACGATAACAATTTATTAATTGTAGGGATGTGAACAACATAGAGGAAATGGATTCACTTGCATTCTCTACTGTTTTCTAATTAAACATATTTATGCTCAAAAAACAACCTCTAGTAGATATTTCAGTTCCATTAACGTTTATTTAATAACTCATATACGTACGTTTAATATAATTTGTACCGATTTCTAAGCGTTTACATACGTATATTTTGTAATGATTTTATGCTGAGCTGAGATTCGACTTTTATTTTATGTTAATAAAATCAGAAGTGTAAATAAGTAACGTTGTGAATTTTTTTTTCATTTATCATGTTTAGGTATTTTTCAAAATACTTTATAGATGTTTGATTATTAAAACATAATAATAGTAAATATTATAAATGAAAGGATAATTTTTTATGTAATTTTTTCAAAAAATAAAATGTCGATAATTATGTAAAAACTCGAATCATAAATTATTAACTTTTCTAACTTATAACTGGCGTGTAACTTGTAATTTTCATTGAAATTAAAATTTTCGTACTTTTTAAAAAGATTTATGTAGTATAATATGTAAAGTATGTATTCTGGTTAGCGATTGGCAACAATGATACAAATATTGACATTTATAGTATTCAGCGGCTTTTTATTTGAGTGATATGATACAGAATGCATTTTGTATTTACGTTGATTGGTTTATTTTTATGTGATATGTTTACATTTTTCAACTAAATTATGTCAGGTGATACAATCCAATCAACTTACACTACGTCAGGAAAAGACTGTTTACCAGGAATGAAACGGAAAATGTCAAAATTGCTTAAACTCGCGCACAAATTCAATTGTTTTTATTTGTCGGGTAGGTATATTATTAATTATAACTGGTAGGTAATATTAACCGTATTTTTATATATTACGCTATTACTACATTTGCTATAATTTTGTACAACTTCGATATATGATACCAATTTTGTTAGTTGATTTTAATTTTAGATCATCTGTTAAAATTACGTATAATATAAAAATCCACTCTTTATAAATATTCTTTAATATTTCCCCATTTAAACCTGAAAAGCTATAATTAAAACTTTCAAATTCTAGAATTACTAATTTGAGAAGGTGCTATGTTTGGTTTTTAGCTCACTTTCTGCTTCCATGTACACCGTTATTTTAAGTTCTTTACACAATCGTGTATAAATTATTTTTCGTTCCATAATTAAACGTGTGTGTGTGTGTGTATTAAATTTTATGAAAAAGTTGATTAGCGCGGTCAAAATCATTGGTAGGATTATTTTATACAGATTTTTAAAGAAGGACCTAAAGATATGCAGTACCTTTTATACTTTATATGAAAAATTTCAAAATTGTAATTAACCACAATTACAATGTACGGTCATAAATACAAAGGATTAACTTTCTCTTTAAAAAAGAAAATGTTATGAATGACTTTAAGATAGAATTCTTAATTTAAAAAAAAAATATATAATTACTGATAAAATTTTTTGTCCAATTAACTTGCTCTTTTCTGTTACTGTTAAGTAATAATCTAATATTCTGTTGTTTTTTTTTTGCATTTCATTATTTTCGTTTTTCTAAAATTTAGCGTTCTATATAAAATTGCACCTAAAAATGCAATACAAATTGATCTTAGATATAGTAAAAGTAAAAATGGATAATAAAATGAGCGATTTACAACTTTTTGATATTACAATCGGTTGTTACGTTTCGTATTTTCTGTTAGAAGAATTACGATCTTTAATCTGGATTATTTTTTTAAAATTTAAAAAATACAACTTTTTAGTATTATAAGTTACACTATTAGAGAAGTTACTAATTAGAATCAAATGTGTTTAAAATTTAATATTTATTTTAAATATATACATATACAATCTAATAGTAACGAATGAAATAGTTCTCCGTGGGTAATGAAATAATTTCTGAATTGAATTAAATAAAAATAGAAAATGTTTTACCCGGGTATTCAATTAAAAATCGAAAGCTACGTAAAAAATACAGAGTGTAAATTTTTATTTTAAAATTCACATTTTAAATATATTGTTGGCATCTTGTACTTTCAGGTTTATGTAAAGGAGAATGCCGCCCTTTTTTTGTTAGCGGTTTTCAAGTTGGTCTTGTTAGGCCCGATATTATGAAACATTTATTGCGCTTCCCCGACGTCTTTCATATTGATTCTACCGGAGTAAAACTAAATCCTGCTTTTCGTGATTACGCTGATAGAACCAAGAAGATTGAAGAGGTACTACAAGTACTACGTTATGATAATGCACTATCAACTTTAAAAGGCTGGAGGGACGAAGTATGTTAATTATATTTGTTTTAAACAAAATTTCGAAGAAAGTTATATAATACGAAATTTTTGATTCAATTTTTTAAATTCTGCTGCTTCGAAATAATGTAAAAAGTAATATAACGCTAAATAAATATAAAAACAAATTGAACACTCGCATTATCTATTACGAACGTGTTTCTATATTATTTTAATTATAAAAAATATTTAATTTCTCGATAGATGCGTGACAGCTGGCGCGTTACCGATTAGTTGAAAAAATATTTTATCTGAAAAGTCGTTAAAAATTAATATCTTATCCCGTCAATAACGAATAATTATAAACTACTGTGGTTATTTTTAGGTGAAATAATTCGTATCAAATAAAGTTCAGCTAATGTTGAAGATGGACTTTATGTTTGATTACTTTTTAAAATAGCTGGTATTTTCACGGAATTAAAGGTTACTAAAACAATATTATAATCCTCTTTGTCCCACCGGAATGAAGGTCGTCGAAACTTACTAAAACTCCGTCTGCTGAATTACTGTTATTAATTTCTGAAATTGATTGTTACACTTCTTGCTCAGATTTTGATAACGCTGTAAAAAATCTTTGCTATTTAAAAAAAAATATGGATTCCTAATGTTACACAGGGATACGAAAAATAAATATATTATAGCGAGAGTCGTTTAAATGATTATAAAAAAACAATGAAATTACAGTTATTCACTGGAAAAAAAAAAAGTATGGAACTTAAAAATGTGATTAAAACGTAAAACAACAATAATTCTTGTTATAAGATAACTTGAAATAAAAAATGTTCTCATATACCCTGCATCACACCAGTAATATTCAATTATCCATTTTAGAAAACGTGAAGCATTTATTTCGTTTCTGTTTTACTTATTTATTTATTTTAAATGTTTTAAACGCAACATGCGCAAAGTGTAAGGAACGACGGGTTAATTGATAAAAAAAAAAATTATGAAGTCTGAATATGATCGGACAAAAATCGTACAGATAGTATTGGCTACTTTTCTAATTTAATTTTCTGCGACAGGCAGATAATCACAAAATTTTCAATTTACTAATGTTAGATAAAACTGTTTTAAACTCCAGTTTGTTAAATATGTATGTGTCGTATTTCGCATGTATGAAAATTGAAATCTGCTTAAAAATTTGTTTATCAAATGGATAATGGTTATTTTTTACAGAAGCTGGTGATAATTTGTTATTTAAATAATTTTTAGTCTCGGTGTCTTCGTGTAAAAATGTTCTACTTGATATATTTGTCAATTAAAAATTTGCGTTTCAGTTTAATTACTTTGCCGTTTTTTAGTCTAGCAATATTATAATGAATTAATTAAATTATTTGAAAAAGTTTCATGTATACAATTGTAAAATATAATTAATTGACGTATGAAAATGAAAACTATTTATTAATATTTTCAGATGTTCATTTTGATATTGTTTGTATCTAATTTGTGATTTTTCTCCTTTATTTTTATCACTTAAAAGTATGGTGTATGCAGAAAAATGTATATATACGTATATAAGAAATCAATAGCTTTGAATTAAATTGAAACTAGTGTGTTTTAAATTTTTTCAGCGTAAGTTTTTTTAATCAAATCAAGTTGCCACTAATAAATAACTGTAGAAGAAGCACCTGATGTTACAATACATTAACATTAATGTTCTAAAAGGTGAAACGAACAATGCAGTCAGTATTTTTTTATTTTCTAGTATATTACGTACCCTTAAAATATTCAGATGTAAATTTTTCTTTTTTTTTTTTAAATGTTAATAGTGTTTACATATTTAAATTTAAATTTTTTTAAAGAAAATGAAATCAGACATTGTGCAAAACTCTGAAACAAAAAATAAACGATGGCAACATTGTGCGGTCATTAAAAATTTCTAATTGAAACGTGTTAATAAATGCGAAATAAAGTAAAACCTTAACCATTTGTAATTATTGTCCGTAATTGACATGTTTTTTTTTTTTTTTTTTTCATTCGAGTTCGTCTTTCTTGATTCCATTAATGGTGTTGAAGATGTACTATTTCTTGAAGTTCTTTACACCGCTGTTTGTCATTTCAATAACGTACAGGTAGTATTGAATTAAAGCTATATCGTCTCTTCTTGAACATAAAATCGCAATATTTTGTTTTTTAAGCTCATATTTTACATCATTTGTCACACGTTCGAGCGAATTGTCCACCCATAATTTCGTCGCAGTCCTGCGAATTAAAACAAGTTTGTCTCATACCAAGCTGGCTGGTTTAAACAAATCTAAATTACTATCCTCGAAAGCACCATTTTAAAATCGTTGCATATCATTTTATTTTAAACTGAATTTTAATTTGCATAGGAAATAGTGCATGTTGTGCATTAAATACGGGGTAATTAAATATGAAAAGTTGAATTTAAAAAATTCACATTTTCTGCTTTATTAAGAACTTCAAGAATTAATGTATTATAATATGATACATATATTACGGAAAAATTATTTATATGTTTAGGATTACAATGTCCGAGTAAATTATTGCGCGGATGCACTTCTTAGAATGGATCGCTCAGCAACGTGTATGTAATTAACATTTCTTAATTTTGTAATTTATTTAAAATAATTTTATAATAATTGTTTAATTTGTTGTTAAAATCCGAATTTATCCTGTTTATAATTTAATTCAAAAATTAAAATAATGCGGTTTGGAGATTTATTTAAACAATCTGTTAAGTGATAAATATTAAATAAATAAACATTTTAAATCATAAGCATTGCAGCTACTTACTTGAAGACCGAACGACTGTTTATACTTTACGCTTTAACAATAGCATAAAAATTAAAGAATTGTTAAAACTGTACGAAATGTATTATTAAATTATTTTTAGTAACTGCCGTTTTCTCAAGACTTTTTTTTCGGACGATAGATCTCTTTTAGTAGATCGGGTTACATATATTTAAAAAAAAAAAAACATTAAATTTTCGCGCCTTTTTGTATTAACCATTGGCTATTTTCCCGTACTACAAACCACATCGTGTTAATTGGTCACGTTTTGAACAGCATTATTCTATTCATTGTCAAAGCAAAAACACAACTTGGGCTAAATGGGTAAACCCTAGGTTATAAATAAGCCGAAACATAATAGATCATTATTTCCGGGCTTCTGATATCGATTATTCAAACCATTTTTTTATTATTACACGGTTAATTATGGGCCTCCCGTTTGAATCAATTTTTGGGCCTTCTTTTCTATTAAGATTTGAACCATTTTTCAATTTCAGTTGCTTCTTTTGTTAGATGTTTATTTACGTTTTAAACTCTGGTTAGTATTTCAAATTGTCCATAAATTTAATTTCGAGTTTTTTTCCTCTTTATGTTCGAACTCCGCGCATTTGTCGCCACGTTTGTGTTAACAATCCGTTTCGTGTTCTTTGAATCTAATTGGTCTGTTCGACCTAACTTGAATCATACCGAAAAAGGAATTCTGTATACTCTTGCAACATATTACTCCGGTGAATTATATTTATTATACCTTTTTAATTAATTTGAATTTTTCTGTTAGTTTTAAAATCTAATTCTATTCTTTTTCAGAATTCCTCCAATTTTATCAGTTACGTTTTTTATATATGGTGGAGTAGCGTGCGTTTTGAATTCTCTCTTATTCTTATTTCTTCGTTTATTTTTCTAAACTTTTTAGTCAATTTATTACCCGCTTCTTCTTTATTTTATTTGTTGCAAAGCCTTTTTAACGAACATCCTAAATACTCTGTATTCTTGGCTAGGACAGCGATGCAAATCTTTGTATAAAAGTTCAACGCGGAGATTTCTTTCCTTTATACTAAAACATCAGAAAACGCTAGTATACGATTTACTTTTTTCTTCTACAACGAATTTTATATTTTGATGAAAACTGTTTAAATCGAAGAAGAATTCGGCGATTTTTTCCTTTCCATAATATCATCTAAGTCCGGAAATAACGATCTATCGTGTTCCAGCTTATTTATAACTTGGGGGTTTTCTCATTTAGTCGTAATATAATAGAGTAATACTATTCGAAACATTAGTTGTGAATAATTTAAACACGGTTTATACCGAAAATAGACGAATGGTTAACAAAATTACATGTGTATTAGTTTAAAAGTTATTATTTTCTTATACTTTTACTGTAGAAAGAAACAAAAAAATGACTTAAAAACTTGTCGCATCAAAAAGTAATTTTAACAAAAAATAGATTTTCTTTCTTTTTAAAACGAGTTAATCAAAAAGATCTTTGCACTATAGAATTTGGTCCATTGATTTTGGTAGAATTTATTAAGCTGCATATTAGAAAAATATATTTTGATCAAAAAGTTACGCTTTAATATAATAAAAATAATTTAAAATATTAGCTACTTTACTATCAATCTCAAAGCAGAAAAATGGATTAAGCTTGTGAATTGTTCAGAGAACGGGGAATGAAAGAATAAAAAATATTGTCATTATCTAGGTTTTCAGTCGTAATTACAATGTTGTACGTGTAAGTGTAACTTATTAAGTTTTCATGTATGTCTGCATACTTTTCATTTGTTTTTCATATTAAGAAGTATTTTCATCATTTCATTTGAATTTTACATTAAATAAAAGATTAAAATGCGGAATTTAATGAATCTTTTTTTCTTTTTACACTCATGCGAACATGTGCACAGTTATACTAAAATTGTTTGGTTAAATGTAAGCATTATCGGGTGCATAATTGAATGATTATTTCATATTTCCGATATTTTTAACATATTATTTTGCAAAAATGTAAATATTTTTTGAGATATCAAAAACAAATTATAATAGATTTGCTGAATATGGTGAAGTATTTAACCAAAAGTAAGATTGCGTATACGTCCGAACATAAATCTACTACATCGTTATATCGAGTAATTTTACAGAATCAATTATTTTTCGTTTTAGAAAAAAAAAAGTAGGTTAAGAAAAGAAAAAAGTAAAATTGATTTAGTCTATTAAAATGCGTCACAAAATGAGTGCATTTTATTAAAATAAATTTTTTTGCATTTAATTGTTCAGGTTTATTTGGTATTTGTAATTACGGTGTCGATATTAATGGATATGTAAATGATCCGGAAAAAGGACTTTGTATATGGTTGCAGCAAAGATCATTAACGAAACAAAGATGGGCTGGAAAATGGGACAACATGGTAATGTATTATTTTCATCCTTAAACGCTTCTTGTTGCATTTTTTTATGCAGATTGTGCCTCTTATTCTTATACATTTAGTTTTTCATTATATTTCGAAAAATGTTTTTTTTTTTTTTTTTTAATAAAATATATGCCCAGATTTTTAGCTATCCTTCACTTTTTCTAGTGTTTAATATTTGCATCTCCATCATGTTTTATGAATTAAATTTAGTTTCATGAGTCATTAAAACTGTCGAATGTATTTCTAATATGTGATGAAGAAATCGATTTATTCCACACAGGTAATAAATGAATCATTTATTTAATAATTACTAAGAATTTAATTTGCATGCTGCGTGGCGAATGGTATAAATATTTTTATTTATTATTTTATGTTCCATAACTGTAGTTACCTATATATGAGCATGCTTGTGTGTCATTGAATCAGTATGAGCGAATATGAATAGTGTAAATTTTGTGTAAGTGTGTTTATTTATCAATTACTTTAATTATTATTTAATAATCTATATATTTATATATATATATATATATATATATATATATGTGTGTGCGTATCGGATCTAAATCTGTACTTAGAAACTAATAAAACATCGTTTTGTTTTATTTAGAATTTATATAAATATATTATAAAGAACATTTTTTTTAGATTTTTATTTTTATCCCGATTTTTAGGATTCCGTACACATATGATGTACGGAATCCTAATAGGATGATTCAGAAACGACAAAAATATCAAATAAAAATTAATATTTCGCGCGCCAACGTATTTTTTTGTGTTCTATGTAGTTTTTTGAGTTATTTTTAAAGTCTGTATAGTTGAAATCTTACGCGTGTAAAATCGACAAGAGTTTCTTGTGCGATTCTTATTGCACAGGACTAGCTCTGAGCTAGCTTAGTTATTACACATATCATTAAAAAATAACTGAACAATGACTTTCAATTTTTTCCCTGTTTTATTCACTTTTAAAGATTGTTGAAAAAACTTACGGTTTTTCTTTGTTCTAAATATGACAAATGTATTTAAACGAATGTATTATAACTGAAAAATAATAATGCTTTTAAGAAGTAAAAAAATATAGAGATTCTGTGCGATTTTAAAATTCTCATAATGGCGCATATTAGGTAACACAATGACAAATTATGTAACTTACATTTTATAGTTTGTTTCCAGTTGAGTTTCAAGAGGGTTTTCAGCCAAAAGTGCATGTTTTTATTTTTTTTGAACCTCTTCCACTACTTTTAAAAATCTGAAAAAATTTCAGTAGATAGTTTACATTACAATACATGTTATATATTTTTTTCGTCGTTACTGAATGTTTAAAATATTTTTTGACATTTCGGAAATGTTGAACGTTTCTAAAAATTTGAATTTAGCGTCTAAAAATCTGAACAAATTCACCGTTATAGAACTATCCATTATCTTTAACCTCCAACAAGAATTTTTTAAATGGATTAAAAAAAAGCTGAGATATCGTAAAAAAAAAAACGAAAATCATAAAATGGTGACTACAGCAGCCCCCTGTGGGACTAGGGCTCTGAAACTTTCAGCATCAACTACTTTTTTCATGCTCTAGATGTATATATTTTTTTCTATAAAGTTTGGTTCACACTTTTACCCCCCTCCCCCTTAACCGGCTACACCCCTTTGAGCTGAAAAACGAAGGATTTTATTTATAATAATTTTTTTTAATATACGTAACATATTATGAAGTTTTTAGTTCATATTTTAAAGTTTTCACTTACATATAAATCCGAATCTTACTAAATGAGTCTAAAGACATTCTGAAAAATTGGTATGAATAGTGTGTACTCGATCTGTAGATGACATTTTTATAATACTAAGATATGCTGTAAAGACCGGACCTCTCTTTTCTTGATCTCATAAAATACAGTGGTATTTAAAAATCGAGTAAAGTATTTTGCAGAGTTATTTTATGTACATAGCTTGTGTTAAGCGTCCTTACGATTAGCTACTGATGAATTACTGCAACGGCAATCCAGTCTGAATGACCAACTTGATGAGCGTGCTGAATCCCCATAAAACCATGTCAAATAATTGACGAATTAAATTTGAATAGAAATATATTTCGTAATTTATACAAAGAAATACCTTTGTAATGTAAAAAATAGAAATATCAATCCGTTACGAGCGCAAACTGTGCTGCTGCTGTTATTAATATACTCTGTGCGAAAATCCGAGAAAGATGAATTCCCAACAATAATGTTGCTGCCCAACAGGAACTGGTAACCAAACGACTGGAGCCGAACGCCCAGAAGAATCGACTGCAGCAAGGACAGTGCTATTCAATAGGAACTGGTGATCAAGCGACTGAAAGCCGATTGAAGATAGATCTGCAGTAGGGATAGCGCTACTATCTAGTTGGAAATCACGACTAGAATAATCGGTAATCGCCATACAATTCCTTCGTGCTGTCTGAAATGAAAAATGGCTCCGATGGGCTTGCGGATATTGTGTACGTCGCAGAATGAGATGATGGTGTCCACCTTGGTGGCGCGTAGCTCTGAAAAAGCCGTTGATCTGTAGCACTCTGCGGTGCTGTTCAAAAAATCGGAACGGGGCAGAAATACCGAATAACAGCCGACTGGTGTCACTCTGAAGATGCGAATTATGCGTGCGCAATTCCGAATACGACTGACCGCGAGGATTGAAAATCCAGAACGAGCGGCTCGCTTTGCAGAGTGATTGGTTGTGGGTTGCACGGGAACTACCAGTAAAACCGATTTGATCTTCCGTAATTCACGCGGCTTTATTCAAATCGAAGTGGATGTTGGCAAATTCGACATGCGCTCTAGGCAACTGAGGTGGTGTCCGAGCTGTGTTAAAAGGTCGAACCGAGAGGAGCGGACCACCGCAGGAAAAATCGCAGAAGGATTTGCTAAATACAGTGACATCAGTTGATCAAGATTTAAACTACATTTTACATCACAGCAGGATTTTTGCGTGTTATACGTATTTATTATTGTTAACTGATATCAGATTTAATTAGTTGTAAGTTTTGTAATAAAACCCATAAAACAAATAAACTATTGCATCATTGTAGAAAAATTCATAAATACGAGTATTATATAAAAGGGTGAATTAAGTGATGCAATAAAAAAAAAAAAATGAAGCGAAAATGGTCACATGTGTAGCATACCTAACTATTAGATCAATGATTAACATACACGGCCACACATCGGTCTGTTTTAAACAATATACTGATCGATAAGTCGATACTGCTTTTAAACATTTTTATAATTAGCCAAAAATTTACACATCTAAAATAAATGCCGTTAAATTTGACTTTTACTAAACTCATAATAATAATTTAAAATTCACGGATCCCCGACCTAGTTTTGACGTTGTGCAAAATTATTAAATAAAATATAGAAATTTATCTCTTTTTACACGTTGTTTAGTATTTTGATTTAAAATTGCAAATGTTACGAACAAAAAGTGTTGAATTTTTTTATTACATTGCCTGAAGAATGCCTAAATATTGCATAAATATAATGAATCAGAATTTTTTGTATAGTATAACATATGCAATTTAGATTGCTTTTTTAATAAGTATATAATGATAATTAACATTCACCTAACATTACAAAATAGACAGCTTGCTTTATACATTAAAGATACATCTGTTTTAACAAAGATGCAAAATTCCGTAATATAGAATTAAAATTTTTTTGGATCATACAGTGATGATTATGAAAAAACAAATGAAATGTAAACATTGCATAACTTCTACAATTAATCAATGGATAGCGTTGTAGTATCGAAGCCCGTTGTGGTTTTTCCCGCAGCGACCCGCTCCTGGTTTGAAATGTGCAGACAAAAATATGTAAACAGCCGAATAAAATAACCCTTCGATTCCGCGTTAGAAAAATTAATCGGAGATAGTAAAAGTGGAATAAAATTCAATATCAGTTTGTATAACAGAATTTATATAACTTGAATAAAATAGTAAGAGCCGTTTTAAAAATATTGTGTATGCGTTAGTTATGTTATTTTCATTAAAGTATATACTCGCTATCCAGGATAGTGTTCATGCACAAGACAGGAACTTTACTATACGAATGTTTTAAATAAATAACTGTTGCGCCTGTGCAATAAACTGATATATTTATATAAACCTAGGGGAAATTTCACTTGAAAAATATCCACTTACTTCGACCAAACACAACTGAAACTGTCCGTTTCGAATTTTGACTTGAGTTTTTTACTGTCATTCCCTGATGCTGAAAATGTTACAATTAATTCTAAAGTTAATGTGTATAGTTTGGTTAAGTAAAGGTAAATTATAACGCGGCTAAAATAATTTATTAAATTTTATTGTTTTTACTTATTTTTGGAGTTACTCTAAAAATTCGAGGAAAGTGGCACGTTAACGTAACTTTCTATTCCGCGATACTATTTTAAAGATATTTTTAACTAAAAAAATTATACTACATTATTACTATTAAACAGTAGGCCTTTTAGAGCATTTTCTGGGTAACACCTTTTTTTTTTATAGCCTTTTATTTAACTCGCTTTGTCAGTCTGTCTGTCTGCGGGGAATCTTGCGAACGATTTTTTACCTACTTACCGAGGAATTAAAAAAGTGTCCTTGTGTGGAAATGCTTATTATAGATGACAATACAATATTATACAACATCTGGGCTTCCAACTTTAAAATTAGCCTCTCGGGGCTTCGAAAGCTCGAAATTTTAGAAAAAAATATTTTTTTTCAAGGGCATGTGATCTACTGTTGGAAAGAGCGCTATTTGTCGGGAGCAAACTCGTATTTCATTTTTTTAACGAAACATTGGAAGTTTACCAAAAGTTTAAAAAAGCACAAAAAATGACGTGTAGCCCCCGCCCATGGCTCATCTTTATAGTTTAAAATATTGAACAAGGTTAAAAAAATGCGCATCCTTGTGTATTTCTTTAATTTTTGGAACATTTGGGTTTCCAATTTCAAAATCGGGCGCTGAAAGCTCAAAAGTTTCAAAAAAAAATTTTTTTTTTTAATCATGTGATATATCAATGGAAAAATCGCTATTAGTCAAACATTGTGTTTCATGTGCTGAGGATTCCCTATGTATTGTTTGAAAAACAAAAGACAATATAATTGAAAGAATGCGATCCATTATTTAATAATAAAATGTAACACAAATTTCTGTAAATGTCCTATAATCAAGATATTGAATAAAATAAAGCAAAATAAAATACAATTCTAAATTTATTGTTTTTTATTGAAATACATAGTAAAAAGTCCAGACTAAAAAATAAAAAATAACTTTTTAAAAATAGCCTTTTATTTATGCACTAAAAAGTACGAAATAACTTTATTAATGTGCGACTACCAGATACACATCTTAACATTAAAATCTGAAACTACAAAATAATCTGAAAAATAAAAACGGAGGCCGCAGATTAATAATTAAATATTATATAATATTAATGTTTAATTAAATATAGGCAAAAGACCAAAACGAACCTACAGCGCTTTGTACCCGTAATTACAAAATTAATTGAATTGAAACGTAATGCTAAAAAGCAATTTAGGGAAACTAAAAATATTAAATATCAGGGAAAAAATTTAAAGAACTTCGAAGTAGCATAAAAAAGACAATTAAACCATCTTATGAAGATTACATTACGGATATTGAAAAAAAAAGCTCTATTCCAGATATCTTCGAAATTTATTAATAAAAAAATAAAATACATAAATAATATATCCATAACAAATAATTTTGGGAAAATTTCAAATAATGGAAACGATATTGCGTCCAAATTTGCCGATTATTTTTAAATTGTATATATACCAAAGAACATAATTGCACCACCACACGTATCCGGTGAACCATATATATATATATACACGTAATTGTATCAGTATCAAAACGAGTGTAATTTATGAAAACGAGAAATATTTAGCAATTAGTAGAATGAAACTAAAATAATCTGTTAGTATGAATGACGTTTTTTTGTTATGTATATAAAGGTAAAAATTTCCTTATTCGGTTGTTTATATATATATATTTATACTCAGGCAATAAATCAATGTTTATGCTCAGACAGCTAGAAAATATCCAGAATAACACTAATTTACAGACCAGGGGAAAAATCAGGTGCTAAAAATTATAGACCAATTACAGTCTCCGGTACTCCTGTGAAAATATTTAATTCAATATTATATAGTAAAATTTATAAATTAGTTAAAAGAGTGATATAATCAAAACGTTTTCATAGTAGGTGAATCAAAATTACCACCAGTAGTGAACTATGTTCATTTTATTAGCAAATATTTGAATGGAAGAGGGCATTTAGGTGAAATTTACATAGAGTTCTGAGAAGCATCTGATACTGTAGACCACAATATTTTATTGCAAAAATGAAAATATCAGTTTAGATTTTTAGAATCACTAATAAAATTGAGTATCTGCATAAGAGGAAATAATGTGTTACCTTATGAGCAAATCCTCATATATCTTTTTACGCTTATCTCGTGCCCCAAAGGTTCTAATTTGAGTTCTTTACTTTTCTTTTATCTTAAATATGATGAAAAATTCGAAACATTTAATTTATGCCGATAATGTAAAACTATATAAGAATATATGCAACCAAGTTGATTGTACAGTGTTACAACAAGACTTAGTAAATTTGTCGAATTAAAGCGAGAAAAATAACATTAATTTCAATGTTTAAAAATGCCGTTTTATATCACTCACACGTTCATTTTCTTTAATATCATAAAACTCAGTTGATGGTCAAAAGAAAGCTGGAGTAAGAAACATTAAAAAATTTAGGAATTGCGATAGATTCCAAATTTTGTTTCTTTACTCATATCCATAGAATGTGTTCAGAAACAATTAAAATTCTTGATTACATTATTCGTCCTTGTTCTGCGTTTTACAATATCAATTTACTATTAATCATCTTCACTGATACATAAAATCGGTATTAGAATATGGAAGGACCGTCCGAAATCTATTCGTCCAGTGATAAGTACAATCATTTGAATAGGTACGGATTTGCTTTATAAAACACATAATCTATAAACTTTACCTAGTCTACTTCCACTGCTCCCGTTATACAGATTTTTTAAACGAATTTTAGCTCTCTACTCTGAGAAAGGAACTGCCTTCCTACTCGCATTAGTGCCGTTGGGCTTAGTACACTGTGAACCTTAACTTCACAATCCACGACGCCCTGTTTACTTTACTCTGCCACTATGGAAAAGGGTAGCCTCCGTTAGGTTTATATGTAATTTATTACATAATTACTATCAGAAATAGTAAATAATAAGCGTCATCAAACGTTTCATATCTTATATGCAGAAACAATTTTTATTCACAAACTCTCTTCTTCCAAAAACTCTTAAGTTAATTAATGACTTTATTATCAAAAGCAGAAGTTGACTCAGTTCATACTAAACAGAAAGATTTTAAGCGAATACTTAATAAGTACTTCTAATTTAATTTAATTTCAAAAGGTTTGTGTTATTATATAATACATTATACATCTCCTTACAGTGTGCGCGTACATAAATTATGTGTATAAAGAGTGCCTGCATATTGTATGCATGGATGTAATATGCGTGTAAGGGTATAATTATAATTTAAATTTAATTTTCATCGATAGTAAAAACATATATTTTAATATTATTTGCTATTGTTTTCAAACAGTGTACTTTTAAGATAAATTGTATTTCTGCTTGAATGGTGGAATTTTATAAAATGAAAATTGCCAGTGCTTTGATAAATATTTTACTTTAACCGCGTATTATGATAGTGGTATAAATAAAATTCATATTTCATTGGTACTTTCGTTTCCGAACCTTCTTATATTTCCATTAATAACTCCTTCATTCGTTCAATAGCTAATGGAATTAAAATTTAAATTATCTAAAAAATAAATATATAGGCCAATGCTTTTTATTAGCCAAGCCCCCCCCTCCCTCCCCAAGATTTATATGGTGGATGAAACTTGGTTGTCTAGATTTTATTGTTAATAACCGTAGAGTACGCTGCTCCAAAACATGCAGGTTTGGTTTATAATTTGTGAATTATTGAATATATTTTTGTTATTGTGACTTTATATTTATATTTATTTATATTACTGCATAAATGGAATGTGCTATATTTAACCGCATCTTTATTTCGCAAAAAAGAATGTACCAGAAACTACTAGTTGGCAACATGGAACGTAGCACAGATGTAATACAATTTTCTCACCCTTTGTAGTCTCTGTGATGCAAAAATTGAGTCACTTTAAAAATATCATAAAAAAATATTGTATAAAGAAGTATGTCCCCCTGATGTTTTAATGATTTTTTTGGTCGCACAATTTGTGATCTTTTTGCATTAATTAGGAAGTGCTTGTTTTGGATCTTTGGCAATTGTGTTTCTTAAAAAAATTTGTTGTGTCTTTTTCGAAGAATAAAAATTGTTTGTAAAGAAGTGTATATTTCTTTTCATGTTACCTCTAAAAGCTTTTGGTCAGAAAAATTGAACAATTTTTGTTTGAATAAAAGATGATTTGAAAAAATGATTGGATATCTTTATTTGCTGAGGATTTAGAGATGTTAAAAATATGCATTATAAGTCTTTTTTTTTTTTTTACGAAGTTTTTGCGCCGAAAAAATTGAAAAATTTCTCCGAATGATAGAGCATACAGTAAAGATATAGTAAAAATAATGCGCCTCTTTTCCTATATTACAAATAAATTTCTCCTTTATTTTTACAATATTTTTGAGTTAAAAAATTTTTAATTCTTTTGAATGACAAAAAATCTTGGTAAAAATTACCAGAAATATACCGTAATGTCCTAATTATTTTTATTTATTTTTCGTTTTTACTATTTTATTACTATTTTAAGGAGGGTCAATGTGATGGTGGGGGGAGATTTAACTATAATAAAATTTACTGTAATATGGAATATTTTTCCAAATATGTGGAAATATAAACTGATGTAGTAGGTCCATTTCACAATTTTCATAAAGTATACCAATTTGAATTAATTATAAGTGTCTGGTGATAGAGCTATGTTCGAATTTATTTTGATTTTTGAAATCAATTAAGGTATTAATGAGTTCCAGAAATATTTCAAAATAGCACGTATAAAATTCAGAATTCGTAGTTTTAAAAAAAGGCCAAGCAAAATAAAATTGAAAGAAACATTGCGTTTATACACGATTTCCGCTTGTAAGATCTGATTATTTTAATTTTCTTAATAAAATAAACAAAATGCGGAAATTAAGAAATCGTTTAAAACAGTTTTGTGGATAAGAATAAAGGAAACGATTTTGAAAGTGAAATAAACTTAATAACGATACTAAAACAAAAATAAAATCAAAATTCATGTCAGAAATATTTTAAATTATCACGGCCTCTGTGTATTTCTATTACATATTATTTTTTTCCGAAGAACAATCGCATATGTATGTACAAGAATTGCTATTTTATAATATTAGATCTATTTTTATAAATTAATGGTTTTAAAAACAGTAATATGCGCACAATATAAAACTTTCATTCGCATAAATATTAAAAATTATCACCCATATAACTCTATAACGATGATCTGTCGTTGTGCAAAGCGTAAATAAATACTAAGATATTTCATACCTTCACCTATTTTCAATGACTATGATAAATGTTTTCTTTTTTATTCATGAATTCCATCAAAATCATTAAGACCGTTTCGGAGAATCCAGTTATACACATATATATTGTACAATTCTTGTTCATTTATAAGATAATACAAAAATTATACGCATTTAAGTTACAGGAAATGATTATTTATTATATGCGATCGAGAGGAGGATAGAATCTGAAAATGTTGAATTACTTTTAAAAGCTACGTTAATAGTTTTGTTATTTTAGTATCACAGAATAAATACTCTTCTTTTTGAAACCTATATCTTTTTAAATTACGATCCATATTTACGCGATCACAAACGTTTTGAAATTTTTAGTTTATTTTATTAATACGCAGTTGTGTCTTATCCGAATACAAATAAAGTGATATATATGGAAAAAAGTTAATACTTTTTAAATTCCGTTGAACAAATAATTGAAAAGAAACTAAATTTTGTGAAAAAATGAAATGATAGCCTGCTGTACAAAGAAAAATTTTATTTTAAAATTTAAAACGTCCAAAATTTTTTTCAGTAAACATGGTATTAGTAAAATTACTTAATTAACGTTTCAGACAGTTTACACTAATCGTCATGATTATTAATGTAAGCTAACCGAAACGTTAGTCAGGTAAGGAAGGAACAAAGATAAAATATTAAGACTGAAAGACTAAGAGTTATACTTCTAATTTTCTAAAACGTAAAGTGTGAAGCGTACCGTTATTTTCAAATAAGTAGGAAATAAAAACAAATAAGAAATACCATTTCTTTCAACTAGAATAGTGACGAAGATAATATAAATACATCAAAATGGTTCTGTAGTAATTTTTTAATTATGTTCTTGGACTAAAAATTAAAGCACCATTCAACATAAGAAAAAAACTAATTATTATGCAAAAATGTTAAATGGACCTACTCGTTTTTCATAAAGTTTTTTCTCACAATCCATAATGAATATTTGTTTGTAATTGTCAAAAATTCAAAAATGTTACATCGAGGTTTTTTTAAGATATTTAAGTGTCTAATTGAAGAATCAGAATGTATAAATTCTTAAAATTCCATCATTTTTACTAAATTATTAACTGTTATCTTGTTAATTTTTAGAATTAAGTTTCGCTTGTTTTATGCTGTTTTTTTTGTTTTTTTTGCCACATTAATTCTGATGTATGTTCACATAAATGTTATTAGATTTGTGAAGTATAGATTCCTATACTAGTTAAACAGAAACTGAATACTTTTAATAATTTCATTGGCTACAAATAGCGATTTTAAAAACTGTCTTTTTAAAAGGTAATGCATACTGTCATCAATCATCGTTGCTTTCGAATTCATTCTTACTGATTTTTAATGGAATAGCTACCAAGTTAATAATAAACTCTTCCTGTGAATGCGGTATATAAACACTTTTAACTAAACCACAGCCACTGTGTTAATAGTAGGTTATTGATATTTTGGTGAAATCTTGGCTTTGAATGTAGGCCTAATACGTTATACGAGATTATTTATAAATTGTGGTTAACGTTGTAACAAATATTTACAACAAAGATATTTTTAGTTTCCGATTTATGATGCGGTAAATATATAATGCTGACGTTTGTTGTAACTTAAATTTATAACATAGTATGTGTAGGATGTATATGCAACTAGCGCCAAAATACCCAACGAACTAGCCATCGCGACATCTTTGATACCCCATTAGCTAATGAAGCTACCAAGGAGCGAATAGTCACTTCCCTTCAATGAAAATTAAGACGCCCTATTTCTGAAAGTATTGATTTCAAAAAAGGGGAGTAACACTTAACCAATTCTCCCCATGGCGAACAAACTACGTTTGATTCAATAATCTCACTCCGCCTGGATCACTCCACATCGCAGAAATAGAAGAAAATAAATCGTTTTGGATCGTTTGTGTACAGGTCATGTACAAATTTGAAAATTTGTACATTTTTTTCAACAATCATCACTGTATTCGTTGTCAAAACCAAATTATACTACCTATATCATTCTTCTGGGGTGCTTCAAATTCCTTAAAAATCGATCAAGGCCCTTCCTACAACTCCCTTTAAACCAGGAAAATGCACTGATTCATCTTTACATTTTTCCTCTTATTTAATTTCGTATATGTTCCATACTCGTGGCTTTTGTTGCCGTATTCAATACGCTAATGTAAAAAACATAAAAAAAGAAAGTAAAAGATCCTTATTAAAAGAAAAAAAAACAAAAAATCTCAAGTATTTTGTAAAATAATCCAATGTAATATTATCATGTTAACGTTGCGTAATTTTTTTTTTTTTTTTTTCAGGTCGGTGGAGGCCTTTCTTGTGATCACGATATAATGGAAACAGCCTTTAAAGAAGCTGATGAAGAAGCGTCAATAACGGAGGACTTGATGGTTAATTTAAAAGCCGGCGGTTCTGTATCGTAAGTAACAAGCGAATTGATCATTTTTGTTCTTTTAAATTATCAATTTTTCTCAACATAACAACTATAAACATAATCGCGCGTGTTAATAATATTTAATAAATAATAAACGTACCTCAGTACTACCAGTGAATGGTAAAATTTGTTTATAATGATAGCGTAATGCGCTATTCTTATGAAAAATGGCGTCTGCCAAAAACTGGATGTTTGTGGAGAATGGGTTCTTTTGTCTTTGATTTCAACACAATCGCCGTAAAACCGGAGAACATTATTTTCCAAAATATTGGCGTCACAATTGAACGTCGTTATTTTAATGTTATACGAAATATTGATAAAACAGGAATAATTTGTTTCATATATCTTGTTTTCAAGTCTTTTTGCAGTTATTTTTGATTAATATTTATGTATTTTATGCACTTTATAATATGATTTATTCAGCGGTATAGTGTACGGCTTTTTAAAAAATAATTATTAAAATAAAAAAATTTAATGTGAAAATTTAATTGTACAAACGTTTCACTTTCATTTTCTCAAAAGCTGCATTCCGAATATTTTAAAGCGGTTAATGTTAATATTTAAACAGTTTACTTAATTTTGTTTTAATTTGATTTTTACATTGTTATAAAAAAAAAAATAAAGAAATAAAAAACTGAATATAATAGTAAGACGTTTGTTTTTAAATGTGTTTAAAATTATATAAATAGGTACGAATGAAACTGTTAAAATAATTTTTCGAAAAATGTGCTATAATTTAAAAGTTTTGACGACTCAGAAGATGTAAGTTATTAAATTATAAAAAAAATATAATAAGTAGTTATTTTTATTTAGCTAATATAGATAAATCAATTAGTAAATAGAATAAAATACATATTCTTCAGAAATATATCTAATAATCTAAATCCACAATATACTTAACGTAGTGAAAACTTTTAGGTCAGAAAAATGTCTGATAATTTGTGTTCATTTTTTCTTTTCTTTATTTTGGCTCCAACAAAATTATCCATTGACTTTCATTTAATATTATAACGTAAATACTTTACTTATGAACTGTTATTAATTTCTTAATAAAACACAGTAAATTAAAAATAAATTTACCGTACGAAGGAAAATTAACTGCAGCTGACGGATATTGTTTTATTCAAGTTTTTATTAGTCTGTAAAAAATGTATGTACTTATGTATAATATTCGTAATAATAATATATATATAAAAAAAAAAAAAAAGTTAACTGGGAATTTATTTATCTTTTGTTAAATCTGGACTAAAATTTTTTATTAAAAAGTCTTGAGATAATAGTTATGATTGACATTTAAAAAAATTAAATAAAATAAAGTATTTAACATTTCGTCTGTTTCTATACTGTTCAGTGTTCTAAAGATATCATTTTGGATAATAAATTTAAATTTAACAATCGCGTAAAATACACTGGTTTAATGAAATATTATTCCAACCTAATATTTGCGATATTAACAAGAAAGTAAACTGATTTTGTGTAAGGAAATTAATGAAATTGTATAACTACTTTTTATTACAAATGAAACAATAAATTATTAACTTTGTGTACAATTTAGTAAGGACGTAAATTATTACTTATCAGATACATGTAGCTTTAACTGTGTTTGTTGCGTGTCTACTTGGAAACAACAGCTAGATTTTTAATGTTCTCTTACCCTGTTTTCAAAGCTACTTGTTGTAACCTAATTTTTGATTGGTTCGATTCAGATGATAAAGGGTAAATTTGTGCAACCCAGTGTTTTTGATGCAGGGACTAATTAATCTGTTAAAATAAAATTAATAATCCAACTTAAGATCTTGATGAATATTTTATTAACGCACTCTTAATAAAGTGCTTTACTTTACCATACATATGCATTAGTTTATAAAAAAAAATAAATTGTTAGTAAAAATTAAGTACTGTAGATCCTTAATATTTGCGAATGAAGTAATAATGTTATTTTCCCGGTTGAATAGCGATTACCTTATTTTTTTATCCCAACATTTTCCTAATAATAAAAGTAGCATGAAATGTTTTAGTTCAATATGTTCTTATTTATTTTTTTAAAATATCTACTTTAAATTTCATGGTTGGTTAATACCTTTCAATTAATGGAAAAATAAATATGTTAAATAAACTCGTGTGTGACAAACTGCGTCTAATTTTCGAATTGTAATTCGGTTACTTGAAGAATTAATTTCAGATTTTTCAATTTGGACAAGCAGAATATTTATAAATATCATTAAATCATTAAAAAAATTAAGTCAAAAATTAAAACGAAAACTCTTTAATACTTCTTTAAGATCTGTTGCTTAACAAATAGTGTTATGTAGTAAATTACTGAATTTATGTTAAGATAAATGATTTAATATACATCTGTAAAAATTAATATGCTTTCTTCGATGAAGAATAGTCTGCATAATTATTATTGTGTTTGAAAGAAGTGTAGTTTTTAAAATTGTTACATTGTATAATTTTCCTAAATAATACTTTTCTTATATATTTTTTAAATAGTGCATAATTTTCGGCTTTACGTATTATCACATTATGTACTTTCTTTAATATATGGTTAAAATTACGAAACATTTTTATACCGCTTATGCGTGTGTATATTCAAGTGTTTGAAGTCACACGTTCAGAAACACCTCTTTTGAAAAATATTTTGCCCCTTATAATTAAATATTAAAAATTGATAAAAAAATATTTGCAAAGTTTGATCTTTTTTTTGTTTTATTAAAATACTAGCTGTTACCCGCGGCTTCACCGGTGTATTAATATACCCGTTTAAATCTGTATTTGGAAATTCATAAAAAAGTTTTTATTTTATCTTGAATACTATATTTATGTGAAGATTTTTTCTCTTTTTGAGAAAGTGCTTATCGCTGTCCCACAAAAAATGGTCTTCACATTTCACGTTTAACTGAAGATTATTGATCTTGTTATAACCTGCCTGTCGTGATCTAACAAAAAGTTTCGCTCAACTAAATAACATACACAGCCATTATTTTGAAGGAGCCGAGTTATTTACACGGCAATCTCCTATAATTACACATTTAAGAGAACATCATCTTCACTCGATATATCTTTCAACTTGTTTTATTAAAATTAATTTATTATTACAACAGCAAACTATACTAGTTGAGTAAGGATTTCAAATTGGAGTATAAGTAACATTCCCAGTAGCAAATATGAAAAATTACATTGCATTCTCTGTAAAAAATAATAGATAATGTTACTCTTTTTTAACTCTCCGCGATGAGTGCAGCTGCTAGGCTAGGGGTGTCACTTGTATGTTTAAATCAGTCATGGAGGTTTGATGATTTCAGTAGCGCAAAAAGTGAAGTAACAGAACACGGTTTATTTACTTACGCTAGTAATTAATAAAATGTCATCTAGAGATTATTATTTATCATAGTAATCATTTTATTTAAAATTTTATAAAAATTAACTTTTTTTTTATTCGTCTCGTATGATATTTCCGTCTTAAGAGAATTAAATATTGATGCAAGCGCCCGCCTCCTACCAACCATTCGGAAGCAATCGCTACAATTTTTTGGTCATATAATTAGTCGGGGTGGCATCGAGAAGCTTCTTCTACGGAGTAAAGTCAATGGGAAACGTCAGAGGGGGCGTGTTCCATATCGTTTTACTGATCAAATAAAGTATTCAACAAACATGCCGATTATTGATGCATTGCACATAGCAAAGGATCGTGATGCGTGGCGAAACATCGTTCATGAGGCTGCATGAAAGGTCACGACGTTCAGAATCGAACTACGATAAAGAAGAGAAGAGATGCATTTCTGTACCGCTGGTCGCATCTTAACTACTTAAAACCTCATATTTCGCGAAGGAGAGGAGGTAGAAAACTCAAGCACACCTTAAAACCTTCGCTAGGATATCACGAATACACCTTGAAAATTTCAGCCTGATCGTCCCGCGATACAGGAATGCATACGGGACAAACAAACAAACATTCATTTTTATGTATAAAGAGATGTAGGAAAACATTTCTAATATACACAATTTGTTATCTGCAGTAATAGTAATGAAATAAAGATAAAATGTTTACAGTCGTTATTGAATACATTGTGGAAGAAAAAGGTGAAAAAATAAAAAATAAAACTCACTAATTATAGTCGAAATTTATTATGATGAAACTGTTGGGATCAAAAATGTTTTTTGTATCAACCAAACTTTTGTATTAGAAGAAATCTCGTTCTACAAGTAGTGTTTCCTAAAAGTTGGCTATATAAATGATTAGAAGGAGATTAGACAAAAAAGTATGAAGTATTATAATTATTTACGTAACAGATTAACTTTTTTGACATAATTCGTTATTTACCGTTTATTATTCCAATTGGTCTGTATTATCTGTAAAAACTTTAGCGTCCGAAGTAGCGTAATTGGCACGCATATATTGTTTACTCTCTCTATTTTGTATTTTATTTTTTTTTTATCGTTTTTGTCATTGTTGTACACTTCACTCACAATTAAATTGTTCTTGAAAGTGTGCAGTAATTTTCGTTCAATTAACAAAACTGATAGATTATCAGTTCAATTTTGTGAAAAATGCAAAAAATTTTTGTTTCGTCGAACATTAAATTTTCGTTTAAAACGAACTTTGCTCATTTCCGTTGTCGTTTTATCAGAATAAAATTCGGTATGCATATATTAATTTAATTCTGGACGAATTTACATTTTTCGTCACGCAGTATTTACTGTTATTAGTTTGTCCCGAACCGTGTTTAAAATAAGCAAGCACTCAATTTTAATAAATATATTTTTTTAATAGTTACTATTGGAAACGTTGTATATATTTAAATTTTAAATCGTTGCCCAACTACTGTGGTTTTGCTGTTGTATGAATAAATTAATTTTTATAAAGGCTTTAGAAGACGCAGAACAACACAAGTATGCAGGTAGAGAATATATTTTTTTAAATGTGTAATTCTGCCAGATTATTGCGTGACCAACTGGAAACCGATTTATAGCGGGCTATTGTACATAAGATGAAAGAGGAGAGAGCTATGTGATAATTACTGATTTTATATAATTTCTTTAGTTGAGCGAAACTTTCTTTTTTAGATCACGATAGACACGGATTAGAGAAATATCGAGAATTTTTAGCCTGAATGAGCAGACCGTTTTACATTGGAGGGTGCTAAATATGTTTTTTAGAGAGAGAAAGATTTTTTACACAAAGATATCACTTGATAGTAACCTCCTCAAAAAAAAATATATACATAAATCACATTTACAGTCTAAGAAAGCAAGTAGTGAAGTAGATGGATAGTTTATAGAGAGTAAGAGAATGGTATGATAGAAATGGAATGGTTAAGGATGAGCAAAAAACAAGTGATTGTGGTGGTGAAAGCATTGTGATTTTCAGAAATGAAGCTCAGTTGACTCTAATAAGTATTTCAGCAAAAAAGGTGAAGTCGCGGGAAGTAGCTATATAACATAGACATAGTACTGTATTACTGCATATTGGCAAGTATTAATAATTACGCAAAAATATTACATTAAAAATAATTCGTTATAATGATATTTTTCAATTTTTTTTTTTTTAAATATTTGAATACAAAATGTAATAACTCTGCAGCGTATTAGTAATGTTCTACTAAAATATATGTATTAAAATTACGGAGAAATTAATAAAGAATACTGCAATAAGAATTTTGATGGTTGCTACCAGAAATAATATTTTCATTCAAATTTTAAACTCTTGCCGACTACTGTGATTTCTGTTGTGCGATGTGTACGTATTTAAAGTTCCTTTTAATTATTAAATTAGTACTATTCCCAAAAAGAAAGGAAACTGAACAGAAGATATATCTTTGCCGGAAGTAAAAAGTTCATCATATAAAAAAAGAGAGAGAAAAAATCAAAGACTTAAACACGTATTTACCTGTGGGTGAAGCCGCTGGCAATAACTAGTGAGTATGGTAAATGAGCCGTTTATAGAATAAGTAAGTGATACGATGAAAAATGTGAATAAAAATTAAAAAGCAGATGATTACAACGATGGAAGGTATAGGTCCTGCAAGAAAAGCACCTAGTGTGAATATTTTGGTAACGGATGCGCAGATTTAAAAGAATTAGATAAAAAAATTTCTTTTCCAATATATGAATTCTAGGCAAAACAAAAAAATCTTTATTAATTTCTAAATACAGATTTAAAAAGGTATTAATATGCGAGCGAAGCCATATGTAACAGCTAGTTATTAAATAAATTGCAATAATATAGTCTGTAATAATTATCCACAGGACACTGGAGATTATTATACTGTAATTACTGTGATTCTAAAAATACAGGCAGTTACTAACAAAAAAATATTATGAGGAAATAAGAAGCAATAACAAAACTTACACGGCACAAAACTTTATATTAGTGGAATTGATTTAGGTTTTAGTACATTTACATATTAGTATATTAAAGGACTGCTATCAGTGGCGGCTGTTTGTGAAGAAGAAGAACAAAATAAACTTACAATATTAATTAGTAATCTACATAATTTTCATTTTTTGTTAATCAATTTAATACCAACAACTTCTTTCGCTTCTGTTGGTTTTGCATTCAAATTGTTAAATAAAATTCTTTTCCTATCACATATATTTGTTATTGCTTGATTTTAAATGATATGCGAATGAAGTTTTGTTTAGTTTAAATATATATTTAAATATTCATTCGTGATTTTATAAATGTAACTTTTACTAAATAATTCGTATTTTAATTTTTATCGGCGTTTTTTCGTATCGCCAATTGCTTTAAACTGGCACATATTAAATAACTGTAGTACATTACATATTGCTATTGAGAAAAAGTACTTTTTCGAAAGTATAATTTAAAGGAAACATTAATTTACAGTTGTTCATTCGCATCCCTTTGGTGACATTCTTATTTTTTGCTTACTTATTTTGAAATTTCATATGTTACTCATTTATTTATTTTTAAATCTGACTAATTATGCGGTAGAGTTCGGAAACTAGTCATAAGTAATATGTGCTGTTAAGAATGGTGAATACGATTATGTTAAAGCAACAAAAGTTTTATTGAAAGGTATTAAAATTATTTTTGTGATTAAGAAATTTTTCTATTTTTGCATTTGTATTTAACTTATTTTATCTGTATATATGGTTAATTTTTATATTTATATTAATTATAAAAATGAAAGTATATATTACATAAGTAAAGTAACAAGTTTTTGTGTTAATTTTAAAATAAGAAGTAAATTCCATTTGTGATTTAGTTTCCTTTTTGTTAGTCATATATTTAAAAAACCTTTTACCGATATTTTCCTTTGTAACAGATAATTCTTAATTCTAAAAGCCCAAATATAATAATAATAATAATAATAATAATAAAACTAAGTAATTATTTTTATTCATTATGCGTAATATCTTGAAGATTTAAGGCCGCTGTATACAAAACGCAATGTTGTATCACGCGGTACGTTGTTTACATTGTGCACAGTATGATATTTTTGAAATTACTTAAAATATGTATAGTTGCGCTTCAATTCGAGTTTGCAAATAAAACAACTGAAACCTAAAATTCCATTGATGTGACTGTATGATCAGCTTGAAGAATAGAGACTATGTAGGTGTCTTTGTGTACGGTGGCTGGGGTAATGTAAGTGTTGGCATATATGTGCAGCAGATGCGCGTTAATTGTTCATCGCTAGAGTTATAAATCTATTTAACTTATTGTTAGCGGTAGAAAATGTGACACATTTTGGTGTGTTGAAAGTGAAACTGACACCTTGTGCGGTGTTGACGCATGAATAATTTGTGCAAATAGTTTACTAAGATCACTCAATATTTTCACTGTTAATAAAATACGTACTTATTAAAAAAATATATTTATTATATAATTCCAATTCAGTTCGAAATTGAAGACTACATAATCACAGAATATTATAAGTCTTTACCACACAAGCTGATCGCACAGTCGCATTAAAGAATTTTAGATTTTAGTCGAGTGAGTGATATGGTTCGATCAATAGTAGCTAGGTTACAAAAGGCGATATCCGAGAGTTCGAGATAATGTAGAAGATAATCGAAAATTCATTTTAAACCAAATATTTCTGAAAGATGATACCACAGGACTCAACCCACCTCATTATATATTAATTAGGTACGTATAAATCTTTGTGGAATCACGCAAAACAAACTGACTTATTTCCGAGTATATTTTTTTTTCAATTATTCACGCTTTTCTTATTTTTCCCCGCATAACTTTTTTCTCTCTTCCGTTCATTCCTGTTTTCTTTCAGATTTCGTTCTCAGACGTCATGTTCCACGTTTGTATTTTGTTTCCATATGTATTTTTTCTTTAATTTCTGTTAGTTCTATTTTTCGCTTCCGTAGATCAATTCTGATTTGTTTGATTCGTGGTATAGTTGACTTTATTCTTTGTATGTGTGTAAGAACTTCATCGGTAAGTCTTGTTGGTGGTTGTTTACTGATTTGTCCATAGAACTTGAGCCATCTTTTCCTAAAGTTTATAACGTAACTTGTGTATCTTCTCTATCGAGTTTTCCTAAAATGGAGCCTGTACCTTTTCTGCTAATTTTGGGGACAAGAATTTTCCTCACAATTTTACATTTTTCTTTCAGTACATTTTCCATGTTATTTTTTGTGTAAAATGTGTTTGCTTGCATATAGGACTTCTGATTTAACCACCATATTGTAATGTCTAATTTTAATATACATGGACATACCATTTTTTCTTTGGCAAATATTATTTGTTAGGCCGCATACCATTTTCATTTTTTTGTAGTAGAGTCTTCTATACGGTCTTTTCTCTCCCTGTGTGTTTTACGATTTCGCCTAAATATTTAAAATATGAAGCTTTATTTCCAGTGTCCTTCGTTTCTTTTTTTTTTTTTTTTTTTTTTTTTTTCTGCTTTTCCCATTTCCTGATGACTTTTTCCAGAACTATATTGAAGAAGAGGAGACATAGTCTATCTTTTTGACGTACTTCACAGTCTTGATTGAAAAATGTTCAGAAATTTCTTCCGTAAATTCTGTTTTAACGCTTGTACCTGTTAACGTCTGTTTGATTAATCGTAGTGTTTTAAAATCAAATACCCGCTTTTCTAAGATATTGAATAGAGAGGGTCGGTCAATAGAATCATAGGCTTTCTTAAAATCTACAAATGTACAGATAAAAAGAATATTCCTAATTGCTCTGAGTTTCAACGTTGTTTTTGGTCTGAAAATTCGTTTGGTACATGATCGACCAGGGCGGAAACTCGCCTAATATTCGCAAAGTTTGTGTTCCTGTTGTTCTTGTTTTCTTTGTAGCAGACATGCTGAAAGAACCTTGTACTTAACCTGTAATAGAGAAATCTCTCTGGAATTATTCACATCTATTCTACCGGCTTTTTTGTGCAACGAGTTGTGACAATTATCGTTAGCACCTGTAGTGATTTTCGATTTTTTTTTTTTTTTTTTTTACATAGCTCTCTACCACAATGTACCATCTTCACGAAATGTTCTATTATTCTTTAGCCTGTGAATATGTCGATGGATTTCTCCTTGCGTTGTTAGTGGTGTTTTTAGATTAATGTTCGGTGCATTTTTTCTTTGGGTAATCTTATTTTCGATTCTGAGCGATTGAAGAGAACAGAAAAATACCGTGCTAACTGTTTACAGTTCTCATAATTAGTGAGTACTATTTTCCCATGTTGTTTTTTGAAACACAAATATTGCGATTCCACGAATTTGTTTATCGAAAGATTTGTAGAAGTCTCTCGTGTTGTATTTTCGGAAATCCTATTCTATAGATTCCAGCTGTTCCTTTATATGTATTTATTTTTAACCTTGTTTAACAATAATTTTTGCGACCTATTTTCTTATATCGTTAAGATGTTGTTGATTTTCTGGGAACTTTTTACTGCTGTACTTTTGAGATGCTTGTTTACAACTTTCCGGAGCGTTTTTATATTCCTGAAATGCTTGTTGATGTCTTTTCACAGCATTTTCGTATTCCGAATCTTATCCCATGGGTGCTTCGTGTTCTTTTTTAATGGAATTAATATTCTCGCGCTTTTTATTTCATTGCTTGTTCATTTTTCTATTCTTCTTTTATTTTAGATTCTTTAACTTTTACTGTGCCGAATTTTTGTTTGAATTTTTTCTTCTGATAAAACCTCCTCGGATTGGACTTCACTTTAATTCGTGTTAGATATTGCGAACTTGTGTTCGTTTTGAACCTTTTTTCTTTCTTTTTTCCCCCTCGTGTTCGGTTAGAGATTGCTACGTGACCCATCTGGAATTAATCAGTTATATGTACAATATGCATGTCTTCTACTTACACGGTGATTTCCTAAGGGATGTTGACATAATCTTCGGGTTATCCAATTGATATAATTTAATCAGTTTTGTGTCCTTTTTGTTGGTAAATTTATGTTCAAAGTTATTTACCCACTGTTTTTTTGTGTTTTTTTGTTGTTTTTTTTCATATATTTTTCCCTATTGATCTACGCATTGAAATCACCTAGTAAGATTTGACATTATTTTTTGGAATACATGTATTCGTATGCGTACGTTATACAGTCAGTAATGAACAAAATTTTCATAATATAAAGAAAGCTGTTCGTCCTACTTCTTAATCGTAAGATACTAAGGAAACTGCTACATAAATTTGTAATAATAAAAAAAAATCCTCTGCGAGTAAAGAATTAACCGGTTCGCAGTCTGATGAATATGATTACTGTATTCGTAGAAAGCATTTATTATATTTAAATACAGTTTGCCTAACTATGTAATTTATTTAACAATACGCTGATAAACGGTATAGGGAAATAATACAGCCAGAAAAAAATACGATCAATAACTCAATATTTTTAAAATCCGATATAAAAACACGATTTTTTTTACTGCGTAAATGTAGAAAATACAAGTGCGATTATTCGTGTCGACAATAAATGAAATTAATTTAGAAATATTTTTCGAACGTTTAATATAGAGGGATATATTAAATACTTCACTATTTCCTTTTATTATAATAGTATACCGCATAGAAAAATATGGTACTGTATAACTGAATCGTAGCGGATCATGAATTTGTCACTGCGGCAAACCAACCCATCTCTGTGTAAGTACTACTGTCTAATACTGAATAATACAATTTTACCGCTGTACCGCACGATGCAATATCGCGTTCTGTATGCAGCGATCTTTAGAAGAAATCATCAGTAAATATATGTAAAAATATTTCGAAATAAGACCCGCGTTACCTATGCAGCGGGGAATATGAAATGTGTAATGTGTCTTCTGAAACTCGATTACCGTCAATTAAAAACAACACTAGTAGCAAGTAATAGTCGAAAAAAGGCAACTGAGCTTTTTAAAACATTGTGTTTTATTGGAGATTTTTGAAGTTAAAATATTTAAATGTGCTTAATGTAAATTCTTTTATTTACCGTAAGTTTCGTTATTATGTATTTTTTATTCGTTTTAATTTATATTATAATTTGTGAAAGAGTTGATTAAAGTTGTTGTAAATTATAAATTTTTATATAATAAAAAGAGCGTTTACTTGTGCCAATATAGCGGGAGGGGGGATAAATATTACAATACGCAGACACTTAATTAAATATCAAAAGCATATTTGTACATACATATATTTGAGAATAAATTTAAACATTGAAAAATGACTGCAAAAAGAAGAAAAAATTCAATAATTTATGATTTCCTTGTTACAATGAGTAACTTTAAAGATCGTTGCACACAGAACACGATATTGTATTGCGCGGTACAGTGGTTTAAGTTGTATTACACGGTATTAGATGGTGGCAGTTACATAGAGAGGGATTTTCTGCGACATTACGCTATGTAGCTGTATGATTGTACACATTTGCTGCGCGGCACTGTTATGGAAATAAAGTGAATTGTAATATTTCTATATTAGAAGTCTAAAAAAAACATTTTTTAAATTTATTTAATATCGTATATTTTCTTCATCTTCAATTTTTATTTATATCTATTTAAGTACACAATTCACTACATAGCGTAATTTCTATTGGTTATATACTTTCGATTATGTCATTTCTTTATTCCGTTTATCAGATTCAATAAATTAATGCTGTTTAAATAGCGCGTACAAATGAATGTAAATATAATTCATCTAGATGAGTTATATTTTTTTAATTCTTATAAGCAAGATATGTTAATTCGTATTACTGTCGGATTTTTTTTTACAGCCCTCTTAATAGGAGATACGAGATTGAAACAGAAACACTTTATTTTATGTATTTTTAACAGTTTCTAAATATAAATATGTACACTATACGTGATATAAACAACGGATGGCACACGATATATATCGCTTTCGCTTAGATGAGAATGGCATTCTGTATGCATTGACGTTAGGTGTTACTTTTTAATAAGAATATTTCCACTAAATTTAGCTCAGAAGAAAAAATACATCAAAATCTAAAATAATAATAATTATAAGTTTATAGCTGAACATGTTAATTTTTTATATTAAGTAATAAAATTATTTTCCGGCATTTTTAGATTTTTCAGTTTCAAAAATGAATAAAAAATCAAGGAAACATAACCAAATTCAAAATAAACAAAACAGTTAAGATACTCAGTATACAAAAATTTTGAATGCAACAGCTAGTATAATTAGAGTCTTCGAATTTCGCCGCAGAGGAAATATTTCTGCTATATAACTTTTTTAACGTAATAACATTACAAGATTTTCTTATTTCACCAAGTGTAAAAATGACATATTTCATTACCATGTGCAGTAACATTTTTTTTTTAGTATGTTACATAAGTTTATCTTTGTGTTGTTTGTATTTTTGAAATGGTGAATTATATGTTATTTTAGGTTTTATTTTGAAAATGAAAAGGGTTTGTTTCCTAATACAGAATTCGTATTTGATTTGGAATTACCGCCTAATTTTGTTCCAAAAAATAAAGATGGAGAAGTGGAGAAATTCGAATTATTAACTGCCAAGGTAACTAAAATAGTGTATACACATGGCATTACAAAAATATGTAATAATTTTCTATGAAAATTAAAAAAAAAAAAAAAAAAGGACCTTGCGAGTTTTCTCTCTTTTTTCAGCGATCAAAGAGAGATATAGTTTTTATAAAACTAAAAGTAATAATCAACAAACCGTAATAATAAAATTATACTGATAACCGTATGTATGTTTTGTCGCATAAATAATGAAATATATTATAATTAAAAATTAAATGCAGGAGAAAATTACGCAAAATTTTAAAGTGTGTTTAATGTTTCGAACATGTTTTTACTGTGTAATTTCAAAATTACTCTTTTACTATTGAGGAGTAGAAATACTTTTAAATACCGTTTCAATTTTTAACGTGTTTTTTTTAGTGGTAAAACAACAAAGCTACTTTAAAATATTATCCTTTGAAATTTATATATAAATAAAGGTGAATTGTAAATATTATTAAAAAATAAATGATAACTGCAAAAAGAACGGGGCGCATACTGCTACGTTCAGCTCGGAGACGAGTTATTAGTTTAGTACAAAAGAGAAAGAAATAAATAAGGAATATCGTGGGAATATTACTATAAAAAAGAATCAAAATAAACCTTTCAATGATATCCGAATAACAAACTATTGAGTCGAATTAATTTTTATTATAATCTGCCAAGTGAAAATAAACAATGTGATCGAGTTTATTTTTAATTCTGACGAAATCGCCCAAATTATGCGAAAAGTTCAATTTTTAATTTTAATAGGTCGACAGTGAGTCACCGAGCGAATAAGTTTTTTAAGTACACGTTGACGAATTTTTATATAAATAAATGTGTAACGTTCGCACTAATTCGATATTGTGTAATAATTTCCAGGAAGCGTTGGACAGAGCTTATTCGGTGGAATTTAAAACCACCAGTTGTCCCGTTCTAATAGACTTCTTGGTTCGACATAATTTCATTAGGCCAGATACCGGTAACTATCCTTGTATTTTTCGTACTAAATTACCTTCACATTTTAGTTTTTAACGATAAAAAAAAGTTTAAACGGGGAAACTGACAATCTAAAAAACGGCGTCTTTAAAATGTAATCTAAAGAATTACATTTCGTAAAAAATAAAAAGTAATTATCGGATTTTCTGCGTATAATTTGTATTTCATCTTCAGTTATGTTCGTTTCCAACCCCGTTATCCCAAAATGCTCTTCTTATTTCAGACTCCCTTTAAATCTATCGAAGCTATCCAGGTCCAAACAATCTTAGCGATTAAAATGAAAGAGGGGTTACATATTAAAACTAGCTGTCGCGATAGCCCAGTTACTAGAACACTCGACTTCCGTTACGGAAGTCGAATGTTCGGTTCCAAATGACGACAGATATTTCGAAGATAAATAATTAAATTAACCGTTACTAGAATCATATGGAAGGCGATGGCAAACATGCATATGCGCGCTAATTGATGCGTAGTAGACAGACATAAATAGGATTGCGTTTTTGTTGCGATAAATCGAAATATTTACAATATCAGTTTCAAGTGTAGTCTTGCATCTACACTCCCGTTGCATATTACAATTGTTAGAACACTATGCCTATATCTGTACAGCAAGAATGTACGAATAGGTAGTCACTGACGTTCAAAAACCGAGTATGGCACTATGATGATGATATATCAACTCTCGCTACCGAGTTTCCATGTAACATTTTTATGAGTTCCCGACCACATAGGGACCTAAGCAATGAACAGTTGGACTTGACTGCTAGAGCACCTTTATCTAGTCCGATTCCTTTAATTGCTTTACTCTGCCGATTGGGATCAGCAGTTTTCCAAATTCGCCTTTGCGAAGAATGGAATAAACTGCGGTCGAACCAAACAACGTACAGCTCAGGTTCATAAAGTCTAGCACTGACCTGTGATGGTCACTACTCCCAATCTCACGCAGAATATTCTCAATTTGATCGAGGTTGCAACTGAGAACGCGGCATTAAGAAAGCCTTCCTTCCCATCTTCCTGTTCACTTTGTGAGCCGTAGGCTCACCAACTATGGAGCACCTGTTAAAGCAATGCCACCGTTTAGGGTTACCGTAAATACGTATAAAAATTATTTTAAAAGACTTTGCTTAAACATTCAAACTGGTTTTAAAGATATGTAGTGTCAGATGGTAGCAATTCGCATACGACGTAACATTCTGGAAATTTTTTTTTTAAATCACGGAAGGGGAGAATACGAATGATAAAATAATAGATGTAAAATTAACAGCTTGCTGTTTTCAAAAGAAACGGAATGTACAGAAACCGAAGACTTTTATTAACTCAAGGATCTCAATTTAGGACTGATTATTATTGCAAAATAGTTATAAATTTCATTGAAAAAAGTTCACGCGGAGAATAAACTGAAACATCATTACGAAGGAAACTGAATAAATTAGTCAGAATGTTCGCGGTTAACCAGAGTTACACGAAATAAAATGTACATGTTACATGTTGGCGATTAATATTTCAAGATGTTTAAAAGTATTTTGAACTCGTATCAGTTGTCGAGGCATTGACCGATAGACCCCTTAAATACGCATATTTAAGAAGAATAAATTGGTGAAATAAGCAAACTTCAATAAATTGGCGCGAGCTAAATAATAATTTTGTAAAAGCGATACGAAGGATGCGATCAAGCCAAATTGAAACTAAGAATATCGACGTTAAAACGATTGCCTGTCTATAATTCTATAATAGATGATTGACATAGCTGGCGAAGAAATAGATACCGAATCAACTGAACGAATGCACGCATCGGTTACAATTTCTCGACGTCCTATTTTAAAGGTAATTTATCCTGCAAACAAAAAAATCAAACAGGGACAATTATGTCGGAACGTGCAGTTTCAAATATAGCAAAAACGATACGTTTGAACTATTTCAGCTAGATTAACGGGTATTCAAATTGCAGAAAGTCATACTGTTGGAATGTTCGAAAACCGGTTTTTCCATTAATGTACTTCCGGAATCACATCTGGGACACCTGAGCTGCAACGTCCGAAATAAAGAGTGCCTGTTTCATTTGCGAGACTTGAAGCTTAGACGACTCTGAAGGCTTTCCTTAAAAACGAATTATACGTAGAAAAAAGGGCTTACTCTATGTAGTACTAAACCGTAAATAAAATTATTGAAAAAATTGTTCAAAAAACGCGATTTATTTTACCCCCCCCCCCCCCAAAAAAAACAACGATATGCGCGATACGTTGAATGTGCGTTAATATGGTGTCGGAAATGTGAGGAGCAAAACCCAGACAGAACAGAATTCATCGACATACCGGGGAAAAAAATTTTTTAGTTTTGACTTTTCAAAAGAGTTACGGGCGTAAATCGCTTACGATAAGAAAAAAAATTATGCGTTCACGTGCTGATAAAGTATGTAGGTTTGAAGAATAATACTGCATAACTGTGAAATGATCCAAAATAGGTAACATTCTGATCAAATGACCTTGCAGGTCCTCACATGTAAAAAGAGATCAAGGCGATTTCAATAACGGTGAAGGACTAGAGTGGATGTTGACGTATGATAAATTTATGATTTAGGATTAAGTTTTTTAATTTTTCTGTCGTGGGTATATCTTATTTTTGTGAGTCATTTCGCAAAATTCGTACGTCAGGAATATGTCACATAAAAATATGCACGTCAGCAAAAGTGTTGTTACCTTCTTCTTCCCTAACGATTTCCCGGTGCGGGGTCCGCTTGAAGGCACTTTCTTCTCCATTTTCTACGGTATCCTTGTTTTCCGAAAAGTAGTGTGCCATTTTAAAAGATGCGACTATTTATTTATTTATTTCAAGCCGATGCGTCGCTTTACCTGTCGCTAGGATTTTCTGTCAGGGTTAACTCCCTTAGTCGAAACGATCCGGGTTTAAGGCGCCGGGTACTCGCCTGCTCGCTCTAGATTGATTCTATATCAATCCGACTGGGACACATTGTCACGAGCGGGCTGCCGATAGTCTGCTGTTGTTAATGCAGTAAAGAGCTTAACGGTATTTATTAGAAAGAACACCTTCGGCAAGTGAACCCTCCTCCGTTTTCCTATCGGCAATTGTGAGTTCTGATTTGGCTTTCCTGACCAGCGCTAAGCCCACCGAAAAGGAAATTACCACCCTGCACGACGTAGAGGTACGGAACTCACGTGGTTGTTGTTTCGTTTCTCCGTCGGTGGGACTAGCACCATGTGACGGTCTAGTGACTACTTACTAGAGGAAATGACTCTAGTTACAACAACCTGTGCCGCGCAAGGTTGTTACCCTTATTTATATTTCCTATAGTAAATATTTTATTCAATTTGTGATCAGCAGTTTGAATTCACGTTTGTACTAAAACGAAACACGTAGTGGTATCACACTTTGTTCAGCACCATCCGAAAGGCATATTCATGTCATAATGTGTCCTTTACAGAAGGTACCTAGGTACTGTTTTTACTTACATTACTTATTTATTCTGTTAACCCAAGATATACGAAATACTAATAATCATTCCTTTAATTTTAAAATTCTAGGAGCTCATGATTTTGCTTATATTTAATAAGAAAAATATCAATTAAAAAAATTTACTCTCTAGTTGCTATAGAACGGGCAAGTTTACTTTTATGAAAAGTCATTACTTCGTTTTTGTTTGTCTGTATTAAAAGTTCATTGTGGTTTGCGTTTCCGTGGTAAATAACATTGACTGTATTTTAAGGCGACTCGTTTGTTTTATTAACAATTTCTCTAATGTTTTCTCACGTTATTTGATAACTGCTCAGTTTGACCTCAGCTATATTCATCGCGGTACTCATACGGAACTACCACTGACCGATACACTTTCGAATAAACGGGTAATTATTAAAATCAGTACACGTGGACAAAAATTATATGCGAGCAAACATTAAAAAAAAGAAATATATTGTTTATGTTTAGAATGAATACGATGTGCCTAATTTCTGTAAACTTTTGATTTAGGTATTTACAGACCTTTTTTATAGTTCAGATTTTTCCGCTTTCTGTACTTATTAGCGACCAGCTCCGGCAAATCTACAAAATTATATTGAATTTCATATCACAACAGCGCACACCGAATCTAAATAGATAAAAATAATTATAGAATTGGTCAAAGTGTCCGCTCTGGTTCTTCTGTATCGTAATTAACCCTTTTCTTTAATATTTATGATTGCTTAATTACAGGGAAGAAAAAGAAAAAAAAAAGGAAAAAAGAAGAAAAATAGCTTATTACAAACAAATCTTTATTAGAACACATGTTGCTAAAGACTGTCCGTTTTGTGGAAACACGCAGAAACAAAAAAATAAAATAAAAAAACTTACCTCTCATGAGTAGAAACACTTTGTTAGAAATATACAGTTCTGTTTGAAAAAAATTAAACATGTTTTTATTCTGTTTTTGTGAAACAAAACTGTTTATTAAACATGTCCGTTTGGTCGAAATCCGACTTTACTTATTGTATTTATTATTACGTTAAATAATCTGAATTTTCTTTTTTTTTTCTTTTTTTTTCTTTTTTTTTTTTTTGCTATTTTTTAGAGCCTTGCTATCCGGAAGTTGTTGAATTGCTTCACGTCCCATTACAGACCTTATACAATAATAGATATAATAGCGTTAATCGTCAAACGAATGGTTCCGACTTCGATAGTGCTTAGAAGTATTAGCGAAGAAACTGCGAGTCTCGTTGCACTCGGAGCATTTAAATTAAAGGATTATAAACCTTAAAACTTTTAAAACTTTCAGTTTATTAAAAAGTCGTATTTTCTGTATAACGTGCTTCTGAATTGTCCGTGAAATATATGTTGTAAGTTTTCGCATTTCTTGATCGTTCTAGCTTATTTCAAATAAATCCCCCCTTTTCCTTTTGCTATACTTACATTTACCCGGCATTATTCTTTACTTTCTTCGTATTTTATTTTTCTCTTCCAGCTGGAGTAACGGATTAAGGTTAATCGAGGTCCCGACCGCGGAAAAAGTTCCTTTAACTTTATTCCTGCGGAAAGCCAAATGACATTCAGATACTATACACAGCAATTATTTTCTGGAACGCAGAAATCTATTAATTTCTACACAAACAAATAGTCGTCGTGAGATAACGCTTTATCCGAAATAAAATTATTCGATAATACAATTAAGTAACATCAAATTTACACACCTTAAGTAAGAATAAAAACTAATTAACTATGCCGTAATCGAAATAATTGTTTTCCTTGCTTCTGTCATTCAAATTTATTAATTGGTTGATCGCAATTTTAGTTTTCGACATATAAAATAGTCATATGATTCAGTTGCTGTTTTCGATCATTATTTTCCTGAAGTAAACTTTTAATCTCTTCAATCGCTCTTCAGGCACGTAAATAACGGAGTTATTAAAGAAATTTTGAACTGATCTACGTTTAAAAAATTCACTTTTACATTTGAAGTTTTTCAGGTGTATCTATTTTATCTTTTTCGTCGAAAAAGACTAAAAATATTCTCTAGTTCATCCTCAAAATGCGCTAAATCCGTATCATTCTTATTTTACGTTTGTATTAGATCATTTTAATGCTATCTCTCTTTCTTGTTTTTTTTTTTTTTTTTTGATTTTCCAGAGATACTTTTGTAGAGAAAATGAAACTTTAAAACTATTTATAACAGTTTTGTTAATTTTCAATCGTAAACACGGTGACGTCCCGTAATAGAAGTTCCGTTGGTAATGTGATCCGTTTCATGCGTTTTAGATGACGTTTTTTTTTTCTTTTTTCGGATTTCCTATTCTTATTGTTAAACAATTTATTTCGATTTTTTTAAACTTTTGTTTCGGCCTGTTGAAATTATTACAAACGTCGGGGAACGAGCATGCGTTATAAAATGTTACAA
This sequence comes from Icerya purchasi, assembly GCA_039619475.1. Classification (NCBI taxonomy): domain Eukaryota; kingdom Metazoa; phylum Arthropoda; class Insecta; order Hemiptera; family Monophlebidae; genus Icerya; species Icerya purchasi. The sequence goes on along the minus strand of CM077115.1, from coordinate 72,755,806 downwards.
TTAATAGAGGGTTCTGTTAGTTCCTGGCGGGACGTAATCGTTGGTTTATCAATCTTTACATCTGTTATTTCTTTTAACTCTAACCTTTCCTACGAAGCAAAAAATTGCTGTTTTTTCCTATTCAACATAAATACATATCTACACATTCCTAATCTTATTTGTTAGCAGATTATTTCCTTAACTTTTTTTCGCAAAAGCATTTTAGAAGAATAATGACGACTCTTTCTTTTGTAGCAACTATAATTATACGCATATTTTCAATACTTGTTTCAAAAGTAATCGTAGATTTCATACTTTTTTTTTTCCTTTTGCACATTTCCGGATCTAGTTGTCATTAGTAATTATTTGTTTAAACAACAGTCAAATTTGTAATCATAACGATATCGAATTAACATGTAATATTCATGGACATTTTTAATACATATACATATATATTTATATTTATATATGTATATGTGTGTATGCGTGTGTATATATATGTATGTATTCATGAATGTATGCATGTATGTATGTGTATCTTTTTATTTTATTAATTTGCGTTTTTATTTATTACTGTGAATAGAGGTGTATGTATACTGTACATTATCGTTTATATTGCGATATCTTCCAATATAAATCACACTTTAATAATTTTAGAACATCATTTATAACTTTTATTACTTTTAAAATATCGAGAAAAAAAAACTCAGTATTTTTTTCCGTAAAATATTAAGCTTGATTTTATTACAAGATGAACCGTATTCGAAATTTCTCTCCAAAAATCATTATAGAATGATGCGAGAAAAATCGTAATTAAATGTAATTCAAAATTGAAACTGGAAAAAAAAACGAAATTTAAACGTAATTCGTATCTATTCTAAATTATAGCCGTTCTATATATATATACCTATATATATACAGATACATATATATATATATGTTTTTTTATTTTTTATTTGTTTTTGATTCCTAATGTATTCCCAGAAACAGAAATTATATTATACTAGTCCAATTATTGAATATATTTTTTTTAAATCGTAGTTTAGTTTTGTGGACTATTGTTTCTGATATTAAAAAGGCACTCGTTTTATATTCACTGATACGCGTTTCGGTTGTTTGACGTTTAGATATTTTCTTCCGATACAGTAAAGAATTCATCACGGGGACGTGATGATGATGAGCTTACCGCGATGTCTGACCGAAAAAATGTTTAATTAATCAATGTCGAAAAAGTCGACTGACGGGATTGTATGCGGATAAAATTACACTTATTTCCCGCTCATGTATTCGTAAAAAAATTATTTCATAATTTCTCTGCAATGAGGTATCAGATTAGGAAGATTAATGAAGCTTTATTTGTTACGAAATTTCGCAAACATTTCTGAGGTATAATAATCATGAAAACTAGTACGTGTAGATCCTCCTTTTAAAATGAAGGCCTTTGCTGAGAAAAGCTTGTAAAAAAATATTCCAGTAAAGGACTGAAAATTTTTATACAAAGGCTAAATACTAGAACAGTTAAATAAAATAAATAAATTCCGTATAAAAAATTACTTATTATGATGGTGCAGATGAATGTGTAGAAAAAATTTTCAACAATTTTCTAGTGACGCACTTTTGTTAAAAATTAAGCATTAAATTTGGAAGCTATTTCTACTGTAATGTCGATGCCGCCTACGTCCATATTATATTTTTATACATTCTAAATCTCCATAACAATTGAACTAATTGCATCGAAGAATATACCGGTAGTATGAACAGAAATTTTGATTTTAATAAATTTTGTTGGTTGTAATGCTCTTTTTTTTTATTTATTTATTTCTTTTTTTTGTCATATGTAAAGGTGGTAGCAAAAAAACCGGTTGAATTTTTCATAGAATTATACTACATAATTACAAAACAATGATAAAAAAAACTACTAAAAATGAGTTTTTATTTTAAAAAAGGTTGCTGAGTGACATTCGGCGGAAGAGGCTAAAATCTAAATTGTCCTGGCGATGCATTATTTCTAATTGTAAGATGTTTTTTACAATGATTGCGGAGTAATAAAGATGATTTCTGTGCCAGTTCGTGTGCTAAACGTGCTTAACTAACTTTACAGATATTCTCGCGCATTTTGTTAGGAAGGTGCAGATTGTTTTTTCGAATGTTTTCATATCAGACTCCAGACTCATATTGTTTCACTTGTCTCAGTCGCATTTCACGTTTTTTGGGGCTTGAGTTGTTCTTTTTTCAATCTCACTTGTCCAATTGTTTTGTGGTACTCTCACTTTCAATAAATGTTACCGAGCCTTGCTTTTCTTGAAATACTGAGTGTATGTTCTCGACATTATTAAGCCCTCGTTTCTTTGATTCTTCATTCTCCATTTATCTTTTCTATTGTACTCGGGTTTCTGGTGAAATTTGGAAGAATATCTTTGCTCGTACGAAACGTGCGAGAGAGACTAAAACTGCGGCGTGTATGATTTGTGCGTCGAACAAGACATTTAGAAAATTGTTTGATGAAACATTCGTATTATTTCTTTCTTTTTCTTTTTTTTTCATCCGTGCAATTGAAATCAATGCCCGTACGGTGCAAATTCATATCGAATTCCACCTATGAGATTTCGTGTTTAAAAAAAAACACAATTTTGTTACAAAATTTGAATGTACATTTCAGTAGTCATCATTTACATTCTTATCTTAAAATACCATCGTCTCTTTTGTTTCATATACATCTGTTTTCTATCCATTTCACCTTTGAAATTTTCTCAAACTCACAAGGAACGCGTTTAAGGAAGTCCTCACAAGCTCGGGCTGTTTACGCGCATGTAAGGCTTGTTGAAGAAATTGGAAAGGGCCAAGAATCGCAGGGTGAGACGTCAGGTGTGTCAACCCTTCATTATTACATTTTAAATTTGGCCGTAAGTTTCGACGTATACAGTTTTGCATTATTCTGGAGCCCATTCTCACGAAAATACACTGGCATCAAAAATCTCACACAAAAATCACTTCATTATAAGAATACATGTGCACACACAGAAAACGTTTAAACGGTACTGTTTTTTTTTTTTTGTTTTTTTTTTGTCTCCATCAGCTCAGAATGTCTACACTTTTCAACCACGTTGCTCCTTTATCCACAGCAGTGTTACCGCGCGGGTCCCCGCGAATTTTACAATTTACTCTGAATCCATAGGCGGATTTCGACATGACTTTGCGCGGATAGTCCCCGTATACGAGTATCCACTTGAAGCTGCTGAGCTGAAATTTTCAGAATTAATGTAAAACATTCCCCACGCTACAAGCGTATATAATTTAGTTTTCGCTGACTTATTTTTCCGCGCAATGCGATGAGTGTGGTCAAAATTTTTAGACCAACCATGGAAGGATATAATTAAGTTTCTCGCGTCATTCATAAAGACCTGTTTTAATTTTTATTCGCTACATTGTCGATTGTAAAGTTATACTTTATTTCAAACGGTTGAAAGCTGTTAAAAACCAAACCGTAAGCTACTAACCTAAGAAATAGAGCTACAAGTTTTAACAGACAACAGTTATGTTGAAAATTCTTTCAAATTTTAAGTCTCAGAAGAGATAAGAATCGTGACTTTTATTTTGTAATTCCAGTTTATTGAAATTTAGAAATATACGCAAAAAAAGAAAGATGCATGTAATATAACGGGTACAGTTTCACAGCTATATGGCTAATCGTTATTTCAGTTTTAATAATCCATAATATTTCTCAAGCGAATAACAGTGTGCTATGTTTCTCTAACGGTACACTTAGGGCCAGATTTAAGGGGGACCAGTGGCCCCGGGCCCATCACCAAAAGGAGCCCTTCACTAAAAATAGGCTACCCGCTAATCACTCAAAAAATTACAAGTATAAAAAGTAAACACGCTCAGATGGTGAAACGATATATCATTCTGATTTTCATGGTGATGTTGAGTTCCGAATGCGACATACTTCGTGAATTAAATTTTGATGATCTAATTGAAACTTTCGCTATTAAAAATTCTCGACACGTGTTTCTTGTTTAGAATTAATTATTAAGGACCGATTTTATTAATTTACTGAATAAATAAAATAAAAAATGTGTACTTCAATTATTGGGCTGGAAATTAAGGGGGCCTTCAGAAATTATTTGGCCCCGGGGTATTTTTTCCTTAATCCAGCCCTGGGTACACTTATTGAACTAATAGCCGATAACAGAATCTAGAAATAGTTAGTTTTTAGGTGGAAAACTGAATAGCTTAAAATTAATGGCGATAAAACACAAGGAATATAGTTAAGTTTTTGTCATAAAAAGAGATGGACTTTCAACGCTCATTAAATTTTAAAATCTTTGAAATTTTACTTCTTTTTTGAGAATTCTAATGTTCTTCTATATCTCGATTTGACGGTAAACGTTGCGGTAATATTCTTATTGTTCTTCGTTGCGTATTCCACATTCTTAAAAATTCCGGGTGACTTATTTTCCGAAATTGTATCCTGTAGATCTCGGTGTTGCCTAATTGTTGTTGGTCTTCTCTCACTATTTGCCAAGTGTCATCGAAATAATCATAGGCAGGTTTGAGCCTATGCAAAGTTTGGCTTTCCTGTTATTGTTGAGAACGAAGTTATTAGCAAATTTGACCTGCACTTACTAAAGTGAACGATATGGTCGCTATTGTCCTTTCTTCACTCCGTCTTGTTTCATGAAAACATGACGTGCTAGGCACAATAAGCCAGATAGACAAACACCGGCCAGGGACGCCGTTTCATGACGACTTTGGATGTATTAAATCGAACGCATTTTCTAACATTTTCATTGTTGCGTTGAAACATACTGTATGGCAGATTAAAAAAAAAAAAAAAAACTGGAACATAGAGTGACACAGGAAACATCAATTGGCATGGCGTAAATCCCGACTCCTACAGTGTTTGCGAATTCCGAGCAAGATGATTAGAAGCGACTGAATTCACGAATATTTATGACATTGTAACGTAACTCTGAGAACTTATCCCCCCTTCATAGTTGTCGCTGAAATTGCTTGGGTTTCAAATAAGTAATTCGCTCCTGTATTTTTGTTGTTGTCAGTATGCAGTATGCTGGAAATGCCCTCCGATATGGTCTGACGTTATTGGCATGCATTCAACTTGGAGTGCTTCTGTGTGATAAGGCAAATGAGAAAGCTTGTGGTCTGTTATTACGGTTAATTGCTGCTCTTCGATCAGCTGACAGAACTGCTTCGTGGAAGCGTAGATTATAAATTAGAGATGTGCAAATCAACTCCGCGCTAACGGAAACTCCGACCGAGTTACGCATCTCATACGTAGTGTATAAGAGCATTCAGCTTCAATTCCGCGCACCACTTCAAACGTACAGAGCAGCAGAAGGTGCTTGGAAAATTTTGATAGTTGTGGGAGTAGCCAACGTTCTTCCATGTCGAGATATATTAAACCACACCGCCAGAAATAGAACAGACGTGTCCCTGGAATGGCAAGTTTGTACATTGTGTGACGTCTTTCAGAGTTATGATTAAATCGCATCGTCGGAGATATATCCGATTGTGTTCGAACACGGATATATTTCTCGATTATAACCGTGCCCGAAGTTACCCCCATGCTTATTGTAAATAATTGGTAATCGCACCGCATTGTAATTTTTCCGTGTGGATGTTAAGCGATAGAAAAAAAAACGCAAAAGGTTTCGGAAATTTGTCTTTTTTTTGATTTAATGGCGCCCCGATCGTATCCACAGCTGCTAATACACCGATATGACGTCTGCTATCGGAACTGAATAGTAGCAAAGAGTGTCGAAAGCCTAGCGTATTCCTTGCTTGCGACAACTTTTTAGATTATTTAATCTTTAATCGGTATCTTTTTTTTTTTTTTTTTTTTTTTTTTTGAAGTCTTCTATCAGGCCGATTAAGGGCACTTGCAACTCCGCCGCCAGATGTGTGGTATAAACCTGTACTAAAAATTTAATATACTCAAGTATCGGCGTAATCTATCCATTGTTTCCGGTCGAAGTGTTTCAGTTATTGCTTTTATTCGCACAGGGTCAAGTTGAATTTATGCTGAAGTCCTAGGAACGTTAAGCTAAATACTCCAAACAAATATTTAACGCGATTTACTTTTAATCCATTTAATTTAAGTTCCTGCAGAATCTGTCCAAGGTGTGTTAGCCATGTGACATCGAGGCTGTCTATATATGGTAAAACAAACTATTGTTTTAATGAAATGTCGAACGTTAACGTGGATGTTTACCGACCACCTCATGAAGAAGGATGCTGTTAGTAGAACAGCAAACATCTCAATTGGCACTTCACCTACTACAGATCAGATGATCCTATTCTGCATCTCATATCTACTAATAAATTGAATATTTATTACCGTCGGTATTTACGACCGAAAAATTCTGCATGAACTTATGTTACAATCCAAAGTTTAATGTGTTACCTTTCATCATATATTGCGATCAGTCCAAAATTTTTCTGTGACCGATGCCAGAACGTCATAGATCACTGGGCGTCGATGTCTACAAGATACTTAATGTGAGATTTTTTGCCTCTTAAAACTAGTCGATTCGTAACGCTTTGGCTGAAGTGATCGGTGAGGGCGAGGCTATTATTTTTGGCGATTTGTTTAACCAACCCAACAATAGTGTGTGCCCTTTTCCCTGAAGGTTTGGTAATACCGATACAACATCGACTTGTAAAATTGGGTACTTCAAATTACTGTTGATGCACAATATCAAATGAATCTTCTATCCAGCGACTTACTTTTTGATTTTTCATCTAGAAACTCGGGTAACCTTTTTTTAAGATTCTCCACCTGTAACTCAAAAGTTGAACTTTTCCTCTGCAACGCTAAACGTTGATGTCGCGAGAACGGATGAATCTGTAACAGAGTGGACGCGCGGCCTGTCATTTCTTCTATTATAGTTAACGGTGTTTGACTAGCCAATATCGTGGTAACAACCGCTCGATCCACATTGTTCACAACACACATTGTTGGTAATTCGTCCCGCCGCTAAGCCTTGCATCTCCATCAACAGTGAGATGGACGAAGGTCGTTTAATAACATTTCGCGTAATAATTTTTGAACAGATCCGAAGTATTCTAGTAACACTCTTTTCAAAAACTTATCTCTTTCCGACAGTCATTGGATCGTGAATGTTTTAGTTTCCAACTATGCAAAAAAATTTAGCTATATCGTCCGTTTTATTTGCGAAGAAAAATTGTAGGCTTCCAAGTGTTGAAACTATAGGTTCAGTTCTTCGAAACAGCGGTGGTTTTATAACTAATGTAGAATGATATTCACAATGGTCTTGTGTATTAGATGAGACTATATTTTATATTATGACCAAGAAAATCAGTATGAATAATTTCAAAAAGTTTGCGAGTTTCCTGTGTATTTGTTAATATTAATGCCGTACGCCGGGGACACGAATACTACGGTTAGGGACTTATATATATATGAAACACTAAAGCAAATTATAATAATTGACATAAATATCGTATAACTTGCGGTGTGATTGGAAGTCATAAGTTATTATAGCGTTTATCGCGAACAGTCACACGAAAGCTGATTTCGACAACGTTTGTAGAAATTTTCGATTAAATATAATAAAACAAGTAAAACATAATCAACGCATATCATTTAGATTCATATACAATTCATCTTTATAACATTATATTTTTGTAAATAACATAAACGTCCGTACATCTTTACTTCAGGCAACGCGATGTCTTTATTTCGTCTTACATATCGATACCTATCAAAAACGGTAGTTGAAAAAAGGAAAGAATAGGATGCTTTGGTTCAAACTTTGACGCATCTACTACGGCAGATGTAGGAGTATGGAGATACACGCGATCAAAAGATGCCGCCACCGCTAATTTGAGCCGTCTAGAGCCGTTTCTGAAGAGTCCGAGAGCGTGGAATGAGCGCCGAGTTCTTAATTTATGTACACATCTACGCACCCACGTACATATACGTTCGCGCACGTATGTAATAGTCATCATCATCATCATTGTCCCACACATATTCGTGTATACGTGCGTTGTAAGTAGCCTTCGACACCTGTCAATTAAGTGATCGTCACATTCCTTCAGGATAGCGTGTGTATCGCTTGTACGTTAATTGACGTTATGCCGTACAAGATGATTTTTCGGTGGTTGCATACAGTCACACATATACAGGAATGAACGCTCGCATACATTCGTAAAATTTCTCCATCGTTATCATCGAACTCCGCTGTTATCATTCTTATCACTGGTTTATTCTGCAAGAATCGCTGTAAAGATTTTCGAGTAATGGTAAAATTCCATCAAAAACATAAATATAAAAATGGGAGCCAAGTTCAATATTAAGAATATGCGTTATTTTCGACTTCGCCGACAAAAAAATTTAGATCTAAATGGGTGCCAAGTTCTGTAGATAATCCTAAAATTTATTTTGATAAAAATATACAACATTCTAAAATAAATTTAAAAGAAACTTTTTTTTGTTGTTTTTTTTGCTACGACGATGTTTGCTATTTAAAAATAAATAATATCTTAAATTTAAACAGTCGAATTATTTACACAAAGCAGATAATTTAGGTTAAATTCTAACGATTTCACTTGGCTAGAGTTTTCACATACAAGTGTTATCTTATATTTGGCTAATCAACTTATCTTCTTTGTGTTATACGCAAGTTACTGTTTTTATATTGTAAGGTCAACATATCTTACTCTTTTAAAAATTTGGTTTGCTGGTAAAAACTAGACAAGTCAAATCATTAGAATTTATCCTAAATTATCTGATTTGTTTAAATAATTCGACTGGTCAAATTTAAAATATTATATATTTTTAAATAGCAAACATTATTGTAGCAAAAACAAAACGCCAAGTTTGAAGTTAAAAAGGCAAATATATTTAACCTACATCGCACCGATATGGAAATACGGAATTGAACTGTACGGTAGTGCTAGCAAATCAAACTTGCAGCGGATACAACGACAATAGTCTAAGATTTTGCGAATGTTGACAGCAGCCCCAAAGTATGTATCTAACGAGACCCTGCACAAATGAAGAAATTTCTGGATGTTTGAAAACACTGGCTTTCATGTATTCATTTGGATTGGACGCGGGGCCTTCTAGGAAATTACAAACGCTTTGAGGATCCTCGTAACAATGCCAATGTCTACTTCAACAACAAAAAGGTGCGCTTCTTCTTTGAAAAAAATTAAAACTTTCTTAAGAAGCATTATAGGTGAAGACAGATTGTCAGCACTTGGAATGTTATCTATCAAAAACTCAACGGTGCGCGAAATTTCAAACTTTAATGACAAGGTGATAGAGAAGTTCATTAACGATAAAATCCGTCGTATGGACTTTCATTTCAAGAAATAGGTAAGTTTAACTGCAGATATGTATAAAGTATGTTAAAAATCAAATCTGTAAGAGCCCCGCCTTTCGTTTTGACCATGAGCCGCCACTGCATGCATACTTTTTTTCATAATTCTTAGTGTTAATGTAATATGAGCAAATATTGTGAATCACATTTTGCTTGAATGTCCTTTAATTTTTTCAGATCACGCAATACTCTTTTGCGTCTTGGCCTCTCTATGTCTTACAGTGCTCATAGCATACTTTCTTTTCTTTCTCCTTTGGTTATTTCTTTAGTAACTTCATTCATATGCTCCATTTCTAATATTTTCTCTATAATCATTAATGCCGTCATACCTTTGAATTGGGTAAACGTCCTTAGACATGCCCAAAAAAGTAAAACTACAAAAAAAAAAAATATTGAACAAATGTGATGTAACCTTCTTTTTCTATGTTGTCTTGGTATTATCTGAATAAGATAATTCGAAATATATTTCTACAATCCCCTTTTCCCGGGATAATGTAAAAGCAGAGGTCGAACATGTTTGGTATATCTATATATTTCTCTCTTCTCTCATTTATATATTTATTTTTGTGTAAAATGTGTTATTTAAAAACACTATATATTTTTACAAATATTAATTTTTATTGTCAAAAATTTTGCCATTATTAACAGTATCCGTTTATTCTCCCTGGGGGAAGCTGCAGCTTTATAGCACCCCCCTTGGATGCGCCAATGCTAGTTATTGTCATACAATGTTTAGGATATCGTTATAAAACCAACATATATATATAAGTAATTTATATGTAAAATGTTACATGTGAATTATAAATAAAAATAAGCCATCAGCAATAAAAAATAAATTTTTCACTGACAGATTTAGTACACAATTTTTGATTTCAAGGAAACCTTTTACGAATTTGTCAGTAATTTTCTTATTTTTATTTAATGAGGCAATCTACAAAACTTTATTAAAAATAAAATAATTATAAAGTAATTTTTTTCGATGTTCTGAATAGGTCAATATTATAAAATTTACAGTAATTGTATTCAAAATTTAGATATTATATCCTAATTTTCTTCTTTTTTTTTGTACACAATACAGTTTAAGTTTAAATATTTCTGTTTTGTTAGTGTAACTATAGCTCCATATAATTGTAAATAAAATCCCGCCTATTTATTCTCCAATAGGCAGGAACCGCATTCCGCTACATTCTATGTGTAGCATATGAAATTATAAGAGTTGTCTTGTTGAAGAAGTTGTTGTGCTTGTCGGGTTTGTTGATCTTGATCTTGTTATTTGTAGGTGTTTGTTTGTTTATGCATCGGTCGGTTTAATACTGATTGGATTTACGTTGAAATATACTAGTGTTTTACTTAAGTTTGTTTAATTTTTTTACATTAAACTACTTGTATTATTTAAAGTACAAACTTTCTTAATTATTTTAAAAAAATTGCGTTTTTAATATATTAGTTTTATATGTTAACAATGAAAGTAATACTGTTACGTTTGAGAATTTCATTAAACGATGCGGTAGAAAATATTTTATTGTGTATTTACAAAAATTGTTCAAGTAGTTCCTAATTTAATAAACTTTCTACTTATTAAGTTTAACACAATTTAAGAGTAAAATGTACCAACAAAAGAATAAAGTGATGTGTTGCCCTAGTGATACTGATTCAAATGATGGTCCTGATACCGTAAAAGTTCGAAATTGTACCGACTTAATTTGGTTGTGTGTTTTTTTATCATTTTTATGTTTAATGGTAATGTTTACAATTATATTAATGCTAATTTTGTTTCGGTGCTTATTAATAATAAAATTCAACAATATAATATTAAATTATGTCAAGATCTAATTTTAAAAAATTAAATATAGGAGCTTATATTTTTCATATGGAAAACTATTTTCAGATATTAATTGCAACATTCGCATTCGTTTACGGAAATCCTTTGCGTTTAATAAACGGATATGACAGTTTTGGAAATATTTGTGGTGATAAAAACAGTCAAAATGTAAACAACTTCGAACTTTCCGGTTTGGACATGTCTCAAAAAAAGTAATTTATTGATGTTATTACTTAATAATTGTTGATTTATGACGCCACATAATTTAATCATTGAAAAAAATTATGGGTACTTCTCCTTTTTATCGTTACTTTTATTTTTGTTTGATTAGACTAGAATTGGCATAATTGAATAAACTGTAAGTTTGATTTTATACATTTTTGTTTAACTAGTCACATAAAATGAAAACGCATTTCCGCAGAAAGGTAATGAAAAAAATGATTAACTAAAGCTGCAATAACAAGAGAATAACTTTTATTACTGATATATATATATATATATATATATATATATATATATATATATTTATTTATTTATGCAGTGGTTATGTAAATTTTTTTAAAAAGTATTTATGGTTGTAGTTTATGCGGATATTAAGAAACGCGCATAGCATAATTCTGTACTAGTAGATTATTAAAAAATTTAAATGCTTGCATTGTAGAAATTATTAGGAACTGAATTTCTTCCGAGCTCATAATATGCTAGTAAATTGATCTTTCTCATTTTAAACAGATCTGATTACATGTATAAGTTAAACAGAGAAGTGTGCGAGTGTAGTAACTAAGCAATAATTTTTATTATTAAAACTTCTTAATAATATTTATGAAATCCAGCAATCACGACAACTGCAACGAATTTCGTAAAAAATAGGAAAACTCGCCTAATGTTTTCAATTTGACCATAGTTAGTAATTAGTAGATATCAAAAAAAATATCAATAACAATGGAAATCAATCTAAACGATCATTAATTAACGGTAAATTTAAATTAATATTTAAAAATTTGCATAGGTGAATTAAGATTAAAATTTTTCGGAATAAATTATTTGACAAAGGGTGGAATTTTAACGTAGTTAGCTTTCTTTCCTTCTTATTATCAAAAAGCAGAAATAAAGGAATACTATAAATTAATAGAAACAATTAAATATAAGCGTTTTAAACATTTCTTTTGATTTTAAAATTGGTAAAATGTTTTTCAAATAAACAAAAGAATAGCTAAACGTATTACAAAGGTTTATTCGGTTTTTAAATACGAAGTATTCGCTTCTAAAATAGAAACTATTGAATTTAAAGCCAGCTTGTTTTTTTCTGGTTTAAATTTTTCAGTCCGTCGACTTCTATTTCAGCTCACAATATTTTTTTTACGTTAACAACTGTTAGTATAGCGTCTTTGTTGTTCTCGGTGTATTTTTTCTTCTTTAATTATGTTTGTAATAATTCCATTGTTCTTCACCATGTATCTCCGATGTTCATTAATATTGATATAAATTGCATTGTGAACTGAGGTACCATTTAGACCAGTGGTCTTCAACCTTGCATAACTGAAGGACTGACAAAGATGTTTTGAAGTACGCGAAAGGCCGCACAACTCAAAATTGTTATATTAATATTTCAAAGAGTTAAAATTATAGAAACGATCTGGTAAAAGTCGGTTTTTGAATTGGAAAAATTTATACGATTAAATAAGTTTTAGTTATATGCATAAAATGATTTTCAGCAGGGAGGAAGTAAAACTCCAAAAAAAGAATAATTATGCAGAAGTAACGGGGTTATTAAAAAAAAATTATTAGTTTGGAAATAATTATTTCAATTTAGTTTTAAGATATTTAACTAGAATTAAGTTATACGTATTTTAATAAAACCACTTATTTCAATTGTTAGCGTTATACGTAGCAATGTTTAGTTCATCAATATTTGCTCCGTTTTCTGGAGTAAACAATTTCAATAATATTTTCTAAATAAGCATCAATCATTCCACTTTTTACTTTTTATTTTAAAATTTCCTTTTCGAAAATAATTATTCATAAATTCAAGTGCTTCCAAATAGTGACATCTTCAAGGCATGTTGTCGAATAGCTGGGAAGTTCTTTTCTAACTTATTTTTTGTAAAATTCAATTAACCCCAAGTCAAATTTGTCTTTCAGATTTTTATTACTTAGCAATTCAGTTAATTTTATTTGAAAATTGGGGACACCTTATTAGCAGGGATTTTAAAAGGCTTCAAAAATAAATGGATTATCTTTTCAATTTTTCTGAAATGCACAAATCTTAATTTGAATTCGTTTTTTTTAAATTTGGTTAATGCTAAAACGAATTTATTTACATCAGACCATGTTCATTGCGACAATTTCGAAAAATGATTTAAATCGCGCTTTTTTATTGGTTTTCCCATAAAATTAGTCTATTTTCAGAGGTTTTGATACCGTTATAAACGTTATTTATCATATTATTTTTTCCTTGCAATTTTAAATTTAAATCATTGAAACGTTTCGTGATATCAATTAAAAACCCAAAAAAATCTGCTAACCATTCAGAATTTGAAAATTCAAACACATTTTTCTTTGTTTTACATAAAGGTAAGAATGATTTCTTTCAATTTCATCATTTTCTTTAACATTTTTTTCTGAGAAAGCTGCGGAACTTCGTAAAAATAAATAACATCTTCGCGTTTTGCATTGGTATCCGAACGAAAGGTCTGAAATTCACGGTCCTCTAGATTTAATAAAATTCACAACCTTGATTATAACTTTTATAACATCTGTTACGATATTTTCGAATAGTTTATGTTTTATTCTGTTATATAATTTTAATGCATGTGTAGCGCCCGATTTTCGAACCGCCATTTTTTGTAACCGCCCGTTGATCGGCTAAGACAGCCGAGGTCGATACCTTCTGCCTATTCGTTCCGTGCCGCTTCCAGGCATTCGAAAACACGTGTTTGTCTGTTTTGCTGACCATATTGTTTATCGCTCTACTCTCGGTATTCGTTGTATTCGCTCTCCGCTCGTAGTCGTTGTTCGCCTTGGCTCGTCGCTGGTTTTTTATTAATAAATCGTTCGCTTCGTCAATGTTCGTTCAACATCGAGCCACGAATAAAACTTTTAACGTCTTAATTTATTAATTTCAAAATAATCGTATTTAATTCGTAAACAACATCCCCGTAATTCACCGATTTAGCGCATAAATGTTGCTAATACGTAATGCAGTGATATTGCATTGAACATTCTTTTTCACTTTTCTTTATTAAAGGAACAGGCCCTTCATGTTTCTCTACCGTAGCTGGTACACTCGATTATAACTGCAGATAAATTTTCTAATCTCAAACTAAATCTGTTTCAATAGAGCTATCAAACTCAAAAATATTAAATTATTTTATAGTTTTCTTCATTGGATTAAAACTTACAACTTCTTTAGAAATTTCAAAATCATCATCAATACCGCAAATGAAAACTGTTAGTTGTGCTATATAGGACATGCTAGTGTTTTTATCAATGGTAATTGATTCGAAAAAAAAAAAATTGCAGTGCGATTTTTTAAGAACTTTTCTAATTCTTCTGTTCTCCGGATAAACTTATTTTTGAAAAAAAAAACATTTATGAGATTCTATTAGTGCTTCAGCAGCCGACTTCACACCTTACTTCACTAATTCACCATCAGTGAAGGGTTTTAAATTTCTGGCTATGTTTTCTGCTATAACATAACTTACCTTTACACTAGCTTCATTATGCAAATTTTATTTCCTAAGAATAAATTGTTGACTGTCATTTTTTTCTTAAATCCACTACTTTATTTATGTGTAGCTGAGACCTTTGTATTTAATAGCCTAGAGGGTCGTTGTGAGAGCCTAGTTACTTGAGCGCTTGACTTCTGTTACGGAGGTCTCGAGTGTTGATCCCAAGGGACGGGAAGAAATTATTGCAAATAATAAATAATTCGTAATGGAATGATGCGGAAGACAATGACAAACATGCATACCATCACATATGTGCTAGTTAATATACACAGACAGAAACACATAGAACTGCATATTTTGTATATCGATAAATTAAACATTCACAATATCAGTTTCAAGTGTAGTTTTGAGTGTACACTCGCGTAGCATAGAACAATTGCCGTGAATACTATGCCTATGTTTGTACAACTAGAATGTACAAGTAGATAGTCACAGCGCTCGGCGTCGAGCAATACGACTTAAGATGAGGAATTAGTTTTGCAGTGATTTTTTACATTGCATTCTTTCATTACAATGATTCGTTGTACACTAAACGTGCAGGTCAAAGAATTGTAACTGTCCATTTCTCCTGGAATACTCGTATTTCATCATTAATTTTACGTTTTTTATTAGCCGCCATAAAAAGAAATATATAAAACAGAAAAAATCAATGAAATATTTAGGATTTGAGCAACCAGCGAATGAAAATCGCTCGCGGCTTAAAAACTACGCGGCAACAAAAAATATTTTCAACAGTTTTAGAAATAAATGTAGTTCGAATAGGAAAATAACGGGGAAAAAAAAACGGTTTTTGAACGATATGAAATACAAACAGAGAACGCAACCGAAACGCAATTAAAACACATTTAAATAACGCTTAGAAAAATCAATTAAATTCAACAAAAATTTTCAAAGCTAAAACGCGAAGAACCGATTCTTAACTGAACGGTGGAAATTCAAGTCAAGAGACCGCTTCGGTCCACATGAATAAGACACGAAAATAAAACTAAAATCGTACACCGAAAATTAAAAAATGATGAATGCAAAAATGGAAATAATTCAAACTGTCTGTAATATAAATAAAGGAAACATTACTTCAAATATCACTAACGAAGCTCAAATTTCTAGGTTAATATTACGTTAATCTTGACTCAATTTTCTATTATAACGAACAATTGATCACATTTCTTGCGCTCTTAAACAATTAATTCGTTTTTTTCTTTTTATTTAAATGTATAAATTAATATATTACGAGAACTGCGATTATTCCGAATGTAGTTAGTGAATTGTTACTTTTTGCTTAAATTTAAACATTGAAAGTTGCATGATTACTTTCTTTTGATGATTTTCAGTGGTTTTTCTTGATAATGAAAAAAAAAATATATATATATATATATCCGCTTATTCAATTGTTTATTTACATTTGGGAGATCTATTTCATTGAAAATCTATATACAAAGAGTTGACTAGTAAACTGTTTGGCATTTCTGTTCGTTAGATAAAATTGAAGTCACTCCTCCCGATTTTAACGATGACGGTAGATTATGCAAAATGGTTCCTTGGGCAATATTTGATAACATTTTCGAAATTGTTCTATCTGTTTGTAAAGTTATATCAGAAAAAAGGGCATAGTCCGGTTACTAGATTCCAAATAAAATTCAACAATTCTAGCACATTTATTTTGGTTAGATTATGCTGCCTGCGAGTTTTAGTTATTTTGTTTGTAACGATAGAAATTTTAATTTTCTAATGAAATCCCTGGTATATAAAGATAATTTTTTCATTTCCTTTTATTTTTAGTAATTTATTATCGATTCTGAATGTGATGAACGTGTTATCTTAATGAATAATTGGATTGTTTTCTTTTGTCTTCAGATTCTATAGAGTAAAAAAAGAGAAAAGGATATTTCGCACCCCTTTAAGGTCAATTTATTACCCCTGATTTTATGTGGTTCTTTCTAAATATTTCACTTTTACTATTCTCAATTCTTTCTTTAATTACCTATTTCTGATTTTCGTTTTCTTTTTTTCTGTTTTTGTTTTCAGCCGGTATGAGCATAATTTAGTGTAAAACTTCTTCTTCTTTTCTTTCAGCATTTTCCCCCCGGGGGGCGGGATCTGCTTGACTTATACTAATATCCGCCGCGACGGCATCCATCCATCTTCTTTTCGGCCTACCTACCGGCTGTTTGCCATTGACCTGTACTCTGTCTACGAGTGCCAGCAGCGATTCACTTCTGGTTTCTCGAGCACGTTGTATGTGTCTATGCCATCTCAGCCTGCTCTTGCGCAGTTTATCCGTTATTGGCACGACTCCCATTGTTCTCCGGACAACATCAAATATGATCCGATAATCGTACACCTAGTGATCACCGTAGCATCCGCATTTCCATCACCTGCAGTCCCGCTATACAGGGCCACTGGACCGATGACAGTCCGATAAATTTTTGACTTTAACCTTATAGGCATGCGTCTGTCACACAGCACACCTGTCATTGACCGGCACTTTAGTCATGCTGCGCTAATGCGACCACGAACTGCATCGGATACACTACCGTCGTCTGCCTGTATATAGAATCCGAGATATTTAGAACTAATTGTCCAGGGGTAGTAATTCGCTGCCGACTCGGACAGATCCGCTGATGTTCGGGTCCGTTGTGAAATACTCGGTTTTCTGGACATTGACTTTAAGTCGATACTTCAACAATGGGTCGCTCTAAGCCTGGACTCTAGCTTGGAGAGCATCTTTTGTATTATCAGCTAGCACAATACCGTCTGCATATAGTAGTGTCCAAGGGACTGGAGTTTGTATATGTTTCGTGTGACGCTATCTTAAATAGTAGTGGCGAGAGTGCGGATCCCTGATGGGCCCCTAAATGTAAAACTAATACTTGAAAAAGAGGAAAAATAGGTTCCAAATAATGAAATAAGGATAGAATAAAATGTAACGTATATCATTGTTTACGTAATAAGAAATCATGTGTATGAAGGTAAAAGTTATGTTGTTAAAGGTACTTTACAGTTAATATTGCCATACTGAAATTTTACGATTTCGATGGAAATTATTTGTTATACTAAAGTGGCAAAAGAATAAAATTCGATCATTATAAATCGCTATAAAAAAGGGGAAAAAATAAGTGCTTTAGGAAGCCATGTCAAAATTGAACACGATTTTTATAACGTTTTTTGCATTGAAAGGTGTACTATGAAATTTAAGAAGTCATATAAATATTAACGATTAATTTGTATTTGTAATTATTATAGCACATGGAATTTTGTAAGGAATACGACTAATAGTTAGAATTTAATTAATATCTATTGTTTCTAGATTTTTATTTTATTTGGATTTTTCAAATTTGGATCAATCTTTACAAATATGTGTGAAAAAATGCCCGGATAAAGATTTAAAATCGCTTATGGAATTGAAGGATTTTTACGAAAAGACGGGAATATTTTTGTGTCGGTAAAGTGTTTTACGAATTTTTTTTTTTTTAGTTTATGTATTCTGTGTTAAAAAAAAAAAAAAAAGTTAAAAAAATCATTAAACTGTAACAAAACAGAACCGTTAAACTATTTTTACAAAGTATATGGAATTATTTTAATTTATATGCTGTTATTTATTTTACATTGATTAAGCGTCTTTTTATAATTATCTAAGACTTCAGATAAATCGTTCTTTATAATGCATTTCTGTTGTTGCAGCTGACAATCAGAGCTAAACTTATTTTCCTTGGCACTGTAGAATAGTGTAACTGTAATTTAAAAATGAACTGCGATAATTTTCGTACATATCTCTTAAGTTCTTATAATTAATATTTCAGATTTATTACAGAACTATGAAAATACATTTTTATGTGGTAATTTTTCTTTATTGGTTATTAAAGGTTTGTTTTAATTTTACTATTTAGATTTAGAAATTTTCAGAATAAATTTTAAATGTTGCTTTTTTTCCCTTGGTGTTATTTTTTTTTTATACTAGATACGATGTGAATTTAACTGAAATTCAGTATCCAGAATATTTTTTCCCGATGCCTGATAGTGTACCGTCCATTAATATAAGCGAAATTACTGGTTCTTCTCACGGGCCTTGCCCTGTGTTTCCAGTTTATAAAAGGTAAGCGTTAATTTTATTGTATAATACTAAATTAATATCTTTCAAAAATTGTATTTTCTACCTAACTGGAAACTCGAAAGAACAAACATATGAAGTTTAAACTAAACATTACTTGTTTTCATCAATTCACGTTTAAATTGAAATTAAACCATATAAATCATATTTTTGAAATAAATCATTTTTCGATTAATTACCGGCGAAGTAAAAGTAATAAATTTTGTTTTTTCTTTATACCTTGGCTTCATGATGATTTTGTTAAAATGAAGATTGATTATTAATTTTTCACCTTCACTTTAACTTTATTCTTTCTTCTTCTTCTTTGATTTGTAACCGTGCCGTATCCTGCTAATTGGGCCATAGGCACGGAAGGAAAGGTATTATATTAGATTAAAGGTAGGATGTTTGTATTATTGAGGAAGAGGAGGAGTTTAGTTTCGGCGGAGGAGGTACGCCGCAGTATGCTAGGAAGATTATTGGGAAGGCCAGCGAGCTGGCGTTGGAAAGTATAAGTTGTGCAGGAAGTTGGGATGTGGGCGATGGTAAAGGAGGTATTACATGCAGGACGGGTCGGCCGTTCTTCTTTTGCAAACAGAAACTGATGCGTAAGACGTGTATGTCCGGACCGAACGCGGCAGAGGACTACATCATTCCTCCTGAACGTTGACATTACCGAATTTGTGGGTTGCAGTTGTTTCTTAATTTTATGCTGGAATATTTTATCGAATCAATTTATTCTATTATTTTGTTTTTTATCGTGCCAAACCTCATTGTACCATTTTATAAGTTGTACCGTGCCGGTACTAGTATATATACATATATATATATATATATGTGTGTGTGGGTGTGTGTATAATATAACGAAGTAACAGTCGTATAACAAGAACTGTGAAGGTCATAGCAGTTCGCTATGATTGCAACGAAATAGTCTAAATTAATAATTCTCGCAGTTTTTAATGGTATATAAAAATTTTCATTCGGAAAGTCGCGAAATGTTCATTTTATTTATTTATTTTACATAATTCAGGTGTAGAAAAACTGAAAAAGATGAGAAATATTAAATCATATCTTCGATCGTATCCAAAAAATCTAATTAATAAAAGTTTCGGTAAATGTGGAAAAAGGGGAGAAATATGAACCAATAAATTATCATTTGAGGAAATAAATATCAAGAAAAGAGTCAAAACAAGTCTTTTTTGTACGAATTTCTGTATAAAACGAGTTCTTTCTATGATTCAATGTACTCAAATTTTTAATTTTCAATTAATTTGATTATAATAACGGAAATTATTTTACGATTTTCATCGCATAATTGTCGGCTGAAGTTGTTGCTAAGGCACGATGCGAAAGAAACAAACAGGCGTTCTCAAATACTATTAGAATATTCCCAATTTTTAATTTTTTTCTTGCATTCTGATTAATATTGTAATAATTTCCAAATTTTCAAATAAAAAATAGAAAAAAATTAAAACATCAAATAGTTGACCAAATTTTTTTCAAGATTAGAGACATAAAAAAAATCTTTTTATTTTCAATAACTATTTTTCATTTGTTTATTTTTTATGTTATTGTTATGTATTAGGTGTTAGTTCGTGATTTGCACCGAGGTGGTCATTACAATTAAATAAAGGGACGGGAATAGTATGCGAGATTAATTGTTTGGTAGGATTTCAATCAGGCATTACGAGTAAAGCGAGTGTGAGAAATAGATTCATAATGTAGAAGAATGTGTTTGAATAGAAATGAGAGGTCACCGCTTAGTTTTTATGACTGCAATCACGGAGATCAGTGCTTACTAATTTCGATGGAAATGAGAAGAAAAAATCATTGATCAAAAAAATGTTTAAAAGTAACGTCAAATAATTAATAAATATTTACCGAAATGGTAATTATAAAAATCAAAAACGAATGTATACAAATATTTATAGAATTCATTTTCATGTATTATCATTTTATTTTTTTTTATTTTTTGTTCAGTTCATTGTTTTCAAACATAGACATATTTTGCATACGTATAACTCATTCTAATTCAAAATATATTTGGGATAAATTTATTAAGATTTCTTTATTGCTTGATTTTTCTAGTACTATCTTGAAATTTGTTTGACCTACAATTATTAGGGAAATCCTAATAGGATGATTCAGAAACGACAAAAGTATCAAATAAAAATCAATAACTTGCGAACGGTATGATTTATAAACTTCAAAATTGGATCATAAATTACAATTAAAATCCTCTTTAAGGCAATCTATAACTTCAAGCTAATCGATTATCTTGAGCGGCAAAAACCCGTCAAGAATATGTAATATGGAATTTAAAATGACTTAAAAAGTCATTTAAAAATTCATAACTCATCGCCAGATAACCCTTTAAATGTAAAATTCAGAATATAAAACAAAACGCTGAAGCTCTTTCGTGGAATTAAAAATTACGGTTAAAAAATTCGAAAATAAAGTTTAAAGAAAAACTGAAGAATTAAATGACCTATGTCCTAGGGGTTATTTATGTAGTAATTTCCCTTTAATGTTTTTATATATGATTGTTTATTTTACGTTTTAATCTTTAATTTATTGCACATGCAGATTGCTTAATATCGAAAGCTGCATCAGGAACAGATAAAGGTGAATCATATTACATAAAGTAAATATTTTGCTATTAATTGATTTTGACTTTTTTCTGTTATTTCTTCGATAAACTCCGATTTAAAATATTTCTTATCAGATAAAAAATATTGAATAACGATTTTTAAAAACTTTACTAAAAAAAAAAAGAACAGTACTATTCCCGCAGTTGATATAATTACTCCGGCTTCTAAAAATTCAAACATTCGGTAAAAAATTTTTATTTACAGTATTATGTATACATTTAAAACATTTTTTTATTAAAAAAGAGGTTTTTGCAGACTTACTCTGTTTTATACAATATGATATTGTAAGTTTAATCTTATAATATCTTGTGTGCGGCTATTTTTAAGTGTACCGTATAATACATGGTGTATGCCTTATTAAGGATATTTTCGTTTATATAAATGTATGTATCGCATGGTATAAAATTCGACAATTTTGTTTTCAGTTCATCTGTGCTAAATCGATGTATACCTGATACGATACATAGTGCTAATTCTATTTTAATTAGTAATATGTATGGCATGCTAAACAGTTGGGATTTATTAGAAGAAATATTATCCGACATATATGAAAGTTGGAATTGGGTTTTAATTTTGTTATTATTTTCATTTTGTAAGTTTGTGTTTATTTAATATTTTTTATTGCAAGTTCCCTTTTTGCTGCCATCTTCCTTAATTTCAAATAATTCCTTTTTAAATTCGTTTTAATTTACAGCCAATTATTAACATCTACGAATTATATTGCAGTTATTTGATTACGTTTTTAAAGCCATAGAAGTAGTGATCAGCGGCTATTTTAGCATTAAATTTATTAACTTCAGTAGATAGAATTATCCCCAAGGTAATTTTTAAATATTATGAATTTTATAATATTACCCAATAAAAATAAATACAATTTAATATTAAAATAATAAAATTCTTCAGGGTCTTTTATTGTCTTTTAAATTTATGTCAAAAAATTTTTATTAACACTTTAAATTAAAGTTTCAAAAAATATAAAATTATTATCTCATTAAGTTTACAATTACTAAACTATTTATTATGTTACTTTAATATAGAAAAAATACTGTAGCTATTAAAAATTTCATTCGTTGAGCGTAACATATATATAATTAGAAGCATAAAAAATGTTTTTATTAAACATGTAAATCCTTAAAAAACTATAATAATTTAATCATAAGCAAATTAGAGAAAAAATACAAATGAATTGATAAAATTTAAAAATTAAAAATATCTAAACTTATTTTTGTTTTATTTTGTTTTGCTTATAATGTACAATGCACGATTATAATTAATTATTAATAATTTTCTGTAAATCTTCGGAAATTATCTAAAAGCAAGTTCCAAAATGCGATTTAAACTTTTACGCCATTAAAATCCATTTATATATATATATATATATATATATATATATATATAATTACTAAAATATTATTATTGCTTATCAGGCTTTAAAAATAACATAGTAATTCAGGCCATGGACGGTTGCTCCGAAAGAGTTCAAAGTCTTGAACCTCCCAGTTCTAATGATAGAAACGATAAATAATTTTACGATAAAAGAATAATTTTTAACTATACGAAAAATTTCAAAAAAGTATTTTAAAAATATCGTAATAAATATGTTTATTAAAAGAATCATGTGATCAATCAATACCACATAATTATATAAATTTTCAGTCTTGCTACGCTGTAACTACTATTATAAATGCGATAGCACCTCGAAACGACTAGTTCGGCGATCACATTATCGCTGCAATCTGTAATTAAACACGAGGACTCTATATATGTGAGCCCTTTTCATCTATCTAAAATATGTTCGAGAAAGGAATTAAGTCGTGGTTTTCCGATTGCAACTTAACGTTACTTGAAGGCTTTTGTAAAATGAGCCCTGAGCGACCGCGCTGGCTAAACTTCTATCGCTTACACAGTTCTTGAATTTGCAATGGGGCACAGTTGTGTTTCGTATTGTGTGCTTAAAATGAATAAAACATGGTCAGGATTACGATTCAGTGACCTGAAATATTTAAATCAAAGAGCGGAAAAGCATGAACTTTCAGCTTGTCATGTAAATTACTGTACACAAATAGCTTTGATGAGTTCTGTATAATTCTTCGTATAAGCTAAATGTTATGTTTTGCAGAATTATAAATGTATATTAACAAGAGTAGTTAACTGCGTAAAATTTCGCGAAAAGTTGGAATTATCCTCAAGAAGACTGATGAAACAAACAATTCATAAAATCTTAGGATTTTTAAAGAATTAATTGACTTTTCATCGTAATTGTACATAAGTTTAAAAAAGCATTTAAAAACTACTGGGGAATGCCAGGAAGAGATTAAAATGTGGGAAAGGAAAATTAATTTATAGCAATTCAGTGTGACGTAACTACAGATATTTCAAATCAGTGTCAAATGACAATTATGTTTAGATACTTCCATAATGACAATATTTATGAAACGTTCTACAGCTTTTTTAAAAATTACGGATAGATTAGCTGACGGTTTAATGCAGTATGTAAAAAAAAAATTAAATACTCCGTATATTGCTTAAACCTAGACGAAGCACATGTTTGTACAATCCAGAACAAAACGGAAAGTTAAACATGCTCATTTTATTTACTAATACACATCAACTAATTTTAATTATGCAGAAAGCAATAAGGCAAAATCCCAAAGTAATTCTTTTTCAAATTAATCTGTTAGCCTTAATTTTTCCCGAGTTCTACTCACCGATGCGACGTATGGGAAGAATTGTAAATTGAAAATCACAATATCACTCGTATCGTAAATACTGTTTTTGAAAATCGAGAAAATTAATAGAGCGTCATGAAAAATTAGAAGGAAAGTGTAATAAAAATATTACTTGGAAAGAAATTGCTTACGGAGAACTTCAAGAGATTCCGATTTTTAGCTTAACTCATTTTGTACATCATGCCTCATTGGATTTTTATTCAATCAATTTCAATCTAAAAATAAAGATAGTAGCCAACTTTTAAAAAAAATATAGGGAAATTTCAAAGCATTGTGTCCACTTTTCGAAGTTCAAATGTGACAGAATTCTAATAAATCAATAACCGAAGCAAAGGATGAAAAGTGGAGATAAAAAATGAAAATGCTGCTGTTACCAAAGAAGTTTATGGTGCAATAATATTTCAAATAAAAGAAAGACTTTCATGTAGGGATCACTTAGAAGCTACACATTATTATTAACCATCGATAACGGCACTAATTATTTCGAGCAGATTCCGACTTCAGCTTTTGTATTTGTTATTTAAATAGCTGTCCTATATTAGACAAAATCAAATTAACTACTTCACTTTTAGGTAAACTTTAATATATTATCCTATTTTAATAATCATGCTCTATCAGTGTTACCTTTCTGCCAAAATATTTACATGTATATACATTTTCATTTACTTCACTTAAAATCGAAAAGAAATTTTTCTCAGATTTATTTTATTTATTGCCGAATTTGGAAACAGTTACTTTGTTTTGTTGATTTCTAACCGAATGGTAACTTTAGTGGATAATTTTGATCTGCAGAATGTAATTATTTATCAAGTATATGAACAGTGCTTCTAGGTTCCGATCATCCAATTTGCGTTTTAATTTTTTGATCTTTCTGAATTTATAAAATTAAATTTTATTTACAGATTTAAAAAGAGAATGAAATACTATATCAGGGTGGCCATCCAACCGGGAAAACCGTGAAAAAAAGTAAAAATAGTCAAACGATAGTTTTAACAAAAAATGACATTTGAAGCGAAAAATGAATGCACTTTTTAATGTACTTTACTCAATAATAAATTACGAAGTTCTTTTTTATTTGTATAAAGTATGCTCCGGAGATCAAACGTTATCAATAGTAACAAAAAGAAAAAGTTTAATTTTTCTTTTACGATTTGCCTAAAATTTTTTGGTTAAAATTCTATAACAGCAGATTTATTTCGCGATGAGTAATATTTACATTTATTGCTAGTATGTTTTAGTTAAAATGTTAACAAAACGCGTAAAAAATTTTTTATTATGCATTTTAGGTTATCGGGAGGGTTGCCCCCCCCCCCAGTAAAATTTTTAGTGGGGTTTGAGTTCCGTAAACCTTTTAAAGCCAGCGTGTATTTACAAATGTAAATATTGGTCGTCAAATAAAGTTTATAAATCAGAACTATTTAAATGGGGAAGAGGTAAATCAGTTTGTTATAAACTTCATTATTAAGTTTCGTAATAATAAAGTAATTATATATTGCAAGGGCGTGGCCAGGCGATGAGCCTGGAGAGGGGGCAAGATGATAGAAAGAGGATATGAGTTATAGGAAAAATAAAATTTATAAGTTGTAAAGACTTAATATTTTATTAAACAAGAATAAAATCTTAATTAAAACATAATTTTCGTGGGTTTCTGGCAAATTGTTCTACTAGTTTATTATAAAAGTCTTCCAAATTGTCCGTGATTACGCGCCTATGAATACTCATCATGACCAGTTGATTAAAAAGTTTCAAGGCTCTAGGGAGCGGGCAGCTGCCCCCTCGCGCTGGCGACGCCCATTATATATTGCTTGAGTTAGTTAATGATAATTATAACGGTAAAATATTTAAAATGTGAATAGAATAACTTTAAAAAACTAAACAATTTTGTTTGCAATTTTTTTTTTTCTAACTGATATTTTAGTTTTGCTTCAATTTTTTGTATTTAAAAATTATATTTGAATGGCCACTATGCATTCGTATTTTTTTTATGTATGAGCAAAGATATTAGCACTAGTACAACAAACATAAAAAAATAAATAACAGAATGAGGGGACTATTTTCTAGTATTATCCGGTATTAGCAAAAGTAAATGTTGAATAATGCTTGTTCGAACAAATGAATAATATTATTTAAATTATTTAGGTACTTCATTGATTGTTATTGCCACAATGTACATACTAGCTAGTGTTATTTCATGGTTTATTATGGTCGGTGTCAGTATCGCTTTCATCGGTTAGTATGCCATTATTATTTCTTGAAAACGTTTTAAGTTTATTCAATTTAATTTAGTCGAATTGCATTTATTAATTTTTTCCCGAAAAACAGTTACTGGCATATTTTTTGGTAATAATAAACTTATGTCTAATCGCAAACGGTTATAATACGAGTACTCATTACATTTTAGGTTTTATTTTTACTTACATGTATATTTCTTCGGTTGCATTATAGGTCGAATAGTAAATCGAAAGTTTGACCACTAATTTATGAATTATTTATAGTACCAAGCACCAAGAAGGTGTCCTATTGGCTGTTACTTCTTGCATGTTCTTAAATAGTTAATTTGACCGTTACAACACGCAAATTTAATCAATACGTCGTATTTTATTAATCGATGCTTTTATCCAATATAGTCTCCATTTACAACGAATAAGGTCGTTACTTCTTAAAATGAAATTTTAAATTTATATATGTTTCGATCGAACGTAAGTTTTTAAAATTTTAAATACGGCAATTAATTATTGTCTGCCGTAAGTTATTTAATAAAAAAAAGGGAGACGGGCTTATTTAATTTGTGTGTTTACGATTTCTTATTCACTTAATTAATTAATTAAAAACTATTTAAAATAATTTTGCTTAATTTCAAATAATGAATTCATTAGTTGAATCGTGTTTACACATTTTTCTTTTCTTGAGAGTAACGATAGCAGTTGAAATAAAAATATATTTATTTTAAATATTTTTCTATGCTGCAAGTAAAATAACTCAAAAAATGTCTGTGTATGTTTTAATTATTATTTTTTAAATCAATAATTAAAATTTAGGAATTTAATTTTACTTTTTTTGTTACTTCCCTGAATTCGAAGTATCCATAAAATATTAAAGTTTTTTAAATTACAGACCTCAGTTTACATTTCCATTTTTAGGAATAATTTTCATGCGTATAAACTTTTAGATTTAAAAGAAACGCGCTTCTATATTTGAGCAACATAAGTAATAAAAGATATTTTTTCACAACTTCAAATTCACGTTTCAAATTAAAGTGGGGGGGGGAGGGTGTATAACCTCTTTCTTTTTGAAATCGGTAAAAGTTAACAAAAATCGACGTTATTAGGATTGTACGGTTACTTCAGTATTAAAAATAGAATTATATTAATACATTACGCAGCATAGTATTTTCTGTGTGCTAATTTACATGAAATTTTGTTTCATATCTGTTCATATTACAATTCAACTCCATACTTGTTCTTTTCCGCATAGTGCAGTTTCGTTCAAAATGAAGGTTATGATAGTAAATAGACGAAAAAGATAAAAGATCATTTCGTGTATTGAAAGCTGCACAACTTCGTGCTTTTCATTTACATCTTAAAAATAAAATTTTATAAAAATGATAACATTTTTTGATCTGTTCGCTACGCATATAATATAAATACATATGTATATCCTTTAGCATTTGCGAACAAAAAATGGTGACCGATTTTAACGTTCATGAAGTATAAAATTCTGAATTTGCGCAATAAAATCTATGTATATTTAATTTTTGCGTTTACCGACTTTAAATGTAGCGTTTTTTATTTTTTTTGTTTGTTCGCTCATAACTTGTGCCCATACCGATTTCGATAATTCTAAACTGGCATGTTTTGAAGCGAACTTCAATTATTTCTATGCTATTAAAAAGAAATGTCAAAATACGAGTAGGTTCAACTTTTGTGGTTACACCAAAACCGTTGATTTATGTAAAACATAAAATTATGTTACAATCACTAATAAACCAGGTTGTCCAAGTGCTGTATCAAAAAATAAATAAATATAAACATAAACGTAAAAGCAAGAATAATTTTGGTTAAAGTAGAGGAACACTTTGAGGTGAAGAAAGAAGTAAAAGAAGAAGACTTGCTGTTATTATTTGTATGAGCTTAAGGGAAAATATTTAGAAAATTAAATTGGGGGAAAAAAGTACTATTAATATTAATGAAAAATTCTAAAAAAGTTTATATTTTGCAAATAATTTTATGTGTTTAAAGATGCGATAAAAAAATTAAACGAAACAGACAAAGAGGTGGGCGTGAATAAATAAAGCAAAAATAGTCGCAAATATTTAAGAGAAATACAAATCTAGATAGATCAACAAAATATTGAATGTTATGAATATGTTTTATTTAGAACAAAAAGTAAAGTCGAAAAATATATATAATATATTTTTTTCCCTACCCTGGGCGCGCCAGCGGCCTTGACCCAACAACATGATAAATCAAGAATAGCTAGGCGGTCAGAAGTGGAACTCACAAAGGACAGCAGCAGCGGAACAAGTGAAAGCAATGGAATGGAAAGGATATAGGTAGCGTTAAACGGAGTAGGAAGACCCAAAGCTAAAATTTGGACGCAAAGAAGGGAGCGTTAGTTAAAAAGTGTAGAACATTCGAAAAGGATATGATTTGAGTCACAAATACAAGAAGGCTCGAAAGCGCGAAGAGAGCAGAAAGAAGAAGGTGTCAAAGCGAATTTTCGAGAAGAAGGGAGTAGAGAATGATTGATTCTGAGTCTAATTAAGGAAACAACAGTGGAACGACGACAGACAGGAATAGAGTGAAACCAAGGCAGGAAACAAGGAACCGGTTGAATAAGACAGTAGCATGAATAATGATTAGAGAATAAAGATGGATACATGTCTAACCAAAGTCTGGAATGACTAGAGCGTGATAGGGAAAGAATGTCCGAAAAAGGGAATAAGTCGAGAAAAGGAGCATTGCGGGCGGCTGAGTGAGCTAAAGAGTCAGCTCAGTTATTGCCCTGTATATTGAAATGACTAGGAACCTATCGAAAGTCTATGGGAATGGAACGGAATGAGAACAAAGAGGAGAGGAGAGATCGAATAGAGAGAATGATGCCGTCAGAGGAATAGGAAGGAGGAGAGGAGATGGCTTGAAGAACGCCTTTGAAGTCAGAAACGATTAGGAATCTGTGAACCCCATTTGTAGAGGATATAAAATAAATGGCACCAAGAATTGAGATCGATTCGGCCTAGAAGATAGAGCAGAAAGAAGGAAGTCTGAAGGACTCAGAGTGTAGAAACGTAGGAGACGTAAACTCTTGAAACCATCCGTGAAGATTAAAACATGGAAAGAAAAAGAAGAGTCCAGTAGCTGAAGAAATTCGAAGTTGATTACATTGTGAGAGGAAGAATTAGCTCGGATCGGAGGGAGGAGAAATTGCTAGGGTGCCATATGCTATTAAAATCATAAGAAGAGTAAGTAAGATTGTTATAAGAGAGAACGTAGGAAGAACATTTGGAAACACGAACAGCTATATGCGATAGAATCGGAATTCTATGAGGCGTCAATGATTTTTGAAAATAAAGATAGGAAGGAATACAATTGGATGAAGAAGTAGGGAGGCGTTTTATTAAAAAACGATAACCGAGGAGTGAACGACGAATGAATAGAGGTTGAGTGGCAGATTTAGATAAAATTGCAGGAATAGGAGATTTTAAAGCGCCAATGCATAGACGAAGGCAGGAATTTTGAATTGAGTCGAGTTTCGAAAGGAGAGATTTAGAGGCATTGCCATAAATAAAGGAGCAGTAGTCGAGTTTGGACCGAATAATTGATTTGAACAGAATTAAAAGAATACACGAGTCGCCACCTATTTCATATCTTATTGGCATTAAAGAGTGTAAAAGCTGACGTGTTTATGATCTTCATTGTATAGAAAATGATTCTTTAGAGACGGATACGGTATTTACATTTACATCGTTGACAATACTTACAACATTATTGGCATCGTTTACATTATTTGTATCATTGGCAACGGTTATTTACAACATTGACATCGGAAGTATGCGTCGTTATCGAAAGAAGAGGACGTACTAAAATAGGAGATATAGTGGCGCGCTCCAAGTGCGTCCACGTGTCGCGAAAAGACGGCATCAATGCACGTGAAATTGCTTGATGTAGAAATGGTTAGTTCATTCGTCAGTCGAGTCCGCATTCTGCGCGCATAAATTACATGGATGTGGGACCGTGCGACCCTCGCAAATCCAAGTGAAGATCATCACCGAGGACCATTTCAGTGCCTTGTACGGAATCTACGTTAAACTGATCGACGTCTACGATGCGGAAGAAGAGGCGTATAGCCTGAGGAAACTCGCGGTCGATGAATTCACGATTCAAGAAACGACACTGGATCATCGCTTTCTCCTCTGGAAGCAAGGGCTGACCATCACCAATCTTGGTTAGTACAGATGAAAAGGCGACATCGGCTTGTTGCATCGCTTGCACGAACGGGTAGTAATGTAGCGACAGCCAGATAATTCCGCAGGAAAACTTTTTACTGTGTCGCTTGTAAATCTGTGTCTGGCAAACGGGCGGTAGTTGACGGTGGTCGCCGGAAAACACCATGTCCATACTCGCGGACGGAGGTACATGATCATGCATAATGTGTTGAAATCAAAGATTTCTGTTCAAGGAGAGCGGATCCGATCATATATACTTGCGAACACTGTGCGAAACGCGTTCACTGCTTCAACTGGGAGGCCCATCATCTTTTGTGAGTTCCTGAAATGAAAAACAGCGAGTACAGTAGATCCGATACAATGTATAAATTATACTTTTTTTTTGCATTTCTATGATAAGATTTTATGGTAAAATTTCGTGGACAAACAAATTTTTAGAATGACCCCCCAAGCCAAAAGAAATATTCATGTCAAAAAAAAAATTAACTAAAAAAGAAACAAAACGCGGCGAACGTATAACAACCTCCGTTTTTTTCAAGTCGATAAAAAGCGCCGAATTTTTAATAAACATGTACATATATTCAGAATTTTACACTTTGCAAATGTAGGAACCGCGTTTGTTAAGAGTCGGCTGTATAACTGTAATTCTTACGCTGAGAATATGAAGGAAACTTATTACATTTTTTCATTATGTTGACATTTATTTTTTAATGTAATGAAAGTGTTTCGTAAAAACCATTAATCAAATCCGCGTGTTGTGGCATAAAGTGTCGTACAGTCAGAAACTGCTACACAAACTGTGAATGAAAAAATGGCATAATTAATTAATGCTGCTCTTTTACAAGAATTATAGACTATCATCTGGGGCCCATGACCAATGGTGAGGTCTGAAGGATCACGTTTTATTGTGCATATTTGTAATAACTGACAAATAAAATGTATTTTTAATACTACATTTATGAAGTACATTTATTTTTTAAACAGCTGTAATATTTACATATTATGATAATTGTGCTGAATAAAGTAGAAGTAAATACTAATTACAAAGACAAGTTTACAACTGGATATAATGATCAAAATTAAATATTAACAATCAAATTCCGTTCATTATAGTCAAATTACATTGATGAATGGTATCTGAAGCTTTTTATATAAATTGTGTTATAGAATAAAAAATTAGGAAAAAATAAATACCGTATTTACGACCATTTTTTTTAAAGTCGGCTAAAATCAAATATTAATTCCCCGAAAGCTGTTACTTTTATACGTGAAATTTCTTATTTTAATATTACTATTATTACTACAATTTAATTTATTAGTCGTTATTTGTTAAAGCTGTTACCGGTTTATTGTGGTGGACATACATAAGTATCAAATGTGAATTAAATGAAACTGCGGAAGAAAAGCTATTAGATGAATCTGTCAAGAATGAGGAAACATTCCTGTGGTGCGCAATTATTTCAACAGTGATTTCGGTAAAATTGAATAATGTGGCACAGTAGCAAGTAGTAGTTTGTTTTTGTTTTTTGTAAATAACCTTTACCGTAAAATGTTTACATTGCCGTAGTGAACGATACATTAATAGTTTTTTTACCAGTTTGTTTTTAAAACGGAAATTTACATTTTAATCGTATACAGTTGTTGAAATTCGAGAAATTTTAAGATTTGAAACATTAAATATTGTAAAACAATACCAAATAATCTTTATGGTACGTTAAAAGTGTACAGAAAATATCGAATATATTAAACTAATTAAACCTTTTTACAAACTATTAGGGGTGTGAATAAGTCTTTCCCGTTTTTTTTCCAATTTTGAGCCTTTATTGTGAAAAAATGGTTACAAATGAATTATTGAAAGTATTGGCCATCGCTAGCTACAACTTTTTCCCATCTTTCTGGCAACATACGAATCCCGTTGCGAAAAAATTCGACCGGTTTGGCCTCTATCCAGTCATCCACCCATTTTTTGGCTTCCTCGTAGGAATGGAAGTGCTGGTCATCCAGGCCATGCGTCATCGATCTGAAGAGATGGTAATCAGACGGAGCAATGTCTGGACTATACGGCGGGTGGGGTAGGACTTCCCATTTGAGCGTTTCTAAGTATGTTTTCACCGGCTGTGCAACATGTGGGCGAGCATTGTCATGTTGCAAAATAACTTTGTCGTGCCTGTCGGAGTATTGTGGCCGTTTTTCTCGCAGTGCGCGGCTTAAACGCATCAATTGTCGTCGATAGACCTCGCCTGTGATCCTTTCATTCGGTTTCAGAAGCTCATAGTAAACCACACCTAGCTGGTCCCACCATATACAGAGCATGAGCTTGGCGCCATGAATATTTGGCTTGGCCGCCGATGATGATACATGGCCGGGTAGTCCCCATGATTTTTTTCGCTTCGGATTATCGTAACGGATCCACTTTTCATCGCCAGTCACGATACGATGCAGAAAACCCTTTCTTTTATGTCGCTGAAGCAGCTGTTCGCAAGTGAAAAAACGCCGTTCGACGTCTCTCAGCTTCAGTTCGTACGGCACCCAATTTCCTTGCTTTTGTATCATTCCCATGGCTTTCAAACGCTTGGAAATGGTTGTTCGGTCAACTCCCAATGCTTCGGCAAGTTCTTCTTGCGTTTGACACGAATCTTCATCAAGCAAAATCGCCAATTCTTGATCTTCAAAGATTTGCGGCCGCCCGGAACGCTCCTTGTCTTCCACGTCGAAATCGCCAATTTTGAAGCGCCGAAACCATCCGCGAACACTTGAATCATCGACGCAACCTTCTCCATAAGCTTCCTGAAGCAATCGATGCGCCTCGGCAGCAGATTTCTTCAAATTGAACCAATAAAGTGAAACTTCCCGCAAATGACGTCGACTCGGCTCAAATTTCGACATTTTCACGATATAAAAAATTAATGCTGCGAAAAAATTTTAGATAACGTGTTAGTGTGGAATTATTGACAGATGAATAAGCTTTGATTATGACATATGTTACCATTGAATACTGGCACAGTAATGGTGTTGCCATCTCTTGCAAAAAAACGGGAAAGACTTATTCACACCCCTAATATTATTACATCCATAATTATGGCATTTCAAAAT
This sequence comes from Icerya purchasi, assembly GCA_039619475.1. Lineage (NCBI taxonomy): Eukaryota > Metazoa > Arthropoda > Insecta > Hemiptera > Monophlebidae > Icerya > Icerya purchasi. The sequence continues at coordinate 72,721,901 of CM077115.1, read as the reverse complement.
CTGGAACTAGTCGGCAATTTTTAATTGATTAGTTGTAATATATATGTATATCTGTTTATTTATTTTAACGTATTGTATGACATGAAAATGTGTGCTGACAAAGATCAGAACTGTTATAGTATCGAAAAAATCTACAATTTATTAAAACTTAATTAGCCTGACTTTTTTCCACATTCACTTTTACATTTTCCTTAAATTAATTATTTCTGCAACTTTAATTTTTCTCCTCAATAAAGTTAATTTTAACTATTTCATTTTTTCGGGCATTTCAAATAATGGAATGTCTTTTTTACTTTCAGCGTATCTGTAAAAATAATCGACTAAAATTATTCCCGTTACATTGAGGAGCTTCAATTCCATTTATTAAATGTCCATGGTTGAGCCGCGTGTGACCCAATCGGAGTCTGATAATGACTATATTATCCCTTCGATTTAGAAGTGAGATATTCCACAGTGATACTAAAGACTTGATCGATCAAAGTTTATTCGTTTGTGATGTTTACTGCCATTTTCTCTGCCATAAAGCCTTTAAACCACATTTTATATGAATCTTGAGATCGGTTGCTGGAACAGGAATGCTTGGCACTAGCAAAGCCATAGCAGCCTTCTTTAGAGCCGTTTCTGCCAGTTCATTCCCTCGAATACCAGCGTGGGCAGGAATCCGCAGGAACGTTACTGTCCAATCTGGTCTCAACGATAATAATTTGAGAACTTCTTTGGCTACCGGATGTTGAATAGGGCGTTGAGTGCTGAGAGAAAATCTGAGCGCATTGCGGACGATTAGTGTGAGTCTGATCTCATGCGAAAATCGACAACGAGTGAGATACCATATAGTTCGGCGGAGAGGATAGAAAACGGTTCCGGAAGTGAATAACGAGTCGGAGCCGAGACGCATCGGTGTAGAAAAGAGACGAGCCAGAAGTTCGTGTCCGAATGTTTTGCTCTATTTGCTCGATGGATGTGCAATCCCTTCTCAAAGTGAGTATTGAGAGATCTATCTTAATTGGGTTGTCATCCCACTGTGGAATTAATGCATTCGAGAACCTAAGTACCGATATACCTGTCCGAAACTGACTGCGACTTTCTTGGAGAAAGCGGGGTTGATGATGAGACCAAACGTGGCGATGAAAAACCGGAAGCATTAGATTGTATCTAAAGGCCATTTTGACGATTCAGAGTGTGAACTGTCAATCGGTGTAGTGCGAAATTCTCTAGTAACCAAGCGGAGAGCTGAATTCTAGACGACGTTTAGAGAGTTGAGAGTAGAGAGGCTTGCTGTGAAATATAACGCAGCTGCGTGCTCGCTTTTAGACCGTATCAAACAAAGATAGATTCGTAATAGAGAAGTTCGGTCAGCACCATAAAAGGTGTGAGCCAATTTCTTTAAAATGTTTATTTTCTGGGTACAAATTTTTTTAATATGGTTTAAGTGAAGCTTCCAAGACAGCTTTTTATCTAAAAGCAATCCAAGGTATCGGACTGATGATTCGTTTTGAAGGAACGTGGCCTGAAGATCGACTTCATGTGCACAGTTACGAATGCAGCAGAAGTACATTGCGGAAGTTTTGCTACTTGAGAAGCATAATCCATTTCTAAAGCACCAGTTCGCCAGTAGATACAGTTCGACAATGCACGAAAATTGTCAGGTCATCAGCGAACAGTAAGCTTCTGACTGGAAAATGAATAGCATCTGCCAAATCGTTAATCGTAATGTTGAAAAGTGTCGAGCTCAACACTGAACTCTGTGAAACACCAGTTATTAGAGGGCGTAAAGAAGATGATTTTTCCCAATTCGCATGAAGAAATTCTGGTTGGTAAGAAAATTATAAATAAATTTTGTCAAGTTTCCAGAGAAATTCCATGGGAAGAGTTGACTCACGATTTTGTGCCTTGGTATCTTATCAAAAGCCTTGAATAGGTCAAAGAAGATAGCTAATATCGATACAGGGGTATGTTTTAACATAGCAATATGTAGGCCATCGTATCCTAGAGCTGTTTCTCTAGTGGATTTGATGGCATTCTTTGGTTCCCTTAAAGTAATTTCTTTGTTATAAGGTTCTGAGCCTAAGCTTCTTGTAGGAAAATTGAACGATTGAAGGTCGGTAAAGATGTTAGGACAGCTTGAAGTTTGCTGGTAGTGGTCTGCAAAGTGGCAACAATTTCGTCTGGTTTGAATACGTTCCTCTGACCTACATTAAGCATAGTTGGAAATAGGAAATAGTATGGCTGTTCAATAGACCGATTTTAGACCGGACAGTGCTGAACGGCGTTGATGCTGTGATTGTTGAGATAAGTTCAAACTAGGAAATCCGCTTAACGTACTTGATAATTCATCTGACTTTGACGCGAGCCCTTTTGTATTTTATGAGATTGGTTAATGATGGTGTAATTTTCAGGTTGCGTAACAACTTCCGTCTTATCCTAATTGCTTCAGCACATTGATTTGCCCATTATGGAACTAATTTACAATTTATTGTTTTAGGCGAAGGAGTAAATCTCTGCGCTTTTTTGATTAGAGAAGAAATAAAAGTATCAATGATGTTTATATTCATTTCCATGTCAACTGATAGATCAGAGAAGTCAAAAGAGTATCTATCCCCGTCCGTTTTTTTTATGGTTTCAATGAGGCACAGTGAGATGTACGGGGTATGGCGAGTTAATCAATTTAACTAACATAGGGGAGTGATCGCTATCAACTAGGTCTTTATGAAGAAATACATGTAAATTGCTAGATAATTGCGGAGAAGAGATAATTAAATCCAGAGTTGACCAACTACGATGAGTAAAGCTGAAGTGAGTAGGTTCGTTTGAGTTTAATAGCCATAGACTGAGATTATCTAGCAGTTTTTCTATTAATCGGCCTTTAGGGTTTGCACGCCTGCTTCCGAGGATTGGAGAGTAAGCGTTGAAGTCACTGGCTAGAATTACAGGTGAATTGAATGATTGTATGGTGTTGAGGAAGTGGGTTTCTTCTACGGTTCCATCAGGAAGCATAAAGAGGGAACAAAACGTGAAAGGCTGTTCCATTTGAAGGCAGGCGCATACATGTTAAAGGTTTAAATTGAGTATGATCTATTGAAAAGGAATATTTTTGCGAATTGCTAATAAAACGCCGCCATGAACATGATAACCCCTAGGACGAGTAGAATGAATAAAATTATAAAATGGAAGGAGAGGTTTTGGTCCGGTTTTAGGCGAGTCTCTTGAAAGGAGATTATCGCTGGTTGAAGAGCGGAAATAAAGAGCTTTAGCTCCCTATAGCGAGTATAAAAACTGTTGCAGTTCCAGTTGAGGATTAACATATCTCCATTTACAGTTATATATGATTTGTAAGAGCTTTAATCATTTTAGTAAACTTTATTTTATCATTTCTCCTTTGCGGTAAAGATATTTAGATTTAATTTCATAAAAAAGCAAATGCCGTTTACAATTTAAAAAACTACGGTCCAATATGCAGCCGAGAGACTCTTGAGCTTTCTGAAAAAATTGTGAATTTATCTTTAAAATTAATGACATCCGAAAGAAATTCGAGGGCTTTATTGATAGCCAGTAACTTTATTAGCAACGTGAGTTTTGAATGATTTTTACATTCAGTGCGTCAAGAGATTTCAGTTTTTTTTCTTTTCTTCCCCAGTAGTCTTGTGTAAAATTCAGTAAGCATAATTTTCATAATATCAAAAATAGGCAAATTTAGAATTCTTTGGACAACGCATCAACTGCGTTGATATTTTTTAAGGCTAAAAAATAAGTAAACAAAGAAATAAAAATGTACCGACATCCTACGAGAGTATAAGATCTTCGCAGCTATTTTGTATAACAATGTTTACTATTTTTAAAAGAATATTTAATATATAACATATTATTGTACGGTAATTATTGCTTCTGGTATTGTAGAATGAAAATGAATACGGTGAATGATATATTCCCGACTATTTTCGATTGAAAACAAGCATTTTTTTAAACCAGATTAATTTTATTTATTTGCCGATATATTTGTTATATTAATCGGTCTGTTTCGACAGCATAATACTTCCGTGCATTTGACGGTGATTTTTAAACAGTTTATTTCTGTTACAAAATATCTTAACCAGATAACCTACCTATAAACATATCTGTTGGGTTTCGAGTACACCACGCTTCGATGAAGGTCCGTTTCGGCGCATCAATTGTAGTGATGTTTAGTTTGTTTTAAATTGGAAATGTGTTCAAACCCTTTTGTTACGTAAACTAAAAATATTCCGTCATTTTTTTATACTTCACGATTGTCTGAAATGAAAATAGATGTTAGTTGAATAGTTGCATGCTTTTCCGGTTTAGTTGTACGCTATTCGCATTTTATGTATTTCGCTTTAATAATTTAACTGCATGTAGTTTGTAAATAAAGTTAGAAAATCACTGGTAGCAACCTTTCTTTTTTTTTTCTTTTTTTTTTTTATATATAAACCGATTTCAGAAATTTTCTTGTTATAACGTAAACTAATTGTATTATAAATAATAATTTTTTGTGCTTTCAACTACTGACTATACATAGTTTAATTGTTTAGAAAATATATTAAACTATAATGCGAGCATGCTGAACTATTTGTTTTAAGTGAAAAATATAAACGGGGACCACCACTAGTAATTTACAAATTTCTTATTAAAAAATTATGAATTATTTATGATCAAGAGAAGAAATTGTGATAATATCTTGTAAGTTGTATTAGCGATGGATACATGGAATACACCTACAGATTGCGGAAGGAAAAATGTTTCATAGGTTAATTTTAAAAAATGCGCATGTTCACTAATTTATAGCATTTTATTTAGCTTGCGTTATTTTCTATCGACAGCTTGTATATTCATTTCTGTATAAAACGGTGTACACATATTTAAATACATATATTGTTTTCAGATAATCGTGCTATCGATAACATACGCAATTCGTAAACGAATACCATTTCTAACAGCTTTGTTTGAAGAAGCGTCAAAATGCCTTATTAAATTACCATCATTATTTTTGCTACCTGCTTTGACATTTTTGCTTTTAATCATCTTTTACACCTTCTGGGCTACTGTCGGTATCTATTTAGCCACAGCAAGTTAGTGTATACATTATTACGCCGTATAAATATTTATTATTTTCTTTTCGGACTTCTGTTCATTGTAGTTGCAACTCAAGCTACTAAAAGTTGACGATCATGATCACTTCGTAGTGTAAATTTTTTTTTTTCTTTTTTTGAGGCTTTAAACTTACGTCACGAATTACATTACAATAAAATTTAAATCGAAATTTATACAATCTTGAATTTTATATATCATAAGTAAGCCACTTATCTGTTTCTTATGATTAATGCATTTTTTTCGTATACGTGATGAGATCAAAAAGTTCCAGGGATTTTATTCTATTATGCTGATTGAAAATTTGGCAATAAATAGCGACACTTTTTATCTATGTTTTCTTCAATTTTCACTTGGATACGTTTAATATCGGTGAAGTTACGGATAGAAAAATTATTTTGCACGTTTTGAGTGTTCTACGATTTAATTCTGAACAAAGATCGGATATTAAATGTTGCGTTAAAATCGAAAGGAAAACTACGATGCAATTAGTTAAAGGCAATTGCTGCTTCCTTGCTCACCTTGGCTAAAATTCTAGGTTCGAATCTCTTACCTCTTTTTAGAAAACTTCATTTCAAATTCTGGTCCGACATCTGTTCTACGTCTCTTTGTAATAATCTATCCCATTACCTGACTGTTCAACCTACGCTTCCTTCTAACTTGTGGTTCCTTGATTTCTCCTTACTTCGGCGTTCTACCACCGTTTCCATTATTCGCTTACTTAACCATTCACTTGTGTTACCTTCTTCTCGTTTTCGTTTTTCCTTAACATCGTTTCCGTTCTGTCCTCTTCGCACGAACGGATGAATCTTTCTGTGATTTCAACCATATTGTTTTTGGATGTCCGTCCTTTTCAAATTAACGATCTATTTTTTACTCTCAACTCCTAGCCCTTGACGGCCATGCGCCTTACTGTGCTTCGTATATCTTGTCATGCCCTTTTTTGTCGGTCATTCCTCTACTTGGTTCTTTCATATTATCTATCTCTGACCGAATTTCTATTTACATATTGATTCTTGCTCCTCTATATTGCTTCTGGGCGTAGGGAATAAAAAAAAAAAAGTAGAAATGTTAGAAACTGCAATTGGAAAATCTATTAGATCTGAATCTAGAGCTTATGGGCGATACAAACGATTTAAAAAGATTAAAAATATAATGACAGATGATGGGTAAAAAATTTATTGAAAAAAAAGTTAAAAGTTTATTGACTTTGACTTCTGGTAGTCATTTGCATTATGATACATTAGCGGAGAAATTAGAATTTCGTTTGAGTCAAAGGCGCAAAATTAAATTTCATTTCCAAAATTGTGACGTAAGAATAAAAAACAAAAAAACCCTACGAAATTTTAGCAGGAAATGAAAAAAAAAATAAAACTTTTAAAAAGCATCATCATCGGTGATGAAACTTAATATAATCTACGAATGGTTGTGAAAACGTAAATGAAAATCTGAGAAAGTAAGGATGAATCTATATCGTGATCACGGTTTGCTAATTGTTTTTTCTTTCAATTACTATAATCATTGTGTAAAGAATGTGAGACTAAGCGGCGAGATTTCAGGAGAGAGCGGGTTTCTTCACCGCGATAACGTTTATTTGCAAAAAGCACTCTTTATTTAATAATATCTAGGCCAAACTACCCTTTATTCGCCAGATCTGACACAGAACGAACTTTTTTTTTTTATTATTTCGAATAAAAATGATATTAAAAAAAGCGCTACTTCAGAACACGAAAAAAGATAGACAAAGAAGTACAGAACGCATTAAAAATAATTTCGTTGAATTAAAACTTTTCGAAAGTGTAAATAACGGTACATAACCAGTTGCGGACGAAAACAGCTTGAAGAGAATACTAAGTAAACTAAATAAATTCCTGGAACTTTTTAATCACGCCATGTGTTAGTGTATATATAAATATATATATAATATGTATGTACAGATATATTTATGTGTATATTTTTATACATATTTTAAAAAAAGTGATATAATTGATAATATAATACGTAAAAAACTTTTATAGTATTTGTTTTAAATTTTTGGCTGGATTACTTCAAAAACTTATTTCTTGACTTAGTCAGTGTACTGTAAAAAGCATTACTGAGTAACGCAAAAATTATTTTTATACGGCGAAGGGTCTTTTTAGTAGTACGTTCAATAAATTAGTATGGACGGTATGTGCGCGTGTGTTATATATGTATGATAGAGTCCTCGCCTTATTCAATAAAATTTCTTGCTTTGCTACAGGTGTTTAAATAAAGCCGCAACTGTTGAATCCAATAGTGAGTTTTATAATAAATTTAAAAAAAAAAAAAAATCGTTCAAGATCACTACGGTAGAAATTACTGGTGAATTTTTCAATACATTCGACACTTCGGTAATAACTCATTCCCCTTACTGCCTGAACCTGCTGTCGTACGACTGTTGGCTTTTCTCGCTACTGAAAAATGATGAGGACAAACCCAAAGATTTTAGTTGCGCATAAATATACACGCCGTACACAAGTTTTTCAAGAACTTACTACAAGCTGAGTATAAAAGGACGATAATGATGAAATGGAAAGAAAGAGTGCCCCATGTGTCGAGAAAAATGGTGCATACTTTGAAACGGACCGAGACGGCGAAAGCAACATTGGTTCTGAATAATTTTTACAAATTCCCCTTTAGGCTGTAGGGCATGTTGCACAAATTCTGATGCCTTCTCTATTACAAAAAGCTCAGCTGTAAAGATGAAAGCCTCTGGAAGCAACCCAAATCCCTTTTCTACAATACCTTGCATAATAAATCCTATTTTATTGGGTCCGCGGAATTTAGCACTGTCGACCTAAATCAACCAGTAATTAAAATATAGTTCTTTCACGATACTTAGAAAAAAAGGGTTTACAATTTTACTGGCAAGTGTTAGATATTTTGGCTACTAAAAGAGAGAATATTAATGTTTAATTTAATAAAATTAGGGCCGTACGTTAAGTTAAAATAACTTAATAGGAAAGCTAAGGACTAAACTGGTGGTAATGTTTACTTATTCTATTGACTAGGAGAGGCATTTTATGGTGGATGAACTTTCAAGTATTATTTAACCGCACTATTTTTAAATGATAAGTTATTTGTGTGGATTTGTGAGGCTCTTGTGATTATAAGGTACTGTTTTTAATTGTATAATTTACATATTTAACGTAAAAAAAAAAAAAAAAAAAAAAAAAAGAATCGGTTAGATATTTAATTGCGTTTAGTTGAATAAATACACACTGTAATTAGCCGAGAAACTGTTTTGTACATCTTTGTGAAAAAACAAATAATTTGTACAGTTCAAAAAAATTAAGCGTTAATTAGTTTACGGAATTACGTAAAATTTAATCTTGCCAATCATCACAGTTAATTGCGACATACGATTAATTTATTTGAAAAGAAAATAAAATTAAGAGAACACTTCGGGAAAAATGGCTTCGATGTATATCGAATTTAATAAGTTTATTTCGACATTTTGGAGAGATTTTCATCGTCAGAAAATAATTAATCTAATAAACATGATCTTAAATAGTAAAAAGCTTGAAGACAGGCAAAAAATGGGAATAAAGGAGTAAACAAAAAAGACTAATACTATTCTTTTTTTTTTTTTTTGTTTTTTTCTTTGGTCACGTCAATAGTAGAGCTTGCCCAGTGCAATAAATTATATTAAAAAAATATTAGAAATTGAGGAAATAAAAGAAGTTACACAAGAACTACTGTGGGGGAACGGGGCGGGGATAGCGTATACACTATAAGGAGTAGAGGGAGTCCAAGGCTCAGAAGATTGGTATAAAAAATCACATGTTCTACGGAAATAAAGGGACATTCGAATAGGACTATCTGAGTCGGATGAACAAAACAATGAAAAAAGAGTTGTACCTAATAAATAAAATAAAGCCGTAAACAAACCAACTGTTGAAACTCGGATATTCACTAACAAAACCTCTCTTCTTCTGGAGTTCAATCATTTTGCTATATTAGTGGCTTCCTAGATTAACATTTTGTCGTTGTGATACTCTCTAATCAAGACTGCGCTAATACCGAACAAATTATTCATTGTTTTTAACTGGCGTTAATGCCGATTTTGCGATTCAACCTGCGTTTCGATTCGGTATTACCGTTCGATCAGTCTTCTTCTTGTAGTTCAGGTCACTCAACACAGGAATTTTTCAGTGTACTTCAGAAGTGTCCGCGATAAATTATTTTTAGAACTTTTTAATTATTTTCCTAAATGCATCAAGTGCCGGTATAATTTTGTTTTTTCTTAAAATCCGACCCGAAATAAAGATTTATTAAACGCGGTATATACCGAAATTTTATTAACTACAGTGAAAGTTTAAAATTGTTAAAAGAAAAGTTTGCTTTTTTCTTGCAGTCCTCATTAAAAAATTATTCTGGGAAAAGCCAACAGTGTTTATCGAACAAATAGTAACACGATAATGTTGGTTAATAAACTTTCACGCATTTCTCCCTACTTCTCAAATATACTTCTTTCAGTCTGTTAATTTCTGAATTATTTTCGTGTTTTTTACATTATTACCCTGTACCGGATCCTACCTCTATGTAAAGTAGTTCTCAGTAATTTTTTTAAGTAGCACCAGTGCAATTTTTCCGTCTATAATTTATTGAGCTGAGTAATAACAATTAGTGTTCTGTAATTCTGATATCACGACTTTGATAAAGTAATTTTGTGTTTATAATTTATAATTTTATCCTATTCGAATATAAAAGGCGGTCCAATTAATCTATTGCGGCCGTTCTTTTTTCAACATTTTACATTTATTTTTGAATTATATTTCTAGATTAAAATAATTCCTGAAATTATGAATATTTTAACTTTATCGATCTAGGCTACCCAAGTTCACGAACAGTAAAGACAACTGGATTGAAATTAAATAATTCGCCGGCTGCATTGACTAATGGTACCGGACAAGACTCGGTAAACGTATCTGTTGCCGAAATAAAAAGTATGTAAAATTAATCTTTTAATATACATGTATTTTTTTTTATTTTTTTTTCATTTCTGGAACAGGCTAAATTATACAGTTAAATAAACTGTACAGTAGTAACTATTATATTAATATTAACAATAGTATTATTCTTTATAAAGCTCTATAATTTTATTAAACGTTTTATACGATAATATTATTTTATAATATGCTTCAAATTAAAATATTTTCAAAAAATGTTTCATGGTCATCAAAAATAATAATTGCGGACAAATTAGAATTATTATTTATTATTATGGGTTATTTCTGATATTACGCGATTTTAAATTTTAAATTAAGAAGCATATAATTAAATTTTATATTAAACGGATAATTTTTTAATGGAACAGAAAAATTTCCAAGCGAAAGTTATCAACAGAACCCCCGCTAAATAATTAAATCGTGAATATCAGTTAATGGATAAAATTCAAAAAATTCAAAATGCGACAAAATCCTTCTTATGACTCGAAAATATCACATTGATGTAAAAAATGTTCATTGTTTAGTCTGCATCTGGATATTGAAATATTGCAACTTACCTAAACAAATTTAAAATCTCGAACGAGACCAACTTTTCAGAATAATGTAAACAATATTTTGGATAGATGTAATTCGCAAATAAATTTTTTCGGTTTTAATAAACATGGTCAGTGTAACAAACGATCAATTGCTGAGGAATATCGATGTTTTAGTAATTTTATTTCTCTGTTTTGGAATGTGTGTGCCCCGAAATTTTTATTTAATTTTGTAATAAAATTTATATATTTACGGCCTGTAATAGTAATCTAATGACTGTGTGTGTAACTTTAAAAAACTGTAAAAATACTTATTTTGTGAAAAATTAATTTATTCTTACGGTTTGCTTGACGATCTATAACTGTTAGTCAATCAAATTTGTTCTATTCAATAAACCCAGTAGGAAAATGAAAAAAAAAAAATATATATCTTTGCAATCGACAATATTAATAGCAAAATCATAATTAATAAACCTGAAATTAAAATTGTTATTATAACTGCGGCGAAGGCAAGAAGAAACCATCGTGACAAATCCTTAAAAATCAATATAACGAGTAAAATAAAAAGCGAAGGTTACCTATTTGGCTTACATCCGGTGTAATTTTGATAATATATGACTTCAATGAGTTCCAGGTCGCGCATAAAGTATGTGCTGCTGGTCAAGAAACTGAATTGACGTAAAGTATCACCAAGATAGTTGTATGAAATGTTCAGATCGTAGACAGGTTGAAAAGCGAAAAACGCGAGGTGAACAAAAATTACAAATAGGTATTCTGAGGTAGAGTGAAATTAAATGTGGCCTAGAATCGAAAGTTGCGGGACTAAACATTAAAGTTTACGTTATTCAAGAAATAATAGATTGGAGCATGACAACAGAATTTAGGAACCCTTAGTAACCAAAAGAAATGAAAAATCTGTAATAAATTGTATATCATTTAATGATAGAATAATAATAATAATAATAATAATAATAATAATGCGGTTAATGACTAAATCGCTGAAAATTAATATAATACAAATCAGTATGCCAAGAGCGCGGAAAATTGAATAAGAAGTTGATGCCTTCTACAGCTTAAAACAGCGTTCGCACTCTTCAAAAGTCACAAAATAAACTAAGGAGTTTCAATGTGAACGTGGGCAGATATAAAATACAACTTGTTATGGGAAAATTCGGACTAGGAAAATGTAACGAAAACGGAGTCTATATTTCTAACTCACAGATTGTTGCACATAGCGATCCCCGCAAGACAAGCTGAGTCGTTTAGTTAAGAATCAAACGGACCATATTTTAATTAATCTTGTATTTGAAAACCCAATAAAAGCAGACACATCATCTGGCTACGATCGAAAGCAACATTCATAAATAAGCAGTTGACAAGGATATGAATAAGTGTATATACTAAAAAGGTATGATTTAAAAAAAATTAAACAACGTTCAAAAAAGAAAACGAAAAAAAAACAGACGGCGGAAAGAATAATTACTAATTTTGAAATGAAAACGTAGGTAATGTAGAGGAGGCATTGAACAGAATTAAGGAAATAAGCAGCGCTTCCGTAGAATGTCTAGGATTAATTATTCAGAAAAGAAAATTAATCGGATAACGGAAGAAATTTTATTGAAATAGGAAAAAACACCAAACTGTCACAATAGAGAACAACGTAGAAAATTATAACAAGTGGCAGGGAGGAAATAACGCGCTTCACAAAAAACAATGCATTCGAAGAAAATCTGGGGAAAAATTTGACAATTTTAATTTCCACGAATCGTTTAAAAATGTCAGAGAAATTCACAGGGGAGTCCGCTCGCAATAATTGATGTTGATAGGAATGGTAAAACTGTAGCAGGAATTTTAAGAAGAAAACAGTTATGATGCGGAAAAGAATTCTTTCGTACAGGAAAAAATGAAAATTCGAATAACGCGAATACGAATTACGCTAAACAAGTTATAAACATTAGGTCGTCATGGCGTACGAAATATATTACCTTCTAAGAGTGTAAAAATGTTATTGTACCTATACAAGAACATATGTGACACTGATTAGTTTCCAAGTGTGATTGGATGAAAGTCACTTTCGTATCAGTTATGAAAAAAAGAAAATAAATAAAGCACGAGAGAATGCAGTGATTTTCATTGGATTAGTCTAAGGCAGGAGTTCCCAACCAGGGGGGAATAGAGAGATGTCAAGGGAGGCGCGAAAGAAAAATTAATTTAGCGCATAAATTAAACATCGGACGACGAGGGGTGTTCAATAAATAATGTGACATGCCTTCGAAAATGACCTTTCAGGCATCTGAAAATTTTCACAAATAATCAACAAAGTAAAATTATCACCATTTTTTGCATCAGTTGCGATGAATCCACCGACATCGTTAATTGTGCACAGTTAATAGTTTATGTTCATTACGTCAGTGGAGATCACATTGAAGAAGAGATTTTGTACTCCCAATCTTTGACAGCAGGCACTAAATCTGAAGATGTATTTAATTCAATATCTGATTTCATCGAAAAAAATTATTTGAATTGGAATAAACTCATTGGACTTTGCACAGATGGCGCCTCTGCAATGATAGGTGTACGATCAGTCTTAGCTTAAAAGCTCAAGAAAATGAATTCCGCGATAGTGTGTACTAATTGTTTTATTCATCGGCAAGCTTTGGCTTCCAAAACATTGCCACAGAAATTACGCCAGACTTTGGACTTCGCTATAAAGATCGTAAACTACATCAAGAGTAGCGCTTTGAACAGTCGATTATTTAGTTTACTTTGCGAAGATCTTGATTCTGATCACAGAGTCCTTCTATTTCACACAGAAGTACGCTGGTTGTCTAAAGGCAACATGTTGGCTCGCCTTTATGAATTGAAAGATGAGGTCATCCTCTTTCGTGAGTTCAAAGAAAAAAAGAGTTTTTTTGCAAATGTTCAACAATGAACAATTTCAATGGAGGTTGACCTATTTAACCGATATATTTAATGCCTTTAATCAGCTAAACTTAAAGCTTCGAGGTAGAAACGGCACTGTAATAAGTAACTATGATCGTATTCAAGGTTCATATCTAAGCTTCAACTTTGTAATCAAAAGGTATTTGCTGAAAATGTAATAATATATTTTTTTCGACTATTCAAAGCAATTAAAAATAAAAAACTGGACGAAGATTTCAAAGTTGAAATATAAACTCATTTGCAAGTGCTGGAAAACGAATTTCACCGATACTATCGAAACATTAATTCAGAGTCACCAATATGTCACATGACCAGAAACTCATTTGTTGTTGATGTCTTACAATTACCAGAAGAAGTTCAGAAAGAATTTCTAGAAATGAAGGTTGATTTGACAACGAAAGATAACTTTCATTTTTTGACATTGGAGAAATTTTGGATCAAACGATTCCTTGTTAATTTGAAAGTTGCCTCTCTTGCTTTGGGAATACTTGTTCCTTTTTTCTTCGACTTACTTATGTGAGGCAGGGTTTTCCGCTCTGGTTTTAATTAAAACTAAGCAACGAAATCGTCTTGCCGTCGATAGAGACCTGATAATTGCTCTGGCAAAAACTGAACCTAGAATCAGCCAACTGGTGCAGAGCATGCAAGCTCAAGTATCTCATTAGTACCTCTAATTATAATAAATTATTTCGATAAAAAAAACGTTTTAAATTTGGTTAAAGTTTATTTTATACAACTTAGAATTAAAATAAATAAGTGTCATTAAAACAATGTGCGCTTTTTTTTTAATGAAAAAATAAAGGGAGGCATAAAAATGTTATTTATAATTCGGGGAGGCTTGACGAAAAAAAGGTTGGGAAACTCTGGTCTAAGGAATGACGCATCGAATGATTTTCTTGACAGTACTGCATAGGTGAATGTACCGAAAATTAGAGAGCATCGTTGGGAAAACGAAATTCGTCTTTAAGAGCGGTGTGGACTGTTGCGAAGCATTTTTCCGCGTTCGGCCATTCAAGTATTAGGAGAAAAATGCTGCGACCAGAATTAGGATATTTATAGGTGCGCTCCATTGATTACAGCAAGGTCTTTGATATTATGAGGTATTTAAGATATTTGAAAAATCGGCGGTTGGAAGAAAGATTTGAAATGTATTAAAAAATTTTATTCGGAACAAAGACCCAACATTCAACCGGAACATTAATTTTGAAAGACAAGGATGTATTTTATCGTCAATCCTGTCTTCCTATAACAAGTTTGATTATGTGAAAATTTACTCACATTTCCATCAAGTAACCTTTAAACTGTAATTTCTTACGATATTTTGTGTGAATATCTGTTTATATAAAAAGTGATGAACGAAACTGGTTACTAATTTCTGTTTTTAAAATTCAAACATTTTGATATCGAAAAAAATAAATTTCGATAGGACAAAGAATAACGGCGCTCTACGCGAATTAGCCGTTTCCTTTATTATGCATGTTTTATTCTTTTATTATTATTATTATTATTATAATTTTTAAATATTTGCCACTGATACCGTTTTCAGGCTTTACTGTTGTGGAATACGTGAGCAGTTCTTGGGAAAAATATATATGGTTTATTTACATAATCGGTTTAATATGGGTGTCAGAATTCCTGCTAGCTTGCCAACAAATGATAACGGCAGGTTCCATAGCCAGATGGTACTTTAACAGGTATAATTGGTATTAATTTATGAATAAAGTTTTCGTTTGTTACATTGTGGATGAAAAATATCTTCATTTAAATTTAGTGCGTAGATAAATACATTTCTGTTGTAAAATGAGCTAGAAACAATGATTTTTGATATATTTAACGTCAGTTTTAATGTTATCGTAATAAATTCCTATGCTTTCTCCTCCAAAATTTACGCTTTTTTGGTGATTTAAAAAAAAAAAAGTACTGCAATGTAAAAAAACATTTTGGTGTATTGGACTATGAGAATATATAATAATTTTTTTGAAAAAAATTTCTTCCGCAAACCAGGGAAAGATTAATTGTAATATTTGTAAAACAGAGATTTTTGTTTTCTTCGTCTTCCTTAAAATAGAAAATAGACAATGTAAGCGCAATTTTTTTTTCTTTTTTTATATTACAAGCTATTATTTATTAAATAAAAAAATAAATAAAAGCTTTCATCCGTTTTTTAATTAATTAAACTTACTTTTGATAATCTTGTTGTCTAATGATAATAACATGAAGAAGATTGATATTGATATTAAAAAGAATAAAAAGTGTTATGTATTATTTATAAAATTTCAGGGAAAGAAACGAACTTAAATCACCTTTCCTAATATCGGCTGGTCATTTATTTACTTTTCATTTAGGCTCGGCTGCATTGGGCTCAATTTTAATAACTGTATTCAAAGTACCAAGACTTATCTTAACTTATTTACAAACTAAGTACGTATTTCCTTTTTTTCTTTCAAGATAGTATAATTTTTGAATTAGTGCATTAAAATTATAGTTACATGCATATTAATTTTTCGTTTAATTGTAAATATTTAAATGTAAGCATTTACTAATACAGCTTTATTAAAAAAAAAAAAACTATTTAGCAATATCTGCAACCGTTAAGGGCATACCGGTCTCGATTACATAAATATTTGCCACGAAAATAATTATACATCTAGAACGTCATACGCCTACGTGGATATCTATAACCAATAAACGATTTTATTAAGTTTTATACTTAATTACTAGTGTGAAGAAGTGATAAATTACTTTTTTTGGTATTTCGGTAGATTACTCAAAAATCATTATCGTGATTTCACATCAATTCAGATTGAACAATAAGGAAACAGCATCATTTATTCAAGTACAAACATGTCATAAAATTCTGTCCACGACATATACGTAATACACATATATACGCGCGCGCGCGCCTAGCGTACATGCGTATGCTTCCTAAATTTATGGAATTCCGAAAATTCGATGTACAATTATATTTTAAAAAAAATAAATTGAAATATTTTTTAGAACAGATTTTTTAGTTAGGACTTTCACAAGGTAAAGGAGCTATCTGTGAAATTTCTCAATTTTATTAACATTTATTAGCCGTATACTCTATATACGGGTACAACTAAAGAAAATTAAAATAAAAAGTTTAAGACCAATTCATCGAAACAAAACAGAACGAAAGCAATTTAGCACGTGTTTGTTCTACCATTTTATATATTCTATTGATTGTCCCAAAATATAATAATGGAATTTCAGTAGGCGGTATAAAAATAAATATATTTAGGTTTACAGATGATTTCGCAATAATAGCAGACAGTAAATAAGAATTAAGGCCCTCCCTAGATCATATGAACCAAATATTTAAAACATAATGTGAAAATAAATTTAAAAGAACCAACAATAATGAGATGCATTAAAAAAAAAAGATGGTAAAGAAATAAATATAAAAATAGACGTAGAAAAAATAAAACAGGTGGAAAAGCAAAGATATGTGGGATGCATAATAACAGAAGATGGAAGAAGTGATCAAAATATAAAGGAAAGAATAACAATGGCAAAATTAGCATTCAATAAAAAAAGAAGCCTTTGTTATATAGATTAATGTCACACATTATTTAAGTTTATCGTATAATAAGCAAAATCAAAACCACACTACTATAAACCATTAATTAATATTTAATTACCCAACGCGTTTTGAAGACAAAGTTTCATGATAATACATTGTAAAATTGGATTAATGTGATATTTGAATGGGTCATAGATCTGTGCTATTATGTAAAATTGTGTGATATTCTAAGAGATACGTAGAAAAAAAACGTTTTACAATTGAACTAAATTTAATTCTGCGTTGATTCTGATTTTTGTGCTTTTAAAACTTGGACGCATTTAATTCAAAAACACGGGTAACTTAATTTTGAATTAATTATTTAGTTCGTTGTCTGAAATGTTTGTACCGACGTTAGCCTGAATAATTTTTCTCTTGGGCGTTCTATTTTTTTTTCTTTCTTTTTTTTTTGTAAATGTATATAAAAAGAAAAAATGTAAACTTTCCATTAACGTGTATTTAATTTTATAAAATAGGTATAAACGAGAAAGATATTCTGGTTGTGTCAAATGTTGCATATGTTGTTTCCATTGCTGGGAGAAATTTATCAGATATATGAATCATAATGCATACACTATTGTTATGGTGCAAGGAATCAGCTTTTGTCCGTCGGCAGTCAGAGTAATTTTTTAAAAAGCATACTTAAATATAAACATTAATTAAATTTAAAGAAAGAAATGCGGTGAAGTTGTTTAATAAATTTTATAATATTAATAATTTTTAGATTTTTTTTTTTTTTTTCAATAATGTGTCTATTGTAATATACATGCTTCGAAAATAATAAAATTAATTTTCTAAAAAAATTAAAAACAGGAAGATCAGTACGCATATTTTAAAAGTTGTTTATTTTCAACTATATTTTCTGGACAATGCGATTTTCGTAATATCTTTCATCTTTGAATTTTTCTTTTCCATTTATCAGGAGAGGAATATTTTTTCACAACAATTGATTATGTCGTAGTTTAAAAAATGGAATTACGGGGTTTTGTTTTATTTTGACCGGAAAATCTTCGTATAAGATTATCGATATGGCAAGGGCTGTTGTTTATAATGTAAACGCTGACATTTAAGAACATATCGATATCACTTGTCGAGTAACTTGTAATGTAATGCGAGAATGAACCAATCGTTACAGTTCATTATTATTTCCGACAGATCTATACATCAGTCTGCGAACGCACTGCATACTTTCTGTTGATTTGGATATTATTGAGCTACATATCTATATGTTAACACGTCATCAATAATATGTCCCATCTTGCAACTGTTATTCGAATGAAAATGTATTTACAGTCAGTGATCTACGCATCAGGCTTATAATCGTGTATTTATACACCCGTAAACGCACTAAGTACTTTCATTGCTGCAACATAGTGTTCTTTATGATCCAACTTATTATGTATGCAAAATATTTCGACTACAAACGTACACGATAGAAGAGCTACCAAAGTAATGGTGTCTAATTTGCGTTCCCTGTAACGATGATACTTTGTTCCGGTCTTTATATTACTACAACATCCATGAATATAGTAATTATTGTCATTAACTGCGTATAATTTCTCCGTACTGGTTATTTAACGGTATTTGTTCATTTGAGTCAGGACTAAGAATCTTTGTTTTACCACGAGCTCGCGTAGTTTAGACTATTGTTTAAATTTAAGAATATTTTACATCAATTTAATTATCTAATTTATAAAATCGTATCTTGACAATAAATTATTTTGTCGGAATCAAGAGTAATACCTCTACATTTATTTATAATCTACTGCAGTTCCTCAAAAACATATGATGGAACCTGCCTTGTACGTTAAAACCTTTTAAAACTAAATACAGTTTTACGTACTTTTGCGAACGTCACGTGCATATGTTTATCTGATGTTAGCCGACTATTGTGGTTTCCGCACGCTACAGTAATCTCACAATAATGTTAGCATTAAATAAATTACGGGTTAAAATCGACGTGCCTAAAAGTAGTGAAGAGAATACTTCAGCGCGACTTTTTAGCCAATCTCGAACAGCCAAAGCGATATAAGATACTCGCTTATGGGATGAATTATGGAGAGTAATTCGCATAAACGAAAGCGATTTTTGATAAAGTTCATACTTGCCTCAATTTAACGGTTGTGTACATCTTGCAACGAACGGTTTTATTGAAGAAATGAAAACGATTTTATTCGCAAAATAAATAATGTAATTAAATAACAAAAAACAAAAGATATAGCTACAAAAATGATAGATCTGAACTTCAAGATTGACAAAGATGTGAATGTGGAAATACGGTCAACAAATTTGGATTTACGTAATGACAGAGACGATTTATTCATTAGTTTCTACGAAGAATCGTTTTTATCTGTAATGAATGCTTTCTTAAAATTATACACCTGCGGAAGTCGCCACCATATACACCAGGTAATATAAGAAATCATACGAAGTGCAGAAACAATGAAAACATTACCCGGACTGCAATTAATGGGAATTATAAAAAAATAAGATAAAAACGATTAAAACGATTTGTTCAAAAATTCGATACCTAATATCTTCAAAAAGAACCAACAGATTATTATTGGTGAAGAGTAATTGAAAATAGATTCGATGGGAAAGTGCAAAGTGTTATTGGAAATCACTGATGTAAGATTGAAAGGGTATTTAGACAATGTCTAAAATGTTCTACAGTTTAAATGGAAAATCTGAAGATGCAGGACGAATGAAAAAATATAGCTGTTCAAAAATTAAAATAAAAAGAAATACAAAATCATTAACCGAAAAATATTTAGAAAAATCTGTGGAGCTAAAAGAATTGGATATGAAGAAAGTTGCTTAGAGATTGAAACTCGAGTAAAAAATTGATACGTTTGATGTGCACAAAAAAATAAAGGAAGCAATCGGTCCATATACTAATGTATCAAATAAACTTGTAGATAAACAAGGTAAAGAAATTGTTACTTAGGAAGATAGATTAAAACTGTGGAAACAATTTATCGTAAATTAATTTCATGATGTGAGAATAAAAACAAAAAATCAACAAGATGAATCAAGGACACCTTTTATAGAAGTGAAAAAATAACATGAAAATAACAAAAAACAGAATGGCAATGGTTGATATTATGAAAGTACTAGAGGATAAAAAGTTAAATTCTCTTTGCTTCAGCTGTTTAATTTGAATACGTGAAACGAAAAAAAAAAATCCAAATGATCGAAATAGACATTTTTAATGGTATCTAAAAGTTGAAATGTTAAAAAAATGCGGTTAGTGCCCGAAAAATTAACCTAATGAGTCATTTATTAAATCTAGAAAAATTACGAAAAATCTCAGTTAAGTTGAAACAAACCGATAGCAACATTAAATCGCGGTATTAAAAAAAGTATATCACAGTACACTTTCTAAATAAAATAATACAATAAATGCGTTAAAATTTCCTCTTCTCGCAAAAAAAAACATTTTTTCTTCCTCATAAAGATACGAGGTGTACAATTGTATTCGTAGAATTTTGCCATGGAGAGCCTAAAAATAGGGGGAAGGGGAAACTTACTCTAAACACCTTCACAATAGTCTCCTCCGAGGTCAGCGCACCGCCGCCAACATTCGTCCCATTTTTGGAAGCACTCCGCAAACCCTCCCGAAGATAGGTCCATCAGGACACTTATCGTGGCACTTTGGACTTCGGTAATACCGTCGTATCGGTTTCCTTTCAAGTAACTTTTGAGTTGAGGGAACAAATAAAAATCGCACGGAGTTAGGTCCGGAACTGTAGGGGGTGCGCGAGCGTGGGGATGCTGTGAAGCGTCAAAAACTGGCGTACTGCGAAGGACGAGTGTGCTGGAGCGTTGTCGTCATGCAGCGCCCAACTCATTTCGGCCAATTCGGGTCGTGCGCGGTACACGCGGGCTCGTAACCGTTTCAAAACTTCGATGTAGAATGCTGCATTAACTGCCTGGCCTACGGGAATGTATTCGTGATGACCATCGCCGTTGATGTCGAAGAAAGCGAGCAGTAGAGAGACTTGACTCTTTATTTGGACATGCGAGCTTTTTTCGGGCGCTCCTGCCCTTCTCCGCCCACTGCATGCTCTGTCTCTTGGTCTCATGGTCATATTCGCACACCCAACACTCGTCCCCCATGATAATGGACGACATCCACTGGTTTCCTTCAGCGTCAATTCGATCAATCATGTTCTGACAGATGGATCTCCGGAGCAGCTCTTTTTGCTCAGCTGTGAGCGGTTTTGGAACCATCTTGGCCCACAGTTTGCGCATCCTTAGATCGTCATTTAAAATCTGCCGAATGGTCTCGCGGTTGATGTTCAACTCTTCTTCTAACATTCAACAACGCACTCGGCGGTCTTGGAGCACGCGCACTCGCACACGTTCAACATTTGCCGCCGTTTTTGCGGTAGCAGGACCGTCGCAGCGCGAATCTTCCTCAGCTGATTCACGGCCGTCTTTAAACCGCTTAGCCCACTGGAAAACAGTCTCGATTGTTTCATATAGCGTCTTCCTTAAACACTTCTTGTTATTATACGAGGATTTCCGACGGCGGTTTTACTCCGCGTTTGACCAAGAATTTGATCACGATACGTTGCTCAGTATTTACATCGCACATTTTCACGACACGTGTAAAAATCTTACTTTGTTTAAACGACCATAGAACACGAGATATACGCGCTATCGTTATGAACACTGGATATACTGACTCAGAAATGCTCCCTCTTTACGATGAGACGAGCATACCAACGTAGTATTGCCACAAGTCGCGCTACAAAACAATTCTACAAATACAGGTGTCACCGCTCGTATGAGTGATGGAAAATGTGCAAAAGAAATACCCAAAACCATACTTGGACGACACAAAAACCGGAGATAATGACTACCCCAAATACAGAAGACGATCACCCAAAAACGGTGTCTTCACAGCAAAAATACGAATACGAGGCAGAGACGAACTAGAAATAGGTAATCAATGCCACAAGTCGCGCTATGAAACAATTATACGAATACAAGTGTCACACCTCGTAAATAAATGTTTACCGTTAAATCACGCCCTTTAATTTGATTCGTAACATGCAGAGAAAAAAGTATAATTTTTTTCGTGATAACCGTAATAAAACATTTAATGTGTTTTCCAGGAATAATAGAAAGCTCATGAATTTCATGTAACAAATACAAAAAATTCAAGTAGTTTTCTTATCTGTCGGTATTGTTTTAAAAGAACCATGTATCACATAAATTAGTGAAATCTGCCTAAGACTGGTCCTCCGCTGTGACAATCATTTTTCAATATTTCCGAACTGCCGTTAATTCGGTGGCGGCGAGGGGGAAATTCGGCATAATTGTTTAATTCGGTGTCATTTAATAAGGCTAAACGTGTTTCTTAGTCTTCCACAGTTCCATATTCCTTGAAGTTTTCCTTCGAGGATATTTTTCTGCTACGTCTGAAGACATGACTAATTCAAGTTTAACATATTCTTTGTATCCGGTCTATCGGTGACATCCACTCGTCTTTTTCTCCAATATTGCTGCATTTTATTTTTTTCCGTCCAACCTATTCTCTTCACTTTTCTTCAGCCCCATATTTCGAATGCTTACAACTTATCAGTATTTCGTTTTTGCTAAATTAAAGAAAACGAATGAAAGCATTAAAAAAAAATAAAATAAAATAAGTATATATAATTTTAACGAGAACTCTTAACTTTGTACTAATTATTTTTTTGCAGTATTTTTGAATAATTACTATTGATGTTTCAGCTGAACAAATGCAATCATCATTCTTCTTCTTAGTTCCTCAATCGATATGGATAGATTGGTAGACAATCATGTTTTAAAAGTTCCTGGATAAAGCCATTTTCTTCATATCTGCGTATCTATCTTCACGTCTTCCTTTATTTTTTTTATATATATTTCTGCCTTGGTCTTTTCCCTTCCATGGTTTCTTCTATTATTTGTGTTAGGTATTCATTATTTTTGTATATATGTCCAATCCATTTAAATCTCCTTTCTTTTAGTTTTCTTAATAGACTTCTTTTTTCCTTAACTCTATCTAATACTCTTCATTTCTCACTTTTTGCGTCCATGATATTCTCTCCATTTTTCTCCAGCACCATATTTCGAATGCTTCCAATTGCTCAACCGTTGATTCAAATTCCAAGTTTCTGAACCATTACGAATATTTTAATAAATTTTTTCTTCATTTCTCTTTGGATATTTCTAGATGTTAGGAGGTTTCTTTTTTTTTTATTGAATGCTAATTTTTTTCTTTTCTTTATATCTTGATCATTTCTTCCATCTTCTGTTATTATGCATCCCACATAGCTTTGCTTTTCCACGTGTTTTATTTTTTCTCCGTCTATTTTTATATCTATTTCTTTACCATTTTTTTTTTTTTTTACTGCATCTCATTATTGTTAGTTTTTTTAAATTTATTTTCATATTATGTTTTAAATATTTGGTTAATTTGATTCTAGGGAGGACCTTAATTATTGTTCACTGTCTGCTATTATTGCGATATTATCTGTAAACCTAAATATATTTATTTTTATACCGCCTGCTGAAATATCGTTATTATATTTTTGCTTCCATTCTTTTACCGCTTGTTCTATGTATATATTAAACAATTAGGAGATAAGCTGCAGCCTTGCCTGACCCCTTTTCTTATTCTTGCTTCTTTTTCCATATCTTTTATCCTTATTATTGTTTTCTGATGTTCATATAATGCTTCTATTATCCTTCTATCTCTGTTGTTTATACATATGTATCGTTTCCAGTATTTCATGAAGCAACTTCCAGTTACATCTATCGAACGCTTTTTCAAGATCCACCTAAGCAATATAAATTGGACGATTTATTTCTATTTTATTTTCTATTACCAATCTTAAACTCAGTATTGCTTCTCTGGTTCCTTTACCCTTCCTGAAGCCATATTGATCTTCGTTTAACTCTTGTTCGATTTTATTTTTAATTCTATCGAGTACAATTTTCGGAACTATGTGCTATTAAACTGATTGTACGGTGTTCTTCACTGTTTCTCGGTCCGTTTCTTTTAGGAATCATTACTAATCTACTTATATTAAAATCTTTTGGAATTTCCTCGCTTTCGTGTATTTCTTTGATTAAATTATACATCTTTCCTTTTGTGTCTTCATCTAAGGCTTTTAGTAATTCGCTGTTAATATTGTCGTATCCAGGCGCTTTCCTTATCTTATGTTCTTTTAAGGCTTTTTCAAATTCTTCTATAGTTATTATTGGTCCTACATTATCCATTGATTTATTTCCTTCTAAATCTTTCTTCATTTGCTTATTGTTCCTATTTTTATTTTCTTCGCTATGTTCCCCGTACGGAGTTTCTATGTATCTTTTTCATCGTCTTCTATAGCTATTTTTTTGTTTTCGAGTTTAATTCCATTGGTTTTATTTTTAAAATCTCTAAAATATACTCGTATTTGTTAGATTGATTTTCTATATATAGTATCTTTGCTTTCTTTGCTTCCACCTTATTCCGGTATCTCTTGTAGGTCTTTTGTCCTTCCACTATATTTACGTTCTTAAATTGTCTTCTTTTTTCCATTAATTCAATTACTTTATTTGTAATCCATGATTTTCTATAGACTTTTTCTTCTTTTCCTAGCGTTTTTTCTGCTGAATTTATTATTGTTTTTTTTAATAGGTTCCATTTCTCATCATTTGGTTTTAGTACTCATTTATTCATTTAACCTTTCTTTTACTTCTCTTTGGTATTCATTCTTTATTTTATCGCATCACTTAGTTTTCTCGTTTCCCATCTGACATAATTGTTTCTTTTTTACTCGTTTTTTTTTTTTTTTTTTTTTTTTTTTTTCGTATTTTAGTTGTGTTTCCATTATTACTATGTTACGGTCACTTCCGATATCTGCTCCTGGATATGTTTTGCACTGTTTTATTTGATTTTTATATCTTTTTTTAACCAATATATAGTCTATTTGGTATCTTTCTGTTTCTCCCAATGTTTTCCAAGTATATATTCTTCTTGGGTGATGTCTATACATTGCATTTTCTATTATAAATTAATTTTCTTTACAGGAGTTTATAAAAACCTTTCTCCTCTATTATTTCGATTGCCGAATTCATAACTTCCAACCTATTCTCCTTCTTTTTCCTTTCCAACTACCGCATTCCAATCGCCTAATATTATTAAGTTTTCTTTTGGTTTCACATATTCTAAGGTCTTTTATATATTTCTTCCACTTCCTCATCTTCATACAATCTTGTGGGCATGTAAACTTGTCACTGTTGGGTTTGTATCTATCTTTGCCAAGATTATTCTATTACTTATCTGTAGGTATGTATTAACTTTATTCCCCCATCTTTTGTTTAAGATAATGCCAACTCCATTTCTTCCATTTTCCTATCCTGAGTGCAGTATTCGATATTCGTCACTCCAGAAAGCATTATTATTCTCCCATCTTGTTTCCAATATTCCCAATATGTCTACTTCATTCCTTTCAGTTCTAGTTTTATATTTTCTAATTTTCCGCAAATCTTCATAGATCTCACGCTCCACGTTCCGATTTTTAGTTTTTCTTTTATTTGATTTAGTTCTTTACTTTCTATTGGTGGTCTCGTCTTTGTTTTTCCAGTCGCATATTTTTCGTATATAGCCTGGTTACCTACTATTGTACGGGTAGTCGCATATTTCTCATCAAAAGCCTTACCGTTAATTTGGCGCCGGTTGCTAGCCACATCGTATAGCACATCCATTTTTTTTATGCTAACTTTCATAGTTGTAATCCTGCCGAAAAATAATGAGGTAGTTTTCCTTTGCTTTCCTCATCGCAGTGTTAGAACCACTTCAGCAATATGTGCTCCGTGCTTGCTAACTATTTGATCAATGGCTGTACTGTACCAAACTTCTATTCTCCACCCATTGTCAATACTGTTAGTGCTGCTTCCACTACCAAATATCATTGTCTAACTCCTCATCTAAGACCTACCTTTGTTATAAGTTAAGAATATTTAATGTAAATGATGAACGTCTGAAAAATAAATAAAAAGACCGGATTGTTTATGAAAAGAAAGAATAAAATAAATAAATAAAAATCTATAACGAGCAACTTTTTTTTTTTTTTACGCAACAACTAAAAAAACCCGTGCTTTGTATCTATGTAGAAGAGTAATTCGGGAATGTTTCTCGTTATCACGTATAAATCATTTGGGCAAAGGAGTTCGAATAGTACCACAGTTTGTAGGACGTTCTAAATAATCGTACTCTTTTCGTTAGCGTTCAAATGGACTCGCGCCTAGATAACCTACGTTCAGAACGAACGTGCTTCACTAGGCTAAAAACGTCCAGATAAACGGAAACTATATTGAAAGTGTCATAGTTTAAACTGTACAATTGTACTTGTGTTGCATTAAATTTCATTCACTTTGGCATCTTCATTTTTCGTCAACCTTTTTATGAACATTTATTGCTGTCTCAGTTAATAAAAAATTTTCCATTTTCTCGTTTTTTTTCAAGCTAATTTATATCCAGTATTTATCAATATTATACGTTTTATAATTACAGGCATGGAATATACTTGCAAGTAATACGTTGAAATTGGCGACAATAAACAGTGTCGGTGACTTTATTCTTTTTCTCGGAAAATGTTTCGTAACTGCAGTAACCGGTTGTGCAGCGGTTCTGATTTTTAAATATAACAGTAATTTACATTTCTATGCAGTTCCTACCTTGATTGTCGTAGTGCTTTCCTTTTTCATCGCTCATTCTGTCATTTCTCTTTACGAGGTACGTACGCGATTCTAATTTTAAAAAAATTCTTTTAAAATTAGATGAATTCGGATTAGACGGAATGATGTAAAAATTTTTTTTTTCAATTTTTCAATTTGAATGAAAATACGCCTAAATTTCAGAACAGCGAAAAAGTTTATGAATGTCGAGGAAAATTCTTAAGGAAGTAAAAACGACGCGAACCGCGTTAGTTTTATTATTTAAAAAAAAAATAAGATGAGAAAATCGATTATAAATACGTATAATTCGCAGTGTTCAATAACGACCGTTTCAATTCTAGAAAGGAATTAGTCGCACTTAGTCGTAATGATGTATTTTCATGTAGTGGTTTCGGTTAGATTTCAGATTAAACAAAATTATAAGGTATAAATTAAATAAATACCTCAACTTAAGGAAACGTTTTCAGGCATAGCCCATCATCACTTAACAATGCAGAGTGTACTCAAAACTAAAAACGCAGTGTGTTTTTAGTTTTATTCGAGTGCACTCTGTATTGTTAGCTGATGATGGGCTATGCCCGAAAACGTTTCCTTAAATTCAGGTATTTATTAAATTTATTAAAATAATTTAATACTTATTTCTGTTCGTTATACAGGTAGAGCTATTTATTTTACGTTTATAAAGATTAGCAAACAGGTATGGATTTATCTACGTTACATAGAATTAAAGAGTATTCGACGAGGAGGTGTATAAACATGTTGTATAACTTCAAAACAAAGCGACTGTTGCTTTATTGAAATTTAAAATAATCGAGTCTTCTTATATTTTTTTTACTGGAAAAATGTTTAAAAAGGAACTTCTTATATCATTCTACCAGAATTGAGACATTTTGTAATTAATTACGATTACAAGATTACTTATAATCTCTATTCTCAATCATAGTTGCGCGTAACCGATTACTGTTGATAATTAAAATTACAAAAGTGATAATTGCGATTGTTTAGTGTAATCGATTATACTTTATTACTGGCAATTAACAATAAATACTAATCGGGTATTTGTCAAAACAATCAAAAAGAGTACTTTTCATCGAAATTTTCAAGTTAATCAGTATGGACGATACGAATACAGTAAAACTTTAACGTTTAAACGTCTCGATTATAGTTTTAGCCTTTCAATATTATGCCTATATTACCGTACATCTCAATATATTTCTTCGTAAAAAATAAATAGTGCGTAAAGAAATGAATAAAATAAACCTACCCCGCTCATTGTTAGTATATACATATACTACTGAAACATTAAAATCATCTGGATATTTAAATATTTACTGTATTCGTGTAATCATCCGTACTGGTATTATCTGAAATCTCGATGAAGAATACTATTGATTCTTTTGACAAATCCCCCATTAGGTATTTCGTAATTATGCGTTACGATTATTATTAATTATGATTACTCTCTAAATGCGATCGATTATACTAAATAGTCGGTATTGCGAGAATCATTTTGGTAATTTATTATTCTGAAAGAGTAATCTATTATACTCAACTGTGATTCAAAATAAAGATTGCACGTACTCTTGTCATTGTAAATAATTACAAAATGCCCAACTTTGTATTCTGTCCGTGCGGAACAAGTTTCAAAAGTAACTATGTTGATTTTCTAACTCCGCGTCTGGTAACACTAGAGCTTCGAAACGTTTATACTCAGGAAGATTTTTAGATCGTAGTTCAATTTTCAAGTCAATTATGTTAAAAGAACTCTGAGTTCAGGCGAACTGCGAAGTACAAACTTTTGATAAAAGCCAGTATTCCAGATTAAAAAAATGCGTGTTCGATAGACGCTTCGTAAACAATGAAGACTGTAAACGCATTCATCCAAGAAAAAAAAAAAAGCACACTCGATAATTCATCGATATTTAAAAGACCAATGTAGGTACTTTTGAAATGTCCCCCGCATGTTTATTGATATGAAGCTAACTAAATATTAAAAAAATCTGTTAAATTCGAAAATTTTCGTTTGTAGTTAACGAGTAAAATTACAGGGGACCGATAACAAATTATTAAATTGTTAATGATCATTTCATTCCTAGAATTAAGATGCTCGTTATTAAATATACGTGTAATTAGGTTTTGATAAATGAATAAATTATTTGTTGGCGTTTGAGGTTTTGGTAAAGTCAAAGAGAAATACAGTCCCGTACGAAATTTTCATCGATTAAAAGAAAAAAATCTCTTTAAATGAGATTTAAGTCAGTTTTTAAGGATAAAAAAAATTTAACACACAAAACGTGTTAATTTTAATATTTTCTTCTTTTTTTTTTTGTTACATAAAATGACATCTAGCACGCATTCGTTTCCGCATGATTATTATTGTACACAAAATACGATATGATTAAACATAAAAGAATACGTATTAATTAATTTAAATGCAACAATTATTCTTCTTTACTCTATACAAGACATAGTTATATTTTTACAACAATTTCGTAATAACTTCATTTTTACTCCTGTTTTTGTTGCATGCCGCTAATATATCTAGTTTCCGAATCTTCATCTGCACACCCAACCACTCATTATTTTATTTAAATTTACGTGCTTAAATTTTTACTAAAACACATCATTTGAGCTATCGCGTAACGACATACTTTGTAAAACTTTTTGTCGCCGACTGTTAAATATGTTTTTTCTTTTTCATTCGTTACTATTTATCACAAAAAAAGTTACGACTATGTAACTCTGATAATTGAACCACGTTGTTCATTACTTCATTTTATTTTTAATAAAACTTTGCCTTTTTTTTTTTTTTTTTTTTTTTTTTTTTTTTTTGTTAGAACTAATTTTATTAGATGAAGATAAATAAAATAATACGTACAATAAATAATTTTAGAGCGTGTAGGTTCCTATGTCTGTCTCGTTACAAACGGAATAACATCGGAAAGTTTTACAAAATAAGTTTATGTTACGAAAATACGACTGTGTGTACAATTAAAACTTTTAATATACATATTTTTTTAAAAAAAAAAACGAAATTATCTTTTTACAGATGGTAATTGATACCTTGTTTTTATGCATTTGTGAAGATCAAGAAATTAACGGAGATAACGGATATTGGAAACGTTCCTCACTGTGTGGCGCTAATAAAAAGCCACCTGTTGCAGTTCCTGTTACAACAGTATTGCCCACTGAATTATAAATTTTAAAGCTGATACGGCGTAAACAATGTTTTCGAATTGTTAATTTTATTGTTGCAACAATACCGATTTCTTTCTTCCCTATTATCTATTTCTGTTTTCAACAGTCTAATCATATTTTCGTCATTCGGCCAATCGATTCATAAAAAAAACAAAGAATATAGTTTGTTAAAGAAACAGTTCGTTCTTGCATTTTTGATAATTTAATTTTTATATTTAAAAACATTTCAAACGTTGTTTTATACTGTAACCGCTTCAGCGAAAATCCACATTACATGTAAACGGGGAAGAAAAATAATTTTTTCAATTAATGTAATTATTCTCGCAGCTATAAAGATATTTATTAATTAATTTTAAGGAATACTCTTTATTGTACAGTTACATTAAATCATTTTTTTATTTTGTTGATTTAGCTTAATAAGGTTTGGTTCGCTTGTTTGCGAGGAATTTAAATTCAATGAAATATTTTGCTATCCTATGGAAAATAACATAACGGCAGTGATAGCTGTTTAAGAGTAAATAAGATGGGTAGGGCCACTTAAAAATGTAAATCAATCTACGTAAAACAAAAAATTTAATGGGTATAAATTAATAATAAAACTAAGTCATTTTATAAAGTTTCTCCAAAAAAATATATACATATATGTATTCGCGTGCATGTATATATGTATACATACAGTATATATATAAAAACTGAATCCTTCAGACCTAGCCGTAGTGGCACCCTCCGAACTACAAGATAGTTCTTCTAAAACACTTTTAGCCCCTACAAGAGGTGTAAAAACCACTATATTCATCAGTTTTTTCATAGTTTTGTTAAAAAGCGTGAACTTATTTTATTTGATTTTCTTTTTTTCTCCCTTAGACCTAGTATTTAAAAAAAAAAATATAGGTCAACTTTCGCTTTATAATAATTAAATAAATATCGGCAATATTTTTGTAAAGTAGCGATTTTTAAAAGTTTTACGGCTGTTATCGATTAAACTAAAATAAAAATAAAAATTAACAACTAAAAATAACATACAAATGTAACATTTCGAATTTTACATATTGTTCTGTTTACGATTTAAAATACTATCATTTTTATTAATTTGTCCGATATGGTTATTTTTATATTCACCATATTTTTACATGGTTATTATTTGCATCAATCTTTTTATGAATTTATTCGTAAACTATAAATTTATTTCGTAATCTCATTATTATTTTAAAACGTAACCGGTTTTTGTTATTTAACTAATGTTCTTTATTAACTTACAAGTAATTTTTTTAATCAAAAATGATATAATGTAATTATCTGTGAGGAATTCTATATGATTACTGCTAATTTTAAAACAAAAATGTTCAAATGCAACGTAATCCTTTTAAATATAAATACATTTTTAAAAAAGTAATGTAAATAAAATTTGGAATTTAAAATACAAACATGAATAATATATAAATAAAAAACAATTATGACAATTTTGTAAAAATTTAAATTTAAATTACATTTATATACAATTTGTAGTTACTGATTTTGATTGCAGTTTGATCGGTAAAGATTTCAAAACCTCTAAAACTCTTTATTTTGGAAAACTTTGTCGATATTTATTTAATTTTTATTACAAATCGAAAGCTTCAACATAGCTTTTTTCTTTAAACGAGAGATCTAAAGGAAAAAAATTAATCAAAATTGAACTGATAAATAAGAGTTGTTAATACGCTTTTTAACAAAATTATGAAAAAGTAGTTGAAAATAGAAATAGCTACTTACACGCATCTTGCAAAAGTTAAAAGTAGTTCCTACAAAAATTTTCAAATACGGCGGTGTTAATATTGCGGCTTGAACTACAGAATTTTTTGTCTCATTATAAATTTTACAGTTTAGTTATTTATTTATCTATTCCGCTTTGATAACGATGCGCAGTGATATAAAAACTTCAGATTCTCATTATTGATGAACAGAAACTGTTTATTGTCTTTGTTTTGAGGGTATACACAACATTATTGGTAGATGAAATATAAAAAGTGATGGGCACCGAACAATTCAAACCAAATGAAAAATATCAGGGTCTTAAATTTCTCATTATCCTATCTTACTATCGTTTGCTTTTAGGTATACTCTCAAAATTTCTCTGTGTTTGAGCAAGGTTAGTTTTTTCACTTATTTATATTTTATTTCTTTACTTGTACGTGCGTCCATACAACTTTAAAGCGTTTTTTTTTTTTTTTTTTTTCAACTAGTCATTAAATATAATTTTAGTTCTCTATTTCTTATGTGCGCATTTAATAATAAATACCTGTATAATAGGGTCATTTATTTTCTTTTTTGTTTATATTTGTGCTCTTCTTCCTCTTGATTCTTAATTCGCGTGCGCTCGTATAAAAAGCAATATAACATTGTCTCTGTTTTACCTAATTATTTTAATTTTATAGAGGAGTCATACAGAATTTTGTATTATATCCCCTAAACCATCTACTTCCTTAAAGATATCTTGTGGTGCAATAAATGGTACTAATTATTTCAGTTTGACTATGACACAGTTGTTCTTAATATAAATTCGTTGAAATCGATGTGTAACGCCTGTTTACGAACTGCGAATTTATACCGATATAACTCGACTCGATAATTATTATTTTTTATTGTGTTCTTGATGCCTGTATTAAATTTATTTTCCTGTTTTTGTTTATAGTAATTTTATATCAAGAAAATGTTCAACAATTTTTTATATCGTTCTTGCACATAATGAGCTATGTAAACGTAATAAATTCTACTTTATAAATACAAAATATTAATTTCTACTGCCTTTTTAACAATTTATTTACGGTTAAAGGCGATTTTGCAAAATATTTTGTAAATAATAGAAATTAACTAGTTTTCTGTTTTCCATTACTAAAAATTAAATATGTATTTTGTTTCTAATGGCGAAAGTCATTAAAGTTAAGCACTTATGTTCTCTGCATAATGATAATGATTATAATAATGGTAGTAAAATTTGAATATTTTTTTATTGTAAAAATATAACAACTTTAAATTTAACAATTAATATGTACATTTTTGTATATTTTCATTACTGCTGACAAACTGTAACTTATATTTTTTTCTACGACTTCCTGTTGATTAGTTTACAGTCTTTATTATAGATTAACTAATTATATTTATTTACTAATTTTATCGATTTATTTTTACAATTTACAATTTGTAAACGTAATGAGTAATTTTATTAAATTTTATTTTCTGTTCTTTGTTTTTTTTAATTTAGTTTAAGGAAGAGAATAATCCAGTATTTATAGTCATCAGTATGATGTAGCGCTAAAAATCCAAATAAGCGTAATTCTAAAAGCAATAGCTGAAATTGGTGCGACAGTTACATTAATAGGGTCAAGTTAAATTAATTTAAACACTTATTCAAGTTTCATTACGAGTCGGCCAATTTATTTAGTTGAGAGTTTTTTTTGTTTTTAGCTTGCGTTTAGTTCATTTAAATAAAAAATTCATAAAAATTATCATTATAGTATATGTAGTAGAGGTGTGTAACTCAGTAACTCAGTAACTCTTTTGACTCACTTATTCAGTAGTCTACAGAATTAAAACAAATTACCCTGTGATCTATGATTGTAACAGATGTTTAATTTACAAAGAAATTTTAATTTACAAAACAACAACTAATAAGAATTTTTTAAGTGCTTTAATAATTACTACTTTGCTGTATTAGTCTCAAAACAACTGAACAAATGAAGTTAAACAACTTCATATTTGGAATTACAAGCTAATTAACAGGCTGTTTAAATTGTTTTAACAACAAATTCTAAATTTGTTCAGTTTTTTTTGAGACTAATACAGCAAAGTAGTAATTATTAAAGCACTTAAAAAATTCTTATTAGTTGTTGTTTTATAAATTAAAATTTCTTTGTAAATTAAACATCTGTTACAATCATAGATCACAGAGTAATTTGTTTTAATTCTGTAGACTACTGAATTAGTGAGTCAAAAGAGTTACTGAGTTACTAAGTTACACACCTCTAATATGTAGGTTTTGACTAACAATACGGTTCCCTTTGGCAATAAATCCCTTGTCCAATTCTAACACTTATAACTATAAACGGAATTTTCATGTAGTTCCATATTTAGTATGCTGTTCTAAGGAAATCCTTCCAGTACACATTTGCGAACCGAGTAATGCGTTTTATTCAGCATATTTTAATAAAAATGCATACATTAATGCAGGCCCGTGCCCAGAATTTTGAAGGGGGGGGGGGAGTTTTTTTTTTACATATTTATTTTATAAATAACATTACATTTTTCACTAATATTCATACTATTTATAATTTCCATCATTTTGATTTATATATTAATAATTTACATAAATGAATTACCCCGTATAAAGACATTAATAAAAATTAACATAATAATATTAATGAAGTACCTAAAAATATGGAGCATATTTTTTCTTTTAAAAAATAAGAACACCCTAAAAAATCATCAATATTTAATTTAAATTTTTGATTTTTTTCAAATTTGTACATATTTATAATAACTATTTCAGTTCTCATCCCCCCCCCCCTGGTGGACACGACCTTGCATTAGTATATAGTGGAGTCAAATGTTTATGATTGATAGTGTTTATTTAACTTTCTAGTAAGGAAGTAACAGTTAGAAAAACAACATATATACGTATAACTTTAAAAGAACAGTATGTCTTTAATCTATTCGTTTAAAAAAATTAACAACTACGTTATTAAAAGAACAGAAAATACTTTAACGAAAAAATTAAAAAACATTTTTAATAAAAGTTTTGAATTAATACTCTTATTGTGAAAGGAAGTTAATAAAATTTTAAACGGAATTAACGTCATCGTTCTTCGATAAAATACATATTTACTTAATTGAAAAATAGACCGGAAATTACATAATTTGAGCTCCTCTATATTGTTTGATCGGTAAACAAGTCAGTGATATATATACTTCAATTTAATTAGGTTGTCCAATTATTTGATAACTTTTTAATGAACAAATTTAAATATAAAATGTTCACTTAGAAATAATCTTGGGCGAGTTCTTAATTTTATTAGTACCCTTAATATAATTTAAGTCACCATAGCATGCATACAACCAGAATCCACCAGTTACAACCTTACTTTAATTTTGAACAACTATAATCTAAAAAATTAAAGATTTGCACTTCATTTTAAAAACTCCCATTTCATTTTTGTTAAAAATAAAAATAACATACTTGGTAACGGCGTGCTTAATAGAGTGATCTACTGGAAGTTACGGAATTAAATAAAATAAATTAAAAAAATCATTAAAACAGAATGCCTATTTATTTTTTATAATAAATGCTGAAAATGGCGAACGCTAGGCTAAACACATAGTGGCCCGTCGAAGAGAGCTGCGATAAAAGCTAAGAGTAAAGCGACGAAATTAGAAGCATGGCTTATTACGGAAGTGAATATAGTGGCGAGTCAAAGATGATCACGACACAGATCTGTCATCAACAAGCAAAGCGGAGAATTCAAACTGATTTGTTTTCGCCGCTATGTCGCTTTCATTCCCTTCTGTTCTTTCCCCACATACCACAACCAGACTATTAGTTTCAGCATACTGCGACACGCTGTCGCGTTCGCTGACTGGAAAAAATTCTCATGCATCCGGTAAATAACTGGGCACATATTCTTTGAAGAAAAAGTGTGTATGGAATTATTTTTATTTAATCTTTGCTTATTCATCTTCTAGGGAACTAAACGTATTATCTATACCATTCGCATACAGATCAATTTTCTTTACTATTAATAACTCTCTTAAAAATTCTGCGCAATTTATTATTTAGTTTTGGAGGTAAAGTTATAACCGTGATCTTAAATTATTTTCAAATCTTATAATTATGAATGAAGAATTGCTTATTAGTGGTGTTTTCGTTCCAAAACCACTTTAGGATCAACAAAATGATGATCACCATAACTGATTTATTTTGGATAAACTTTGGGATGAAGTAGCTAATGAAATGAAATCTACAAGTGTATGCATTAACATTTGATTTAAATGGTTGTGTAAACATTTTCTAATTATAAATTAGAAATGGACGATTTAACACAATTTCCGTATGGGAAAATTTATGCCCGGGATATTAAAAACCGTTTATTGAATTAAATATTTTAGAAACAAAAACGACTATTTTAAAAATCAAATTTCTATTGTCATAGTTACTATAATATTTATTTTTTGGAAGCAATATGTTTATTTTATCACGAGGTCTTATAGATTTTACATAATAAATATTTTATATGAACTTTAAATTTGACTACGAAAAAACTGAATACAATTTAATTATTTACGAAAACAGAATCTGTCAACAATAATATGAATAAAAAAGTAATAATCAAAAGTTGAAATATTCATACGTAAATATGAATAAAATTTGTCCGGGTGTCTTCTTAATTCATCATATAGATAATGAAATTCGCCGTGTATATTTCTACTTCTATTTATTTCGTGCACATTACATTTT
Source organism: Icerya purchasi (assembly GCA_039619475.1). Taxonomy (NCBI): domain Eukaryota; kingdom Metazoa; phylum Arthropoda; class Insecta; order Hemiptera; family Monophlebidae; genus Icerya; species Icerya purchasi. The sequence continues at coordinate 72,685,385 of CM077115.1, read as the reverse complement.
CTTGTACTTTTTCTATTTTTCGTTAAATAGAATATTTTTAGCGCAGAATTTTCGGTCAACATAACATCCATCTTTAATTTATATCAACTGGCCGAATATACCAGTGCGTTGTCTAAAACGCTTTATCGTTCTTCGCTCTGCTCGAGGCGTCACTATATGTTGATACTAGCTCTCATCGAAGCTATACTCCTTGTCGCTTTGCTTGTTCGCTAGCATCGCAGCTCTCTTTGATGCGTCTTTTTACATTTACCTTATGTCAATTGAAAATTGAATTTCTTTCGGCTGGCTTTCAGACTCTGATTTAGAAGTATTATGCAGAAATGAATATGAAGTATGCCTAAGATGAGATCGAATTGTTACTCGACTTTTTAAATATAAGCAGATCAGAGCATTTTCCTAGCAACGTTTGAGTGTAAAGATAATTTAACAAGCGATTTTATTCCAACTTCTCAGCGAACAAATTTTCAATATATTTTTCAGTGGAACTCGTTCAACTATAGTTCTTCGTAAATTTGTAACTAATATTTACTTTTTGTTATTTCTGATTAAAAAATTATTCCCTTCCGCTAATGCACACTTTTCTGTACCATAAATTTAAAATGTAAAATTTTAACCTAATAAATATTTCAAATCAAAATTAACCTTAAAATACTTAGTAGTGTAGTTTCATTGAAATTTTATGTAAAGTAACTTTTTAGGTCGTAGGTCGAGATATTTAATTTGCATGATGTAACAAAAAAGGGACATGATTCGTAACGACATTTTATTTGCTGTTTTAAGCTGAGGATTTACATAACATTTATATTCTAAAAACCTATTTCACTTGTTTACAATTACAATAGATTACATATAGTCCTTTTATGTTGTAAAATGAATATTGAAGTAATAGAAATTTTTAATTTTTGTTCTTTATTTAAAGATAAATTTAAATTCACTTACACATTATGGCATACACAGTTAATCTCTTTTTTAAAACCAAAATCACATCCGACCGAAATCGCATGTTTCATTGGATGATCATGTCTGATTGTTTGTAGAGAACCTAGTACTCATTAATGAATTTAATCGACTTCGTTTAACTAATTTTTACTATCAACTGATCATATACTTTTATTATATATATATATATATAAAAAAAAAAAATATATAGCTACGATTATTTTTTTTTTAAATTAAATTTTTTTAAATAATCACTAAAATTAGCTCAATTGTGTTCGAAAAATTATGTTTTCTAATTATACTATGCTATAATAATAATTATTTATATTCGATATTATTTTGTTATCAGTTGAAAAATGAGGAAATTCCGATTGGATTTATCAAAATTTTATCATTTTTTAAATTTATTTCAAAATGTTACCGTTATTAATTAAAAGTCGGTAATCACGATAATTATAGACACAAGCTTTTATACTAATTATTCATGTGTTTGCGGGTGGGATATTTTTTATATCTTGTTTGCAAATCGTTCGGTTGTTGTGCGTAAATAAACATTATAATTGCGTTCAAGTATTTGAATTTTGAAACGAATGATCTCGTTTAGTTATGTAAACGAAAATACGGTAAATTCTGAATTTTTTTACGGGAAATTTATTTTAAATTTAAGCGTGTACATTTGCTACCTAAAATATATTAGTTGATATTTCTTACCGTTTTAAATTTTAACTTATTTTTTTAACGATGTAATGTACATAAAATTATTTCCGCGTGAAAAGGTATTGTATTTTTAATAATGTTATTAATGAAATTGTTATCAAATTGGTACAGAAACTAACGATTCGTATATGTCGCCAAATTAAGCTAATCGACTGTTTTTTTCTATAATTTTACTAAAGTTCTTCTTTTTTATATTTGAAAAATCTCTGATCCGTAATGAAGAGGAAAATACTATTATTAAAATGATATTATGAAAATTCGTTAATCGAAGTGAAATTTTTGCTATACATTATTCTTCCGCAAGTAAATTTTAGATTCTGGAAATAGTTTTACTCTACGATATTTTTCCGGTTCTAGTTTGGAATACGAATTTTTAATAGTTTCGATTTTGAATTTTCGCAATTTTAGTATGATTCGTACGGCTGACATTGCAATAACTCACATTTACTATTTGTCAAAGTAGATACATTTTGGATACATTAATTTTGGCAAGTGTTGGTATCGTTTTTGTTTATATTTAAATGCGGTAGCTAAAAATATATTTACCGTGCTTCGTTCGCAATAAAAAATATTACGTAAGAATATTAATAAGAATCGTATGCGTTTATTAAAACGTATAAAAATTACCTATATTTTTATTATTATACGCAGCAGTTGAATGCGTTCTCATTTAAAAACTAACGATGCTAAACTAGTAAAAGGTAAATTTTTACAAAAGGTAAATTTTTCACGTTACCTTTCTATTTTTATATTATCATTAATACGTGACATTATGATAATTTCAGTTAACAGTCTTAAGAACTTATCGAAATGAAGGAGATTAATAAAGAAAAGGAAAATAATGGACCGCTAGTTGACACGATTGATTTTATAACAGTTAATCATAACGGTGAAAATAAAAATGACACGCTTTGGTTAAAAACTTCGCCAAAGGAAGTTGTTAATTATTACGAGAGCATGGGCGATTGGAAAAGTTCTTTACCGAAGACGGATTACACCTATTCTCCGATATCAGAATTTTATAATAAAGAAATCGCTCCCGGCATACCAACCATACCGAATATGTGCCGGAGTCGTATTAGCCGATCAACATCATCCAGTTCTTCTTCCGGAAGTTCCACCGTTTATTACACCACCGGGTACGGGTTAGATTCCGACATAGAACGAAAAGTAAGATCTAAAATGGTAAACGTTCTTCATCATAATGATCATTACAGTAGTAAAAGTAACTTTAATTATAAACAGTACAACAGCGATAATAATAATAGTAGTAGTAGTAGTATATTGTCGAAAATTGCCATCACTCTTTTTAGTGGGACAGTTGCATCGGTTAAGTCCGTTTCGGATGGAATTTTTCGGTTTTCGAATAATTTCGCTTCCTCGCTAGTTAATATTTCATATAAATCGTTGCGTTCGGTTGCTGTCGCGTATTCGAAAAATAAGAAAATCTTCTATTTTATGTTATTAATGGTTCTTGCGTTTTTCGGTTTTCATCTAATTCGTGATATGAAACCTTTGGAAAACAGATACTTACTGAACGATATTCATCTGTATGCCGACAATGTGGCTGCTAATACGGTAGCTCGCGTTAATAAATTAGCCGACAGCGCGGTTGTCGTGCGCACGATATTTTCAAAGATTTCTTTAACCGTTCAAGATATTCTGCATACTGGAATTAACGTACCGTGGACGCTGATTAAAGTGTTATTTTATAGTCTATTCGATATAGTAACGTCTTCGGGAACGTTGTTACTATCGTGGCTGGTGTACATTTTGAAATTCGCCGATACGACTTTCCTTACTAGGCAGTCGCCGTCTGCGGAAATTCTAGTTTCAAACACTTTAAATTATACCAAACTAGCAGAAACTCTGTTAACGGTTAAGGAATTTAAAGAACTAATCGTCGAATCCGAATCGGTGGTTGAATTAAGAAAAGCCAAAGCGAATTCGAAAAGTTCCGATAGCAGTATCTCGCTAGAGGAAATTTCGTCCGTTTTAAAAACCATTAACAGTACAGTTATTGAAAATGTTGTCGGCGAGTACGTAGAAACGGTCATAAAACGACTACTCCGCGATCATTTCGTGCCAGCGTCGAACGGGTACGTAACGGAACAGTATTTTAACGATATGGTGAATAGTTTACGAGAAAATCTAACCGGTAGTATGAAAGAAGATTTGCAAAACGCCTTCAACGAATATTCGGACAAGTCGGAAACTTCGCTGTACTCGTTAATGGAAAAGCATTTGTCGGAACAGCAACCGGTACCGGAAGGTCAGCGACAACGAGAAAATAGCGGACTTATCGCAAATTTTACGGACTTCGAGGCTTACATTAATCGCACTATACAGCGGGCGTTGAAGGTGTACGACGCTGACAAAACCGGAATGGTTGACTACGCTTTGGAAACTTCGGGCGGTGTTATTTTGAATACGAGATGTACGGAGACGATGAAGTCGCCGGTAAGTTTCAGCGTTTTTAACATACCGTTGTGGCAAATGGAGACAAATCCGCGTATAGTAATTCAGCCCGGTGTTCATCCGGGCCAGTGTTGGGCGTTTTCCGGTTCATTGGGCTACTTAGTAATTCAGCTGTCGCAGCCGATATTCGTCACCGGATTCACGCTGGAGCATATCCCTCGATCTCTGGCACCGAACGGAATTATCGATTCGGCGCCCAAAGAATTTTCCGTGTGGGGTCTGTTTCACGAAACCAAGTTAGATTCGCAAGTTCTTTTGGGCCGTTTCGATTACAATGTTGACGGCGACAGCATTCAGTATTTCGAGGCGATCAAAGCGGTCACTCCGTTTCAAATTGTCGAATTGCGCATCGAATCGAATCACGGAAAAATCGAATACACTTGCATTTATCGATTTCGTGTACATGGAATACCGGTAACGCGATAGTGAATATCATGCGAAACGCTCTGTTTTCGTCGTTGTTTCCACCGTATGTGTTTATTAAGAGGCAACCTATTCTAGTTACCAAAGTTTGAGCCTTCGATTTTCTTTGTTTTTGTCCGTTGCTATACGGTGAGTATTAAGAAGTTTAGGCAGCCGCTATATTATGTCCATTGTGTTCTCGTTGAAAGACTAGTTTTAGTGATTTATTTTTTAAGGTTTTTGTTCTCAAAAACCGGCGTCCTTCTAGGCGAGGAAAAATTCGGCGAAAAAAGTAATTATGCACAGAGTTCAGCGTAGTTATTAAAAAAAAAATTTAGCACATTTTATAAGGTTCAGTTAAGAACAATGAAACGTCGTGTTTCAGGCTACGTTAAAAAGTATTTAAACAACGTGGTTCTTGTTATATTAAAAAAAAAAAAACTAACCGAGTCGTTTTTAAATATATATATATATAAATGTTCGGGGAATAATTAAGTATGTCTTATTGGCCAATAATTATTTAAACCATCGATTAACTTAATATAAATAACCGTTCATTAATTCACTCGATAAAATGGTAATCTCAAACAATTTTTTTAACTTAAGTTTACGCTGAAATAAGCAAATTTTTCATCTCGTTTAATATTAAGAGTTTCCGTGTTCTCTCGGAATTTGCATTTTAGTGTGTCTATATTTAAAATGTGTACGTTATTATAAGTAGTTATCGAATTTTTAAATATTTTTTAATATTTTCCGTTTTTCTCTTTTTTCTATTTTACAAATTCGTAATTTTTAAAAAAGGAAAACATTGTAACAGAGAACAATAAAAGGTGCTTTACGCGAAATTGTGCGTGTTCGTTGTTTTGTTAAAACTTTTACTATCATTCTAATGTTCCATTGATTTTTTACGACTAACAAAACACAAATGATTATATTATTGTAGTTTGCGTTCCGTGTTTTCACTTAAACTTTAAGTCAATTTAAATAAATCCACTAACTGTTGTTAACCTCCATTCGATTTGTAAATTTATAATATTACCGTAAGACTTTTTTTTGTCGGTGTATTATCCTTCTTCGTGTGAACTTGTTGTGCGCAAACAGTCGCTTGGCGAGTAATTTAATATTTCGTGTTGTTTACTTTAAGGGGTTATATTTAATTTTTCCTAACTGAAATTTAACCGTTGTTAATTGAGTAACCACACTTTATAGTCACTTATTAAGTCTAATGTATGTATTTCTGTCAATGTGTGTACGCATATTTTTATATAAATCGCATAGTTACTTTTAATTAATTAGTAATTTATAATGTATCTTTAAGTTTAAAGTTTATTTTACGGATAAAAAGTCATATAGAGGAGGAAACAAACCTTTTGTCGTGTAATAAAGGCAGTTTAAATTTAGCGTGGTATAAAATACCCGATCCGTTTAGTAATGCCTAATGTATACTGTTTCGTATTTAACTTTATGCATGATTTGTAATTAGGTTATTATGTAAATTGCATACTAATCAAAAATCGTAGAAGCCGACGGTCAACAGTTTACGTACCACCTCGCGCATTCTATCTGTAAGTAAAATTTTCGATTTGTTATAGAAAGTTACCGGTATTTTTTAGTATTTTTACTCTTCGACATTTGCAGCGTTATAAATTTTTTTTGGACAATTTGGTCATTCGTAAATGCACAAATATTTCGTTTTAGATTAAACACTGTGTAATAAAATCCAAAAACGATCAGTCAGTAATGTTAAAAACAGTTTCCAACCGAAAATGTCTAATTCTTATCAAGGATTATCAATGTGAAAAGTATTATTAATTTTTCTAATTATATTTAATATTCTTTTCCGCATAAGCGACGTCAAAATATTTTCAATAATGTTCTACGTAATGATGTACTCGCCGACACACTGTAGAGTAGGCGCGCGTTATGTATAACGTCTAATTTGTGAAACTGCTGATTTTACCAAATAAGCAACAAATTTTGCTGAGTCAACATATTAGTTTCATAATTTACGCAAAATATTTGCCTATTTTTCATGCGCAGTCGAAATCCATTTATCTGAATTCCAGTTATTCAATTCGATATTGAGAAATTAAGAAAGACCGTTTTTTTTGTTTTTTTTTTTTTTTTAATGCAGGAGTTTCTGAAAGCCGTTAACTTTGACTTATATTCGATTAAATAAACGTATTTTTGTCAATTTTTACTGTTTTCGTAATAAAAGTGAACTTATTGAAAAATGCGCGTAAACTATTTTTTCCTTACCCGATCAACAGACTTGTTTTGCTCATATAACGGGAGAAAAAGAAACAGAGATGATTTCGGCCAATTTGTGTGTTTCATTTCACAATATAACCTTGTTTTATGTTTGTCTAATTATTCGAATTTCCTCTTTAGAATTAACTGGAATTGTTACTGTAATTAAAATTAATTCTGGCTTTATATTAAGCACGGCGCATATAAATGAAATAGGAGTAGTATGTAAATAATATGATCCTGATCAACGTGTTCTATTTCTACAGATTCATCACCAATAAATTATTTTAATAATTCCAACGCAAGTACTAATTTTCTCAGAGCTCTCACTGAAACAATCATGAACTAATTTTCAATTTTTTTTTTCCCTCTGGGCCTTAATTGCTAAAAAATTTTTTGTGACAAAACTAGTTTAACAGATTATATTTTGCAAATATGATCAAAAATTACAAAAGTTCCTCTTAATATTACTCTTCACTTTCTTTTTCAATTTTTTTAACCTAAAATAATTGTCGAGAAAAATTCTCCTTCGGTAACTTTTTTTTTTTTTTTTTTAAGCACCAAAGGTGGATTTCTTCTTTATTTTTCTATCTCAACCTAATTTGAACACTTAATACTTAGCCAAAATATTGAATATTGACATCGAGCGAGGTAAGTGCTGGTATATATTGTACAATTCCCTGCCCGGAGAAATTATATATCACTAGTATTTATTTATTTTATTTTTTTTCTTGAAAACAAGCACCGTTTCCAGAAGTTCACTTTTTGATAATTACCTACTTTGTGATGGATACTAAGTTGACAAGGCGCGTATGCGCTGTACAGGTACTTTTCAGCCTTTCCAATCAGCACTATTGAGGAAGTAAATCTGTAGAACTCTTGTTAACTGTTAATTGGGACCAACTAGGATTCGAACTCTAGCTTTTCAGTTTACAAATCATAGCTTTAGCAATTTAGGCTACCCAGTCGGTAATAATTGATAAATAAATTGATATATATTATATCTAGACTTCAACGGAAAATTCATAATACGAAGAATTAATTGATAGCGTAGCTCAAAATTTTTTTTTTACATTCTAAGAAATTTACAGAGATTGCGCTACTAATTATGTTTTTAAATATTTTTACCATATAAATGGGAGTTTATAAAGATTCTTTCATTGCCGAAGACAAATTTGATTTTGAAAACATACCATATTTTAATGATTCAATTAAGCAAAAACAAAATCAAAATATGAAACTTACAGATATTCGCTTTAGGAAAAAAATCAACAATTACGAAAAAATAAAAGAAAGAAATTACTAAATTGATAATAAACATTATAGCTCATTTGAGTGTTTTTTTTTTTTTTTTCAAGAATGATGGAAAATAAAATAAAAAATTTGTAATTTATTCTCCAATAATTTCATTTAGATCCTGTATTTTTTCATTGAGTTTTGCTTCCAAATCAGGATCTGATGTAAAATCATTAGGATTCTAATTATTTAAAATTATATTAAAATAATTTCCCATGCCACAAGAATAATCTGAATCATAATTTTCATAATCAGGCTCAGGAGGATCATAAAATTTTTCGATGTCAATAAATTATAAACCAAATAAATTTTCAAGATTTCTAATTGCTCGTACGAATTTATTAAGTTCTTCAAGATTATCGTTAAGATCAATTTCAAAAATATCAATATAATTTTCTTTTTGTATTTATAAATAGAAGAAAAAGAAAAATATATATAAAAAAAAACATGGTCCGACCAATTTTTGATTTTTAAATTCCTATTAAATTTTTTTCTATATAAATAATGAATGTAACTACGAAGTTGGAAAAAATGTTTAAAAGAAGACAATTATATAATTATTGTAAACATCAAAATATAGTAGGATGCTCAAAATTAAAGAAACACGGCTTGGTAAAAAAAAAATTGTTCGATATCTTCACGGAAGAAAACAAATATTCAGCGAATTCAAATTTAATGATTGCATTTTTAGGAATGATAAATCAAAATAAATAATTTTAAAATTCGATGAATTTAAATTTGATAATGATTTTTCGATGAACCAAAAGAGAGAAAATTAAAAATGGTATCATAGTAGGAAAGAGTAAAGGTAGTTGGAAAAATATGATTAATGATTATAGGGTATATTGTAATTCAGCTAAATATGATTTAATAAGGTATTTAAACAAAGTTAATGAAACAATTCAAAAAATTGCTAAAACAGAATTGGAAAAAAAAGGGAGCCATAAATATTTAATTGATAACTGTTTTGTAAATTATGATGAAACTGATTTGTTTGGAATCGTGGTAAATGAACATATAGAGCATTTTTGATCATCAAAAACTATCATAGGTAATTCAAATGCAGTTGGAAGTGTTTTAATTTCAGTAAAAATTAAATCATAAAAACTAATAGTTATAGTGCTAGAAATACAAGGTATGGATTTGATGAAGTTATTTGCTAGATATTCTGTATGATGAAATATTTTCAATTATTCTAAGTTTGATCATCTCAAAAAAGTGTTCATTAATGTAAAAAGTAAAGAAACTAATAAATATTTAAATGTCGGAAACAAGAAAATCTTAGACGTTTCGAATATGCATTAGAAAGTATATTGAATCCCATTGAAAATCATTCTGACAGAGTTTCAGATTATAATATCTCAAAATATTACGAGTTGAATAAGGAATATCCAATGAATTTGATTCCAGAAAATACAGAAAAATCTAAACATTTTATAAATGGATCAATTATTTACAAATTTAATGAAGAAAATTTGGTTTGAATTATTTTATTCGAGCAAAGGAAAATAAATATGTAAATTTGTTATCATATAAAGGTCGTATTATTGGAATAATGAACTCGAGTGCATTATTAAAGGGACACGTACATAAATCTATAAATCATGTAAATATTCGTATGAAATGATACTGTAAAAAATTAAAAACAAAGTCTAACTATAATAATGAATGATTATCTCGTCTTTATGGGAAATAAATCATAAAAATGCCATCAAAGAAAAATAAAATTAGAGAATATGTTTCATTTGGTGTACAGCAATTTTTGTGTGTACTCTATCAAAAATAAATAAATAACCGGCGCAACAGATACATTTATAAACATTTTGCAAGTAATTTCGAAATTGAACACAATTAATAAGACTCGAAAATTTAAACGTATTAATGAATCAATTTAATTTTATCGGTTAAAACTTTGTGGTTAAGGATATCATGAATTAAGGATGAATAATGAGCTAATGACCCGAGGAGAAGAAGGAGCTAATGAATTCGAGTTATCTACTTATTATCATACATGTAATAAAAAAATGCAATAACGAAAATGGAAAAGTGAAAAATCGCGATCATTTTACTGGTAAATTTAAGAGAACAGTTTGCAGTAAATGTAATTTAAATTTAGAAAAATTTATTCTAATATTCATAATTGAAGATACAATTCAAAGATATTTTTTTTACATTGGTTATTGAAATTATGTGACAAACATGATGTTGAAATTGTCGCCAAGAATGGTGAAAATGATACTACATTTTCTAAAAAGGCGGTGATGAGTGAAAATAAACAAAAATATGATTTAACAAAATATTTAAATTATAAAACAAAAAATTTATCAATTCTAAATGTACAGAAGTAAAACCAGATCTTAAAGTAATAAGGAAAGATGAAAAGATAGCAATAATAATTAAATTTAGATTTATTGATATTCTTAATTTTATGGGAACAAGTTTAAATAACGCAGTCAAAAATTTAGCAGAAGTCAATAATCGTTTCTGTTTAAAATGCAACAAAGTTCAAGATATGTATGAAGGAAAATTCTTATTAAAAATGAAATGGTATTTTAAAATATGAAGCAGAATGTAAAAAGTAGAAAAATATTAAAGAACCCAATTGATTACATCAAATTCGGAAATATATTGAGTAAATTTTAAAAAAAAAATTATCTATACTTAGTTTTACAAAAAAGAACATATCCATATGAATGGGTTAATATAAGCCAGCTACTGTGATGTAGTTAGGTAGCAGTGTTTGGTTCAGGTATGATTTAAACCTTGCTGCTGAATACGACGAAATAAATATGTTTAAGTCATGCTAAAACCCTAACCAGAATATGTCAAACATAAATTACTAAAAAATTATATGAAAAATCAACCAGCTCAATTATTAGAAAACATAGAAAATGTTATAAAAGATATAAGATTAGCAGCACAAAAATATTTGTCAAATTATGCTTGAAGAGATATAAAAACAAATAAAACATTTAAATCAGAGTTGAAAATAGTGATTTATACATATGTAATCAATCTTTAATCAATCTATTCAGATTAAGAATAATATATTCAGTTTATCTGTCCATGTGTTTTAGTATTCGCATATTCGTTCTTCTTCATAGTCGTTTGCGCAAGAACTGCTCATCGTGACCTCTATTTTAATCTACCAAGTACCTAGTTGTCTCCAGCGACTTCTGTTCTGGCTGCTTCTCATTGCCGTGGTTCGCGTTTGATCGCTTAGTGCTGTTATTGTGTCTATCCATCGTCGAGGCGGTCTTCCACGAGGCCTTGGTCCTTCTATTGGACCCACTATAATACATTTTTCAAGGCTATCTCTTTCTCTTCTCATGGTATATGACCATATAGTATTTCATAATTCTCTTTTGACAAGTAACCGAGAGACGCAGTTCTATGTTTAATTGGTCTCTAATATAGAGTTATTTGTGCGCTTCGCTGTCCATGGGATTCTCAGCATTTTTCGCCAAGTCCACATCTCGAACGAGTCAATTTTTCGTTTATCCTCGCAGGGTCCATGTTTCTACTCCATATAGGAATATTGTGAAAACACGAGAGCATTTACCAATCTCTGTTTTGTTCTTGTATTAATACACCGGGGTCTTTCCAGATGTTATATAATCGTGCCATCGCCGACTTTGCCAGTGCAATTCTACGCTTGATTTCTTTTTCGCTTCCGCCTTTATCGCTGATTACTGATCCAAGGTATTTGAATTCTTTTACCACTTCAACATCTTGAAATATCTGTAGATTTCCCGGGGCGTGTAGTTTTTGCTTATGGTCATGATCTTCGTCTTCTTTTTATTCATAGACAGACCTAGCCTAATACTTTGTTCAATTCTGTTCCACAGGTTCTTCATTTCTTCTTCCGAATCAGCGATGAGCATGGTATCGTTCGCATATCTTAAGTTCGTTATATGTTCACCACCAATCCTGACTCTTCCCGCGAAGCCATATAAGGCCTTCCTCATGATAAACTCTCCGTATATATTAAACAGTACGGGAGACAGTATACATCCCTGCCGTAACCTTTTCCGCAGGTGGAAAGTTTCTGACGATATCTTATCGACTCTTATCATCGCTTCCATACAAGTGTACAAATTATTTATTAGAAATATTAAGTGCTTTAGTACTCCCATACTGGTCAATATTTTTCATAATTTCTTCCAGCTAACACAATCGAAAACCTTGTGATAGTCTACGAAACAGAGAAATAAAGTTTTGTTATATTCAATATTTTTTTCGATTAGTTGCCGAATGACCAGGATTTGTTCTCTCGTACCTTTTCTACTAATAAATCCAGTCTGCTCGGTTGATATTTACCAGTTTAAGTAATATTTCAATCTATTATTGATCACCTGTAGGAGCACTTTACTTGTATGTGAGATTAATGCTATAGTTCTGAAGTTTTCACATTGTCTCGTAGAGCCTTTCTTGTGTATCGGGATCAAAATCGATTTCACCCAGTCACGCGGACATATTCCGCTACTTCATCAAAAATTTATTTTATTAATGAAAAATTAGATAAAACAGGATAAAAAGGAATTAGAAATTCATATTTCAAAGGTAAAGAAGCCAATTTATATTTTAATGATGAAGATCATAATAAAGTAAATAATCCAAAGATATTTTTTTTCTTCAATAAAAAAAAAAAAAACGAGTATCAGAAATAGAGTAAAAAAGTCATTAAAATTGTCACATAACCAAAATTGTACAAATTAATTTAATATGTATATATGAATAATAATTTTAAACAATGTATTTCAGTTAATTTTGTATAAATTGTTCTTTAATAAATAGGTTATGATTCAGAAGATTTGAATCCAAAGGATTCAAAGGAAGAAAAAAATGCATTTTCACTATTATAATTTTCTTTAAATTTGTTTAGAGAATTAGAAAGATTTTTAAATGTCTTATAAATAAATGATCAATAAATATGATAAATGGATTTAGAAGAGGCAAAAGAATTACAAACTTTAGTTAGAAAAAATTCTGTTGTACAATAATTGTAATCAAAGGTATCAATAATTTGTGGAATGCATATGTATTAATCATGAATGAGTATTCCGGACAAAAAGGTTTTAAATATTTATTGAATGTTATTGATAAATTCTTCAAATATGTTTGGATGGAATTTCTTAAAAACAAAACTGTTAAAAGTATTGTTGAAGCTGTTAACTCTAATTCCATAACTTTCCATTGCCCAGCGGCTTTGCTGTCGTCTCTCAATCATTTTCTGTTGCCTTCCTCTCGTTCTTGCCCCTTCTTGAAATTGTCCTCTTCATCCAAGTGATGAAGCTTTCTAATTCCGATCATGTATTTTTAGAGTGTCTATTTTTATATATCAAATGTTCTATTCTATATTCCTACTTACTCTCGCTCAAGTTTCCCGCTTCATATTGTGTTCCACACATCTTATTTTTGTCTACACTTTATATCATTCCAGCTCTGTGTCTATTTATACTATCAATTTCTGATACTCTATCCAACTTTTTTCCTTCCGTAATGCTTCCGGGTGGTGATCTTCTCTGATGCGCCCATAAAGAAAGAAAAAAAAAAAAAAAAACTTTTGAAAACATAATTATAAAATCTAAAATCTTAATTTACTTCATGCGGATACGGGAAAATAATTTGTAAATCAAATTTTTAAATCAATGTTGAAAAAACATGATGTTAATATGTATTATAGTTAAAATGAAGAAAAATCTGCAGTAATGAAACATTCTAATTAAACATTGAATCAGAAATTAAAAATATTTTTTTAGATGTGTGGCAACTTTAAACGGTGTGATATTTTAGAAAAAATATTAAAAGAATATAATAACTAAGATATTTATGGAACATAGAAATGAGACCTACTGAAGTTGATACGGGTTATGAGAAAAAAATGTTAATAAAATTTAATAAATTCAAATGTAACCCTACATTGCAGGCTCCAAAATTTGAAATAAGAGACAGAATAAAAATTTGCGCTTATAAGAAACTTTTTTGATAATAAATATAAGAGTAATTGGATGAGACAAATCTCTGTAATTAATAAGGTATTCTATATAAATCTTATAACTTATTCTATCAGTGCTGAGGATAGCGAAGACATTTTTGGTTAATTTTTATAATCAAAAACTTTTAAAAACTAAATTTTCATTTCATAAATTTTTGTTTTAATATAAACATGTTTTGTGACTGCAGATTAAAACGAATGAATACTGCTTTATAGCAGTTTCTAAAAAAGGGAAGTGATTTGTTAAATTCTTTAATTGATAATCTACTATTTGAACCTCATGTACCTGAATATAAATAAAATAGACCCAGTATAAATTTGGACTTGAAATTATCTCAAGGCATGAAATCAATAAATAAATTGAATGGAGCAGCTTTTTTTTTTTTTTTTTTGTAAAACAGCCCCTTAAGGAAACTGTATGGTTATTACAATCTTAGAACTATTTCTAAATAAGTAACATTTATAACTAAAAGTAAATTAACATGTTGCAAAGGAATAAATCACTATCTATTCTTTGCTATTTTTATACACATACATGCAATAAAACGATAAAAATTTACACAACACGACTAGTTCGTTCGGTTTAAATCGTTTAAGCCGTCTTGCATCTTCTGTAGTAAGCAAAAGGTCCAGTGCTTCCGGGTTCGGATGGGTATGGAGTCTTTCTTCGTGACGATGGGCAAAGTCTTTAATGACTTCGTCCACCCATTTGATCCTTAAATCGGTATGTAGAGATTCGTTCCGTTTGAACCATCGAGCATTGGTTATCATACGGAGGAATTTATTTTGGGCTGCTTGAATAATATTTCTATTTGATGTTTTGGTACAACCCCATATCTGTACCCCATCAGTCCAAATCGGTCTTACGATGGTTTCATAAATGAGACATTTGTTTTCAAGCTTCATTTTGGAATGTCGCCTGACAAGCCAATACATTTCACGTGTTTTTTCTCGAATCCGCTGAGCTTTTGACACAGCGTGAGTTTTCCAAGTCAGTTTCGCATCTAGATGCACAGCCAAGTATTTTGCTGAATCGGAGATTGGCACTTGTTGTTTATTTATGAACACTACATGACGCGGATCTCGTTTACGAAGGGCGAAAGCGGTGTGGACAAATTTTTGCTCATTGAGCTTGATTTTCCAATTTTCTGTTCAGTTTGATACACGGTCTAAAGCATACTGAAGGTTTTTATCAATTACGAAAAATACTGCAATATGAACGGCTAAAATATTAACAATTTGCAAATTATTATACAAACAGCTTCATATGAAATTATCGAAAATCGTTGATTTCACTACAGTCGCATATGGAATTTAATATGCGAATGATGATGCGTTTATTCAAATTTTAACGAAAATTCTAAATCTATCAGTTGACAAAAAAAATATTTTGAAATTTTATCTGATATATAGATTGCTTACCTGTTACATGATTTATCCTAAAATAAAAATGAAACGAATAAAATTTCCTTAAAAATGTAAAAATTCCTCTCCTGGAAACGCAAACTTTACATTTGTTTATGTTAGGAAGAAGTATTAGTTGTTTTGTTATTCAAGGATGTCAAACATTGTTGAGATAGGTGAGTAAAAAATATCTTCCTTAAAAGGTAGTTACTGAAGGAGGATTTTGCTCAACAATTATTTTAGGTGAAAAAATTAAAAAAAAATAGTGAAGTGATTAATATTAGGGGAAATTTTTGTAGTTTCTTATCATTTTGCAAAACAACCTGTTGAACTAGCTTTACCACCAAAAAATGTTTATTGATTGAGACCCCAAGAAGAAGAAAAAATGGAAAATTAATTTGTGATTGTTTCAGTACAAACTCTAAGAAGAAAGTAATATTTGAGTTGAAATGGTTAAAATTATTGATTTATTGCTATGGAGTCTGTAAAAAGAAAACGTGGTTCAGGATCATATTTACATACTACTAATAAGTAACATGGGTACACGTGGTAGTCTGGTGGTTAAGGTGCTTGGCTACCAAATCATAGGTTACGAGTTTGTGACTTGCTTCGTTCCGTGATTCAAGTCGCCTCCCATATTTACCCAGCTTGAAATAATTGGACACCAGAGAAATTTGGGGAAGTAAAAAGGCAGCCGAGAAAAAGAAACTGGCTCCCTTACTCTCATTAGTGCCGTTGAGGGTAGTACATTGTGAACCTTAACTTCACAATCCCCGACGCTCCCTGTTGAGGGTGTACTTAATAAATAAAATAAGGTTGATCATTACGGGTAATTTTAATAAAAACATAAGTTTTATCTTTAAAATAACTTATGTAATAACGGAAGAAGTAAAATAAATCACATCTCAGTAGATATTTGTATAAAACCAAATATTTATTATAAAACAGAACTAGTAAAATTTTTGCTTATAAATTTATACTTTTTTTTTTTTTTTTTTGAAAAATATGTATTTTTTATTTTTTACATACAAAACTTTCGTCAAGCTAAAACGCTCGTCGACGAATTATCCTATTGAACACTTTACCATCTTAAATTAACTTATACATATACATAATCGTGTAATATTTACTAGTCTTAATCTATCTATCTTACTTATCAATAATTAATAATCTATTTCTATTCGCACGAAACATTAAGTAATTGCTTAACTATAAACATACACCCGCATACCTCATTATATATTGCCCTGTACTTATTGTGTTATTATTTTATGTATATAAAAAATTACGAGTTCTGGATTTTATTATAATGTTTTTTGTTTTTTCGCGCAAATCAGCCTAGAAACACTATACATATTTTAATTTGCAATATATCTAATGAGTTAAATATTTTTAATTTTTCACGCTGTACGTTTACTTTGCATATTTTTCCAACCATCGTGATTATTGATTTTTTCAATCTTTTAAAATTACATATTCGTGGTTAAATTCGTAACTGCATCTTTCAGCTAAATACGAGGGTGGTTCAAATATAAACCGGAATTTTTAAATAAACGCGCGAAAAATTTATTGTGGAAAAAGTCGTTGCACTGGCAGTTAGACCGGTTTGTTATGTAGAGCAATTAGAACCGCGTAAGCTCACTTTTTAGTGTAGTTAGAGCCATGAGTGAAAAAGAAGTACCAGTGTCTGTTGCGCAACGCATCATTATTCGTTTTTTAGTCAAAGACGACGTAAAATCCGTGGAAATTTACCGAAAATTACGCGAACAGTTCGGCGATGAGTGTCTCTGCAAAACTCAAGTGTACGAGTGGTGTTCCGCGTTTCGAAAAGGACGTGAAGTGGTGTCAAACATAGCACATGCGCGGCGCCCAAAAACCAGCATTACAGATGAACACGTCAAAGCCATCGAACAACTCATTTTGGCTGACCGACGCGTCCGTGTACGCGATATGACCGACGAATTGGGCATCAGCATAGGGGTAGTATTGAGACAATAATTCATGATCGGCTAGGTTATCGCAAAATTGCAGCCAGATGGGTGCCAAGACTTCTGAATTTTGAACAGAAATTCACTCGTTGCGAAGTTTGTACGCGTCTCCTGCAGCGGTATGAAGAGGAAGGAGAGAATTTA
Source organism: Icerya purchasi (assembly GCA_039619475.1). Taxonomy (NCBI): domain Eukaryota; kingdom Metazoa; phylum Arthropoda; class Insecta; order Hemiptera; family Monophlebidae; genus Icerya; species Icerya purchasi. The sequence continues at coordinate 72,667,769 of CM077115.1, read as the reverse complement.
TTGCGGCGAATATTCACCACGGACGAAACTTGGCTACACTACTATACGCCGGAGAGTAAACGCTCGTCTATGGAGTGGCGGAAGAAAAAAGAGGGAGCGCCAGTCAAAGCGAAGGTTACACAGTCAGCTGGGAAGGTGTTGTGTACCGTGTTTTGGGACATGAAGGGAGTGATCGCAGTCGATTTCCTAACCGAACAACGTACTGTGACGGCGCAGTATTACAGTAACCTCCTAAAAAACACAGTCAAACCGTCCTATCGAACAAAAAGGCGCGAAATTCCGATCCGTAGTGCGATACTGCTTCAAGACAACGCCAGGCCACATACCGCTCGGCTCACGATGGAGACATTGGCCGAATTGGGCTGGGAAACACTTGAACATCCTCCTTACAGTCCAGATTTGTCGCCTTGTGATTATTATTTGTTTGGCCCGTTGAAAGAAGCACTTGGTGGACAACGTTTCGACAGCAACGATGAGGTGGAATCGTTCGTGCGCAAATGTCTATGTGACAAGCCGCGAGATTTTTATGAAAAAGGAATAAAAAAATTGCCGGAGAGGTGGAAAAAGTGCGTAGCGTGCGAGGGAGGTTATCTCGAAAAATTGTAAAAAATATGAGCACTGTAAGTATAAAATAAAAATTTTTATGACGAAATTCCGGTTTATATTTGAACCACCCTCGTATATTATACTTAAGTAAGTTTACGTTATTATTATAGCATACGCCTGTAGAACTGTCTAAATCAGTGGTTCTTAACCGGTGGTCCTTGGAAGCACCCGAAGCGGTCCGCGAAGTCATCCTAAAAACGAGTTGATACAATGATGCGCGGCGCGAGTCGCGCTACAAGCGAGGTCTCAAGTAATGGACGGAGCTGCCGCCGGGGCGACAACTGCTCTTGCCAATGGTACTATAAAGTCGGCAAAGTTGGAACGTCATTTAAAGACCGTGCATCCGAATTATCGTGACCATCCGCGAGAATTCCTTGTAGGCAAACTAATATAGTATCTTAAAAAAATGAAACCCGAACCCGGTGCAATAAGTTATGCAACATCTGAAACAACATTAGCTACATCGTTTGAAATTTCAAAATTGAATGCCAAGTCCAAAAGAGCACACCCAATCGGTGAATCTCTAATAAAGCCTTGCACGCTTAAAGCTGCAGAAGAGCTTTTAGGACGGAAACATCAAAAAAAATTCGTGAAATACCACTTTCAAACGACACAGTGAAGTTGCGTATTCAAAAAAAGTCAAATGATATTGAAGAACAAGTTATTGACAAGATAAAATGTAGTCCTTATTTTGCGTTACAATGTGATGAATGTCCGACGTTTCAGAATGTTTTCAATTACTTGTATTTATTTGATTTTTGAATGACAACAAATCGTTTAAAGAGGAGTTACTATATTCTCAAGAATTAGAAACGACGTCGTAAGGTGCGGATGTTATAGATGTAATAAGTCAATATTTGAAGAAACTTGGACACTTATGTGTGGCAAAAGCTTGCGGGGCTTTGTGCGGATGGAGCTCCTGCTATGCTTGGTTCGCGCTCTGGTCTTGCAGCGTTGATAAAAACAAAATATCCATCTGCAATTATGATACACTGCGTTATTCATTATTAAGCATCGGCTGCCAAAACGCTCCTGGGGAATGTTTTGCTGTTTCGATGAAAACAGCTATACTAATAGTCCACTTCATTAAAAATAGTGCACACTCGTCTCTTTAAACAATTGTGCTCTGATACGGACTCTGAACACGAAGCTTTTCCACGCGGAAGTACGTTGGCTTTCCAAAGGAAACACACGCTATTTAGGTTGCACGAACTGAGAGAGGAAATACAAATATTCTTCAACTAACAAGGAGAACAAAGAGTTGCTGGATCAGTTCTGTGAGTCTAAATTTCAAATGCGTCTTGATTATTTGGTTGATTTTTTTACGCAGCTAAATAAATTGAACCTTCAACTGCAAGGCTCAAGAAATCCGAAGTTGCAAGGCATGAGTAATATATTTGCATACGAAGATAAAATCAGTGCATTTATCGTTAAAATCGAGCTATGGACCAACAAGGTCGAAAAAGAAACTTTTCTGATACGCTGAATTAAATTATTGACGGACAGTGTGCTGAGATTAAAAGAGAAAAACAAAAGAACATGATACTCCATTTGAAAAACTTAAAAAGTGAATTCAATCGCTATTTTCCTGCCTGTGAAGACAAAGGGATTCGGAAAGTGATCCACAATCCTTTCGTTGTCAACGTTTCTGAGGTACCTGATGAAATTCAAGAAGGATTGATTGAAATGCAACACGTTTTCAGCCAAAAAGCAATATCTTTCCTAAAGATTCAAGATATTGCTATACTTTACTTAGCTTTGTTTTTATCGATATATCTGTGCGAGCGGAGATTCTCGGCGTTTCTGATAACTAAAAACAAGTACCGAAATCGGTTGGATGCCAGCGCCTATATGCGTTTGGCTTCGAATAGCACTGAACCAAGTTTTCAGAAGTTATCGAAAAGTATGCAGTTACAAAAATCGCATTAAAATAATATACTTACCTCTGTAATGTAAAATTTTCGTAAAAAAGAAATTAAAACACTTTTGACTTTGAACAATTTTATACGTGTCTTCTTTATAGATAGATGGAACAAGCCTTTATTTGTTTATATTTACTGTATATATTACCTTCAAAAACAGTTAGTGGTCCATGGCAAGTGAGAAATTTTGTCAAATGGGCCCTCATCACTTAAAAGTTAAGAACCACTAGTCTAAATTGATTAAATAATACATTAGTTTCCCGTTTCCTTGTTATATGTTATTGTTATATGTTACTAACTTGTGTCTAGTTGTACACTTGTAAGAAAGTAAACTAATCGCACCGAGTCATTCTTACTTAAAGCACAGTTTTTTTTTTTATCGATATTTGGTAATGTAATTTTTTATCTTTATTTGTTTACTATGTTATACGTGAAAATATATTCTTTTCTTATACTTGTACATTTTTGCGAATCTAAATAACGTTATGTTTGTAATTGATTTTCTTTCTTTATTTATTGCATATATTGACATGGGCGTCGCCAGCGGAGGGTAGAGAGGGGCAGCTGCAACCCCTGGAGCCTTGAAACTTTTTCATCAACTGGCCATGATGAGTATTCATAGGCGCGTAATCATGAACAATTTGCCAGAAACCGACGAAAATTATGTTTTAATTAAGATTTTATTCTTGTTTAATAAAATATTTAAGCCTTTACAACTTATAAATTTTATTTTTCCCCTTAACTCATATCCTCTTTCTATCATCTTGACCCCCCCCCCCCTGGTGGCTGGCAAATTATCTTACCCCCCTCTAGCTTATCGGCTGGCGACGCCTTTGGACACGAACATCTACATCCCTTCGTGAAAACTATATCGGAAAAAGCGTTTACTTATTCGGGCCAAATTGTTCTCGCATGGATACCAGGACGCAGCAATCTTGGAGCTAATAACGAGACTGACACAGCGGTAGCAGAATCATGTAATATGACACCAATTCCATTCATACCAACGCCGAGTAAAGATATCCTGACCCATATTTGGAGTAAGCTAAAGACAAAAGCAACGAAACGATTCGCTATTGTTCCTCACTACGACTCCAGCGTCACAGATCCGGTAATGTCGACGTCCAGGCGGAATGAGGTAGTCCTCTGCGGCGTTCGGTCCGGACATACACGTCTTACGCATCAGTTCCTGTTTGCAAAAGAAGAACGGCCGACCTGTCCTGCATGTAATACTCCCCTTACCATCGCCCACATCCTAACTTCCTGCACAACTTATACTTTCCAACGCCAACTCGCTGACCTTCCTAATAATCTTCCTAACATACTGCGGCGCACTTCCTCTGCCGAAACTAAACTCCTTCTCTTCCTCAATAATACAAACATCCTCTACCTTTAATCTAATATAATACCTTTCCTTCCGTGCCTCTGGCCTAAGTAGCAGGATACGGCACACAGTTACAAATCAAAGAAGAAGATGAAGAAACCCAAACTGATATCCGAATCGTTGGCGAAAAATCAAACCTATATTTCAAAAGTTTCTAAAAATATCGATTGAAAAAATTTTTTTCGAAAATAGGAAAGCCATTATCAACGCATTCCTTCAAGTAATACATAATATCCAAATGGTGAGATCGCAGTTAAGTCAGAATGGAAAAAGAAAAGAAAACGAATTAAGTTGTTTAAAAATAACATTAAAACTGATTTTATTATACAAGTTGTGTGTATCTCCGTTATTTAATACGTATGTTTTATCTATCAGAAATTTCCTTGAGTTTAATAATAACAAAATAAAAGAAAAGTATTAATTTTTCAAAATTTTTAATTTTACCTAGTGCAGCTGCATAAGCCACATGGTTTTTACTTAAACGACTATTAGTAAATTCGATAGACGGGTTGTGATCACAGGCGGCGAACTGGAAAATATTGACAAAATTGGTTATTTGGCAATTGAAAATTAAAAAAAAAATAAAATAAAATAAAATAAAATAAAGAAGAAGAGTCTTTTTTTATTTTCTTGTAGAAAAAATAATTAAATGGCTTCATCTAACCGCGCCGCCTACTGTTGTTTGGTAGACGTCGTATTATTAGTTATTGTTAACCTAGCAGAGTGAAAAGTTAGTAAATGCGAAAATATATTATTCCGAGAAGTGACAAGAAAAAAAGCAGGAAAAATGCATATTTTACGGTAGTTACGAAGTAGGCAAATATATACAGCAGTAAAATGGAATACAAATATACAGCAACGAAAATATTCTTAGGAAACAGTGGCGATACTTAACGGGAAGTTTATAAGTCTATGCCCACCGAGTTTTTCCGCAATTTTGTAAATATGCAATTTTACATAAGAACGCGTTCAAAACGATGATATGTACGTCATGCTAGCTGTCACGTTAAATATCATAGATAGCTGGTCTGCTTCTGGCCGTTCAGAGCGGGGTATAGAAGAGCTTTTCATATAGCTGGTGGACTAATTAGATTAGATATGCGAAATTCTTCAAATAGTGTCTCGGTGCCAGGTTTTCAACTGGAAAGAAAGATGCACATTTTTGTGATCGAAGTAGAACTTAACCACGCACCCACCACGATGACGTTTCTAGTTATACGAAAATAATCTGCAGAAGTGGATGACGCTATATAACGTTGTGCACGTTTGAATGAGTGCTTGTTTTATACTTTCGTTCGTTCCTGCTCTGAAAGTGGCCGAAAACCTGACCAGTAATATTTTAAATGTGAATTTTCGTCAGCTGCTGCTATAGGAAAAACATTGAAAACATTAGCTAGATCGGCACTAGAATTAAACTGTCAATGTAAAGGGCCTAGCCGGATAAGCAGGTCAAAACTGCCTACGAACGGATCGGGATGATAAGAATGCTCTCTTATTCCGCATCAAAAATAATGACGATTTCGAAGTTTTGCAGCTCAAAATATACTTAACCTCAAAATCGAATATTATGTGTTTTTCAGTATTTTCATGACATCTCGGCTTCCAGTTGACCAATTTGAAAAAGCCTGGAATGATCTTGTAGGGATTCTAAATTACATTATCGTGAATTTTTTCAGATCTTTGGCGCGAAATTCAAATTTTTATACGCGTTTCAAATGTTAAAAGCGCGATAAAAATGAAACGAAAAATATAGTTTTCTCAAAAAAAAAAAAAAAAAAAAAGAAATACATCTATTGTTTGACGGAGTATAATCTTTGATTTTTTTTATTTGTTGATTATATTCAAAAATAATTTGTTTTTCGATTTAATTGCTCAACGTATTTTAAACCCAGAAATACAGTTCCTCGCACATGAAAATAGTAAAAAATTTTAGTGAAATTTGATATACCAATTACCAACAGTAGTTATAAATTGGCGCCGAACGATTTTATTGTATATTATTGTTTTTCTTAAATAAAAATTCTGAAATATGGAAAATTTCTTTACCTGCGCAGTATTTTTCGAAACGTTTAAGAGTAAATTTATTTTATATAAACACATAGTTAAACAGAAACATTCCATAGAAAATAGGATATCAATGGATGAACTGAAGGTGATGTAAAAAAATTTTGGAATTCAAAGATATTGTTTATTTTTTTGATATTTCCTTATAGTATATACATTTTTTTAGATGAAATGATGCGGTGAAGTGTTTTAAGATCTGTGTTTGGAAATGTATGGCGAAAATGAAGCGAATGGTTAAGATTATAAATGAATGTAAGTAGGGCCCCGTATCTATACTAAAATTTCAGCGGGGGGGGGGATTACAAAAATATTTTTATAAACATATACATATGTACTATCATGAAATATATTTATTTATAAATAGCACACTTAAGGCTTATAGTCAATTATTTCATTTGAAATATTTGAACAAACTACAATAGAAACAAATAGAAAACAATGGTTTCTACGGAATTATTGAAAATTTTAATCTTTTCTTTTGTCAAAAATTGAAAAGAAATAAACTTGTTCTGAATTTCGGCCTATTCAATCCAAGCAATCATTATTTCGCCGACATTTTGGGATGTTGGGATGTGGGGGGGGGGGACCCTGAACTCTCCCCTCAGATACGGCCTTGAATGTAAGTACACTAGCAAAAAACAAATAAACCTTAGCTATAATAAATAGAAAAACGGAGAAATATTTACGATAAATTAAGTATAGTTAAAATTTCATTAGAAGGATCAATAAAATAATAAACATAATCGATATGAAAAAGTAAATAAAACATGAATTGAAAGACTACATACTGAAAAAAGAAAGGAAGATAAGTGCAATGTGCAGCATTAGTAAATTTAAAAAAAAACAAAAAAAACACGATATTTAGTAGGAAATATAATGTAATATTAACGAACAGATTATTTTGATTATATTAATGCGTATATAGCAATATTCTGGGGTTCTGTAAACTTTTATAAAATCTATGTATATGTAAACTATCGATTTCGTAATAATTTGTTTGGTTTGCATACATTTAATTATGTCCTTCCATCCAAATTTTAGTCCATCTTTAATTGTATTGATTTTTACACAAAATTTTCGGCAACAGTAAAACGCATTTCCTTGATAACCGTAGGTATTTAATTTTTTGGTTACTCAACTTTCTATGTTAATCTTACAAAAATATATATTGTGCATCGTAGACTGCAATACCTATAAGAAAAAAATTGATACATAAATACAATTACATCAATGAAATGATAACATATTATCATTTGATTTACATAAATAATACGTAATATTTAACCTCTGTAAGTTTTGCAGATTTCTGAAAGAACTCACTTCTTAGTGCAAAATTCGAAATATATTTTGTTTTAGAAACTACGATAATTAGTAGTATATACATATGTATGTATTATTATGACTAACTTCTACCTACTCAGAATCCTGTTAGATCCGGTTGGGCGTAATGTAAATATGAATAATTTTCAAAATGATCGTGCTCTAAGCGCTCTGTAAAATTTTTCCGTTCGATTACCAACGCTGTAAACTTATACTCAAAATCGAGTTACATTCGGTTAAGCTCGAAGGATAATGGCCTCAGTGGTATGCACGATTTAACATGCCATCTCGGACGATGTAAAATAATTATAATTGGTCCATCAATCTCAAACCTTATTTTATACGTAGAACCATATATATTGATACGGATTCGGTACCTGTGGCGCTATCTTTTGACGGTGTCTGAGCTAAAAAGTACTCTCTGATATGTCAATAATTCACGATCTTTCGGACATCGTTTTCATTTTACGTCGTTGCGTTGTCTCGTTGAAGTTGCTTACTTGGCCAAAACCAAAAATCCCCATGCACGGCAGAGCGTCTTTCTCGGTTGCATCGGGTAGAGACTATGTTAGTGTCTGCGTGTAGTGGTCGAAAGCTAAGGTAGTGGCATGTGCCTGCGGCGTACGCGTAGTTGTGCTGTGTACCGCTCTGCAACCTTGTGTTGAGGGAAGATTGGACAAAATCCCGCTAAAATTAGGCATGGCAGCTAGTGCGGTGATCTACGCAGAAGTGTTCTAAAACATTCTGCGTAGCCTTTTGTCATTTTGTTACAGAACACACATTGTTCTTCGCTGAATATAGTTGTCTTAATCGCTGCCGTCGTTTTTCGGGTTAATTTAGTGCGTTAACTTCCATCTGATCGCCGTGTACCACCTTTTTTTTTTTTGTTAAAGATTACCATGCCGTGTTCCAGTCGCGTTTTTGTCGGTTTTTATTATTATTATTATTTTTTGTTAAAATATAATTCAATTCTTGAATTTTATTCCACTCGTCGGAAGAAATCTATGTATCCGCGATTGCGACGTAATTGTCATTCGCTTTGTATCAATTTTTCCCGGAAAATATGTGTATGTAAATACGCGATTTGTTAGTTTTCGTCGCTATTCTTCATTTGAACACATGGCCCGAGCCGATTGTGTTAGTTCCCTCGGGCTGAGAGTTGCTGTTACCAGGGCCATATGTACGAGGGGCTACAGCCCCGAGCCCCAGCCACCAGGAGGCCCGCGCTCTTGAACAGAAAAAAATTTAATTTTCCACATGCAAAATTTAAGTTTTTCCCCCAAAGCACTCATTACTGTAAAAATTCAAGATTTTAAATTTATGTTTTTTATTTTAAAAATAATTCAGTTAATTTTTATATATATAAAAAGAATATATGAGTTCATTATAAAATTATATACTTTTTCTTTATAAAACTTTCTTTTTTTTTTTTTTTTTCAATAATCTAAATGCTACATAAAATGGAATATTTATAGAAATTTTCTACGATAAATCGAATTTATTGTGTTAAAAAAAAAAAAGTGAATGAGTCCCTTAACGTACGTATTGAAGAATAAATAAAAACATTAGACAAATTGATTAATAACAATTCTCTGTTCAAATATTTGCAATCGTTGTAAATTTTTCTATGTAAAAACGTTTTCCGATCTGAAATATTTTTAATTTTAACAATATTTATTTTTTATTTTTACGGAAGTTATTGAATTTGATGTTAATGAGAAATCAGAAAAAGAATATGTAAAATTGTCCTTTCAAAGATTATGATGTTCTACGCACACTTGTTGTTTTTTATGTGGCAAGCGTTCCACGACAAGTTTTTATCGGCAAACGCATTTTTATACTAAATGGCAATCGTTGCTTCCGACACACTTACTCAAGAAGCGCTTCTATGAAGACGAAATTAAAAACATCCGTGTAATATCTTGCATAAGTGAAGTTACAAACTTTTTGGATAGATTATGGATTTTATGTGATAATGAGCTTCGTGATGGAATGGCTGATTTTTCTCTATCAGAAGAACGCATAGTAACACTTTTACAGGATAACTTTTGAGCAAGCAATGATGACTACCATGAGAAGCTCCAAACAACGTAGCGTCACGCAAGCACCTTGTTGTTTTTCTATTCAAACTGCGCATGGGAAATTCAAATCAATTAGTTCTATTCTTGATCAAATTTTTCGATGTCTAGGTTCAAAGCGTTTGAAGATGTACTTCCCAGTGGTTTCGGTATTCGAGCGATAAATCGACATAAATTACTTTAACATACAGTTCCTATAGTTAAAGAATTATACAATCTGAATGATACCCAAGTAGCATTAGTACGTGATAGAACATATCTACGGCATCAGAAAAATTCCAACAATAGGTATTAAAGAATATCTTACTCTGGGCAGAAAAAAGTTCTTTTGTGCAAGCCATTCACTATATGTACAACGAATGGTTACATTGTTGATATTCTATGGCCATATTATGCTAACCAAAATGACGCTAGCATAATGTAAGGAATTATGAGTGACTCAAATGGCTTGTCAACTTTGTTGGAAGATGGGGATACCTTTTCTGTCGATCGTGACTTTCGAGACGTGCAAGATTTTTTGGAAGAACGTAAATTCAATGTTTTTATGCCTGCTCTGAAAAGGAAGCGTAAACGGTTGACTGTCGAGGAATCTAATCATTTGAGACGAATTACAATGATCCGATGGGTCGATGAAGCGTTCATGGTGTCATAGGCATGACATATAATTTGTTGATAACAAGATGATCTCACGAGCTAATACATGTTGTAAAATGGCTGGATTTTTTGTTAATCAGTTTGAAAAACGTTTTTTTTTCCCCACTGTATCCACATCCAAGGAGATATTGGAACAAATTTGACGAAATTGTACTGCAAATAATACTCTTGCAGAGGAAGCAGAATGTGGAAGATGGAGTAAGCGGTAAGTTCAATTTCAAAAAATAAGATCGAGCGATATTTTAGATTTTTCGGAATTGACCGCAAATGATATGATTACTTTTTTTACTGGTACTTACCTCTACCATCAAACGATATCGTATTTGTCTGAAATGATTAATTTGGGATGAATTACTTAAGAGAAACAAAAAATATTATAAAAGTCCGAGCGCGCTCAAGACACATTTTAAAGAAAGTTTATAACTGTTATGTAAATTATGTTCCAGATTCCATTGGATTATAATGGAATACGACGTTACTGTTTCAACTGTGCGAATGGTTTGAAAACAATAGGCTGCTGCTCACATGTAGTAGTACTTATCTATTATTTATCTAATGCTAAGAACTGATCTAAGATCTTGCAACTATCAGAAAGATTGAATGATATTTTTGTAAGAACGAATTTTGCGCCTGTAATAAATGTAGACAGTGACGAAGATTAAGGAGATCGTCACAACTTTAGTGGCATTGGTAATGAGTGAAAATCAAAATAAACATTCGATATTTATTATTATTCTGCAAATCTGCGTTGGAAATCATTCTTAAAATGTAACATGATCCGTATGAAAGATCAAATAAAAGATTCCGTTTAAAAGTTTTCATGGCTTTCTAATAATTTTCATGACTAACCTTTGTAGTGTATTTTTTTAAATTTATTCTGGGATACTTATGCAATATTAAAATAGATGACATTACTTTTTTTCGGGAACCCATGATAATGATACTTTTAGTGAAGTGATCAAATTAATTTAAATTATCGTAACCATCATCTATGTTAACTGCTGAATTCAAGCGATGTTAAAAGAATAAAAACATTTTTACGGAGTGCAATGATTGAAGAAAGATTTAATGATTTCGGACAATTTAATTCATAATGAATTTCGTGACTTCAATGAAAAAGTGATTGGACACACTTCATTTAAGCGAAAGAATGGAATGCGAATAGGAAAAATAATGTAAATTCTTTTTTTCTGTTCCTTTTTCTTTATTATTTTAAATGAATTCATTTAAACGTTAAATGCATTGGCGCACTCAAGGGGGGTGCCACGGGGCCATTGCTCCCCCAAAAAATCTTCGAAATCTTAATTTCGTTTTGTAATGTTTCGTTTTAATTCATTTTTTTTTTTTTAAAACATACATATTTACTTTTTACTTATATTAAAAGAATAATGTTATATACTTTTAGGTAATTTTTTTAAAAATAAAATTCGTATACTTATCGAATTTGCCCTTATTACAAACACATAATGTTACGTGTTTCTATTATTATTATTATTTTTTTAAAAATAAAATTCGTCAGTTTTGTAATTTTTTTAATAATAATATTTGTTAATTTTGTATTTTTTTAAATTTTAATTTACAAACCACGAAAATAGATAGGTACTTAGTCGAGATACCGAGTTACCACCACCCAACTCATCGCCTAAATTCTCGCCCCGACCAAAAAAAAATCCTGAGTGCGCCTTTGGTTAAATGTATATATGTTGTTTTGCGTATATAGTTATTTTTTGATTAACTGCTAAATTAAATTTACCTTGAAGTATTCCCACTCGTAAATTCGTCAGCAAAGAAATTTTCGATGAGATATATATTTAATGTTATTAGTTTATAGCAATAGTACTGCGGAAAAAAAGAGACAGCTCTGATTTGTATTGTCCAAATATAATAATGCACTCAAATGAAAGTGTACAGTCAATGGGGGAAAGACGCGAATGCGAAATGAAAAACTGTCATAAGTTAGACAGAGTAATGCGGTATAAATGTTTTTGGGGAGTAATGATGGATCAACACTTAAGATGGGACATACATATGGAATACATTGCAAAGAAAATAAGAGCAGTTTTACCAGCTTTATATACCTATTAAAGAAATATGCAACAAATGAAACATTAAAAGTAGTTTATTATGCGCTAGTAGAGTCGAGGATCAAATATGGAATTCAGGCGTAATGATGAGGAAAGGTATACTCGGGGAAAATAAATAAACTGCAAATTAAATGCTTGAAATTAAAAATAAATCCTTAAAGGGAGAAACTGAAAGTGAAATAATTAAAAAAGAAGACGTAATGAGCATAAGAGGAATGTACTTATTACTGAAGATATGGGAGTACATATCAGCAGAAAAGAAAATTGAATCGGAAGAAAGAATAAACACAGAATACGAGTTGAGGGAAAAACTTTCGTTCCAACTGCCGTTAGCAAGAACAAAGATGGGGGGAGCAAACGGATAAATATATTATAACTCAGATGTTGAATAAAATACCCAAAGAAATAATAGAGAAGGAAAAACTAGGGGAAAGAAAAATGGAAATAAAGGAATGGCTTCAGGAAGAAGAAAATATAAAAAAAATAATAAACATAAAATAAAATGACAAAGCACAACAAAAAAACTAGAAAAAAAAACCAACTTTGAATATAGAAGATAGAAATAAATTATTAATTATTGATAAGTAAAATAGATAGATTAAGACTAGTAAATATTAAACGATTATGTATATGTATAAGTTAATTTAAGATGGTAAAGTGTTCAATAGGATAATTCGTCGACGAGCGTTTTAGTTTGACGAAAGTTTTGTATGTAAAAAATAATAAATACATATTTTTCAAAAAAAAAAAAAATTCCGTGTTTTTATTTCGTAATATTTAAAAAATATTTTCTCTATTTATTATTATTACAGAATTGAAAAAATAATAAAATCATTTAAAACAACTGAAAAGATTAATTAGACCGTGTTATAAACTTATTTTCATCACTACTGTGTTCTTTAACTTTTTGAATTAAAATTTACTTCCCCTCCAGATTTTTTAATAGTTCAACACTATTGTTAACAAATCATTATCATTATAATTAACTTTTAAAACGGCGTTGTTACTTTCTGTGAATTAAACCCATTGTGAAAGCATCATAGGAGCCAGCATAGTGTTGTTTTTTGCGTCACAATATTTTATTACTATTTATTTATTTTTTTTTAAAATAAAAAACATTACGTGACGATAATTAACTTTCTTAAGAAATACAAAAAGTTACCTAATGTATTTTATTACTTTTTTTTTTTATTGATTAATGAACGAACTTCATTTTGGGTAAATGTTTCACTGAGACAGGTGTTAGTATAAAATTTTGCTACCACAGGACAAGAATGTGAAGTAACTGTACCAGAGTGAAGCATGTGAACAAACAAGGAGCAGTATAGTAGAATTAATTGCAGTGTTATATTGAACGTGCAGATAGAAAGGGCGTTCACCTATATAAATAAAAAACTAGGGTTGATGTTTCGTCCAAAAAAATATGTGTTAAATTAGGATGCGTGCATGCCGGAGTGTAGGATAAGAAGAATTTTATCTTTCCATCTTGTAAAACTCGGAGAACTGACTCCATCGTATACCATTATTGCGTGTTAACATATGCTTATGAACATTAATACAGATAAATTATGGTAGTGATGGGGCAATGTCTAAATTGACGGTTACTATGATTGGTAAAGTAGTGTGTTTTTTTTTCAATTACTTTATTAATCACTTCGGAAGATGAAATAAACAATAGTGTTATTTGCATCTGCATTGTGGCTGATATCTGTTGAAAGCCTAAGGAGCGGTGTGAATTCTAAATTTTCAGTTCATTGCTTGCGTAAAAAAATGGTATTATTATAATTTCGTTTTCTTACAGTAAAAGGAATAAAATAATCTTTAAAAGTTTTAATTATCACTGTTACGGCTACGTTTGCAACAAAACTTGGTATTTCACAGTTATACATAATAATATAAATTATTTATTTTTAACGAAAAGTTCTGGTGTTCACTTTATTAATATTTTTGTGTGTATTGAAAAATTACTAAATACCATCGTTAGCGGTGTATATTTTTAGTTTTACTGCTGAAAGCTTAAATAACAGTTATGCAGGAAACGAAAAGATAATTTTCCTTTTTAATCCTTAAAAAAAACATATTTTGATTATAAATATGTCCACAGTTTGTAAAACGAATATTAAAAGAGCACCCTTGTTTATGAAGAGGGAATTAATTTTCCTTTTTTAATATACTCTATGAAATAATTACTAATATAGGATATATTTTGTAATAGAAAAAAAATTGAGAATTTATATTACGTATTTATTTTTATTTAAATAAGCTTTAGAAAAAAAGTGTTTCAATCGGAAATTTTATAAAAATTAATGTTTTCAAAAGAATTATTAAAAAGTTTGGAGGCGCCGGGTATCGATCCCGGTACCTCTCGCATGCTAAGCGAGCGCTCTACCATTTGAGCTACGCCCCCTTGGTTGATACGCTTGTTCTTTTTAAATATATATTCAATTGATATTATGTAGAAATGAAATTAAATATTTAATGTATTAAAAATGTTATGTTAACGTAAAATATAAAAAAAAATTATATTTATTCTGAAACATCTAAAGATGATTTGAATAATGAAAATACTGAATATTTCAATATATTTCTCTTCTTTTCACTTGAAGATAAATAAATTTTTGATAATTTAAACTTTTTAAAAGTTCTTTAAAAGTTTTTTTCTGAAAAAATAATAAGCCAAAATATTTGTAAAGTATCCGTTTAAATGTTTAAAGTAATTCATTAGTATTTAAAATAGTAAATTTTAAAAATATCTGCTGATAAAATTATACAATAATAGTTCCTGATCATTTTGCTTTCTAGATATATGTATAATGCTAATTTTCTTAAATAATATACACCTACAAATTAGAATTTAAACAATTATGAATAAAATGATTCATTTTGAATCCTAAATACCTTTTGCGAAATAAGAAAAAATGATTATACTTCAATTAAAATTTGGTTTTGTTTTTATTTGATTTACATTATACCGTGCATTGGAATAATAATTGAAAAAAAAAAAATTATTACGAATTTTTTGAATACTTCGATACAGTTATTAGAAAATGTCTTTTAAAGTTTATTAAATATACCGTTGATCCAGTTATAACTAACGTTAAATTACCGATTATTGTTTTTATTTTCAATGAATTGAAATTGTACGAATTAGTTCTGGCAATAAAAGTGTATAAATTAACGGTTATATTTTCGTTACTTAAAAATCTTTTTTTGGTATAATATATATATGTATATATATTTGTGCGTGTGAACTAAGGGCATTCATACTTAAATATATAATTTTTCTTTATTATTATTAAAAAGGATTAGATCGCTATTATTTGACTAATTATATTTAGTGTCATATATGCTTTGGTCGATAAAAAAAACGTTCTAATAATCGTCCTGATTTTAATTAAAATGTTTTCGTAGTAGGTACAGTTTTATCTTACAATAATCTATTTTTTTTTTTTTTTTCGACTAGCAGTTTAGAATTTTATCAACAGATACTATCTTTTCTTTTAGGGTGACAGAATAACAGACAGCAGTTTTTACATATTCGTAAAATTTATTTAACTAATCAAGTAGATCTTTAATATTTCATACACTAATTTTTGCATATCGTCAACAAGTTTACGTCGAGGTAGTTTGACAACACGCGTTCGTTTAAATTGTTTTGATATAACGGAACAAAGTTCGTAGTGGAATGTAATTGTGTAACATGCTCGCCCGATGAAACTTCCGAGTGAGAAACGCTGACGGTATTATTAAACAAGAGAGAATATATTTAATTTACGATCGCATCGGTGAGATTATTCCGTTTATTACTTTGGTATACGGCATTAGCCGAGCCAAATTAACAATTAGATTAAGAATATTATGTTACTAACATTTAATTGACGCGGTAATATAATTATGAAAAGTACATCAAGTGCTGCACCTGCATTTGCAGTGCAGTCACCTACAAATGTGACACAGAATGAACAATTACTCCAACAGAATAAAAAGCTTCAAAAGCAGAATGAGGAGTTACAGATACAAATTAGCAAGCTGCTGAATGAAATAGAGAAAATGCAGAAAACGATAGAATTACTGTCGGTTAGTAAAATAAATTCAGAGAAGTCTGAAGTTGACAAACAGTATTATACTGATGAAGATGAAATAGTCAAAGAGACTGAATGGTTAGTCAAAAAAAATAAAACTAATAATAAAAGGAAGGGAAGTGAAATTACACACCTCCGCAGAGAAAGGATAAAAAAAGAGGTATAAGAACACCGGAAAATATACAAACCGATGTTCCTCATTTTCGCTATCAAGGTAAACCAAAACCATTTTTTGTGGCTAATGTTTTGGATTTTAAAAAACTAGCAAATGTAATCACGCAAGTTGTAGGTGATGAATTTGTGTGTAAACAACTGCCGGCAAATCAAGTTAGAGTAAACGTTGAAACGGTAGAAAATTATAAAAAATTAGAAAAACATTTATCTGAAAATAACTTTGAATACCATACTTACTTATTAGATAGTGTGAAACCAATCAAAGTGGTAATTAAAGGATTGCCATCAAATATGGAAGAAAACACTATAAGAGAAGACTTATTAAATCAAGGATTTAATGTATTAAAAATCAGCAATATATGGAAAACAGTAAGTGATGCTGAAACAAGGATAAAAACTAGAGTACCAACACCGATGTTTGTGATTGATTTTGATGCCAAGTGTGACGTTGAAAAAATTAAAAATATTAAAAATATATGTCATATGCTTGTTCAAAACGAACCATGGAGAAATCCCAAAGGCATGCCACAATGTAAGAGATGTCAAGCCTATGGCCATGTAAAAAATAGATGTTGTCGTAAACCTAGATGCGTCAAATGTGCAGGCTCCCATTTAACAGGAGAATGTACAAAAAAGCCAGGTGAGGAGTGCAGATGTGCATTGTGTGGGAAACAACATCCTGCTAGTTATAGAGGATGCGAAGTAGCAGTTGCTCTCCAAAAGAGAAATAAACTGCCCATTGGTAATAAAGAGCAAAATACCTTACCACAAAGAAATAAGGAAAATGATCAAAAAAATAGTGATGTGATTAGAGATCGTTCTAATAAAAACAATCAAAAAGAGCACATGAATCATCAGATAATTAACGCTGATGATAATGATGAAAAAGAAAAATCGTCAGAAAACCTTATTAAAAAATTAGAAATGTTTTTAGAAAAACAGGAAAAGAGAATAAATAGCATTTTTGATAGATTAAATTCAATAGAAAGGAAGTTGAATAAATCTAACAATAAATTAACTTGATAAAGATAGCAACATTTAATGTAAATGGGCTCAAACATAGACGCCACGAAGTTGAAATATTCTTAGTAAAAGAAAAAATCGATGTATTATTAATATCTGAACCGAATATTGCGCAAAATACTTTTATCAAATTTAATGGTTATTGTTTGTGCAATACTATGCATCCTGATGGAGGTGGGCGCAGAGGTGCAGCAATACTAATTAAGAATAGCATAAAGCACCATGTACTAGGAGAAATTAGTACAAATCAAATTCAAGCTACAAATGTTAAAATAGATACTAAGAATGGAGGTTTAGTAGTATCAGCGGTTTACTGTCCTCCTGGTAACCAGATAAAATTTGACATATGGGCTGATTATTTTAACATGCTTGGCCCTCGATTTATCATAGGAGGTGATTTTAATTCAAAGCACACATATTGGGGTTCAAGAGTTACCACAGGAAGAGGAAAACAGTTGTTACAGGCAATAAAAAAGTTTGGATGCAAATGTTATTCAACAGGGAAACCAACTTATTGGCCGACTGATCAGAAAAAGTTACCTGATTCGATACGACTTCTTTATTGTTAAGGGAATTACTGAAGGAAACATAGATATTGACGACAATGATGATTTTGCGTCTGATCATTCTCCAGTGATCATGATCGTAAGTAAATCGATAATCCTAAAGCAACCATATGCTACACTTACCAATAAAAAAACCGATTGGGATCTGTTCAGGAAGCTGTTGGACGAAAACATTGATTTAAAATTATCGCTGAAATCTAAGGACGAGATTGATATAGCTGTCATGTAGCTTAATGATGCAATACAGCAGGCTGCATGGAATTCTACACCCGTAAAAAATTATAGTAGTAAAAAACAAAATTTACCGTTTTATATTTTAGAAAAAATCAAGGAAAGGAGAAAGTTTAGAAAAATTTTTCATAGAACACAGGAAAAAACAGATAAAGCCAAGCTGAACAAACTAAGTCAGGAAATTAAAAGATTGGTAATTAAATTCAAACAAAACACGTTTAAAACCTATATAGAGAATCTCTCCCCTACACAAGAGACGAACTATTCTTTATGGAAAGCTACAAAATGCATTAATAGACCACAACAGCAAAATTTCCCCATTTAAAAGAGGCAATAACGAATGGATAAGAAGTGACAAAGACAAAGCTAATGAATTTGCGAATTATTTAAAACAAGTATTTACACTTGATACAACAGATGATGATAAAAACATTGTGTATCAGCAAGGGAAAGATGGATCTCTGAGACATTTTAGACCTAGAGAGATATATAATGAAATAAAAATAAATATGAATGTAAAGAAATCTCCCGGTTTTGATTTAATTTCGGTACAAATACTAAAGGAATTTTCAAAAAGAGGCATAATGGCACTAACTCAAATATTTAATGCTATAATAAGAGTTGGATATTTTCCCCAACTATGGAAAGTAGCTCAAATAATTATGCTACCTAAACCCGGGAAAGTACAGACAAATATTAAATCATATAGACCAATTAGCCTGCTACCCGTTATTTCTAAGTTGTTTGAAAAATTATTATTGAAACGATTGAATCCAATAATAGAGAATTATATACCCAATCACCAGTTCGGATTTCGAAAAGCACACTCTACAATAGATCAGATCCATAGAATAACAAAAATAATTGAAAAAAGTCTAGAAGAAAAGAAGATCTGTACAGCGGTGTTGTTCCTTGACGTGGAGCGAGCGTTTGATAAGGTATGGCACAAGGGATTGGTAATTAAACTTAAGAAGGTATTACCAATTAAAGTTTGCAGAATTATTGAATCGTACCTAACTGACAGATATTTTAGAATAAAGCATAATGATGAATACTCGGAATTGCAAGACATACAAGCAGGAGTACCGCAAGGAAGTGTCCTCGGACCAATTTTATATTTATTATATACCGCTGATATTCCTGTTAACGAGCATGTCACAACGGCCATGTTTGCAGACGACACAGCAGTGATGGCTATGGGAAATAATATAGAAGAATCAACTATGAACGTGCAGTCCCACATCAAAAACATTTGGAAGTGGACAAGAAAATGGAAAATAAACCTTAATGAAGAAAAATCAGTACATATTAACTTTACAAATCGAAGAATCCAGTACTGTCCGATTGAAATTAACTCAAAAATTGTGCCCAATATAAAATGCGTGAAATATCTAGGTATGCATTTGGATTCGGGATTGAACTGGTCTATGCATATTAATAAAAAAGTAGAACAACTAAAGTTGAAAATGTTGCAGATGAAATGGCTTATTGGAAGACAGAGTATTCTGTCGCTGAGCAATAAATTGATGGTTTATAATCAAATACTAAAACCAGCGTGGAGTTATGGTTGTCAGCTTTGGGGTTGTGCTAAAGTAGCCAACGTAAAAAAAAATCCAGATGTTCCAGAACAAAGTGCTTAGGACTATCACTAATGCCAGGCAATATGAAAGAAACGATGATATTCATCGGGATCTTCATGTGCCAGAAGTTTCACAGGTGATAAAGGAACTGGCAAGAACGCACTGTTTAAGGCTGCAAAAGCATGTAAACACAGAGGCGAGGCAGCTTCTGTCTGATCAGGATGAAGTCAGGCGGTTGAAAAGAACTAAACCTCATGAATTAACCGAAAAGAAAAAATATAATACAAGAAAATGCAGGATCGTCCACTGGGAATCCTAGTGCATATATAATAATACAATTAATTTAGAGTATTACTGAATGTTCGTGAACCGAACAGATTGTAATAAAAACCACTTAAGTGGGTTTTTTTTTAATAATAAATAAACATTTTTTTGCATGAATAAGAATAGTCTAACGTTTCTTTCTGGTAAAGACTAATTTATTGTTTCGTTAAACTTAAAAAAATTGTCATCGTTATTAGTTATTTGCGTAGATACAATGTTTCTGAAAATTTATACAAAATTGAGAATGAACAATAATTAAATTGGATTTGCTTTTTTTTTTTTGTAGTATTGAGGGTAGGGCAAGTTTTTACAAATTACGGTTGATTATTATATCTTTTAATGAAATCCCTCTATTATTATTAATTTCTCCAACTGGTATCAAGTGTGAACAATATATTTCTACAAGTGTACGTTTCTAAGTAAAAGATGACGTTTATTGTTCCATTGAATATATAAATTGAAATAAATTATCTTTTTACTTTAACAGTTCGGATGTTATAATAACAATGATTACGAAAAGAAGTTAAATTCAAATTATTTTTAAAAACTATCAAGATTATAATGAACTAAATTGTTTTACATCTTGTAATCTGGAAGTCATATGGCCGTAGACCGACTTGCCGTAGGTTAACCGGCCGCGGGCGACTGATTAAATGCCCGCATGCTGAAGACGAACATTTCGAATACCTTTTTAGACTACCTGCTGTTTTGTTCTACCTCTTCCGAGTGTAAACGTTATTCGTATATGTTAGTGGGACACATGGATTCTTAAACTTTCTTCTACATCGGTTGGTATCATCTTCGTGCTCTTCGAGTAATTTTGCGATAAATAAAAAAAAAACAAAAAACAACATTTCTGTAACCAATTTAATAGTTTAAATGATCATGATAAATGCATCAACCGAAGATAAATTGGCATTTCTCGTGCTGTAATTTTTACGACTTCATACGGTAATAATACGCAAAATGTTAATATAACGCAATTTGGAAAACATAAAGAAATCAACATGGGCGCCGCCAGGATTACATTCAGGGATCTGCATCTGCATCTACACTAGGGTGGGGGGTCAAAACAATCGACTATTTTTTTTTTTACTTCCGATACCGAAAAATTGGTTGTTATGCAACTCTAGAAAATTATCTCCAAATATGAGCTCTTAATATTAATAGGATGGTCCTCCTCATCAAAGTTTTCCATTTTTACAAAGTTTCATATGAAAAAATTCATATCTTGCCATTAATTAAACGTACAGTAAATCTCAACACAAATTTTTGTAGGAAATTGAATGCTCTACAAAAGAGATCTCTTGCACGTTTTCCACTAATCTAACCATTTAAAAGATATTGAAGGTCAAAGTTTGAAAAACTGAGGAAATTTTTTGTTTTCTTCTTAATTTTATAACTCGCTAATTAATAAAACTCATAAAATGAACAATACATATTTTTGTAAATACCTCTTTTGTATAGTGGTCAATTTCCCACAAAAATATGTGTTGAGATTTGCTGTACGTTCAATTAATGGCAAGATATGAAGGTGTTCAAAAAATTATTAATGACAAATATCCTTCAGCTCTATTTTTCCACTGTGCAAGTTAAACATTGAATCTTGTCATCAATGATCTGAACGCTGTTAGTGAAATAATAAATACTGCTGCGACTACAAAGGACATTATAAATTTTTTTAGAGAGAGTACATTGCGGAAAAATAAAATTCCAAATATACCTCTCTTTTGTAAAACGCGTTGACAGCAAAGTACAAAAGTATCAGAAAATTTTCTGAAAACTTTCCAACTATTGTACGAGTTTTAGAAGAACTTTCGCACGACGCACTGAACTCTTAAAAAAGGAAAACCAAAGCATATATACACGACTGCATCAACTGCAACATACATTGTGACACTCGTAGTAATTGCTTCCTATTCTGCCAAACTTGAACCCGTCTGCTGCAACCAATTATTACAAGAAGTAATTATGAATATAAAGGCGATACACGATCACGTAAATAAATTAACGGACGTGCTTCAGTCTCGCCGCGATAATGCATCCATGGAGTTTTCGATCATTTTCAAGAAAGCTCAAAAAATTTTCGAAGAATTGGATGTTGAATTTAAGCGTCCTCGAGTAGCGGCAAGGAAGGCTCACAGATCAGATCAACTATCTGAAAATGTAAAAGAATTTTTCAGAATATCTTCATCCCATATTTAGATTCTATCATTTCTTTTCTGAGAAATCGATTTTCTTCAACACACAAAAACGCATTTTCACTTATGCAGCTCCACCCAGAAAATTAAATTAATCTTCATTTTTAGATGTAGCAGAAGATATACAGAATCTTTATGGAAGTTTTCTACATAATTTTGTTGCCGAGGCTACCACGTGGTACGAGATATTGAAGATAAATGAAGCAAGTCATGCGACTTTAAATGAATCCATTGTTGAATACGCAGATTTGATTGCTTGAGCCACCCCGTTTTACCCGGCGGTATGTGAGGCAATCAAAATTGGTTTAACTATTCTAACAACAACATGTAGCATTGAACGTACGTTTAGCACGTTATAACGTGTCAAGATTTGAAATCGATCAACGATGAAAGACGCAAGGCTAAGCGGCCTGTGCATGCTCAGTGTTCACAAGAAATAAGTAGAGGAGAACACTGAATTTATCGACAACATGATAAGCAGATTTGGACAGCAATCTAGACGCCTTAAGTTTTTATTCAAACGATGACTTAATAAAAAAAAATTCTTAATCTTTTTCTGTGTATTTTCCTTCCCGACAGGGGGGTGCAAGTGCACCTCCTTGCACCCTCTTCCCGGCGCCCATGGAAATCAAATAAAATTCAATAGCTCTGTAATCGTTTAATTTATAAATTTGAAACTGTGCACATAAATCGCGGATAAAATGTTCTTCCAAAAAATATGTATTACTATGGGCGGCAAATACAAAATGGAAGCTAAAAATTGATTGTGTGATTTAACTTTCTTTTAATATACATGTTAATTTTTACGAATTTGCTCTACGACAGCTCGTCCACGGTCGGTAACTTACGGAGAGTTGATCTACGGCCAAATGAACAGTACCATGTCTTATAGCTAAATTTTCTTCATCATAAGGAAAGCGTTACGAAGAAATGTCACAAAATCGATTTAAATTAATTTAATTTTGTCCGTTAAGAGGAAAATTATGAGGAAGAATGGTGACGAAAAAAATATCACAAAATTGTATAATAATTTTTAATTTTTTGTATATAACGGAAGTTTTTCGTGAAAGCTCTTCGCGAAAATTCTCGAATGTGGTACAATTAAAATTGCTGCAGAAACCATTAAATAACCAGCATTTTTGCAATATAACACCAAATAAAAGCACACTTCGTCATTTGCTTAATAAAAATGTTTCGAACGATTTATGTTCACAAAAAATAATGACTTGAACTTTACTGGCTAGTGTTTTTTTTTTAATACTGTTTTGTTATCATATTCGTTCACCAGCTGACTGGACAGACATTGTTCAATTGTTGAATATGTATGATGTCCCTGGAATATGATCGACTTGGAACTATGTGATTTTATTTCAAATTAAGTCAGAATTTCACGTTAACTAAATGATTTCTTTTTTCTTCCATTAAATTTGAAATTACAATGAATCCCAAGGTGTTTTATTTACATTAATATAAAATATAATGGAGGAATTATATGTTTACGAATAGGGGGGCGCAATTCTGTCTGAATTCGCTTCTAATTTAGTTTATTTACAATGCATGAGAAGCTCCCTTTACTTTTTTTTATGTTAAAATTTATTTAAGGTATAAAAAAAGTTATTCTTTTTCTTCAGCTATTTGAACAACTACTTTTTAATATGAATATCTGTGCTAGGTTGAGTGGACAGTAGTATCCTGTACGTTTTTTGTGCTTAAATGTTAAATAATAATTTTATGCTTATCTAATTGTTACTTGAAAGATGAAAAATAGGATCAGTATTCTTAATACTAGTACAGTTATTTAAATTGACGAAAAAAAAAAAAGTAATTGCGAAACAGAATTATGTTTAAACAACCAAAGAAAATTCATTTTTTTAAGTCTGCTTTATCAAAATGTCGATTATGATTTCATCAAACCATTCGGATGTACTGCCATAAATTTATTAAAAATATTTTTCGAATTTATTTAGTTCCAAAAGGGCAATAAAAGTTAAATTTGTTCAAGTCTGAAAATCGATATGTCATATCTGTTGTTAAACTGTTTAATAACATTTTAAAATTAAATTAATAAAACTCGTGTTAGACTGAAAATTTTTCGAATGTTGACATATTAATTGAAATAGTAAAAAATAGCAATCTCGTTCATTACTCCGCACTGAGAACCTTTTTCGAGGTGTATTGAACGTCTCCAATTACCAGCATGTGCGCTCTCTCCGGTTGTCCTTCGCATTCTTACTTCTGGAAATATTTTATTCGACGAAATATATATTTCTGCTTTAGCTACATGCAAAACTTTCCTCCACAGTTGGATCACTATCTCTCGAATCACGACCCACTATTAGAAGTACTGGCTGCCCTGCGAGGATTTGTCAGCATATCAATACAAAGGCCAATACTTAGCGGTAATACCCTTATTTTTCATTGGATTATTTTCCAGATAAATATTAGCATATCGCTGAAACAAAATCTATTCACAGTAAGTCCCTTCTGTGTAGCAGAGGTGGCAGCTAGAGCAGTTAACAAATATTCGGACTACCTAGTTTACTACACTGATGGAGCTGAGGCAAGTGAAGAGACAGAGCTACTATCGGCAGTTTGCGTTTTCGAAGGTCAGTGCGTTACACACGAAGGTAGACTCAACGATGCCTGTTCCCCTCTGGATGCAGATTTTGTACGGAATTTCTTTATTACCTCGTCATGACCCACATTAAAACCAATAATTTCCTCCTAGCTATTGATTTCCTACAGTCTAAACACGATTAAAAGCCAAAAATACAACAACCCGCTAATATTAAAAATATACCACTATTTTTGTATCAACTGTATTAAGTAGGTAGCCACGTGTCGGTGATGTGGGTTTCTGGGCACATCGGGGAGCTTGATAATGAGTGGGCAAACAGAGGAGCACGTTTTGCGTTGTTTTTGACAATGTCAGATGATGTGGACCCACTGTCATTGATGACCATAGGTATTTTTAAAGGCCTACAAAAACCACTAGAAAACTGAATATGCAGCTACTATAGCTTTCTTAAACATCCTTAAGCACACAGTTGAACCATGGTGACCATCGGAAGGAACATCCCGCTACTATTTTAAGATCCTCAGCTGACTGCGAATTGGTCACATTGCTATCTTCCACAAACATATAATCGACAAATCGTCGCTTCTGATTATGTGTTTCTTGTGCGGCCAGACTGGTATCGCAACTGTCTCGCACATACTCCTCACTTGCTCAAAGTTCATTGCATTACAAAAACGACTTGGCCTAGCAAGAAACATACAGCAGATCCTTTCCGATGCTGCAACTACCATCACCAGGTTTATAGTTTTCGTCAGAGCGAGTGGTTTAATCCAGCATATTTAAAACACCTATGTTTGTATATGCTGCAATAATCATAGCAGTTACACACATTATATATATATATATAATAGGGTGAGCAAAAAAAAAAAAATCACTACGTAGTGCTAGGAGCGTAGCTAATATTTAATCTTTAAATAAATATATAATAAAAATATGAATCCGCATTACATAAAATTTATTAATGCGCTCTATCGTCAAAATAGTGAATTAAACCTAAAAATCATTGTTTATTTTTACCGAACTTTACCCCAGGCTGGGACTTAATTACCCGGGGCTTTTTAATAAAATCAGGCTCTCTTCATTTTGGTAATTTAAAAAATAAAAACTCTGCTATAGTTTTTTATTTATCAAACGACTTGGCCTTTAGAAAGGGGACAAGCAGATTTAAAAATGAAATAAACAAATACCACCTACACTTGTTCTACATGTTTCCATTTTTGCATTTATAATTATAAAATAACATTACCATGCGAACGGATGATTTCACTGTAATTCTATATTTTCAGTGTATACATCACTTTACCTCATGGCCAGAGTCTCCTCCACTAAGCAAGGACCCCCCAGGCAACTGCCCAGAATGCCTAGACGGAAGTTTGCCATTGATTTACTTAGTTTTATTTTCAAAGTAACAGTTTATTTCACTTTTAAAATTCAAGATAATTTTTATATTGCTTGTGGATAATTATGTCTGTTTTACGCTTATTTAAACTTCTTTTATCTAAAATTTTAATGAGTAAATAGTTTTAGCTTTTGTTTTCCTACTGAATATCATTGATGGTCTTTACATGTTAGCCGGGGCACTTGAGTTTTAAAAATATTTTTCGTTAATGAAAGTCGTCACTTTCTTAATTAGTTGTTTACGTACATGCGTCAATACGGAACAGTTCTGATTAATCGTATAATGCACGTACACTGATTAAATTTGAACAAGAATATAATTTTAAATTTAATCCACACACATTAAAAGAAAGTATAGTTTTATTACTTATTTCTGTTATATACAATCTTTTCCCTCTTTCCTTTTCATTTCATTTTATTATTATTATTATTATTTTTAAAGTAAACAACTTTAGATAAAACTTTAGTGAAAAAGTTTGATAAGAAAAATAAATAATATACAAATTATTACATAAACTTAATACTCTTGTAAATTCGAACGGTTTTAAGTTATCTTTATTTTATTTACAGAACAAATTTTTCTGACGGTTAAGTACATGTGAACGGGCTAATTTTTAACGTAGTTTAGGGAAAAAATAATCTTTTTTCACTACACAATCGCATATTTTATAATCACACGTGGTTAACATGATAATATTATGATAAAGGGACTTTAAAATCATAAGCATCAATTAAAAATCATTTTTATTTTTGTACATTTTTTTTGTCGATATAATTAAGTCAAGAACGATTAAAAATGACAACTGCTTGTTACTATTTAAAAATTTCAAAACCAAATAGTTATTTAGCAGGTTTTTGAACTTTTCTATATACATAATTTGAAATAAAAAGACGCGTATGAAGATATACAAAAAAGTCATAGGACGATAAACATAGAGAATCGGCTACAGAGGAATATTTAGATCATCTTTTGAGAGTATTTTGGTACTAATAGATATCTTGGTCCTGGTAATTTCAGACCTCTACGTATTTTGGTTTTTAAATAAATCGAAAAAAAGCGATAAATCCGAAAATAATTTTTTTCCCAAAAACAGCTTAACCGATTGGAATGAAATTTGGACACACCGTAGAGGTATATAAAGACTATACTCAGAAAAAATAACAGTTCGTAATCTTTATAACAACCATTAGAAACGGCCATTTTTTCCGAAATTGTTTTTTTCTTTATGATAACGTTTTCATATAATTTTAAAACTAATCTTTTTTTAAGTCTTTCTGGATCCTAATCCCGATAAGATGGTTCAGAAACGACAAAAATGTCAAATAAAAATCAATAACTCGCGAACGGTTTGACTTATAAACTTCAAAATCGGATCAAAAATTACAATTAAAATTCACTTTAAGACAATTTACTACTTCAAACTAATCGATTAGTCCGGGCGCAAAAAAATCCAAAAAACCATCAAGAATATGTAATATGGAACATAAAACGACCTCAAAAATCGCTTAAAAATTCATAACTCATTACCAGTTAATCCTCTAATTCAAAATATAAAATAAAATGCTGAAGTCTCTTCATAAAATCAAAAAATTACGGTTAAAAAGTTATTTAACCCCTTCTCCTCTTTTGGGCTAAAACCGGCAAAAAAAATTATGTTCACGTAAGTAATAGCCTGAGTAACAAAGATAGTGAAATCAAAACATATCTCAAACATATGCACAAAGGACCGCTTTATACCAAAAATATAGCCGAGCTTACAACTTTATATTCGAGCCTTTGAGGTGCTGAAAGCTCAAAAGTTTTGAAAAAAATATTTTTTTCCCGATATTGTTGGAAATACCATTATTTATCGGGAATGAAATGGCATTTCATTTTCTTAACGAAACTTTCAAAGTTGGAAAAAAGTTCAAAAAAGCACAAAAAGTGACGTGTAACCCTCCCTTGCGGCGCGAGTATTATAGTTAAAAATTTTGAACGGGATTAAAAATATGCACATCCCCGTATATTTCTCTAGTTCGGAACACCCGGGTTTCCAGCTTTAAAAATAGGCCATCAGGACGCAGAAAGCTCGAAATTTTTGGAAAAAATATTTGTTTCTCCGAGTATGTGATATATCGTTGGAATGATCTCTCTATTTATTGGCAATCAAACCGTATTTCATTTCCTTAACAATACTCTCGAAGTAGATGAAAAATTAAAAAAGACGCGTAAAATGACGTGTCGTTCCTCGCTTTTGTGTCGTACAAAATCAGATTTCTTTGTTTTGAATTTTTTGTTATGTAAATGTTAATTATAGTTATCTCTAACTTAACATATGGAATCCTGAGCGCATGAAACATCATGCTTGACTGAACTTGTCTAATGTACAATAACCTTCCGGATTCACAAATTGATCTAAACGGTACGCCATATTGAAGAAAAATAAAAACTAATTTTTTGATGTAAAAATCGATTTATTTCAATGTTTATAGACCTCTTTTTTTTCTTTTTTTTTTTATAAATTTACAAATGTAAATCTAGGCGCCGTGTGTAACTACCTGAACTATTACGGCACCTAGACTCACTGGAAATTACAGAAGGCGGTGCAGTCTGTTCGATGCTGCAAAATTCAACACTGCCCGAACACAATCCGGGTGGTTCGACAACAGACGGTGGGGTAAGGTATGACTAGAAGTGCGGGAAGTATGCCAGCACTATTTCAGCAGATGCTCTACGGTTGGCGAGGCCATGAACCCGCAAAAAGTACAGGTGGACGTAGGAGGGGCTCCTTCAAAGACGTAATTGTGTGACAGTGCAGTGTACCCCAGACGTTGTCTCGATAGGATCGAGAAATCCCTACGTGAGACGGGGAACAGCGGCCACCATGGGTCGGTGTTCGACTTTATGAACCTGAGCCAGGTCGTTTGTTCTGACTATAGTTTGCTCCACTCTTCAGCAAAATGCATCAGAAAAATTAATGACTCTAATCGAAGTAGTACAGCGTTAAACGGCATCGGGCTAGATAGAGTTGCCTTAGCAACCAAGTCAACCTGCTCATTACCGGGAACCCCAACATGGCCAGGAATCCATAAGAATGTGACATATACCTTAGATCGTGAAAGTTGGAATAGGAGGTTTTTTATTTCAATTAGTAGAGAGTTGTTGCAACTGTCTGGGCTCCGGATGTCTTTGATAGATTGAAGTGAGTCGGTAATAAGACGGTCATTTTGAGACGCTGGGCTGGACGAATATGTCTCAAGACAAAGAAGGATCCCAAAGATATCCGCAACATTGCTTAGATCTGATATGACTCAGTTGTTATGGATTAAGGAGGTGGGGGGTTGGATCGATTAAGGGGCCATTCATTGATTTAATTTTTGCCCACGTCATTTGGTTAGATGTGGATTGAGCTATTGAATCGATAAAAGAGGTCCGAGATAATTATGTAACGTGCTTTGGCGCGTAGCTTTTTGAATTCAATCAGGTCACTGAGTAATTGTGAAGATTTGTATTTCCTGAGGGCTCGTTTACGGTTTCGTATTGCTGCGGCAACTTCACAACACCACCAGGGTGGACGGGGTGAAGGGATAGATTTGGGGATCGCCGTTTCCGCTGCAGTAAACATAGCCTCAAGAAGTATCCTGATATTTTCTACCGCAGAGGTCTTGAGTTGATGTGGGGCAGAGACTTTGTCACGAAACGTTTCACAATTTGCTTTGTGGAATAAGAAGCGAGGAGTTGTTGATATGGAGACGTTTGGTATAGGACTTGTGGTATGTACTATAATAAAGAAGTGGTCGCTGAAATACAAGTCGGGCAATACTACCGACTCTAATTTAGGATATAGGACATGGGAGGAGACCACTAAGTCGATAGTCGAGAACGCATGGTATGAGAGGTTAAAATGCGTGTGTGTGTGTAGGTTGGGGAATAAAGCATAAATCAGTATTTAAATGAAGTTTAGTGACGATTGCTCCATGTTTGTTTGTCTGTCTTGATCCCCAGATCGGGGAATGAGCGTTGAAGTTATGTAATAGTATTATTGATTTAGGAAGTTGTGTTATAATGGACTCGAGTTCGTGGACACTATTCATGCTGTTCGGGGGAATATAACAGTTACATAGTGTAACTGGAGAGTTAGATAAAAGAGGGGCCATGTATGGTGACGGCAATAACATGTAGAGAGGAGTTGAGATGGACTGGGTACGCAGGGATCGAGGTGTGGATAAGAGATAAAATTCCTACTTTCGCTCTCATACCTTGAGTATTGTCACATCTAAAGAGTTTACAGTTTTTTACTCTCGGTTAATGTTTTTATTTAAGGTGTGATTCTTGTAAGCATATAGCGTAGGGGTCATGTCGTGCAATTAACTGCATCAGTTCAGCGCGGTTGTTATTAAAACCGCGACAGTTCCACTGCATTAAACAAGATTTTACCGCCATCTTGGTTCTAAATAACATTGTAATATTGTACAGACTTTGTAAGATTTTATGGACAAGGGAAGTTTATTAATTTGTGTTGGATACGTTGCCGTCGCTATGACGTCGCTCGTCTTTAAAGGCGTGATAGTTTGTTCCGATAATTTTCTTATAATTCGGGAGCAGCGATTTTTAATGCTTCTACCGGTAAGATATGATTTAACTGCTGCAAGCATGTATACTACTCATCGTAGCTCCTTGTATAATCAGTTGCATGGGAAATGTACTTTGGGTTCGTCGCTACTGTCTGGATAAATGTTTTGAATTCTTCAAATCCCATCATAAACGTTGGTTGTTCGGCGTTGAAAATGTGTTTGGCTTTTTCAGTTACGTCTCCTGCCTCTCGGGTTGGCTGTTCGTTATGCGGCTCAGTTGGTACATGCTCCTCATTCTTATCTGGTTGATTAATGTAGAGCTGGCCGTTTGGGTAGCAGCCGTGATGGGAAAATCGATTGATTTTAAATTCATAGTTAAAGCGAAAAGTTTATATATAAATAAGTTTCCAGCAAAAATAATTAAAAGTAAACAGACAAAAGTGAAAATTAAAATGAATATAAATTATTAAATAAACCGTTATAATATAAAGAAATATAGCAAATAAATTTATTAATTATTACATTTAAATTAAGCATAAATCATTGTCTCTGAACTGTAAATAAAATATGTTGAATAATTTAAAAAAAAAAACAACAAAATTATTGTTTTTGCCAGTAACCGCACGGATAGTAGTGGCAGAAATAAATATAAATAAGTTCAGTCAAGCACGATGTTTCATGCGCTGAGGATTCCATATGTTCAGTTAAAGATAACTATAATTAACATTTACATAATACACAATTCAAAACAGAGAAATCTGATTTGTCATTTTACGCGTCTTTTTTAACTTTTCATCTACTTCGAGAGTATTGTTAAGGAAATGAAATACGGTTTGATTGCCAATAAATAGAGAGATCATTCCAACGATATATCACATACTCGGAAAAACAAATATCTTTTCCAAAAATTTCGAGCTTTCTGTGTCCCGATGGGCCGTTTTTAAAGCTGGAAACCCGGATGTTTCAAACTAGAGAAACATACGGGAATGCGCATATTTTTAACCTTATTCAGAATTTATAGCTAAAATACATAGGATGGGTGGATTATAAATTGTAAATTAATAATAAGGAGGGTGTACATTCCATTACAATTCCAAGAAATGAGTAGACGATCCATCTCCGTACAAGCGATTGATATATAATTAAAGAACAGCGGTGTTTCAGTTTAAGGAAACGGTGGATTAGTGGTTAGGGCCTGTCTTTTTGATTTTGTTAATGATTTTGTTTAACTTGATTTTTAACTGAACAGCGCTTTAATAAAGGATAGTTCTCTTGCAAGACCAATGGTTAATTGAGAAGCGGGCAATCTTACATCGTTGTGGTTTTTGAACATGTCGATGGGATCGAAATTAGCCATTGTTGGGAGATATTTGTCCACGTTGTTCGTTACATTTGCTCTTATTTGTACTAAGAGTTTTTTATGCTGATTTGGTTTTGTTCTGTAATGTCATGGACATCCACTTTTTTATTTGCTAGTTGATTGAACCGTGGGTGTGTTAATGGTATGACGTTGTTTTTATCGAAGTTCGGTAACGAGTGGCGATATTTGGGACGTGTTCGATGAACCAGTGGGACATTTAGCGCAATCATAATTAAGATTAAGTTGTTCATAGAAAGAGATATTTTATTAGAGTCGATCAGGTTTGAGATATTTAAAGCAATGAGAGAAACTGAATTGAGTTAGTCTTCTTTAGTATGAAGTACTGGTATAATTATATTTGCAGGTTGGTAGGATTTGATAGTTGAGTTGGCCTATTACTAGCGATTGAATTTCTTCCATGTTCGTTTTAGCTACCAGTATTTAGCTCGCTTACTTCGTTGATATTTAGCCAGTCTTACTGGTATGCCTCTTTTCACGACATAGAAAACTTGTTACGGTATCCGAAGAAAGTGTGATATGTAGTGTCTTCACACTGCAATGAAAGGACATCGGGAATTTTAATTACCACCTTCGGTTCGAGAAGGTGGTCGTAACCCTTTGTGTCTCCATTTTTGAGCCAAGGTTAATTTTATAGATGTCTTTAAGGAGCTCGTTCACTACAAAATAGCGAATGAAAGGGAATATGTTAGAAATTATTATTCATTTGTTTGGGATTCATTAGTTTTCTTGTATGGATTGTATTGTTGTTAATTTTTATTGTGTTATGGTTTTTGATTAAAAGATTAGCGAAGTTTTTTTTTTTTTTTTTTTTTTTTTCGGATAGAAAAATCGCTAACCTATCATGATACATGCGCGAAATGAATTTCAAGTCGAATGGTTTTACTATTTCATTGATTTCTAGTGTATAATCCTTTTAGTTATCACCTTTCCCAATATGGAAAACAATAAATTGTTCTTTTGACGGTAAGGTAGACTGAGAAACGGCTTACGCGTAGTTGGTATTATTACTGATGAAATTGGTAAATATACATATAAGAACTACCTGTTAACAATCGTTGGTTAGGATTTCAAGGAGATATACCTGTGTTCGGTTGATAGTTGTTTTTGTTCGGGGGTTGATAGCAGAGGAGGTGGAGGTAATTTCAAAGAGGTGGCCGATGTATTATTGTTGATGTTGGTTAAAAAAGCTGATGTAGATGTTAGGGTCGATAGATCCATTTTGGCGATAGCGAGCGTCTAACGCCACCTGCTTAAAGAAACCACGTGATGAGCGGAGGAAAGATCGCTGTAGTAGTAAAAATCACGCACTCGACTAATGAAAGAAGAGATAGCGATGTAAGTTTGAAAATGCGAACTGATAAGAACGATAGACAACGTAGAAAGATTCACGATTATATTGTACTCGTATTCAACTTTTTTTGTAACATCTTGTTTTTTTGTTTTGAAAGGAACTTAATGGTATTAAATATTTTTTTTAAAAATCGTAGAGGAAGTAGGTTGACGGAGATTAGCGCTAAACATTTTTAATAGGTATTTTACTTTGGAAAACTATCTAATGTTCAAGAAAGAAGAAGCAGCGGCCAGATAATATATTAAAAACCGTAAAAGGAACGAATGGGCTAAATTCCGCAATGACCTAAACCCTAATGAGAATATCCGCACAATGTCACAGAAAATATCGCAGGTCAGAGGAAATAATATTAATACGCATAAGCCAAACTAGATTTAAGATTTTATTAAATAGTTAAACAACGTCGATGAACAAAAAGAAATTCTGTCCGTACTACCAAACGGCAAATACGACGATTTTTTTAAGCAACCAATTAATCAGCAGGAAGTAAATTGGAATTTAAACCATAATAAAAATACATTCATCTGTAAGGTACAATGGTATACCGTACGAAGTTTTAAGAAGATTACGAATAAATGGAAAGCGTTTGCTAAAAACTTTTTTAATGTCTATCTTGCACAGATCTATATTTCTGATGGACGGAAAAATCATTATAACTGGGCAGCAGTGCTAAAATTAAACAAAAATCCAGTGATAAACACATCATACAGCCCAATAGCGTTGCTATCATGTTTAGGGAAAACGTTGAAATCAATTATTAAAAATAGACTCGAGTGGGTGGGTCCATCCCTGTCAGTATTCCCCAAAACTCAGTTTGGTTTTCAACCTGAATGCGAAACTCGACAACCTAAATATTTTAAACGCTGAAATACAAATTAACACGTCTAGGAATTATTATTTAATTCCTATTTCTGTGAATTTTAAGAATACGTATGATAAAGTTAATTTAAGGATACCGAGGTATATATATGTTAGCAGAATATATCAGAGAACATTATTCGATGGATTATGAATTATTTCTCCGACAGAAAACTTATCGTAAAATACCGGGAAAAAAATTTGGGTACAGCACGGTGCAGTAGGGGGATATGCTAGGGTTCCATATTAAGGCCATTTTTATTAGCTTTGTACATAGCTGGCCTAGATAAAATAGCTTCCAAAAGGGTGCAGTGCTTCAGTATGCACAAGTAGGAATAGAAAAATTGTGAAGGCAGGTTGACTATTTACAACTGAAAGTATTAACAGATAAAACAAAAGGTGTTATTTTCGCTAGATATTAAACTCTTGTCCGTTAGTTAAAATTAAAATAAAATAGATACAATTTGTTAAGGGTATAAAATATCTTGTTTTTTTTTGTTTTTTTTTTTTTATAGTAAATCCAGTTGGAACGATGAATTAAAGCATATGAAATATAAATGTTTACCAAGCATAAATATTTTAAGAGCTTTGGATGGACTCAAGTGGGGAAACCATCCAAAAGCGAACTTAATCATTTATAGAGCATTAATACGGTCTTAAATAGTATATGTGGGACCGCTTATATCGAGCATCACAAAAACCAAGATTAAACAAACAGAATTTCTACAGTGTGGCATTAAAAGTTGCTATAGGTGTTAGGCGAACTAGCCGCAATCGTACGGTTTAAGTTGAAGCATTGGGGAACTTCCTGCATGGATATACGTACAATTTGTGAGTTGTACATTTTTTCCTGAAAGCGAAGTAAAATAGGTTCCATCCAATAAATTCTTTGCTGCCTACATTAAATCAGTACATTACTAATGGAGGATTTTGGATAAACAAAAGATGCCTGGCACCGGTGACAAGTTATCGGACTCTTAGAAACATTCGAATTGGACAAAACTGTAAAATTTCATATTACAGAATTCGATATAGCTATATTATTAATGAAATACCTACGGATATTTCCCATATACAATTAAGCCTCATTAAATAAAAGTAAAGTAAGAAACCAAAAATTCTTTATTTTGTCAGATGATTCTTTCTCAGGCCTTCGGAAAATTCTTAAAGTAGATAAATAGGATAACGTTTTTTGTAACATAGTAAATACCTACGGAGAAATAAAAGATAATGGCAATATTGTGCAGCTTAAATGGATAATTGTAAGAAATAGTGTTGTAGACGAACTTACCGAAACGGTTTTAACCTCGCAGTCGACTGTCAGTGTTAGGTATCCTTGGACGGAATTTAGTACTATAGTGCGAATTAAAGCTCAAGTACAATGGGAGAATAAGTTCAGAGAAAGTAGTAATAGATGCGGTAAATATTATTATCGTAAGATTCAGAATAATGTTGTCGGAAATAGTTGGGTTACAAATGATATAACAAAAGACTATATTCGCGCTCTGGTTAGATTAAGAACGGGACATTGTTTGACACCGAAAATGTTAAAAAGATTTAATATGATGGAATCAGATTTATTTTGTTGAACATATAATTTGGCGTTGCAGATTATACGATAATAATAGGAGTGTGTGTTATACACGGACCTGTGTTGAATATATACTACACTACCCGTTAGTATTCCAATGGTATTCGCTGAACCAGCAGGCGAAGGAGCTACTGCCATATATAAATATATAATAAAATGTGTGGACTAAGGCTCTGAAATGGTAATTACGGATTTCGTGAACTTATTTATGGCATATAGCTTATATATTAGAACAAAGATGATCAGTTAAGCAATAAAATATTTCAAGATAATTGAAGTAAACTGGCTAAATGGTTCAATCCGTGCCGAAAGACATAAAAAAAATAAATAAAGAGTTAGTAAGAGAAATTAAAAAGAACCTAAAAACTGTTTAAAAACTTCCTTTAGATATTACAAATAAAATACAAGATAGGAAAGAATTAAAAAATTTAAAACCTCATTGGAAAAAATAGAATTAAAGGGTTAAAATTAAATAAAGAAATAAAAATCGGCGTCTAATAAAAAGGGAAAGACTGTTTTACTTGTATCTAACAATTGAGATTTTAATTTAATAAAATAATATTGTGTAATGTTCGTTTTTTTTTTTTTAAATCGATCGTGGTGACAATATCGCAAATATTTACATTTATAATTTTATTGTATTTTATTATTTATTTATTTTCTTTTTAAACATAACCTCTCCTCGATGATTAATTAAAAACTTTTTCCATACATCATGTCCCGAACATAATCCAGGATTCTGGGAAATTACATTATTTAGATCTTTAAAGAGATTCTATCATTCTGGGCCATTCATCTCTATTCTCCGATCGTAACATTCCCGTTTTCTGATCTATATCTGTTCATTGTGGCCGCTTTAGTTTTTACGACCATTATACGTTCCGTTCCTGTCTGTTTGCTCACATTATATGACCAAAGAATTTCACTTTTCTTATTAGATCTTTGTGTAAAACTAATTTCTTGCAATACTGATTTATTCTTTGGTTTATCCACGGAATCTTAAAGAAAATCTTCTCCAGCATTGCATTTTCGAAACTGTCGATTTTGTCAGTTTTCTCTAATGATCGGATTTTCACATGACCGAAAATGGGCAAGTTCCCGTTTTCTTATTGGATTATCTATCACCGGATCTCCCTCAGTTTTTCCACAGTACCTCAGGAAACTCGTGTTCTTCGTCTTATTTCTGAGCCTCTTTTCTTCCTCCAAAGCGATGAAAATTTCAACTGTTTCGTAACTGGTGAGTGTCCTTTTACTGAGGCGGTATTTTCTGTTCTCTTCGTTATCGCTATTTTTGTTTTGTTTTTATTTGTTTATCATATTTGAGGTTTGTTAGCTTCCGTCTCCGTATCATTACTCCACCATTCCACTCCTATTATAATTCCACGTGTAAAAGAGCATGTACGACAAAATCCTTTAACGACATATAACTCTGTCGACTTTGCAATATTCATGCGTGTAGAGCATTAAAATTATTGCGGTATAATATAATGTGCTTTGGTGCACCCTGTTCAATTAGCTTGGCCACAATCCGTGCCACTGAACACTGTCAAATGCTTTTTTGTAATCTATGAAGCTTATCACTCTCTATAAGTAGGGCAAAGTGAGGTATATTACCGGTCATGTACATTTCTCAGAATCGGTACATAATTGCGTCCTTGAATTATCCTAGCGTACTCGTATTGATTTCTATGACTGCGCGATATTCATTTGTATCACAATTCGGTTGGCGTACAAGTGATACCACGTATTTTTAATATTTCTGCTCGCTTTCTTGTTCTTAGCATCTCTATTTTTATACACCCCATTAGTCTCAGATTACTTTTTGAAAAGTTACAAACATTTTAGGGGCGGTCTAATTTATACATAGTTCAATTTCTACATAAAAAGTGTTAAGAAAAATAATGATGTTTCTTTCATAATAATTCAGGAGACATTGTGACAGGATCGGTACAAACGATGCTTCGCCTTTTTTTTTTTTTTTTTGGCTGACCTGGATAAGAAAATGTTTATACGGGGGACAGACTTTCCTTTATTTTTCTATTTTTATTACTTATTTACTTCCAGTTTTTAATATTCCAAATTTCTGGAGAATTTGTTATTCGTACCAATAGCGTATTGATCACGATGCTCGTCTGCGACACGGACATTTTGGCTAATACATACAAAGACACTTTAAGAAACGTTTTGTCCTAGGTGACGATGCCTGAGTTTTACAGGAAAACCGAGTTTCCCTGTGGCGACGGATAATTTTTACTCGTTTTTAAGCCTCCCTCAAATTTTTTTTAAAAATTATAATCAAAAACACTTCTCCATCTGCGCTTCCACTTGTTGGTGCGTACGAGTACACTTGTATTATCGATAGCGGTTTGGGATCCGCATTTACACGTGTCGTTTCGTTTCGAGATTGTCCCAGTTTCATCTATTCATTTGCTGAAACTTTTTCTTATTAATATTCCGACTCTATTCTCGTGATTTTCACCTGCCGAATGTATCAATTCATATTCGTCCTTGTTTATCTAGTCACTTCCGCACCATCTAACTTCACTTATACCAATAATGTTTATTTTTCTTTGATCTCTTTGCTTCCACAATTAAATGTTCCAGTTTTCCAATTTTATACAACGACTCGACGTTCCGCGTACTTAGTTTTTTTTTTCTCCATGTTGCTGATGTTTTACCTCCGCAAATTCTTAGCACTCCATTCGTTGTAACAGAGGGTTTATATGCAACTTAACGGAGACTTAGGGCCATTGGGTTCGATATTCTATTCCTGTCGATTCCTCTTTCGCAGGCTTTTCTGTTGGACTGTGAAGCTGAGGGGTTCGTTAGGGCGCCGCCAGAAACTCGCCCGCTCATCTTGGATTATCATTCGTCAGTCCAACCAGAGCACACGGTCACAGATAGGCTGCTAATAGTTTGCTGTTGTGCAAATACGATGAAATGCTTAACGGAATTTATTGGAAGGCACACACGTTCGGCATATGCACCCGCTTCATTTTACTGTCAGCGGTTTGGTGTAAATTCCAATTTAGCTTTCCCGATCAGAGCTGAAATTACCATCCTGCACGACGTGGACTTATGGAGCTTGCATGGTTATTTTCTTTCACTGCCTGCGGACTAGCACAATATGACGGTCAAGTAACTACTTACTAGAGATTGCAGCTCTAGTTACAACAACCCGTACCCGCAGGGCAACACGTTAAACATGCTGTACTATAATTTTGGCTTATATTTGAAAAGGAAAAAATAACGTGGTTCATATATATATATATATAAAAAATACAACATTAATATGTTTTACTTTTAACATTAAAAATACTATATTACAATTATATTGCAATAGCGGGAAATGACGCTCACTTGACCGAAAAAACTGACGAAACGCCAAAAAATTCTTTAATAAATCTTTTCATTACAAAATCCTTCGTTATGCCTGAACAAATAAATAGAGGATCGGATTTAGTAGTCATCTGATTCCTATAAACGCGATTTGTTTACATCTATTAAAATTTTTCCGTAAACGCGAGTTATTCTCATCTGCTCGTCGTCATGGCCGAACGTCATTTATTGTTTCGCGCGTATTATTGAAGAGAGAGAAGAGTTACATATTAGAAGTTACAAATTATTAATGCTGCTAAAGACAATATAAAACGAATATCCAGAATATTCAGTGCATTTGCTAAAGGATTTTACAATATTATCATGCAAAAATGTTCATATCAAAAAATGATTTGGAATTTTGAAAGATTCTGAAAAGTTATATTATAGTTTATCGATTACGAGATATGACTTAACATTTTTTATATAATTTTCGCGATTATTCGATTGAAATAAAATATTTTACTTAATATTAAATTCTGTTGAAAACTGCGCAGTGTTTACTTTTTTTATTTTGACGAAGTGATCTTTTTTCAACGAAGATTAAAAATCAAAAATGTAAAGCATTTTTCACTTGTTATTTTCGCAACTTTTTTTTTTTTTTTTTTTTTATTTAAATAAGTTGTGGGTCTCACAGGACAAATATGCCCGTTGAGTGAGTGCCCGACACTCTTATTAACGTTTATTCAAAAAATATATGCAATACAAAAATTATAAATTATCTTAACTTATTCTATAATCATAATATTAGTACTCTAGCGTTAAACTTCGTTCAAAGCATATTTCCACGTATATCTTAATATCGGGAATGCGTTGAGTCATAAAAATATGCCCCCGTGACAATTTGCAATTTTAGTTCACAGTCATATTAAACGCGTAAATTTTGCAATAGAGAATAGAAACAATATAATAAACGTCATTCCGCGACTAAATAATTGTTCTAGCGACCGGTTTTGTACGACTCGAGCCGTCATTATCGAGTCAGTCCTCTAGACGCGCTATAGGAAGTAATTACATTTGTTTCGTGTTGAATGACACAGTCTCTCCTTCTACACCTTTGAAATTGTTCAAATAAATATGTAATTTTATGATTTTTTCATATGCAGTTGATATTCTGAACAATGTTCTACGATTTTAACACGGACGATAGTTCAACGTGTGCTAGCTGTCATTTGTGTTGAACGGACTAGTTGTGTAGGCGTAAATTAATCATTAAAAACCGGATGATACCGAAGTGCGGAAGTACTGCGCTAAGTTGTACGGCATGTAAGAAGGAGTTCACGGAGTTAATGAAAACATCTTAATGGATAAACTGGAGCCTCCTATTCTGTTTGCGGAGGTTCGAAATGCTATAAACTGTTTAAAGCGGAATAAGGCCCCCGGCCCCGATCACCAAAATAGCGGGTGAAAGAACATGCTATACACGCAATCTGCAATAACATATGGAAATCCGGTATATGGCCAGAAGAGATCATGTCGATCAACGTATATTACTTTACGTAAGAAAGGATCTCATAAACAATGAGGAAAATTACCAAACAATATCATTGATTTTTCCGCACGTTGGCAGTGTTAAAGATTATATATGAGCGGTTATAATATAATCTAGTGCGTAACGAGATTCCATGGGAACAAGCAGGCTTTATGAAAGGGAGGGGAACACCGGAGCAGGTTTTGAACATGCGGCTATTGATATTTTGCACGTGAATATAACGTTAAAATAGTACTACGAACGATAAAAAGGCTTTTGATTATGTTCAATGGAGTAAACTGTGGCCGATCTTAATTGAAATAGGAGTAGTACCAAGACATTTAGTACGCCTTATTGCAAATCTATATGAGCACAGTACGTCCAAAGTCCGAATAAATAAAAATGCATACTCGAAAGACTTTTTTACCCATCATGCGGTGTACGGGCAAGGCTGCATTTTATCTCCGCTATTGTACAACATCTATGGAGAATACATCATGCGTAAATTTTTGCAGACTAATTATAGCGGGTTTTCAGTCGGAGGAGTTTAGATTTCAAATCTCAGGCAGACGACACTAAAATTAATAACCGGTAGCTTAAGCAGTATAGCGCATAAGTCGTCTTGAAAAATGCAACGCTGAATGTGGGTTAATAATTAATTAATAAAGATAAGACGAAAATTATGATTATGGAGACAGGAAAACCGACAATCGCCCAGAATTGCATGATGTTAACGGCGTGGAAATTGTGAAACAGCATATAGATATCCGAGGTTCGATAATGGAAAATCGAGGGCGATCTGAAGTTCGGAACTTAGACACAGAACAAACATAACAAAATGTGTCATGTGTCGGCTAAAACGTATAATCTCGCGCTATCAAAGAAAGCAAAAATAAAACTTGTGAATAGTCTGGTGTTGTCAGTATTGGACTCTACGTAAATCCGACATCGATGAAAGATAGATGCGTCAGAAATGTACTGTTGGAGATGTGTATATTATGAATAACATGGACGGAAAAAAGAACAAACAGCTCGGTGTTACGAGAAATAGACGTAACGAAAAGATTATCGTGTCGGAAGTAATCAGAATAGAATACTGAAATATCACTTTAGTCATGCGATAGGAGCAAATGGATTATTGGAGACGAGAATTCTGGAAGGAAAAGGAAGACGTGATCGCATTCCAACCACATGGTGTCAGACATTATCCGGACAGCTGTAAGAAAAAGTTTCGTAGAATGTGTTCGACTGGCCCACAACAGAGATCAGTGGCGACATCTTATACATCAGATGGACAGATCATAATTATGATATCTTCACGAGGGATACTCATTGATGATGAATGTGATTTATGATGTTTAATAAGGAAAACACCTTAGAATGATGTAGAAAGTGTACGATTGAAAAACATAAAAAGTCAATCCAAGTATTATCCGAAAAACACGAAAGGGTACACATCTTCAATGTGTCAGCTGAGTTAGAGTGGGGCATGGACAGATTATACAGAAAAGTAGAAAAAACCGTTATTGTCCGGAGGATAATGTGACGGCCAAGAGTCCTTTAAAAAAACGGAAGAAAAGGATATTTGGTACGACAAAGTTAAAGTTAAAAAAAACGGAGAGAAACCAATAAGACCTCGGATTAGACAGTAGTGTGTGTTTTTGGGGTGAACATGAAACTTGTAAAAATGGGAGGGAGGTGATTCGAAAATATGCGGGCTGGCTTTAAATGGGCGTAATAGCCGTAACAGGTTGATTCGATTTTTACGATTTCATTTTGAAAATAAGGTAGCGAAGATTTAATGTGTTATCCCCGATGAGCGAGATCTTACAGCTTACCTTTGTAAACAGACATTTTGCTGAGATAGCCGCAATTAGTCCTTAAGATTAACTAATTAAAGTTGAAAGATCATCAAATTCCTTGGGCAAACCTGGACAGATAACGTCGGCAGATCCTAAACGGCCGGAATATGATCTGTTTTGTTGTGGTTCTTATTATTTATTTATTTTTATTTTATTTTTTTCGATGGAGTTGAACAGTGAAAATTCAGTCTCAAATAGACGGGGGGGCTCCTATTGCTCTTTTGGACAATATTTAAGATCTAATTTTTGCGAAATGAATCGGAGACTACCTACAAATGGGGGGATGATCGCGTACGGTTTTGCGTAGAATTTTTTTTTTTTAGGGGTTATTTTTATAATAACGGTGATTAGAACTACGGCGAATTTTAGCCATTTATTGAGCCGATTTTTTTAAAAAAGCATTTACTTCAGTATTTTGCTCTGTTTTTTTCTTGTTTTTTCTTCTATTTTTTTTTCCCTTCCCCCCGTAATTAATCTAACCGTTATAATTACTGAAATGCAGCGAACATTATATTAAAAGTTCGATTCGAACGGATTTTCCCGGATTGGCATTATTCTTCAGTATTAACTATAACAGCTATGGGCGCGGCAGATGGACGAAAAAATCAAGTGCGTTTGTAAAATTTGCGACCGATTTTACTTTCATGCAGAGAAAATAAGAAACGAAAGTCAAGTGCGTGACAAGACTCTCGACTGTCGGCTAAAGTAAACATGAAAGGCGGTAAATAAAGAGTGGTCGATGTTTACCGACACTCACTGGCCACGTTATTGAACTATGATGCCACGTAGGCGTAACAAAGCCCGTATACGGGAACGTAACGAGAGAAGTCATTTTTCCGTATACGAAAAAGGTTCCGTCCGATAGTAAAAAGGTGCTGCAGCACACGAATAGAGTAGTACGAAATAATGT
Source organism: Icerya purchasi (assembly GCA_039619475.1). Lineage (NCBI taxonomy): Eukaryota > Metazoa > Arthropoda > Insecta > Hemiptera > Monophlebidae > Icerya > Icerya purchasi. The sequence goes on along the minus strand of CM077115.1, from coordinate 72,624,144 downwards.
TCAATGTTCAGCGGCAGAGTATGCAATTACGTATAATTACGCTTGGACGGCGAATAGTACGCGATCATCTTCTAAAGAAGATTAATGGCAAAAAATCAGCCCCCAGTGTTAAAAAACCTCTTCAGAAAGTAGACGCGATTATTTTTATTGCAGAGGTGACCTTTTTGTCGAGGTCCTATCGATTTTTTCTAATAATTAACTATAAACAAGTGTCAGATTTGACGCGGCAAACGTCGTTCACAAGTTATTTCGCATTTTTAATTATCAAATTTAAATTATACTTACACGGAGCCCGGAAAAAAATGTTCTATTTAAAAGAGAACCGCGAGAGACAGGTCTTATTTTCCAGGTAATAATAATCTTGAACATCGTCTCGTCGCATCGGAAATCCGACTATTATTTGCAACAGACTTCAATTAATCTTTTTTTGCGGAGGATTGCGATTTTTAATCATTTTAACTGTTCGCAGTTTAAAATCTATAATTTAGCGCTGTCGTTGATTAATTTTCTCAATTATATCTATACTGGAATTATACTTGATAATTATATTTATTTATTTCGGTTTACAGTTTTCTAATCTTGTGCTAAAATACCAGCAGTCAGTGATAAATTCGGGAATTTGTTTCTGGGGAGGGGGGAATTTATGTTCTTGGGGAGCAATCTATGTTTTGGGCGGGGAGGGGGGGGGGTTAAATATTTTTACCAAGAAAATTTTTCTAAGATATTCCTGAATAAAACTAAATATATAAAACATGATCTATTACGTAATTTAAAATAATGAAAAAGCAAGTGTGAACGATAAATTCTGAAGTAAAATAACCCCGATTATAAACAACAATGTTTTCTCAATTAGTTTTAAAATGATTAATTCTCTAATTGTTGTAGCATTAAAGAACATCATATTGTGTAAAAACATTCCAACGGGGGTTCATTATCGCGGTATTCCAGCTGTTTTAAATGGATTTTTCTTGGAAATAAAAAACAGGAAAAAAGCAACAGAAACAGAAATGAAATCGTCTATGGATCATGTCGTTTTAAAAAAAAAAAGAATAAATGAAAACCGAAAAGAAATAAACAATTTATCGATATTAATGACAGATGGATTATCGACGTGAAATGTGAGAGTTCCTCTTTTAAGGCTGACCAAAAATACCAACTGCAGTGAATAATTTTTTCAGCTCGCGAGTATTTTACACTTTTTGCACATTTGCAATGAAAGCATATCAACCCTTTTCATAGAATAACAAGCAAAGGTCAAAGTCTAATTTTAAAAGATCATTTTTTGTTTATTGTTATTTTATGAAGTTTCATTTTTTCGTGTTAAAAATAAATCTCGTAATTTTGAAATTTAAAAATATACTACTAATATTGAACCGTTTCAAAATGTTTTGGCGACAACTTTTGACATAACTGTAAGCGAATAAAAATTTTTTTATTTCGTATTAAATTGCTGCGTTCTTAAACAGCTTGTATTCAGTTCTGATAGGGGGAAATTTTAGAGTTGGGGGGGGGTCCCCCCCAAAAAAAAACCAACTAGATTCATCCCTGCCAGCAGTACATGATACACACATTCCGTATGAATGCATGATAGATTGACTAAATAAATATATTAATTAATCTAATAAATGAACACGAATAAAACGTCGAATTACATCCTACACTTAATATTGAGTAGCGTAAATTTATTTGTTAATGACACTGATAAACGATTCTTTTAAATAAATGCCTACTAGTATAAAATATATTTAGTTCAGGATAATGAAATGAAATTATTCATTGTTGACCTTGAAATATTAATGATATAAATAAAATAATCATCCTAATTTTATAAGTGATAATGTTAAAAATTTAATTTCAGTAATTCCGGTTCGTTTATTGTGTAACTCGTACACAGGTCATACAAAAGTAGATGTAAAAGGAGAGTTCTAGCTCAAAGGATGCCGCCACCGCTAATTAAGGCCTTCCAGAACCGTTTCTGGAGCGTCTCGGACCGCGGAACCGCATTCCATTTGATTGTCGATCCCTTAATTACCGCACACACATGTAAATGTACGTGTATATACGTCTGCACACACATGTAAAAATCACCATCATCATCACCATCGCGGTAAATTCGTACGCGTGCCATCGCAAGTGACCTTGTACCTGTCAATCAATTGGTTGATGCATGCCTTTGCTTGTATGTAAATTACCGTTATTCGGTAGCGACTGGTTTCGGAGGATTACGCACACACACACAATGATGTATATACGGTTACGAGCATCCGTACACATATGTAAAATTAGTTATTATCATTATTGGATTTTGTTGTTATCAATTTTATCAGTGGTCAGTCTGCAGGAATCGCGGTAAAATACAGGTTTTCGCCGTTCCGTTATTTCTAGGAATCGCGAAGATTTTCGTTCGGTCAGTTGCGTAAAACTTTTCTTTGTCCGATACATTATGTACGGGGGGGTAAGTCTCTATCTCACACATCGCAAAAGCGAAAATGCTTCTCTCATAGCGCTACACGTAAATGCTAACACAACCATTGAAACCGGATCTTAACATTCTTATACTTTCTATTACAGTCTATGTCATATTGTAGATGGATACACCCTACATGTACACACTAACACAAAAACACACTCATACTCAAAACCCATGACTACTTTATTCAATGCGCATATGTAACCAACTATTCCTGACGGAATGACATTTTTCTGACGTAATATTTCCACTGCCACAACTGATTTAAACCAAGTAAAAGCGCATGCATCGTTCTCGCACACATGTCGATCGTTAGCGATATCGTAATTTTTTTTTTTAAATTAACCAAAGTATAATATTTAAAGCATAAAACTAGCCTGAGCCCCCCATTCCCCGCTTTATAACATTCAAATGTATTTTTTTATTTTTTTATTTTTTCCATGCCTAAGCATTATAAAAATTGGTCTAAGTATATTTCTCATTTTCTACGGTTCCGAAAATTTTTTCTTTATTCTCCGATCGTTACAAAAACGTACTGACTAGTGATGGGAAACTTCGAAATGTTTCATTCGAATTATTCGATTGTTCGATAACTTCGAATGCATTCGATTGTTCCACAGTTGCATTCGAAATGTTATTTCATTCGTATAATTCATTCGTATTCACATCAATCATTCGAATCAAAATCATTCGAATTAAAATCATTCGAATCAAAAATCATTCAAATCAAAATCATTCGAATTAAAATCATTCGAATCAAAATCATTCAAATTAAAATCATTTGAATCAAAATCATTCGATTGTTTTTTGTTTTTTTTTTTTGACGATTGTTGATTGTTTCGATTGTAAAAACATTTCGAAATCGCACATCACTAGCACTGACAGATCACACGCTTATATCTACCATAGTGTTAGCCACCACAAAAGCGAACCATTCGATCCCGTGCACACTCTGCTCTCGATAGTTTCCCTATCGTTCATAATAATTTTTCAAAGCCTAAGTATCATAGAATTAGTGCAAGTATATTTATTATTTTTTCTCACTTACGATTATTTTTCCGCCCGTAAGTATTATAAAATTAGTCTAAGTATATTTCTCATTTTCTACGGTTCCAAAAATTTTTCCTTATTCTCCGATCGTTACAAAAGCGCACTGACTAGTGATGGGCAACTTCGAAATGATTCATTCGAATTATTCGATTGTTCGATAACTTCGAATGCATTCGATTGTTCCACAGTTACATTCGAAATGTTATTTCATTCGAATAATTCATTTGTATTCACAACAATCATTCGAATTAAAATCATTCGAATTAAAATCATTTGAATCAAAATCATTTGAATCAAAATCATTTGAATTAAAATCATTCAAATTAAAATCATTCGAATCAAATCATTCGAATGAAAATCATTTGATTGTTTTTTTTTTTTTTTTTGACGATTGTTGATTGTTTCGATTGTAAAAACATTTCGACGCACATCACTAGCACTGGCAGATCACACGCTTATATCTACCATAGCGTTAGCCACCACGAAAGCGAACCATTCGATCCCGTGCACACTCTGCTCTCGATAGTTTCCCTATCGTTCATAATAATTTTTCCAAGCCTAAGTATTATAGAATTAGTCTAAGTATATTTATTATTTTTTCTCACTTACGATTACTTTTCCATCCATAAGTATTTATGTATGTTTTCCCCGGTTCTAAAAATAAATCTATCGATGTCTCGCCCCTCAACGAAAGCACACGCATCATTCTCACACACGTGTCATTCGTTCGCGTTACCACTTTTTTTTCAAAATTAGCCCAAGTATATTTTATTATTTTTCTCATTACGATTATTTTCAGTCCGTAAGTATTTATGTATGTTTTCCCCGGTTCTAAAAATAAATCTATCGATGTCTCGCCCCTCAACGAAAGCACACGCATCATTCTCACACACGTGTCATTCGTTCGCGTTACCACTTTTTTTCAAAATTAGCCCAAGTATATTTTATTATTTTTCTCATTACGATTATTTTCAGTCCGTAAGTATTTCTGTATGTTTTCCGAGGTTTTAAAAATTAATCCGAACAGACATCCAGACTGTTGTGAAAGCATACTATCTATCCACCGCACAGATTCTACATTATACGTTACTCTATTACGAGTTCTTCAAAAAATTGATTCGAATATGTTTTTCATTTTTTTTTTTTTTTTCAATCCTAAAAATTCATTCTTTCTACCCCCGCCCCCTCACATCTAAAATTGCTGATCTTTATTTATTTTATCGATTCTAAAAATTAATCAATGGTTCACTCGAAAGCGTACCGCACATTCCCACACACATATCTTTTATCACGAATTTCCCTATTGATCATGAACTTTTTTCAACGTTAGACACAATAACATATCACATTGGTCTCGCATACACACCACATGCAGTTCTATATGTCTAATTTTTAATAACGATCTTTATTTTTTATGTATTGGTATTACTTTTTCCTACACAGTCATGTCATCATATACACTTAACATTGTCAAAAATAATTTTAACGTTTCGAGAAAGAAAAATCTCCGATCAATAAAAAATATTTATTAACATCACAATTATTTTTAATATTATTCGTTTCGCTATAAACATAATTTTTTATTTAATAAACTCATCCGCATCATCAATCGTTTCAAGACATTATTGTTTCGAACGTCAATACCTGTTTTCCAAGAACTCTGCAGGTATATATCCTGTCATCGCAACAACCTTTACCTGCATGACTCACATACCTTCAAGACCACTTGTACATTGCTCGCACGCTATTTACCATTATTCGGTACAAGAATATTTTTCACACTCCTTCACATATGCGCATACATTCAAAGTCCTCGATTACTTTGTTTGTATACAAATATATTCAACTTTCTCCGACGGAACAACATTTTTCTGATGTAACATTTCCACTGCCATAACCGATTCAAAGGTAGCTAATGAGATAGACTATCGAACAGAATCATTCAAGCAGTCAGTATTAGTTTTATGTTAAACATGTCTATTTTGTCGAATCTGTGTTCACGCATTATTAAAAAATTTACATCAACGTTAAAGAAAATAATTTCCTACGTTTTTTCTCTTTTTTTCTCTATCATTTTTTTCTGTCTTTTATCTTTTCTTTTTCTCTTTCTTTTTCTCTGTATTTTTTTTAGTGAAAAGTTTGAAATACATATTATTCAATCATGAACGCTAATATAGTTAACGTAAGCAACAACTCAAAATCAATTAAGCACGCTGAATTTATTCAGAATTTATTTGCAAGTGATAGCGACTCACATACGTCTTCGTCACTTCAATTACCGCAATCAGATGGTGGTTATTCTTCAACAGAATCAACATCTTCTACACATAAAATCGTTGGTCCAGTATTATTGTCAGATCAGATGGATATAGCGGAATATTTTGTAGATTTCAGCTTCCATAAGGATTCTGATTATGGTTTTCTAGTAACCGAACTAGCGATGATTGATATGTCTGGCGGGAGGTATTTACATACGCTATACAAGCCAAGCAGAGCATGGTCTGCATCAAAAATGCCTCATTTACAATGCTCTTCCGTGAGTCATTACTTGAAAAACCCCTCATTATTTCCCTGTCGGGAAGAAATATTCATGGCACGCGATATATTCACAATATTGTCCGAAAAACCGAAGGCTCGCGTATATATTTTAACCACTTATGCAAAACTTATATTATGGGAACTTAACGAAAAGTCTGAATTGTTGCGTGACTTGGACTACGAACTCGTTAATATGGAGAAAGTCTTTCGAGTACCTAGTATCGATGATTTATATCAAGAATACTCTGGTATAAGCAATTTGCTAACTTGTAAACACCATTATGAGAATGATATTTTTCATTGTGCGGTGAAAAATGTTATGGTGATGAGGACATGGCACGATCACGTTATCCGTCCGCTGAAGCTTATGAACAATCTCAATATAAATGATTTAAGCCAGTTATTCATTACAGCCACCAAAGAAATGATAATTACATTATTTCCAAGTTGCATCGGGGACATTTATATATTTTTACCGGACAGATTAAAACAGGATGATACGATAAAATCATTTCTACCATGCTACGATCACGAACATGATAAAGAATATTATATCGACGGTGATACATTACGCAGGAGTACTCGAAATTGTGTCAAAGTAAAAGATTGCGACGACTGTCAACATTCAATTCATACGGATTAAAAATTCAATAAAAGGCGCGGAATTTGAAAGATGGAGTTGTCTAGATCCTACGAAAGTTGAATATGAACATAACAATTACCTTTCAATGTACCAAAGTCAGCTTTCGCGCAGTATGTATAATATGTGAAATAAAACCATATTTTTTTCTTTTACTCGCATTTTTATTTTTATTATTTCAAAATCTTTTACATTGTTTCACATAAATTATAATGTATGTATGTATATATGTATGGAATTTTAATATGTAATAATATACATTTCATACATTTTATTTTATTTCATGGTCGTATAATTACTTTAAAATTATTTAGATACACCGCAGATATTATAGTACCGAACACATCATTTATTATTTCATTCTATTTCAGTTAATATGTTGTATGGACGAAATCAAATCAATTTATGTAACTGTTTATTTAAATTTAAATAATCTTTTTCTTTTTCTTTTTTTTTTTATCTCTCAGCATATGCATGCGTGTATATGCTTACATATACAAGTATGAAAAAAATTATTTTTTTATTTTTTCCTCGATATGAATGGTAAATCTACGAATTTATTTGAAAAACGGTCAAAACCTAATACATAGATTTCAAACTTTGATGGAAATTTCCGTAAAACGTTCAATTTACACTTATTATCTTTAAAAAAAAAATTTTTCATTATTATTATTCATATCATTTAAATAGACTGATACGACAGAGAGAGAAAATAAAAAGCTAAATTATTTTTACACGTGAGGGAGGGAGCTGATGAAAACGTACGAGTCTTATTATTTGGAATACAGATTATGAAGGAAATTTTTATTCAATGTTTCGTTCTAAGATTTTTCATTTTTTACATTTAAAATTTTTCAATACGAAAATATTTCGAAATCTACAGGAACGTCTACGAATAGTCTTCGTCATTATAGAAGCACCTGCAGATCATGTATCGACACTGCATGCGCGTAAGGGTGAGTAAATATGTGTGAATATGTGTGAACATGTGTGTGTATGTATGCTTGAAATGTGCGAAATGGCTAATAAGAAACATCCCGCAACGACAGGTAGAGATCCGATTATAGAATAAGAGAGTGAGAGTGAGATAAATTATGTACCTTTATTATTGCAGAACTGCACTGCAGTGGCAGACATGAAATATCCGTTAGCATCCTTTTCGAGGCAGTTTTATAAAAAAGGCCGAAAATTAGCTTTAAAACTGGATGAATGAGATAGTTGATAATAAACATACCATTAAGACCGGTATACGTGTATGTGGGCATGTGTGTGAGCGCACGGTTAAATGAATGACAAAAGATTATTAACTGCATAGGCATTGTTAAATACAACTATACTGATTTATCCGTAAAACTAACAAATTTTACCGTTGTTTTCTTTCCTTTTTTTTTTTTCTTTCACGTTTTACCAAAAATTTATGTTAGTTCTAAAAATATTGCTAAATTCAAATTAAATCGATCATGTTATTTTATTTTTTATTTTTGTTTCTTTAAACAATGTGTTACGATCGTATTTATCTTGCTCAATCTTTTACCTAATATTCTAACGGTTTTAGACAACAGCAGAAATATGCAAGTTACCTTGGATGTATTATATTTTATTCGTGTATATGTGTATACACGCTTTCTATACAAGCACATGCAAACATCGGATGCTGGAAATGTATGATAATATAATTTTTAAATCAATGATTAACGTATTATTATTATTATTTTTTTTTTTCACCCTGTGATATACAAAATAACATCATACTTGCTTTTACAACAATATTTAAATTCTACAAAAATAAATGTCCCCAGGGTGGGGAGTAAAAATATCATGAAGAATCACTGTTTTTTTGTTTTTTTTCTTTCTTTGCTTCACAATCTTTTTTCTTTATATTATTTTTTATTTCAGAGATTTTTTAAAATAGTTTTCTTTACACTCCAATATGGAATCTGTTAATTTATTGTACATGTCATATAATATGATAAATGCTAAAATTCGGAAAGTTTTTTTAAAGAAGTAATTGACAGAAGAGTATACTTTTGAAAACAAGAGAGTGAAGAGGCTATACATAAAAAGCAATATGATGCATTAAACATAACGAAAAAAAAAAAACAAAAAAAAAAACAGAAGAAACGTAAACACAAAGACTATTATGTTTTTTCATTAATCTATTCAATTACAACTTTTTTTCATTCATCTATATTCTAAGTTCCATCATAAGTTTTAATTTTTTATATGATGCCTACTAATTTCTATGTTTACTTAATTTATTTACTTTTCCACAAATGTTTTTAGAATTAAATTTTGAAAAAATTAAACATATTTTCGCACCTGCATCAACTATCACATTAAATACATGTAGAAATTTTCATTTCAAACACCGCCGGAAAATAACATGTTTTTTTTTTTTTGATATTTTTTAAAAATTTATTCATACTCTCTCTCGTTTTTTTTATTATTTTCTTATGTATATGTATTAGAATTAGTGATGTGCGATTTCGAAATGTTTTTACAATCGAAACAACCGATAATCGTCAAAAAAAAAACAATTGAATGATTTTTGTGAATACAAATGAATTATTCAAATAAAAACCGGAACCATCCGAACACAAACGAATGAAGTATTCGTTAAACATCGCCTAGATTCTTTCGAGAGAAATAACATTTCGAATGATTGTTGCAAATAGGAATGAATTATTCGAATAAAAACCGAAACTATCCGAACACAAACGAATGAAGTATTCGTTAAACATTGACTAGATTCTTCCGAGAGAAATAGCATTTCGAATGATTGTTGTGAATACGAATGAATTATTCGAATGAAATAACATTTCGAATGCAACCACGGAACAATCGAATGCATTCAAAATCATCGAACAATCAAATAATTCGAATGAATCATTTCGAAGTTGCCCATCACTAATTAGAACCCATATGATTTTACAATAAAAAAAGTGTTTATACTCATTATTGAAGTTGAATATAGATAATATTTACATTTAAAGGAAAAAGAAAAAGTTATTTTTATTATTCCATTCACACGCGAAAAAAATTATGAAATGTAAAATATATATATAATTCATGTAATATATTTACAAACGATTAACAAGAATAAAAGAAAATTAATTTAAAAAATAAATAAATATCACAAAAAATTTAAAGATGGAAAAATTACAAGATTATGATTCGTACAATGCTCACAAATTGACTCCTTTGATCGGGTTATGTTGGAATTCGAACAAACTTGCATGGTTGCATTGCAGACAATCTTTGATTAAGGTGGGATGTACTGCACTGAGTGGAAAAGAATCTGGAATATCATAGCTATGATGTTTAAAACATGGTAAGAAGCGTTTGATACATCGATCATTCTTTAGTGCTACAGGTAATTTATTGTAAAAATCGCAAATTTTTTGAGGGCATACATTAATTAATATCTCTGCAGTAATATTTTGCATCAAGTCGCACGTAGAATATTTTACTAATGATAATATAGGTCTAACATTTACATCGTACCATTTCATCATCACATATACATTCTGCAATGAACACCTATGTATGTTTTTATCCGTGTGTGCATCACATTTTACAACTCTTGATATTCCTTTATACATATTATTTAATTTCCTTAAATTGGGTATACCGAATTCTTTTTCTAAATTAATAATCTCGAATCTTGAAAGTGATGTTTCAAATAGTTTTATCCATATAGTGGTAATTTTTTCATTTCCTTTAACGTAAATATTCAATGGTTCCAAATCTTCCAACACATTTTCTACATATATCACCAGCAATAGATTCGTAATTGTAATCTCCTGCATTCCACGGAATTGAATGACAGTTTTGAATTATCCTCATGTTTTCTTGTTTTTTATTATTGGATAATACATCCCATTCGAATGGAGGCTTGTAAATTCTATGAAATTGAATTTCACCATCGATACTTATTATTGAAAGTTCCTTAATGATGTACGTATCATTATCATATTTAAAACATTGAATATCGATAATTACCTCACGTGCTACTATCATTGTTACAGTTGTTATTAAAGAGAAAAGAAAAAAAACTAAAACTTTTAATAGTAACTAAAATTTAAACGTGTGAAGAACACTAATTTGTGAAACTAATAACAAGCGAGCGAATACAGTTATTCAGAGAGTTGACATAATGTCTACCTTTGAATTAGATGCATTCGATGAAATGTTGCATCAGAAAAATGCCCCTCAAACGGAGAAAGTTGATTGCATACATTGATGAATGAAGTTGTTAAGAACTTGTACATACATATACATTTTGTTTGTGGTAGTGTATGCATGTACACATGAGATCTTACATATAAGTAAGGGTCAAGATCCGGTTTTAACAACTGTATCAGACGATCTTAACGTGCAGCTATGTACATGCAGGGATAGACTTTAATATAATCATTATCGATGGTAAACGAGAACATTAATTCATTTTTAAATTTTAATATATCGTCTTCCGTCACTAATAAGATAACATAAAAAACTACTAACTTAACTGAATATATCCTTCTTCAACCAACTTTTCTTCAATCATTCGAATTTCATCATCTACACCAACATTTCACACTTTTTTAGATGTATGCGATAACAATAATCACTCAACCAATTCATTAGGATCGTCTGAATAATCGATCGGTGTATCTTCGTGACATACTCCGCCATCAGCACAATGCTTAGTCTTTGCTCCATCATAGTAAATTTTTACACTTGATCCATTAGACTGAAACATCGGACGTATTATTTTTCTGTATTTAGGAAATGTAGTACCCTTTAATACACCAGTAGCACGTAAATGAGCTCTAGTACACTCAAGTATTTATTTATATAGATCTAAATCATTATTTTGTATATTTATTCCCATCTATATGCGATACCATTAGTAAATGAAAGAGTCCGGGTGTGTAAGGAAATTTTATTTGCTTACTTCCTTTTCCTAAATAAATTTCACCATATTTGCAGTCCCAAGAAATCAATGTCGATCCTATCAGATACTCATCAATGTTTGTATCATAGTGTATTCCATATACTTGATCATTCGGAACAAGTTCATTAAAATCTGTATGAAATGAATCTACTTCACTTATGTTAAACGACTTAGCTTTGAGTTTGTTTTTTAATATTTTCATCTTCAATTTCAGACTCAGCGTCACTTCTCTGTTTACTATTAGACCGTTTTTGACGTTTTTACCATTGATGTATCATTTATTCCATAAGAATCTATTTTTTATCTTTCAGATTTTTGTAATGCTTCATGAATTTCCAATAATGGTTTCATAATAGGTTCCAACATGATGGCTGAAGTACTTGTAATTGGTTTCCTGGGTATAAGTGTGTTTATGTTAGTGTGTACATGTAGGGCGTGGTTCTGCAATAATGTATCGACTGGAATAGAAATCATAAGAATATTAAGATCCTGTTTCAACAGTTTTGAAAGTGTTTGCATGCAACATCACATGTAGTGATGGCTGAAGCGAGTGTGTAAAAATAAAAAAATAAAAAAAAAATCTTAGGCTAATTTTATAATACTTACACTCGGAAAAATAAAAAATAAAAAATATGTACGAATGGAAAAAGGGTGAGAAGGGATGTTTAGGTTAGTTTCTGGCTTTAAATATTATATTTTGGTTAATTTCAGAATTTTTATATTCACACATAGAATTTTGAAAAAATCGTGGTATCACAAATGATCGAGACTTGCGCAGGAACGGCGCGTGCGCTTTATAGATATGCCAGGAGGACAAACGGAGCTTGGGTTAGTTTTCAGCTTTAAATATTACACTTGGGTTAGTTTTCAGCTTTAAATATTACACTTGGGTTAGTTTTCAGCTTTAAATATTACACTTGGGTTAGTTTTCAGCTTTAAATATTACACTTGGGTTAATTTCGGAATTTTTATATTGCGAGTAAGTATAAAAATTCCTAAATTAACCCAAGTGTAATATTTAAAGCTGAAAACTAACCCAAGTGTAATATTTAAAGCTGAAAACTAACCCAAGTGTAATATTTAAAGCTGAAAACTAACCCAAGTGTAATATTTAAAGCTGAAAACTAACCCAAGTGTAATATTTAAAGCTGAAAACTAACCCAAGTGTAATATTTAAAGCTGAAAACTAACCCAAGCTCCGTTTGTCCTCCTGGCATATCTATAAAGCGCACGCGCCGTTCCTGCGCAAGTCTCGATCATTTGTGATACCACGATTTTTTCAAAATTCTATGTGTGAATATAAAAATTCTGAAATTAACCAAAATATAATATTTAAAGCCAGAAACTAACCTAAACATCCCTTCTCACCCTTTTTCCATTCGTACATATTTTTTATTTTTTATTTTTCCGAGTGTAAGTATTATAAAATTAGCCTAAGATTTTTTTTTTATTTTTTTATTTTTACACACTCGCTTCAGCCATCACTACATGTGATGTTGCATGCAAACACTTTCAAAACTGTTGAAACAGGATCTTAATATTCTTATGATTTCTATTCCAGTCGATACATTATTGCAGAACCACGCCCTACATGTACACACTAACATAAACACACTTATACCCAGGAAACCAATTACAAGTACTTCAGCCATCATGTTGGAACCTATTATGAAACCATTATTGGAAATTCATGAAGCATTACAAAAATCTGAAAGATAAAAAATAGATTCTTATGGAATAAATGATACATCAATGGTAAAAACGTCAAAAACGGTCTAATAGTAAACAGAGAAGTGACGCTGAGTCTGAAATTGAAGATGAAAATATTAAAAAACAAACTCAAAGCTAAGTCGTTTAACATAAGTGAAGTAGATTCATTTCATACAGATTTTAATGAACTTGTTCCGAATGATCAAGTATATGGAATACACTATGATACAAACATTGATGAGTATCTGATAGGATCGACATTGATTTCTTGGGACTGCAAATATGGTGAAATTTATTTAGGAAAAGGAAGTAAGCAAATAAAATTTCCTTACACACCCGGACTCTTTCATTTACTAATGGTATCGCATATAGATGGGAATAAATATACAAAATAATGATTTAGATCTATATAAATAAATACTTGAGTGTACTAGAGCTCATTTACGTGCTACTGGTGTATTAAAGGGTACTACATTTCCTAAATACAGAAAAATAATACGTCCGATGTTTCAGTCTAATGGATCAAGTGTAAAAATTTACTATGATGGAGCAAAGACTAAGCATTGTGCTGATGGCGGAGTATGTCACGAAGATACACCGATCGATTATTCAGACGATCCTAATGAATTGGTTGAGTGATTATTGTTATCGCATACATCTAAAAAAGTGTGAAATGTTGGTGTAGATGATGAAATTCGAATGATTGAAGAAAAGTTGGTTGAAGAAGGATATATTCAGTTAAGTTAGTAGTTTTTTATGTTATCTTATTAGTGACGGAAGACGATATATTAAAATTTAAAAATGAATTAATGTTCTCGTTTACCATCGATAATGATTATATTAAAGTCTATCCCTGCATGTACATAGCTGCACGTTAAGATCGTCTGATACAGTTGTTAAAACCGGATCTTGACCCTTACTTATATGTAAGATCTCATGTGTACATGCATACACTACCACAAACAAAATGTATATGTATGTACAAGTTCTTAACAACTTCATTCATCAATGTATGCAATCAACTTTCTCCGTTTGAGGGGCATTTTTCTGATGCAACATTTCATCGAATGCATCTAATTCAAAGGTAGACATTATGTCAACTCTCTGAATAACTGTATTCGCTCGCTTGTTATTAGTTTCACAAATTAGTGTTCTTCACACGTTTAAATTTTAGTTACTATTAAAAGTTTTAGTTTTTTTTCTTTTCTCTTTAATAACAACTGTAACAATGATAGTAGCACGTGAGGTAATTATCGATATTCAATGTTTTAAATATGATAATGATACGTACATCATTAAGGAACTTTCAATAATAAGTATCGATGGTGAAATTCAATTTCATAGAATTTACAAGCCTCCATTCGAATGGGATGTATTATCCAATAATAAAAAACAAGAAAACATGAGGATAATTCAAAACTGTCATTCAATTCCGTGGAATGCAGGAGATTACAATTACGAATCTATTGCTGGTGATATATGTAGAAAATGTGTTGGAAGATTTGGAACCATTGAATATTTACGTTAAAGGAAATGAAAAAATTACCACTATATGGATAAAACTATTTGAAACATCACTTTCAAGATTCGAGATTATTAATTTAGAAAAAGAATTCGGTATACCCAATTTAAGGAAATTAAATAATATGTATAAAGGAATATCAAGAGTTGTAAAATGTGATGCACACACGGATAAAAACATACATAGGTGTTCATTGCAGAATGTATATGTGATGATGAAATGGTACGATGTAAATGTTAGACCTATATTATCATTAGTAAAATATTCTACGTGCGACTTGATGCAAAATATTACTGCAGAGATATTAATTAATGTATGCCCTCAAAAAATTTGCGATTTTTACAATAAATTACCTGTAGCACTAAAGAATGATCGATGTATCAAACGCTTCTTACCATGTTTTAAACATCATAGCTATGATATTCCAGATTCTTTTCCACTCAGTGCAGTACATCCCACCTTAATCAAAGATTGTCTGCAATGCAACCATGCAAGTTTGTTCGAATTCCAACATAACCCGATCAAAGGAGTCAATTTGTGAGCATTGTACGAATCATAATCTTGTAATTTTTCCATCTTTAAATTTTTTGTGATATTTATTTATTTTTTAAATTAATTTTCTTTTATTCTTGTTAATCGTTTGTAAATATATTACATGAATTATATATATATTTTACATTTCATAATTTTTTTCGCGTGTGAATGGAATAATAAAAATAACTTTTTCTTTTTCCTTTAAATGTAAATATTATCTATATTCAACTTCAATAATGAGTATAAACACTTTTTTTATTGTAAAATCATATGGGTTCTAATTAGTGATGGGCAACTTCGAAATGATTCATTCGAATTATTTGATTGTTCGATGATTTTGAATGCATTCGATTGTTCCGTGGTTGCATTCGAAATGTTATTTCATTCGAATAATTCATTCGTATTCACAACAATCATTCGAAATGCTATTTCTCTCGGAAGAATCTAGTCAATGTTTAACGAATACTTCATTCGTTTGTGTTCGGATAGTTTCGGTTTTTATTCGAATAATTCATTCCTATTTGCAACAATCATTCGAAATGTTATTTCTCTCGAAAGAATCTAGGCGATGTTTAACGAATACTTCATTCGTTTGTGTTCGGATGGTTCCGGTTTTTATTTGAATAATTCATTTGTATTCACAAAAATCATTCAATTGTTTTTTTTTTGACGATTATCGGTTGTTTCGATTGTAAAAACATTTCGAAATCGCACATCACTAATTCTAATACATATACATAAGAAAATAATAAAAAAAACGAGAGAGAGTATGAATAAATTTTTAAAAAATATCAAAAAAAAAAAAACATGTTATTTTCCGGCGGTGTTTGAAATGAAAATTTCTACATGTATTTAATGTGATAGTTGATGCAGGTGCGAAAATATGTTTAATTTTTTCAAAATTTAATTCTAAAAACATTTGTGGAAAAGTAAATAAATTAAGTAAACATAGAAATTAGTAGGCATCATATAAAAAATTAAAACTTATGATGGAACTTAGAATATAGATGAATGAAAAAAAGTTGTAATTGAATAGATTAATGAAAAAACATAATAGTCTTTGTGTTTACGTTTCTTCTGTTTTTTTTTTTGTTTTTTTTTTTTCGTTATGTTTAATGCATCATATTGCTTTTTATGTATAGCCTCTTCACTCTCTTGTTTTCAAAAGTATACTCTTCTGTCAATTACTTCTTTAAAAAAACTTTCCGAATTTTAGCATTTATCATATTATATGACATGTACAATAAATTAACAGATTCCATATTGGAGTGTAAAGAAAACTATTTTAAAAAATCTCTGAAATAAAAAATAATATAAAGAAAAAAGATTGTGAAGCAAAGAAAGAAAAAAAACAAAAAAACAGTGATTCTTCATGATATTTTTACTCCCCACCCTGGGGACATTTATTTTTGTAGAATTTAAATATTGTTGTAAAAGCAAGTATGATGTTATTTTGTATATCACAGGGTGAAAAAAAAAAATAATAATAATAATACGTTAATCATTGATTTAAAAATTATATTATCATACATTTCCAGCATCCGATGTTTGCATGTGCTTGTATAGAAAGCGTGTATACACATATACACGAATAAAATATAATACATCCAAGGTAACTTGCATATTTCTGCTGTTGTCTAAAACCGTTAGAATATTAGGTAAAAGATTGAGCAAGATAAATACGATCGTAACACATTGTTTAAAGAAACAAAAATAAAAAATAAAATAACATGATCGATTTAATTTGAATTTAGCAATATTTTTAGAACTAACATAAATTTTTGGTAAAACGTGAAAGAAAAAAAAAAAAGGAAAGAAAACAACGGTAAAATTTGTTAGTTTTACGGATAAATCAGTATAGTTGTATTTAACAATGCCTATGCAGTTAATAATCTTTTGTCATTCATTTAACCGTGCGCTCACACACATGCCCACATACACGTATACCGGTCTTAATGGTATGTTTATTATCAACTATCTCATTCATCCAGTTTTAAAGCTAATTTTCGGCCTTTTTTATAAAACTGCCTCGAAAAGGATGCTAACGGATATTTCATGTCTGCCACTGCAGTGCAGTTCTGCAATAATAAAGGTACATAATTTATCTCACTCTCACTCTCTTATTCTATAATCGGATCTCTACCTGTCGTTGCGGGATGTTTCTTATTAGCCATTTCGCACATTTCAAGCATACATACACACACATGTTCACACATATTCACACATATTTACTCACCCTTACGCGCATGCAGTGTCGATACATGATCTGCAGGTGCTTCTATAATGACGAAGACTATTCGTAGACGTTCCTGTAGATTTCGAAATATTTTCGTATTGAAAAATTTTAAATGTAAAAAATGAAAAATCTTAGAACGAAACATTGAATAAAAATTTCCTTCATAATCTGTATTCCAAATAATAAGACTCGTACGTTTTCATCAGCTCCCTCCCTCACGTGTAAAAATAATTTAGCTTTTTATTTTCTCTCTCTGTCGTATCAGTCTATTTAAATGATATGAATAATAATAATGAAAAATTTTTTTTTTAAAGATAATAAGTGTAAATTGAACGTTTTACGGAAATTTCCATCAAAGTTTGAAATCTATGTATTAGGTTTTGACCGTTTTTCAAATAAATTCGTAGATTTACCATTCATATCGAGGAAAAAATAAAAAAATAATTTTTTTCATACTTGTATATGTAAGCATATACACGCATGCATATGCTGAGAGATAAAAAAAAAAAGAAAAAGAAAAAGATTATTTAAATTTAAATAAACAGTTACATAAATTGATTTGATTTCGTCCATACAACATATTAACTGAAATAGAATGAAATAATAAATGATGTGTTCGGTACTATAATATCTGCGGTGTATCTAAATAATTTTAAAGTAATTATACGACCATGAAATAAAATAAAATGTATGAAATGTATATTATTACATATTAAAATTCCATACATATATACATACATACATTATAATTTATGTGAAACAATGTAAAAGATTTTGAAATAATAAAAATAAAAATGCGAGTAAAAGAAAAAAATATGGTTTTATTTCACATATTATACATACTGCGCGAAAGCTGACTTTGGTACATTGAAAGGTAATTGTTATGTTCATATTCAACTTTCGTAGGATCTAGACAACTCCATCTTTCAAATTCCGCGCCTTTTATTGAATTTTTAATCCGTATGAATTGAATGTTGACAGTCGTCGCAATCTTTTACTTTGACACAATTTCGAGTACTCCTGCGTAATGTATCACCGTCGATATAATATTCTTTATCATGTTCGTGATCGTAGCATGGTAGAAATGATTTTATCGTATCATCCTGTTTTAATCTGTCCGGTAAAAATATATAAATGTCCCCGATGCAACTTGGAAATAATGTAATTATCATTTCTTTGGTGGCTGTAATGAATAACTGGCTTAAATCATTTATATTGAGATTGTTCATAAGCTTCAGCGGACGGATAACGTGATCGTGCCATGTCCTCATCACCATAACATTTTTCACCGCACAATGAAAAATATCATTCTCATAATGGTGTTTACAAGTTAGCAAATTGCTTATACCAGAGTATTCTTGATATAAATCATCGATACTAGGTACTCGAAAGACTTTCTCCATATTAACGAGTTCGTAGTCCAAGTCACGCAACAATTCAGACTTTTCGTTAAGTTCCCATAATATAAGTTTTGCATAAGTGGTTAAAATATATACGCGAGCCTTCGGTTTTTCGGACAATATTGTGAATATATCGCGTGCCATGAATATTTCTTCCCGACAGGGAAATAATGAGGGGTTTTTCAAGTAATGACTCACGGAAGAGCATTGTAAATGAGGCATTTTTGATGCAGACCATGCTCTGCTTGGCTTGTATAGCGTATGTAAATACCTCCCGCCAGACATATCAATCATCGCTAGTTCGGTTACTAGAAAACCATAATCAGAATCCTTATGGAAGCTGAAATCTACAAAATATTCCGCTATATCCATCTGATCTGACAATAATACTGGACCAACGATTTTATGTGTAGAAGATGTTGATTCTGTTGAAGAATAACCACCATCTGATTGCGGTAATTGAAGTGACGAAGACGTATGTGAGTCGCTATCACTTGCAAATAAATTCTGAATAAATTCAGCGTGCTTAATTGATTTTGAGTTGTTGCTTACGTTAACTATATTAGCGTTCATGATTGAATAATATGTATTTCAAACTTTTCACTAAAAAAAATACAGAGAAAAAGAAAGAGAAAAAGAAAAGATAAAAGACAGAAAAAAATGATAGAGAAAAAAAGAGAAAAAACGTAGGAAATTATTTTCTTTAACGTTGATGTAAATTTTTTAATAATGCGTGAACACAGATTCGACAAAATAGACATGTTTAACATAAAACTAATACTGACTGCTTGAATGATTCTGTTCGATAGTCTATCTCATTAGCTACCTTTGAATCGGTTATGGCAGTGGAAATGTTACATCAGAAAAATGTTGTTCCGTCGGAGAAAGTTGAATATATTTGTATACAAACAAAGTAATCGAGGACTTTGAATGTATGCGCATATGTGAAGGAGTGTGAAAAATATTCTTGTACCGAATAATGGTAAATAGCGTGCGAGCAATGTACAAGTGGTCTTGAAGGTATGTGAGTCATGCAGGTAAAGGTTGTTGCGATGACAGGATATATACCTGCAGAGTTCTTGGAAAACAGGTATTGACGTTCGAAACAATAATGTCTTGAAACGATTGATGATGCGGATGAGTTTATTAAATAAAAAATTATGTTTATAGCGAAACGAATAATATTAAAAATAATTGTGATGTTAATAAATATTTTTTATTGATCGGAGATTTTTCTTTCTCGAAACGTTAAAATTATTTTTGACAATGTTAAGTGTATATGATGACATGACTGTGTAGGAAAAAGTAATACCAATACATAAAAAATAAAGATCGTTATTAAAAATTAGACATATAGAACTGCATGTGGTGTGTATGCGAGACCAATGTGATATGTTATTGTGTCTAACGTTGAAAAAAGTTCATGATCAATAGGGAAATTCGTGATAAAAGATATGTGTGTGGGAATGTGCGGTACGCTTTCGAGTGAACCATTGATTAATTTTTAGAATCGATAAAATAAATAAAGATCAGCAATTTTAGATGTGAGGGGGCGGGGGTAGAAAGAATGAATTTTTAGGATTGAAAAAAAAAAAAAAAATGAAAAACATATTCGAATCAATTTTTTGAAGAACTCGTAATAGAGTAACGTATAATGTAGAATCTGTGCGGTGGATAGATAGTATGCTTTCACAACAGTCTGGATGTCTGTTCGGATTAATTTTTAAAACCTCGGAAAACATACAGAAATACTTACGGACTGAAAATAATCGTAATGAGAAAAATAATAAAATATACTTGGGCTAATTTTGAAAAAAAGTGGTAACGCGAACGAATGACACGTGTGTGAGAATGATGCGTGTGCTTTCGTTGAGGGGCGAGACATCGATAGATTTATTTTTAGAACCGGGGAAAACATACATAAATACTTACGGACTGAAAATAATCGTAATGAGAAAAATAATAAAATATACTTGGGCTAATTTTGAAAAAAAAGTGGTAACGCGAACGAATGACACGTGTGTGAGAATGATGCGTGTGCTTTCGTTGAGGGGCGAGACATCGATAGATTTATTTTTAGAACCGGGGAAAACATACATAAATACTTATGGATGGAAAAGTAATCGTAAGTGAGAAAAAATAATAAATATACTTAGACTAATTCTATAATACTTAGGCTTGGAAAAATTATTATGAACGATAGGGAAACTATCGAGAGCAGAGTGTGCACGGGATCGAATGGTTCGCTTTCGTGGTGGCTAACGCTATGGTAGATATAAGCGTGTGATCTGCCAGTGCTAGTGATGTGCGTCGAAATGTTTTTACAATCGAAACAATCAACAATCGTCAAAAAAAAAAAAAAAAAACAATCAAATGATTTTCATTCGAATGATTTGATTCGAATGATTTTAATTTGAATGATTTTAATTCAAATGATTTTGATTCAAATGATTTTGATTCAAATGATTTTAATTCGAATGATTTTAATTCGAATGATTGTTGTGAATACAAATGAATTATTCGAATGAAATAACATTTCGAATGTAACTGTGGAACAATCGAATGCATTCGAAGTTATCGAACAATCGAATAATTCGAATGAATCATTTCGAAGTTGCCCATCACTAGTCAGTGCGCTTTTGTAACGATCGGAGAATAAGGAAAAATTTTTGGAACCGTAGAAAATGAGAAATATACTTAGACTAATTTTATAATACTTACGGGCGGAAAAATAATCGTAAGTGAGAAAAAATAATAAATATACTTGCACTAATTCTATGATACTTAGGCTTTGAAAAATTATTATGAACGATAGGGAAACTATCGAGAGCAGAGTGTGCACGGGATCGAATGGTTCGCTTTTGTGGTGGCTAACACTATGGTAGATATAAGCGTGTGATCTGTCAGTGCTAGTGATGTGCGATTTCGAAATGTTTTTACAATCGAAACAATCAACAATCGTCAAAAAAAAAAAACAAAAAACAATCGAATGATTTTGATTCAAATGATTTTAATTTGAATGATTTTGATTCGAATGATTTTAATTCGAATGATTTTGATTTGAATGATTTTTGATTCGAATGATTTTAATTCGAATGATTTTGATTCGAATGATTGATGTGAATACGAATGAATTATACGAATGAAATAACATTTCGAATGCAACTGTGGAACAATCGAATGCATTCGAAGTTATCGAACAATCGAATAATTCGAATGAAACATTTCGAAGTTTCCCATCACTAGTCAGTACGTTTTTGTAACGATCGGAGAATAAAGAAAAAATTTTCGGAACCGTAGAAAATGAGAAATATACTTAGACCAATTTTTATAATGCTTAGGCATGGAAAAAATAAAAAAATAAAAAAATACATTTGAATGTTATAAAGCGGGGAATGGGGGGCTCAGGCTAGTTTTATGCTTTAAATATTATACTTTGGTTAATTTAAAAAAAAAAATTACGATATCGCTAACGATCGACATGTGTGCGAGAACGATGCATGCGCTTTTACTTGGTTTAAATCAGTTGTGGCAGTGGAAATATTACGTCAGAAAAATGTCATTCCGTCAGGAATAGTTGGTTACATATGCGCATTGAATAAAGTAGTCATGGGTTTTGAGTATGAGTGTGTTTTTGTGTTAGTGTGTACATGTAGGGTGTATCCATCTACAATATGACATAGACTGTAATAGAAAGTATAAGAATGTTAAGATCCGGTTTCAATGGTTGTGTTAGCATTTACGTGTAGCGCTATGAGAGAAGCATTTTCGCTTTTGCGATGTGTGAGATAGAGACTTACCCCCCCGTACATAATGTATCGGACAAAGAAAAGTTTTACGCAACTGACCGAACGAAAATCTTCGCGATTCCTAGAAATAACGGAACGGCGAAAACCTGTATTTTACCGCGATTCCTGCAGACTGACCACTGATAAAATTGATAACAACAAAATCCAATAATGATAATAACTAATTTTACATATGTGTACGGATGCTCGTAACCGTATATACATCATTGTGTGTGTGTGCGTAATCCTCCGAAACCAGTCGCTACCGAATAACGGTAATTTACATACAAGCAAAGGCATGCATCAACCAATTGATTGACAGGTACAAGGTCACTTGCGATGGCACGCGTACGAATTTACCGCGATGGTGATGATGATGGTGATTTTTACATGTGTGTGCAGACGTATATACACGTACATTTACATGTGTGTGTGGTAATTAAGGGATCGACAATCAAATGGAATGCGGTTCCGCGGTCCGAGACGCTCCAGAAACGGTTCTGGAAGGCCTTAATTAGCGGTGGCGGCATCCTTTGAGCTAGAACTCTCCTTTTACATCTACTTACAAAAATGATAATTTAGCAAATTTTTCCTTTGCAGATCTAATGTTCCGTACAGTTAATAATGTCTCGCGACACAGATAAATTAAGAACGACTGACCATCCTCTATGTACGACAAGAATCTAGGGGAAATCTTGATTGAGCATTTCCGAGTAACTGAAAATAATTGAAACGTATTCTAAAAAGTGGAAGATCACCGGCGTACCGAACAAAATGTTTAACGTTTGAGAATTTTTGAAACTGTTACTATTTCTAATGATAAAAATCATCGATCGGAAAGCATTACTACGTACATGATTAATACGGTGACTGAATGACATCCGCGCGTATGTACCGTTATCTTTTATTATTTCAACCTGCGCGCAGCTCAATTATGTGACTGTTAATGTTATAGACTTAAACAGGATGCTATGTTTCTTTGTTTTCACGTTTTAATTCGGCATTTATCCGAATAAAGAGTGAGTCATTTTCGGTGGACCGTGTCGTTAATATATATCTATTCGTATCATTCTACAACAATTTATAACTTTATCAATACAATCGATTGCGTGATAAATTTTTAACATCGTCTGCAAATAATAATATTTACTCGAAATAATATTTCTTTCGTAAACATTGAAAACAGTAGCGTTAGGGACTTGCAGAACACACTAGAATATGGAATGAAAAGTCACTGTAAGAAACATAATAGCCTACGATCGAGTAAATGAGACTTAAATAATGAAATATGACCTATCTTCTAAATCGTAAAATTCGAATTTATTTTTATAGAGATTAATAATAATAATAATAAACTCTACCAACGCATTTTAGGAAAATACAGGATCTACCTGCTCTTCGTTAGTAACAGTAGAGATTAAGAACTTCAAATGAAGCACTATATTTGTAATAGTGCATCGCCAAGGCGGGACAGGGGAGGGCCGTTGCCCCATCCACTGAAGCGTCGAAACTTTTTAATCAACTGTCCATGATGAATATTCATAGGCGCGTAATCATGGACAATTTGGAAGACTTTTATAATAAAGTAGTAGAACAATTTGCCAGAAACCCACGAAAATGATGTGTTTTAATTAAGATTTTATTCTTGTTTAATAAAATATTAGAGGCCTTTACAAATTATAAATTTTATTTTTCCTATAGCGGCAGAGAATTTAAAAGTTTATCTAAATAACATAGACGATTTGGACTTGATTATTACTGAATTAATTAAAAAATCGGCACTACACCTAAACAGCTTAAAAGTAGATAAAACTAGGGAATATAGAATACCGATTCATATAAAAGAGAAAATTAAGGAAAGACAGCGTAGGTATAAATTAGGTTTAGAAAAAATAGAGCTAAATGTAGTATGCAAATTAATAAAATATGAATTAAGGGTATTTAATAAACAGAAGGAAGAAAAAATGTGATAAAAGAAATAATCGAGTCAACAAGAAATATGAAAGCTGTAAAGAAAAATTTATGCCCAGGACAAAAATGGCAAACTTGCCTCATTGACGGAAATGGAATAAAAAAGAATAGCAGGATAGACATTATAAATATAGCCACGGATTATTTGTCTCAACTGTACAAAAGCGAAACAGTCGTTAATATTAATGACTATGCAAAACAAAGTATATTAGAGGAACCTACTTTTTTAGAAATAGAAATAGAGGAAGTGATCAAGGGCTTAAAAATGAACAAAACACCTGATCCGGATGGAATAACGAACGAACATATTAAATTAGCGGGTAAAAGAATGATAGAATTACTTAATGTTCTGTTTAATTTGGTTTTAAAGAATAGAAAAATCCCTAAATCATGGAAACAAGCAGAGATTATCTTAATATACAAGAAAGGAAAAAAAAAGATAAAATAGAAAACTATCGCCCAATAAGTTTAAGCTCCACGGTGTCTAAAATATTTTCTAAGGTGGTAGCTAATAGGTTGAAACAAATACTAAATTTTGAACAATCTATAGAACAGGCTGGGTTTCGAAATGGATTCTCAACCATCGACCACTTACATGTGATAAATCAACTTTTAGAGAAATGTAAGGAATATAAAATAGGGATAAATTTAGCATTCATAGACTATAAAAAAGCGTTCGACTCGTTAGAGCACAAATATTCAGACAGAGCATTAAAAAATCAAGGAGTGTCCGGAAATTACAGGGAACTTATAAGGGATATGTACACGGATATGAAGGCAAGAATAGTAACAGACATAAAAGGCGAATATTTTAATATAGGAAAAGGGGTAAAACAGGGAGACCCATTATCTCCTTTACTATTTAACACTGCTTTAGAGGAAGTTTTTCGAGAGTTGGACTGGGAGGAGAAAGGTATAAGCATAAATGGGATAGATTCGCAGACGACGTAGTGATTATGTCCGACGATATAAACGAACTACAGAACATGCTAAATGATTTAAACAAGGCGGGAAAGAAAGCTGGCTTAATTATAAATTTAGATAAAACAAAAATACTATCTACGGACGAAAATAAAACAAGAATTACAATAGACAACACAGTAATCGAACAGGCAGAGAGTATAATTTATTTAGGATAACTAATATCTCTAAAAAATAAAACAAAAAAAGAAGTAGAGCGTAGAATCGCACTCACTTAGAAAAAATACTGGTCGCTGAAACATATTTTTAAGGGACCTTACAGAAATGAACTAAAAAGGGAAATTCTAAACGCTTACGTCCTGCCTACCTTAACATTATGGAGGTCAGACATGGACAATAATAAATAATATCATGAATAAAATTGAAATATGTCAGAACGCATTAGAGAGATCTATGATTGGAGTTAAATTAAGAGACAAAATAAACTCAAAAAAAATCAAAAACGAATTAAAAGTTAAAGACAATTTTACATGGGCAATAAGAAGGAAAATATGGGATTGGGCAGGACATATTGCAAGAATGGATTCCACAAGATGGACTAAAAAAATAACAGATTGGACGATATACGCAAAGAGAAAAAGAGGAAGACCGGAAAACAGGTGGGAAGATAGTTTCGCTAAAATGTTAAAACACAAACAATACCATAAGGTGGCTTATGACAGACTAGAGTGGGCTCGGTTGAGGGAGGCCTTTGCTCGTTTTCAGGGCTAAATTAAATTATACAATAGTTTATTTACTTCAATGTATATTTTGTAACGTTATATCATAAGGCTAATAAATAAATAAAATAGCTCATATCCTCTTTCTATCATCTTGCCCCCCTCCCCCCCCGGAACATCGGCTGGCGACGCTCTTGGTGCATCGTAACCTTCTAAATCCGTGCTAAGAGCTAATTAATTTATGTTCAACGTATAGATGTATCCTTCTGCACAACAATAATTCTAATAATTTTATTGCAACATTCAATAAAGCAAGAGGACCGTAATTTATATGTAGCTACGAAGATTAGTATCGTTCGTAAAAAGTCCTAATCCATCTTCCTCCGAAAAGTTCAATTTCATATAGGCGGGTTAGTAACTGAGGTTCTCTTACAGATCCAGACCTCGTTCTAAACTCAGGTTGCTCCCGCGAGCGGTAATCACACTTCATAAGTTTACATATCGTGATGACTGTCATATATACATAAACTCGGCCATTTTGGCCTCGCAAGGGACTCTTAACCCCTCTTGCTTTCATTTCTGTCTCTTTCTCTTCTATACTTTGCATAAAATGATCAAAATTTACAACGTAATTCTTACTGGCATCAACACAAAAAAAATTACATAACCACAATCCTATCCTAACATTTAACTTTCATTATATAAAATTAAGACATTTTTTCGTTACATTCTTCGTTACATATTTCATTATATAAAATTGTGACATTTTTTAAATAACAATAACAAAAATCCTATAAAATATAACAAACGTTACACAAAATTAGGACATTTTTTCTAATGGGAGGTAGCCTAAGAATTACGTTGTAATTAATATATATATATATTATAGTCTGTAAAAGCTTTATTGAACGCTCAATAATTATGTCCATATTATTTAATATACTCGTAATTGATGATCATATTAAATAATCCGATAACCTTCTCGGAATAATTTAAATAAAATTACGAATCCGGTATCAATTATTAAAGTGAATATTATGTTTCCCTTATTAAATATAACAAGATATATTACCGAGTATGAACTATGAATAAGTCGTAAAATCACAATCGCGCGAATAGATGTGTAATCGAAAACACATAAATAATGAATTGAGTTAGAAAACATTAAAAAAATCACTCCACCAGACCGACACTTGTTGAAGCAAATACGTAACTTAGAAGTCAAATTTTAACTGATAAGGAAGTCATAAAAACAACGTCATAATTTACTATTCTCATAAATCTACGTTCACCCGACTTATTCTACTTCAGATTTATTATCCTCTTGTATTGATAAATGTATAAGACCAGAGTTTGTGTTAAAGATGCGAATTGAAATGTACCAAGCTACGAATATTTCAAAGACAAGTATATACCGACGTGACTGTTTCTCTAATTAATGGATTTTTTACGCAACAACAGAAATTTCATATATATATATATACATATTTACATGCATCACGTCATGGTATAAAACGATAATGATAATTACAATAGGTAGTAGTTAAAGCAATGTTTCTAAATTTTATTTTCTCTCTCTCGATTCGCCACAATTCAAACGAGTCTTTTTACGTAGTTTAATCCGAAATATAATGAATCTTTTAAATTAATAAATTCTTTTTTTTTCACATTATGCTTTATAGAAGAATTTAAAGACAAAATATAACGAAAAAACTGTAATTCGTTGTGATTTCTGCATAAAGTACAAATAGTAATAAAATGAAAAAAAAAAAGAAGTAATGTTGTTTCAGTACATTTTAAAAAAACGTACTTTTATTATAAAATAAATAAACTAATAATACATACTATGATTGAATAATATGAATTTATATACCCAAAAATGCATTTATTTATAAAAATTTGATCAATAAATGATGTTTTATTGTTTCAGTTTATATTTCAATTATTATACAGTATATAATAGTAATCTTAGTACACGTGTTTATTAAAACTGTTTCTCACAGAAGAACTATCAAATTGCTAACTTACGGATTTCATTATTGCATTGTTCGAGTATATAAATACTGTAGGTTTAATAATATATGAAACTCGCGGGAATTTAATGAGGAGACGTAATTACTTTTTTTCTAGGGAAGTTTATCAGAATATTAATTATCCCAAAAAAGACATGAAATAGTAACTTGTATTATTACTTTAAAACGTGCAATCCATAAACAATTGACCTTTGCATTTAATTCTTAAAAATGAGGAAAATTTGTTGATTTCCAATACCAGAGTCACTAGTGGCAACATTGCACGCTTCTCAATTTACACATAGTAATCAAAATATTAAAAAGTTAAGTTATATTTTTAATAAAAAATACTAAACAAGTGCTTTAATAAATATATAATATATGATAAAATGAAAAATAATCATAAAATCATGTATTTAAGAAAAAAAAAATAATAGAAATTTAGCAAATAATAGCGATAAAAATTAATAATCATAAAACTGCTTATTTAAAGAAATATAAAAACAATAACAATAATAAAATAGTTAAAAATTTTACAATTTCGTACAATAAATACGAACTAATCTCGTAGTCGAACAACTACCTGAACGTTTCTCATGAACACACTCGTACCATTTGATGCACATCAGTCAGTCTTCTGTGGGCAGATCTAATCGCAATAAATACATTTATAATCTCTCTGCTCATTTAACACACTCATGACAATTTTAGGTTTGACGATCGATTTTGGTGTATTTTTTTTTTTTGGGAGGCTCGTCAATCGGGGACCGTCACCCAGAAACAATTAGAAAAGGAAGGAGTTAATTATATCTTTATACGATATCAAATGTTGTTAGGAGGAAGTAATCAATATAATAGGAACAATATGTGAAGAGAGGGAAAAGATAGGACATAAGAAGCGCAATATGGAGTAGGAAGACCGAGTATCAATAAAATGGAACAGAAAGCAGAACGCTTAATAGAAAGAGATAAATAAACACATGATCAGCGTCGCAAACACGCTTTTCGTTTGAGTGGTGAGGACAATATGGAGAGGCAACCAACGAAAAACGAAAATGGGAGGAAGATAATAAAGTACGGCTTAAGAGCGCAGTCAAATAACGGAGACAACAACAGAACGACGAAGTGAAGGAAACAAAGAGAACCATAGGTTAACAGAAAGACGCCAGGATGAACAGACGGATAAAAAGAACAATTTTTAGAGAGAAAGGAAACATATACATTCGATATCAAAATCTGAGATGATTACACAGCGGAAAGAGATTCGAGGATGGAATTAGGAGGTGGGAAGAAGCAGCAACCTGAGTACCAAAGAATATCAGCTACTTTATTACCGAAGATGCCCGAATGGCTAAATCAATTTGAATGAAATGAAGGAAAGTGTAATTTTACAATACGTTCTTCTGTTTTATTTTTGAGATTTTTCTATATTTTAAATTTAAGTTTTTCCTGGCTAAAATCACCGAGAGTTTTTTCTTCTAGGGATTAATTTTAAACAAAGCCTGTTTAAGAACTGCTATAGAGCTAATTTCTGTAATAAAAATATTTTTATCTGTTCAGGATTTCACTGAAGCGGCTACAGACAAAATGAAAAAGTCTGACAAAAACATCATCTTCAAAGACGTCTAGATTAAAGGTACAATTCCGTTTGATGCGAAACCTCGTTACGGTTTCGTTCGCTATTTCATTAAATGATTTAGTTACAAGTTCCCGTGCACGCCATACAATTTTTTACCTGAATTATTGAACATTAATAATTTTAATTGTTTTTGTTGCATTTATATTTTAAAGGGCCGAAAAATGTTTCATCTAGATGTTACAAACGTGAAGACACATGTGTGAAGGAATAATGGACAACAAATGAATACCGCGTATTCTCCACATTTTTCGTAAGTAGGTAGAGAATTGTGAGACTGACGCCCATCGAGAAAAAATAAATTGGTTATTCCTCCGTGAATTTTACGACAGAAACGAAACGTTCAATCCGTGCAATAAATAAAATTAAAATTATGTGATTTATCGATTTATCTTTAATATTATTTTTTATATCGATTTTGTAATAATAAGGACGTAATCCCCGTTTTCTTTAACTTAATCAACATTGTATTGCATGATTACGGCACTTTGTTGCCGAAACATGTCGCAATTTATTTTAAATTTAATTAAAATATTTCCTAAAAACAGTCCGTATTTATTATTAATCAACGTTGATAAATTTTTATTTAACCCGGGCAGAGTCAGATAAACACCAAACTACCTTGAACGTTGTTCGCTTCATTAGAAACGGATTCATACTTTTTCGCGGGAAAATGAACATGGATGAAAAATATAAATCCATTGCGCCGCAGTTATACCCTCGTTCGTAATTAGTACATTTTCCTTACAGCGTTATAAAACCAGTTTCGATCACGTTAAATACATTATATCGGACGTAAAATTGTATTTTTTAATTAATTCTTTTACATTTTCTTCGGGAAAAAATGCACTCCTCTATTAAAACCAATTATTTAATTTAAAGATGTGTTGCTTCAGGCTTCCGACAGTTCAGGATATCCTTGCATAAAAGAATATAGAATCGGTCCTTTCCCGCTTCTATTTTTTTTCACTAAATCCGTAATTGGTTTCACGTATTGATACGCTATTTATCTTACTTTTTTTCGGAGTTACTGAACTGAATAAGGGGTAATTAACAAGCTGAAATTCTTAATCAGACACGTAATGTATGCTCCATTTTCTTTTTCCGATGATTGAGTTTGGTCTGTAAAGCAGTTATAATTATGTCATATAAACCGGTGTAGCTTACTCGTTCTTTCCCCACTTTTATGAATAGACACGGCAGCTTATACCGATTCAACGCTCCACTGCTCTTTATTTGGTTTCTTCTTATAATTACGAGGCGCGTTTGTAAATGATCTTCTTCTAAATATTTAATTATCTCTGACTTCATTAAAGCTATTTCTTTACATTTTTCCTCTCACTTCTCTGACATTTTTATTCTCCGTATTCGCTCTCTCATTCACACTATTTTTGTCACTTAGTGCTATCTACATTGATATGCTCTCGGTCCCCAATCATGTGGGGATAGAGATTCCTTGGCTCAGATTGCTGTATCCTCCCGCTTTTATTTCACTAAAATTCCCGCTTCTAATTTGCTCCTCATATTGTGTAAAAAGTTTCATCCTAGATTTTGGTCAGATTCCTTTTACAATCAACCTTCCTCTTAAATTTTTCCATCCAACCTAATCTTCCTGTCCGGCCTTGGTTTTACGATTTTCCCCGTTATTGTCCCTATTATCCGTTTACGTCTCAATCATACTCTTCTTCCTTTTTCAGGTTTTCCGTTTCTTCTCGCTCTATCTCTCAGTTGCCCTCTTCATCCTGACGACGAAGCCGTCTGTGATCCTGACCATATCTTCTTCGAATGTTCATCTCTCGTGAACGAACGTACACCTCTTTGTACTCCGATCTGTTATCACTCAAACTCCCTAATCCTTATTGCGCTTCGTATATCTTATCGTTTCCGTCGCTCTCCGTCGCTCCTATCCTCAGTTCTTTTATCTTATCAATACATGACACCGACTTTACATCTAACTGATCCTTTTCCTTTGTGTTGTTTTTGGGTGAAGGTCCATTGCGAACATGCCCAAAGGGAGCGGGTTTAAAAAAAAAAAAATAGAAAGACTGAAATAGACAAAACTCATTAGTTAATCTAATAACAAGTTGTGTTCTATTAGTGGACAGGTATTATCGTAATTGTGTAGGGTAATACCGATCTGAACGGTATTGAATCAACCACATTCTGTCTGTTAGTACACCACAGACCGTTTTTTGTGATAAAATGTTTCTGACGTCCCATTTGGGTACAGTCTTATTTCTACACAATCCAATTTCTATTCAAAACGGGTAGAAAAAAGACGAAAACTCCTGCGGTCAAGTAAAAAATCTATTTTTGTTGCTCTGCATTATAATCAGTAAGTATGTGTGTATACGATATGTATATGTACCGTGTGTAAAGTAGAAGAGATTACGAGATTCCCTAAAAAATTACTGGACCAGTTTTAAAAATTCTTCCGCCGTTTGAAAACTATTGTACCGAAGATGAGCTATGTTCCATTTCCGAAAAAACAATTAGTGTTTCGTAAGAAAAATCGATATTACATTTTTTCTTTTTTTAATAAGTTGTCTTACAAGGCATACTGCCCGTTTGTGGGTGCCCAACACTACTATCGTTTATTCATAAATATGATTACAAAACTTCTTAATACCTACTTTTATCCTTAACATACGATTACACTTGACGATCATTCGTCTTAAATATATACATATGATCGATTCTCCACCATTATTATATACAATTAAAAAGTAACTTATTGTCGTTCATTTATGTTTTCAACGACATACTGCTTAATTATTAGTTTCCAAAATAGTCCTACCTCTGTGTTCATTAAATCTTCTGGAATTCGTACCAGCGATTTAATTAAAACTGCCTCGTCCGTGTTGTCTATCTTGCTATTTATACCTTTTGGTCGGGTATAGTACACTTCCCTATGGTTCCTAGTTATTCTACCTCTTTCCGTCAACGATAATGGAGTATTATTAGTCTTATACTCCAGCAGCCGATGATAATAAAATAACATCTTTGGGCACATTTCTTTTTTCTCTCTCCACCAGCTATTGTTACTGCTATCCTATGTAGAAAATCCGATTATCGCCATCTGTGGAAGAACCGGTTAGTTAACCTGTTAATCCTTTCAAGAGCCATTTCAACGTTTGCGATGTTACGTAGTTCCATTGTTGAGAAGAGCCAGGGTAGACCCGATATCTAAGCATTTTATTTTATGCAACTTGGATGTTTTTAATATGGGGTTTTGCGATAATATACGGTTGAGACGTAGATTGCCTTGAAGATGCGTAATTTGTTTATTATACTTGGTCGTGAGGTCCTGAATATCAGAGGGTACGCAGACACTAACTTTACTTAGTATATGTGTTCGATGTGTTTATGAAATTTAAGCTTAGGGTCTAAAAAAAAAACTCCAAGACATCTCACTTCCGGTTTTCAATGCGCAATATCAGCTCTGAAGTTTAATAGGTTTTGTGGGATATAGCAGCTTTTTCTATTTCTAGTAAAGTAGATCGCAAGGGTTTTTTCGGGATTGATATATATTTTTCGTTTAGTGAAATGGGCCTGGATTTGATAGATTTTGGATGAGATTAGTTGCAAATTTGTCTGATGTGAGGATGGTTATGTCGTCGGCGAAGATTGATGTCACGCAACCGTCACATGAGGGAAAATCAACTGTGAAAATATTGTAGAATGTTAATCTATAAGTAGGCCCTTGAGTGCTGCTTCCGATGTCACCTGTAAAAGTTCTCTCTGATTTGCATCGCCCTATATATGCACTTTAAAGGATCTGTTGCTGAGGAAGCTCATAATGTAAGAAGGGAAACTTTTTTTTTTTTGTATCATCTTGTAGATAAGTCTATCATGCTGTAAGGTTTTAGTTTCGTTTATTCTAAATTTCAGCTCTCAAAGATGCCAACCACAAGGTCCTAAATGAACTTGTGGATTTAAATAGAAATTTATTATTTATGATTGTTGTTATTATTATTATTAATTTGCACCTAATTAGTTTTCTAGAATATATTGATTAAACCTACACCTATTTTTCTGAAACGGCCGACCGCTAAAAAACACGATTTTAATAAATCTAACACAAATATAACAAGATGACGATTATTAAAATAATTAAATATGATACATATCTCTGTTGTCGGTTGGGTGATGCGATATCTATAATGGCGGCGGTTCGTTGTTCCTCTAGAATACTCTAGATCAATTAATCGGTGGCGGAAAACTCGGTTCGCGGTTGGTTTAGGTATTTTAAAGTCTACGGCTAATACTTTTGTGGGATAACGTTAAACGATGGCAGCTATACTTGACAAAAAAAAAATTTGACCGGTAAGGCTTAAACTAGTAGCCAAAATATTTTTCTTTTACTGACTGGTCCGATGATCAAAACAGAAACTGTTCCGCACTGATCTCGACCGCGGCAAAAATCAGACTGACTCGAACTGTTTTTTAGCCGGTTTCGCTAACTCTGGACTCTGGGTCATTCCAACCGTTTTTTTTTCGTTTCCTTGTTTACCAACCTGCCAGCGGCACTGGTCAGAATGAAGGAAGATGAAGACGAAGGAGACCGCGGAGATTCTTTGATCTATTCGAATTACCGTACGTTTTCGGAATCCTTAGAACCTGCGATATTCACAGGCCGGCCTCATTTTTATGATTCGTACAATTACACTTTGCCAAATTGTCATACGTGGGTGGCGAGACAGTATTCCATTCACCCCTAGCCGACAACAAGATTACACACATACGCACACTTTCACTCACACCATTTGTTCGATAATTTATTAAATTTAATTTTAGTATTTTATATTTATTTATATTATTTTATTTTTATTTTGTTTTTCTACGATTTTTATTTTTTCCATGTAATGGACACATTACAATGCCAAACTGAGTCGAATATTGCCTTGATATCCAATATCAACATTCCAGTGTAGATAGGTGCAATATAAAGGTACTTGTTATAATCTTTTTTATCCTCATTAAGTTCTCTCCTAAATCCGAATTTCTGGAGAAGTAACATATTTTTAGAGCGAAATGTAGACGATTTTTCTTCTAGTATTATTTTTCTAAAAATATTGCTCATTGCTGGAAGAAGACTAGATCAGGCGGTACGATCTCGGCAGCTCGAAAGGTTTTCTTGCTAGATATAACTTTTACATTTTTCCGTACCTGAGGAAAATATGAATGACGAAGGCAGGCATTAACTATTAGCGTTAGACATGTTAACCCCGTTGGAAGGTAGAGCTTTGAGGCAGATGTTATTTATTCCATCGATTCCCGGGGCTCTTTTTTGTTCATTTATGATGTTAGAGATTTTAGAAGTTGAAACCTGAAGAACATTTTCGACAGTATCGTGTGGGTTATTTACCGTATTGGTCTTTTTGTTTATTGTCTCAACATTATTAAAGTTTACGGATAAGGAATTATTGGCAACGAATTTCGCAGCAAGTACTTGTCATTTTTCCTTAGTGTTGATGAAGCTGGAGCAAATTTTTATTAAGTGTAGGAATGGTAATATATCTTTCTTTCTTAATATTTTGGAAAGGTTCCATATATGGTTAGAGTTTCTATCCGGTGAGAACAATAGGTGATTCCATCACCTATTCCTAAATTTGGAAGCTTTTTCTCTTATCCAGGAATTTAAAGATCTTAATTCCTCATAGTCCGTTGGGAGATTGTCCAGTGTCATCTGTGTCTGTTTCGAATTTTAATTAGCCTAATAATGTATGTTGGGAATTTAATTATCCTGATTGAAAAAACGTTTTTTTTTTTCAGAACGCTACAGTCTATTGCGTGCATGATTTTACTAATGATTTCAATGATATCTTCGTCAATTTTCTGGTCGTATTCGAAAGGCGGGGCCACTGGATTCCTCTCTATGTCTTTATTTAGAATTCTCCTAAAACGGAGCCAATTGGCTTTGCTAAAATCGTATGTCATGAGATTGGTGACGACGGCTGAACCTGAGAGAGTGATAATCACTGGCTGGTGATCGGATCTTAGGTTGCCGATAGTTTCTGTATATGATACTGTCTCTGAGGAGTTTGTGATGAAGACGTGCAGAGTAGAAGCGGTTCCTGGTCGATTTGCTGAGTTATACATGTATCTATGCTCGCCTGGATATAACATACTAATACTCACAGTGCTAATTTTATTACGAAGAATGCTGCCCCAGCCATTGGAGCATCCGCATGATGAATCCCTCTGCGGTTAAAATCGCCGCCGAACATAGTTTTGCTCTATTGATGGAATTTAACTTATGTTATCGGAGAATAGATTCCTTTGATTTTGATTGTATTGAGTAGTACTTCCGGGGAAGTAGCAGGAATATATGTTTATTTTATCGCTCGAGGGAGCGTCAATCTGGATTCCAACATTTTCAATAAGGTTAAGGTTTAGTACAGGTATCAGCTTGTGTTTAAGATTTCGTTTGACTGTAACTGCTAACCCCTCCGCCTCGTGAACATCACTAGAGAAGTTAATATTTTTCATAGAGCAATTAACAGATAACCAGGTTTTTGTTAACAGACAAATGTGAATGTTTTGTTCCACTAGGAACTGAAAAAACTCAGTTGACTTATTTCGTATGCCTCTCGCGTTCCAAGTAGCTATATTTGGCGTGTGATATCCACTACGATAGAAATTTAAAAGCTACGTTTATGATACCGTCAAATTGCTCTCTTTTGGTTTTGCAATCGCGTAAACCAGAAATCAGTTCGAAGGTTAATGCTTTTAATTCTTCAAATGAGAATGATACATCGCTCGAATTTATCGAAATCTTCTTGTCCGAGGATTTTACTGTATGAACAGAAGTGGCTACCGGGAAGCGCTCGTGGGCGTATTTCTTATAGGCAACGAGACACTGAATTTGACCGAATTTTTCCTCAGTGGATTGAGAAAATTAGTTTCATAACTGTACCTTTCGTATTCGTGACTGGCTGCCTTCTAGTGAGTACCGCATTGGCTTTACTAGTTGCGTAACCTCGTAAGATTCTTCTATTTTAGTCTACTACTGGGTAGTTTTTATCCATGCATATTCTCGATTACATATTAAATCCGAATTGCAGTCGGATGTTTTATGGGGTCCTATACAATTAGCCCTGTAAGTCTTCACCTTACAATGCTAGGAGCCATGCCCAAATATCCGGCAATTATAATATTGAGTGACTTTATTCGGACCATTTCTTTGATAGTACTATTTTATAACGAAAGGTTGAGCTCTTTGACCGTGCTAGTCCTCTTCTCAAAGAAAACGATATAAATGGCCATATCTTTGTTGTACTTATTTTTCCTTATGATGTATTTCACATTTAACCATTTAAATCCCGAGCTGGTTAATTGCGCTAGTAAAACCACAGACCCAATATTGTCGAGTCCGAACAACAATCCCTTGTCCCTGGCTTGTCGCCTCTGATTCCATGCGTGAAAAATGTTATAATTCGAGGGAAGCGGCTTTGTTTACGCGAAATCTTCATCGGACTTACAATACAATTTTAATCCAATTGATATTCTTTTAATGGTATAGTCCTTCAATTTGTTGTCAGAGCACAGCTTATGCAAAGTAGTAATTGGGGGTATATGAAGTTTCGGCTTCTTAACCACAGTTATTTCATTACTCTCTTCTTCTTCTATTTCTGCTTATAGCGGAAGAAATCCATTGCTGATGCCAGCCCTACTGAAGGAAAAGGATCTGAAATTGATTTTTCTCTTTTTCCCTATTGCAGGTACATTGACGCGAATACGCGCAAAAAAAAGGAAAAAGGAAATAGGAAAAAGAAAAAAGTCAACGTGTTAATATCCTCTTTTTAAGAAATAAACGCTTATTCCCACTGTAGTTCTTTTATTTTAAAAATTTTCGAAGTGTAAACAGTTAAAAATCCAAAAGGTTGGCTCGCAAAGCCAATCTTCTAGAATATATGTAAAATACTTGAAATGTGTGCACAATCTACCAAGGTTATTACAGTAAATAGTTCAATTGTAGGTTATATTTAGATTATAGATTAAGTGTAATTTGAGAAATTTTATGCATCAGCATTCTGTAATTTACCTTTTTACAAGTGTTAAGTTGGGTTCTCTAATTTCATTTTTTGTACATACAAGTAATACGTTTTATAAATAATCAATTTAGAATGATCATGTATATTAATACATTTTAAAAACTAGCTGCAATGTAAACAAATTAAACCAAAAAAACAAAAAGTAGGAATTTTTTGGAAATTAGTAAAAGTTTAATTTTAGGCATTTTCTGTGTAACCGAACTTCGAACTTTCCGAAGTTAATGGTCGATATTGTAACCAATTTCAAGTAAAAAATCGACTACACGATGACCCCACCACTTCAGCTTCTTACTAACGTAAACATATTAAACTATATTAAAATAAAAATTCGAGCAGCATCGTAAAAAAATTTTATATTTCATTTATTTTCTTTCAGTTTTATTACGTCATAAAAAAATTAAGAACATTTATTTATTTTTGTAAATTCGAGAAATAAGTAAACATAATCTAAATTAAATTGCTTGATAAGTCGAAAATGTTGTACACCTGAGTGAAATATTCTTAGATACGACCGCGCTCCATTACAGTAAAAATTTAAAAATAAAATGAATCCTAAACTTCAAGTGAATACTCGACAATATATTGCTAAATAGGAATAATATAATACATCAAAGCAAGCTATACATCGTAAATTTAAACGGAATAACTGTATAATAAATAACTGGCTGTGTACGTAAAACGATTATTTTCTCTTTGTTAGTAATGTTTCTAAATGTAACATCTCGAAAGTTGTCTCCTTAAAGGTAAAAAACATTTTATTTTATCTTATTTTATTTTTTCCGATGTAATCGACATAGAACAGTAATAAGTAGAACATAACAACTACACTTGCGAGAAGCCTCATTAGGCGCAAAAAACAGGAATCTTGGCAGCAATTTATGCATTCAATCTCCATAAATACTTCTAGTCACAATATTTGGCACAAAATTAAGGCACTGAACGGTATTAATCGTTTGACCCCTTCCTTTTCGATAAATCAGAATGGTTCCATGTTATCTGACCCGTTGGAAGTCGCAAATGCTTTTGCGAATCATTTTTCAATGGAGAGTCATCCTCATCGTCATATTCGTCTGCCTTCTCTTTAAAGAAATATTCCATGGAGCAACAACCAATAACTATCATCTCTGACTCCTCATTTTCCTACAATTGCCATTTCACCATTTCTGAACTAGACTATCAACTCCAGTACCATATTGCAAACAGCTCGCCTGAGCCCGATTCCATCCATCCTTATATGTTAAAATACTTACCTCCGTCAGCGAAAAACTTCCTCTTACATATCTATAACCAAATATGGTCCTCCGGATCGATCCCTGAGCCATGGAAATTAGCAGTTGTTATTCCTATTCTGAAGCAAAATAAAGATCCTCTTTT
Source organism: Icerya purchasi (assembly GCA_039619475.1). Taxonomy (NCBI): domain Eukaryota; kingdom Metazoa; phylum Arthropoda; class Insecta; order Hemiptera; family Monophlebidae; genus Icerya; species Icerya purchasi. Next base: position 72,584,627 of record CM077115.1, on the reverse strand, counting down.
TCCACAAAACTACAGGCCTATATCCCTCATAAGTGTCCTCGCAAAAACGCTGGAAAAAATGGTTAATCGGCGTCTCCTCTTCTTCCTTGAACAGAATAATCTCCTATCCTCGTCACAAGCCGGAGGGCGTAAGAAGCGTACTACAGTTAATCATCTGCTGAGCCTACAAAGGCAAATATTAACAGTATTTCACAGACGCCAACATGTATACTCCGTCTTTTTCGATATAGAAAAGGCGTTCGACAGAGTATGGCGATACGGCCTCTTATCCAAGCTGACAACAGCTGGTATAAGTGGGAACATGGCCAAGTATCTGAATAATTTTGTAACAAACAGAACGTCTCATGTTAAGATTGGTTCGTCAACATCGAGCACCATTCAAACTGAGAATGGCTTACCACAAGGATCTGCCCTTAGTGCAACCTTGTTTATTTTTATATCAATGATATAAATGATTGTATTGCTCCGCCTGTAAACGCCCGGCTCTACTTTGACGACTTAAACGTTTCCCTGTCTTCCAGTTTTCCAGCAAATGCTCAAAAAATCCTACAAAAAACTATTTCAAAACTACAATCCTGGTGTAACAATAACGGTCTAGTGTTTTCTCCATCTAAGTCTATCTGTGTTGATTTCTATAGGGGACGTCAAAACTCTTCCAGCATCCGCCTCAATCTAGAAAATTCCTCACTTCATTTCCACCCTACTGCTACTTTCCTTGGACTACTGTTCGATCAAAAGCTAACTTGGCGATCCCACATATCCAATCTTAAAGTTAAATGTCATAAATTCTTATCTATTCTTAAATATGTATCAAACACAAAGTACAATGTATCTCCGAAAACTCTCCTCTCCTTATACAAATCCTTAGTCATTTCCAGAATAAACTACGGGTCCCAGGCGTATTCGTCAGCCAGTCCCTCTTTACTTAAATCCCTTGATTCAATACACCACACAGCGCTCCGCACGATACTTGGCGCATATAGAACTTCCCTGTCTGTAAGTTTGTGTGCCTTGTTAGGCATTCCCCCACTAAAGTATTTCCGAATCTATTATTACCACCGTGAGACCCTCGCTCTTTTCTCAGGTAAACGTGCCTGTCCTATTGACACAAATGACCTCCCCAACACCCCAGAGTTCCCTAATGACCCTGTCCCAGAAATCCTGGTCCTCCTATCGCAGCACAACGTGAGCGTAATCCCTTTCCCTAACCTAGCTCCTAACACCATGATTCCGCCGTGGGCCCCTTTAAACATTGATGTTAACTTTTCCCTGACGAAGTATAATAAACCCCTGAGCCCGAATATCGTTGAGTTGATAACAGCAACAATGCAAGAATACCCCGGCCACCTCTTTTTCTACACGGATGCTGCCAAGGCTACCCCAGAGGCTACTTCATCCCCAACCGCCTGTTCCTTTGAAGTCTGTGACGTGATTCGAAGCATTCGACTGAATGACAATTGCTCGGTACTGGATGCTGAAATATACGCAGTATTTTTCTGTTTGGAATATTTTCTTTCTACAGAGCCTACATAACAGAAAGCCCTGCTGGTATCTGATTCATCCGCGGCCTTATTGACACAATTTCTAATCCCCTCACCAAACATCCTGTAGCAATTCGAACCCAGCAGGTATTATACGAACTTATTAAGAGACAGTGCTCCGTATCCTTTCTGTGGGCGCCCAACCATGCAGGGATTCCTGGAAATGAACGCGTCGATACATCCGCCCGAGCAGAAATATATTTCCCCTCGCCTAGTAACAGCCCACCTCCACCTTATCTCTCGAACATAATCTTCAATAATCTCACGTCCTTATGGAAAACCCATTGGTCCTCATGTCAGACTTTCTCGAGGTTAATTAAACCCTCAACGGAACCATAATGGCCAGAAAAAAGCATTTCCCGCAGAGATTTCTGTGCACTTAGCCGCTTGCACACAGGCCATACGGCCATGTCGCATAATTTTATTTTGCCAAGAACCCCCTCTCTTATGAATTGTCCTTCCTGTGGCCAAGATGTCGCTCCCTCAACTCCTCACATACTGTGCGACTGTCCAGCATTATCACCTCACCGGCCCCCTTCAATTAATAACAAAACAGTCACCAACATTCTTGAGAATTCCCCCAATGTAATTTTATCTGTAACACAATTTATCAGAACTAGCGGAATAAGCAGATATCTATAAAAACAAACTGCGCATCTTCGTACTGTAATAGCCACAGCAGTTAAACACGGTACAAGATGTTGCTTTCACAAGAGGAAAAAAAACAACAAAAAACTACACTATTAAGAAAAAAAAGACAAACGCTCTGAGAACTAGAGGTTAAAAATTTGGCATCACGAGGAAATATCGGCTGACACATCTCCTAGGAGTGAATATGATAAACTAGTCCACACTATGGAAAAAACTATCATGAATAGTATCGAACATAAAATAGAAAAGAAAAAAGCACAATTTCACCAATCTTGGTAAAATGCAGAATGCAATAAATTGGGCATTGAGAAGAGCTGCTTTAAACTACAACAGGAGATCAGATCCTGCTCAACGCAAAATGATTTAAAATATAAACGCCAGCAGGCTAAAACAAAAAAAGGTATAAAAGAAATTGAAATGGCAGGAATTTTTCAACCAAAAAAATTAGCATGGTGACATTAGGCAGAGAATAAGATGGTTCAAAAAACCATTACAATCCTCTATACTAATTGGATTACAGACTTTAGCAAGCAGCTTCAGAGTCCAGTCGAGACTAATTTTGACGAAATTTAAAAATAAAAAGCATAGAGGTTGCTATATTGAACAAAATATATTTCAATGGAAGAATTTCATCACAGCCTAGAACATGATAAAAATACAAGTCCAAGGGCTGACGCCATTCCGTATGAGGCAATTAAGTTACTGCCTTTAAAAAGCAAACAATTGATATTAATTTAAATAACACATTAGATACAGGTTATATTCCAAGTCAATGGAAGGAACACATCATATGTCATGTGCATAAATCGGGTAAGAATCTAAACACACATCTTTCATACGGCCCGATATCATTACTGTCATGTATTGGAAAAACAATCGAAAATATAATAAACATTAGGTTACAGTGGTGTCTAATCGAAAGAATATATTGCCAAAAATACAGTTTGGCTTCAGTTATACGGTCACTACAAATCTTTTAACAACACTCGTCCTAGCTCTGTTTCTCTCTCTTCTGACGTATTGTCCGTTTTCGGACGTCGTGACAAACCATCATAGACCAGTGGATCGAATGACCACCTGTCGCCATTTTTTTTTCTGTTGTTGCTAGTTTTTATTAGTTCTGACAGAGACAATTTTGTAACGGCTTTAATATGACATCTATGAACCTCATCGGTGGCCATCCCTGGCTCCTTTTCCCATTGATTTTTCCATTGATTTATAGTTCGTTCGAAACCGTTCCGTCTCATTACATGTCCAAAGAACTTTAAACTCTGCCTTATTATCGTGGGCAATAATCGTTGCATCGGTTCTATACGTAGTTATTTTAAAAGTGATAGATTGGTTCTCGGTCCAGGATATTCTTAGCATGCACCTATAGCAGGTCATCTCAAAGGCTTCGATTTTCCGGCGTGATACCGCCGTTATTCTCCAAGATTCTGAACCATTGAGTGTACCAGCGTTTGCATCGACCTTTTTTTCACTTGGCATGTTATTTGATGGTCTTTCCGTATTTTCGGAAGTTTGCCTAAAGCATTTTTTGCCGTGCCTATTCTTCGTTTTATTTCTACCTCGCAGTTTTCATCATTGGTTATATGGTATATAGTTCCAGATTTCGTGTCAATGTCGGCTAATGAGGTAAGTTTTCCTGGTAATTTGTGCGCTCTATCAACCACTATTTTGATCGGTTTAATGTAAGATTAGCTTTCCGGCTGAAATATTCAATCCGACCTAATAAATTTGTCAGTTCTTTTTCCATTTGCAGCAATTATAATAACTGTATCATCGGCGTAGCGTAAGTTATGTGAATGTATAAATTAAAAAAGTGGTATACTACAGTAATATTTATAGACCTCAAATCAGCCTATGATAATGTCAATCTTACAATTGTCGCAAGAATATTAAACAACTTTGCATATAAATGTAGAAAAAACACAAGGGGTAGTTTTTACCAACAAAAGAACCCGAACATCGCCATTAATTCGAATTTATAATAAAAGTATTCAATTTCAAACCAATAAAAAATATTTAGTAGTTATATTTGATTCTAAACTGAATTCGAAAGAGGAAACAAAATACTCGATTCAGAAATGTGAAAAAGGACTTATGTTTCGAGCTATATCCCGTATAAAGTGTGGAGAATATCTCAGTAGTAATCTGATTTTATATGGAACAATAATTAGACTTATGCTCGTTATGTCAGCCTAAATAGAACTAACAAAATTAAATGACAAAATCAAACAAAATAATGCTCTGCAAATCAGCATATTAAGACCTTACTTTTACACTGTATGCAACAAGTAGAAACAGCAGAGCCCCCACTCAACTTACATATAGAATACGTTACTGATAAATTCTACATCAAGATTAAAAAGCACAGACACCATATCATAAATAAACAATTTACCAAATTAGTAGTTTACTTTGTTCCAAAAAATATCGCAGTGATCAATTGCCCCTCCGATAATATTCATAAATGTAATACTTTAAACATAATATCTAATCATTTAAGTCCATACATTCAACAGACATGGAAGGTACCTTGGAATAAAATAAACGTAGATATCAGCCAGAATGACATTCAGCTATATACTAATATAATAACCTCCAACACGAAATATTAATCAAGGAGAAATTTGCCGAATACGAGATAATATATAGCGACGGTTTAATAGACAGTACGGCGATACACTGCGGCACTATATCATGCTAACAAAAATAAATCACGGGTTTATAGTCTCCGATATGCCGGATCATCCTTTTTTGTCGAAATGTATGCAATATTAAAAGCTTTTCAATATGTAAAACAATCAATGCTCATATTATCTGATTTATTGTCAGTTCTAAAGAAAATCAAACAAAATAATAGCAGGAAAATGTATAACACGGAATTGCAGATTAGAAATCAGGTACACAGAGATTAAAGCAAGGCTGTCACTTCAATTTAAAAACAAAATTACTCGCCGTTATCTGCTACCCTTTTGATTGTTTCATTTTTATTCCGTATATATACCCAGGCCACTACATTAAGGTATGTACATTTATTTATTTTTAAATTATTTTAAAATTTATAAAGTATTTCTGTAATATGTCTTAATTTTCTTGTTTTACTCAATTTTTTTTTTTTTTTTTAAGTTTTGTAATAGGGCCAATGAAATTACGCTGCGTCATACGTCGTGTGAGCTTTTTTTCCCTGAAAGTTACCGATATGCGGAATTTATATAATTTTTTTTATACTTCTTTTAATCCCTGTTCGGCCACAATTTTTTAATAAAAATTCCTATGCTGGTTTCCGCATTTTGAATTAGTTCAAATTCAGAGTATGAACTAAAATCTTAGCAAAAACAAACCGTCGGCACCTTAAGCAAATCATTACCAAAAATACGTGTACAAGTTATTAACCTGAAGTAAGGAAGTATGCGGTGTTTTATATAAAAATTAACGATTTCTTCTTCCATGTGTCGATAACTTTCAGAGAAAGGTATGACACAGCGTAATTTCATTGGCTATATTATAAAACTTAAAAAAACAAACAAATAAATAAAATAAAACAAGAAAATTAAAACGTATAAAAAGAATACATTATAAATTCGAAAAATGATTTAAAAATGAAAAAATGTATTATACATACTTTAATGTAGTGGCCTGGATATACAGAATAAAAATGAGACGGTATAATAACAGACAAAAATAAGGCCGTAGCAGGTAAGTAATTTTCTTTTTTTAATTCATGCGACAGCCAGTAAAACCTAGTCGTAAATTAAAATATCTATATGAATGCCCAATTTAAATAATAATGTAATTTTAAATAAAAAGAAAAAAAAAAAACAAACCAAAAAACAAGTATGAATTGATAAACAAACGTTTGCAAGCTATCTGCTATTAAATGTTACGAATAATTTTTGCACTCGTTATTATTTCCCACGTCATGCATTTGATTTTCTTTTTCTAAAGCTACAAATCAATCAATTCTAAATGTGAATACCTCCATTCTTCTTCTTCTGTTGATTAGCGTGCCGTGTACTGCCGCCTAGGCCAGAGGCACGGATAAGATAAGACTTAGATGGAGTGGAATACGTTAGTGGTCTTGAGAAAACGTAAGAGGCGTTCAATTTTGTCGTGGCGATCAGACAGGATTTCGGAAAGGTTGGACGACTGGAGACTTTGTGCTCGGTATGAATTATAGGTGGGACAGCTGACGAGTAAATGTTGAATTGTGACAGGAGAATTGCAATTGGAACACAGTGGAATAGGTTGTCTGGACAGGAGGTGACTATGAGTGATTTTGGAGTGACCTAGGCGGAATCTCGTGACAACGATTTCATTCCTTCGATTGCTAGATAATGAGGTTTTCCATGGTCGAATAGTATCTCGAATTGGCCATCTTTTGCCGCATTATCCGCACATGAATTCCTCTGGATCCCAACGTGTGATGGGATCCATGCGAACGAAACACGGATACTTATACTACAAAGAGTGCGAATAATTTCCTTGGCTATTGGGTGTTGGTGAGGAGAGTTGTATTTTTGAATTGATGTGTGATCGCGTTTAATGAGTGTCTGTACATATGAGGTGTGAGGAGCGAGTATCGGAAATTATTACATTTTCTATTGCAAGTTTTATAGCAAAACCTCCATTCTTAATTGTCTCCATTTTTTAACTTTTTTTCATAACGAAAGTATATGTTTGGAAATTTATAAAAATCTGGTTACATAGAAAAATCAGTCAAGAAGCTGGGAAAACACGGACCCCTTTGTTTGTAATGAGAGATTTCAATGCGAAAGTTAGAAAAACTTTTACAGAAATAGCAGAGCCGTGGGTCCCCTTTCGGACCTGGTACGCAAAATGAACGATTCGCAAGACTCGTAGAATTCACTGAGGAAAATGGTCTGTCCGTGTGCAATACTTCTTCCAACATCATGCAAGGAAACTGTACACATGACGAGCCCAGGAGACCGGGCACGAAACCAAATAGACTATACCCCATGATAAATACGAGATACAAAAACATAATTTCGGATTGTCGAGCTCTAAAGTCAGCGGATTGTAACACAGACTAATGAGTTGCTAGCAGCAAGATGCCGTCTTCGGCTTAAAACCTGTGCACATGCCAGGAAAATGGAAAACAGGAAGCTGAACATGAGTTCTTTGAAGCATAGAACAATTGCAGGGAAAACTAAAAGAAAAAACCAATGAGATAAATGAACAGGCGAATGTGGAAGATATATGGAGCGGGTTAATAATCGCCAGTAGAAGAAACATTCAGTAAAGGTGAAGGAACGGCCGTAATAAGGAAGAAAAACAAGAGCTAGATGTCAAATGAAACACGGTTACTAAACGATAGAAGAAGCAAAATAAAAAACAAAAATAGCAACGAGTATAAAAAGGTAAACAAAGAAATCTTGAAAAAGTCTTGAGAAGAATAGAAAAAATGTAACCATGTACAGTAACTAGGAGAAGGTAGGATGCATGAAGTGCATAAAGAGGTCAAATAGCTGATGAAAGTGCAGAAGAGAAAAAGACTTAATGATGCTTGAAAATTACGCAGGCGAGATGTGTACAAAAACAGAAGAAATGGAGAAAGAATGGCTGCTATACATACGACAAAAACTGTACCGAGATGAAAACAGCGATAACCAAATGAAAAATTATAAACTGAATTGACAAGAGCAAGAAACAGCGCCAAACATATCAAAGGAAGAACTAGAATATATCATCAGGAAAGCTAAAACACGAAAGGCAATTGGGACAGATGGAATCCCTGTAGAACCGATAAAGCATCCTTCCAAAAAGAGCAAAGAAAAATTGCCCAGGTTAATATACAGAACCGGATTTCCTGCCGGAAGATTTCAAGATTTCCATATTAGTGGCCATACCTGAAAAGTGGAATCCGCGAAAATTCTCCGAATACTGCACGATTACATTAGTGAGCCATACATTAAAACTGTTACTGTGAAGATAATAAATAGAAAAATCGAAACAAAAATTTTTCGGCTCGTCAACTATATTAGCCCAGCGCAAACGAAACTTTTCTAGGTTTAACGATATGCGGTAGTGAGATTTCAATCAGGTTCTACCTGAACGTAACGCTACTGCCTAAACAACAAGTATACCGCAGTAGTTGGCTATCGAAGGATTTTGAATAACGTTATGGAGGAAGGGGCTCAGGATAAAATAAACGAAAACTTTGAGCCACAGATTTCAGTTCAGCGTTGCTATATAATTGAAGTTTTTTTCTGAAGACATCTATGTGTACTAAATACCGCTGATCCTATCGTGCTTCACATACGCTCCTTAATTTCATATCTATTTCCTTCCCGCTCTGTCCGTACTAATCTATTGTGGATTCCTAGTCATTGTGGCAATTCAGGCAACGAATTAGTTGACTCGTTGGCACGTTCGACTGCATCAGACGGTCGCTTTATTAGTCATTTTCCAGCTCAAAGTCTTCTTCTTCTTTCTTTTTATTCCAATCACGATTGTTGGTCTGATCTCTATCCTTCTTCATAATCCTGCTTCCTTTTATTTATCCATACAACCCATTCCTCCTCTATTTCCGTGGTTTCTTAATTTTCCCAATATGAGGCGGTCAACTATCTCATCTACAATTAGACTTCGGCTTTATTAACAGCTTGCTTCCTTCTTCGCTTTTCCGTTTCTCCATTACTCAGTCTCCTCTGTGCCCGTTTGATCCAGGAGAAGCAAACTTCACTTGTGACGCAAATCACATTTTACTTGAATGTCCTTTCATTTCTCCAGAACGCGCGGTTCTAGCATCCTTTTTTTTTCCTTCTCCCTTGGTTATTTCTTTGTTGGCTTCATTCATACGTTCTATCTGTAATATTTTTCCTATATAATCATTAGTGCTGTCATACCATGCATTGGGTAACGTCCTTAGCTGACATGCTCAAAAAAAAATAAAAAAATATCACTGTGTATAAAAACTATCCACTCAATTCGCCGGTAGAAAAAATTGGGTTTTACATTGATATTGGAAAAAATTGTTTCGCAAAGTTTTCGGCTATCGATAGTAGTGCAACAACAGATTTAGTCAGTGCGTCGTAGATTTCATTGATCCGGATGCGATTTAACCGGTTTGAATTTTATACGTTTATCAGAATTACGCATACACCTTTGCGAACACGAATATAACTATGCGAATTTTATTTGATGTTAAACGCCGAATTTCCGTGACTGTTTCTAAGTTAATATTATTCAAGTAGTGTCTATTCACTATGAATACAAATTAAGCATGAATAAACACCAAAATATAACAAAATTTACAAAAACGTATAATTCGCAAAATATAAGAATAGACATGTTTCGGAGTCACGTAATTGTACACTAATGACGAAAAATAGCCGATAATTTTTTTTTGGGAAATTTTGCTTTATTTTCATTCACATGCGCGAAGTGTTTTAAGTATGGCGGTACATTTATAACTCGACTAGCAGAGTTTTTACTAGTGAATTTTTATGACCTCTTATTATGCGTGACATTAAACAGTAAAGAAACCTCTGCATAAGTTGGCTATCCTTCAGACATTTTATTTTTCCATGTGTGTTTGTAACTGCTTGCATGTCGGACTGCGTTTACATGCAACCGCTTACTCTCGAAACGAAAAATCGATTTCGCATTAATATTAAAAAGTCATTTAAAATTATTTACTCGTTTCAAAATACCACGCCATTTTTAATTAGTTTCGCTCTACTTCTTGCAAAATAAGCGAAATAAAACGAAAACAAAAAAAACAAAAACAAAACTAGACTAGCATAAATTTCTGGGTGGAAGAGATAAAAATTTGGTAGCGAGTGAACTGTCGTTTTTTTTATATGTAAGATCTTTATCTAAAATCATTTCTTTAAATGCAGCCTACTAATTATTTAATAGGATAAAATAATGAGTGATTATGAATAACAAAATTTTAAAAATAAATATTAAATAAAATACTTGCCGGACTCACTTCGTTCGAAAAATACCGTGTCTTTAGTCAGTGCCGGATTAAGCAAGCGCGGGGGCCGTAGCAAATTCTATCGAGTGAGTTCTTAAGTATAAAATGGTAAAACAATAACTCAATACTTAATATGTTTATTTACCATCTGTAAGTTATGTTAGTGTTTAATAGTAGATTACAATAGGCCCTGTTGGTCTTTGACAAGTACAAAAAGCCAGAGTTGAGATTGCCTTGGCTATTTAGAATAATTTTTGTTAAGAAACTAACATTTTAAAACTGACAATTAATAATGACGAACTTTTATTATTTGTTAAACTTTTACAAAGTAACTTTTCTAGATTTAATAAATAATTCGTATCAATTTCTCTAAGAGCAAATCATAATATTCATCAAAGAGAGATAATTCAGACGTTCTTGACTCATAGTGTTCCACCTTAATTAATTTTTTATACGCTTTAATGTCGAAAATGAACATTTGCTACTGACTAAAGTCATCGTGAGAGACAAATAAATGCGCAAAGCAATTTCTAAATTGGGCAAACATGATTCTAACGAATTTTCCATTACGAATTTATTATATTGAATTACCAGAGCTTTGTTTTTTGAACTGTCAATCGCACTATCCGTTTTCAGTAGCTCGGCAAACTGCACTAATTCGTCGTCTAGACTGTCTTCCAAATCATCTTTTGCATAAGCACATGAATTTTAACTGTCGAAATATTCCGAAAACACTACTAAGTTTTTGGTATGCTTTCACGCGTTTATCTAAATCAGATAGTATGTTATCAATAATGACAGCAAATACCTCAATTTCAAACTGTTTATCAGGTGTTTCATTTTCAAAAAATTCGTCAAGTACATTAGAACCGCTGAAATGGTCATACTTTAAGTTTCGCTTGCGTCGTCTTGAAGTCTGTTGCTGATATTCATGACAGCCTGTCAGATCTTTAGCTTTTGCTTCAGTATCTGAAAATGTGGATAGCATTGTTTGAACATATCTATATAATGATTGTATTAAGGTCTATATTAGACGATTGCAGCGACGCACTAGTCGCTTCCACGCGTTCTAGGATACCATTCCATGTAATTGCTATTATTCCCGTTTCCAACTTATTCATCTTTAAAACTAGTCTGTAAGGATTGATTACGACACTCTGCCTTTTGATCTAGATTATTAAAAATGTCATCCAACACTTGCTTGATAGTGATAAAACCACATAAAAGTGCCTTCGTAGCATCAGCTCTGGCGGATCACCTAGGATCCGACAACCTTTCAAAATCGGAATTTTTGAAGTAAGGGCTTTCGTAAGAAGACCCCAACAATGTGTAGAAGCAGAAAAAAAATTAGAAAGATTTTCAATAAAATCGAAAAAAAATAATGCTTCTGTACAACAGTCTGAAGCGCACTTAGCAAATTAAATTTAATGAGTGTGCAAGACAGGGAATGTATTCTGCATATTTAAATATTCCTTTAATAATTCGTGCTTGCAGGTCGCTGTATTTTCCGCTCATGTTGCTGGCATTATCGTAGTTTTGTCCACGACAATCTTTGATATCAATGTCATTCTTGCTTAACAAATCTAGTAAACTCTGGGCAACAGGATTAAAATTCTGTACATTTATGCGAGCGACTTTTTGTAGAACTTGTGCGTTTACCTTATGAAATTATGTGTTCTATTTTCGTCAACAAAATAATAATCGGTTACCAATTGTCTGCAATGGATTGTCTTGTTTGGAAAATGGTGTAACGTTTCACGTTTTAGTGACATCAAGTAACTTCAATATACCACGGACTTAATAAGTTTCACTCAAAAAATTACGCTCAGGCGAGGGCGGGTCTGGATGATACGCGGGGCCTCCTTGTGCACTGGGCCCGTAGCAATTGCTACTTTTGCTTCGTGGTTAATCCGGCACCGTCTTTAGTACTAGGAGAGGAATGAAATATAAGTAAAGACAAAATTCAAACCTGAAAGAGGGAGTCTCGGATTTTATTTTTACTTACATTTCTTTCTTTTTCCAGGAACAAAGATGAGAAATTCCCAAAAAAAACGTTTTCATCGCGTATTTTCTTTATTCTCAAGATGTTTGTTGTGGCTTGTTCTTAATTCATTGAAGGTTTTTTCTTTTTTTTTTTTCCTTTACAATTTTAATATAATATGCAGATCACTTATGCGCCATGGTTGTTCTCTGGATGGTAATCAGGATACCGATTTCGTTTTATTTGAAACCAAATTTTGCTCTCTCATATTTGTCGAATATTTTTTCACTCTTAAGAAAATACGAAATAATTCATCATTGCAGACGACTGAGCGAGTTAAAGAGTCGGCTGAATCATTGTCCTCTATATCGGAGTGACTAGGAACTCATAGAAAATCTATGAGAATGGAACAAAGAGATAGCATGAAGAATGGACATCGATTCGGCTGAGAAGATACTAGAAGGAAGGAAATCTGAAGGGCTCATAGTGATGGAGCAAAGGGGACGTAAACACACCAGCCACGCTATCATCACTCTTGGAACTATTAGAAAGATTAAACATGGAAGGGAAAAGAGGGATCGAGCAGTTAAAGTTTTTTATTTCGATAAATACTTTCTTTTTTGAATGCGATATTATTGTGTACCCGCAACTGGTGGAATAATTTTTGGAGCTTTAAACCAATTTTTTTAAAATGAGAATCTTTGTTTTTTGACAACGGATTCTTCGGAAAGTGCAGTAAACTTTACGATTAAAAAAGGTTTTTAAAATGTGTTAAGCAAAATTATTAGAATATAAAAATAATGATCCACGTAATTATTACCGATTACAACGCTGGCACATTATGAATCACCTTAATCACCGACATTTTGTCAAGATCTGTATGTTATTTTAGATATTAGACAGTTTACAGTTTCATTCATAACAGCGTAACATTTAAATTATTCATGCACTGAATTATCCGAATGAAGTATAATGAATTGAAATTAATTTTAAGCAGTTTAAGAACTCATTTCAACGAACTATTGCTATTATCGAATCGGTCTGGATTTTAATACGAACTAAAACTTAGTTAATTAAGAAATTTTGTATTAAAAATTGTGTTTATTTCTTTAATCTAACTTATTTGGTTGTGTATATCTGATCCTGAAATACCTCTTTTTAGTTTTATTCGGGTGTCAAAGAAATGATGATATTTTGAGCAGAATATATTAATTGCAGTGTAATTGGGAATTTTCACTTAAACTGAAGTTGCTTGTAGTAAAAGATTGGTCGGTTTTTACCTAGAAATGCGGTATTTTACAGTACAATTATTCTTTTGCAGCTAAAATGAAAATATTTTTGGTAAAATGATCTTTTTTCCTCTACTAAAATGCAAGTGATGGTACAGTGGTTGAGGTGAGTTTTGGATTATGAAGTTGGTTAAAAATAAAGCTATTGGGCAGTTCTTGAATGGTTAACTATTCCTATCAAATAATAAAAAACATGAATAGGCTAATTAATCCTTCAAGAATGTAAGCGCCATTTGCTAATTATGCATTCCACTCATCACAAAACAGTTATAATGTTAAGTGTTAAAATTATTTGTTATATGTTTCTTGTTCATTAAGCATATACATTAGCATACATGTATACTTTGTCAACATCAAAATGTATGTAATTTGCTCGATTTTCTAATTTTAATCTACACTAAACAGTTGTATAATACTGGAACTGCACCTGATCTGCAAAAGTTGGTAATTTGGGGTAGATATTACTTCACTGCATTAGAAAGTGTACACGTGCATATACATGCACATACACACACACACACACACTGTCATCATCACATTACCAACAGCGTCTACAGAGAAAGCATTAAGGATCCATAAAGGTTTCAGAATTACTGAGGTATATTGATCTGCGGTTTGTAACACTGCAGACATATGTATACAACAAGTAAGGGATTGCAGTTGGCACAGAACATAGTGGTATAGCGGTGAATTCTTACTGAAGAATTTGATGTAAATGGTGGCATGGTCTAACAAAATATTGATTATCGATTAGTAGAGTAGAAGGGACATGATCGTGTGACTAGGTACTGGCCTTTAATTAGTCATTGAAGAGGGCGTGGTCATGCGGCCAAATATTCACTTTGGATTGGCTGATCCTTCAAAACGAAGGTATTCTTACTACTAATATTATTACGAATTTCCATGCTATAACAACGTCCTGTATATTTAAGATCGGTGTAATATTTGAATGTGTTATGTAAAGCGTAAATAAATATATTTCATCATGAAACAAAGATATTATGACTTCATCTGTTTTCAATTACCATGATGTAACGCAAGATTTTCATCTAACTGTTTTGTGTCTGTGCGTTTATATGAACATCTGCATATATTTTCACATTATGCATAAGCTAATGACACAGAATAGCCAATAGTGAAAGAAAAACATCGAATATGCGCTCCACTTGCACATTATTAATGTCCATGTGTGTTCCAGCAATGAATAAAAGGGGAAATCAAGAAAGACTGTATACCTTGTCTATCAATTTATGTACTATATTTGTATCAAGGTCTATAACTACTGAATGTGATTATGACGATGTAGATTTAAGTTCGGAATTATTTATAGCGAAAGATCTGGAAGAAGTTAAAAAGTGATGTGTACATATACATATGTACACTATTGAAAGTGAAAAAAGCATTTCTGTCGGAGATTTTCTCCATATTACCTCGATGTATTTGAAGAGTTCGTGAAAAAAAGCGATTCGTTAATGCAAAATGTGTACGATGCTATGATGTTTTTGTATAATAGGGAAAATATAATTAAGATACTAGTAGTATATTCTTTTAAATAATTCAAGAATAAAATTTATTCCCAAGTCTTTGTTGACGTTTTCTTCAAATATGTGTGTTAACACACAGCGATAATGCAGCGAGTCCTCTCGATGGTACGCATAGTTTGAATGGTAATTAAAACGAAAGAACACAAAATTTCCCTTTCTTTTCCTGAAATAATTATCTCATTATTTGTATGGTATGCAAATGAACTATAAATTCATTTATTTATTTTTATTATTATTATTATTATTATTAAAAAATAAGTTGTGGGTCCCGCAAGGTGTACTGCCCGTCTGCGGGTGCCCAACACGCTTATCATCGTTTATTCAAGAAAAAATGTGTTACAATAATTCTTAAATTATACTATTAATTTTCATACTTATAAATAGTGAGAAAATATAAACTAAAAATAAAATAATAATAATAAAACAAGACTAAATAAGATGAAAACAAAGAAAAACTACTTATTTATACAATTTCATAACCACATGTTTGACTAATACGAATGGTCGATTCTTCACCACAGCCAGTTCCCGATTTATCTAACCTAATGTCACTCAATGTTATCAACCAACCATTGCTTAATTAATAATTTCCAAGCTCCTATTTCTTTTTGCATTATATCTTCTGGGAGAAGTTTAATTAAAACTATTTCTTCAGTATTATCAATCTTACTATTTATGCCTTTCAGTCGAATAAAATATACTTCCCTATTACTCTTGTCATTGTATCTATTGATATACTTGTGGTCTTATTTTCAAGTAATCTGTGATAAAAGTAGTACATCCTTGGAGACATTTCATTTTTCTCTCTCCACCAGTTAATATTACTGTTGACCTGATCTTTATTAGGTAATATTATCTTTAAGCATTTCTTTTGCTGACTACTAATCTTTTTGATTATCGTCCGTTTTGCTTCACCTCAAATTGATACCCCATACACAAGATTCTAGACAATACTATAGCGTTAGAGTATACACACAAACTACCATATGGTATTGAAAGAGCCAATTTATAAAGTGCCGGTATCATTTGCCTGATTTTATTAGATAAATTTATAACATGCTTGTGCCAAGATACTGTCGATGATTAATCCTAAATATTTAGCCTCTTCTGTCGTTTCCAGTTGTGTACACTCACAGTTCAAAGTAGAAGTCAAGTAATTATGTAAACAATTATTGTTATGTATTTTAATAGATGGTTTATATGTTTTCTATATCTACTGGACATATACTAGGCCCTCGATTTTTTTTTATTAGTAGTTAGATGTTTATCATGCGCCCAAATAGACATACTATTCACATCCTCGTGAAAGAGTTTTTCGGCTTCATGGATGTCGCGGTGCTCGATAACGAGTGCTATATCATCATTCGCATATGCAAAGACTGTCGAGTTTTTAACAAATTTATGAATGGAGTTGGTATAGATCAAAAATAACAACGGAGCCAAAATAGTTCCTTGTCCCATTCCTGTTAATGCAATTTTTTCTCTACTTAATTCTTCATCGATTTTTACTACGATTTTCCTATTATACAGATAACTTTCAAACCATTTATTTTGCCTACCTATGATTCCCATTTCTTTCATATCTCGCAACAATATTTGATGGTTTACCGCATCAAATGTTTTACTAATGTCTATAAAAATTATATATAATAAATTGTTTGCCGTTTGCCAACCCCTTATTTATCCTATTTGTTAATACTCTTAACAAAGAGACCGTTGATTTTCCTTCTCTAAAACCAAATTGCATATTATGCGGTAACTCGTTTCTCTCCAAATAATTTCTTAAATGAAACGCAACGTATTGTTCCAAAATTTTTGCTAAAACCGAGATTATAGTAATTGGTCTATAATTGTCACAAGCACTAAGCCGTTTTTATATATCGGTCTAAAAACACCAGTTTAACGATAATTGTAGATTAATGAGATATGTAGTCCTAGCTACTGTGGTGTTTTCTTCCGGTACGGGACCTAACATCCTTATTCTGTACAATTAATAATAATATCCTTCTTTCGTTGAATTAATGTCCATAGTTGATGAATCAAAAAAAGAAATGAAGTTGATAAGTTGCGTTCGAAGTTTATTTTTTCATATCTGTATTCTTAAGATCGCAGAAGATAAGAAGGTGAGAACACGCTTTACTTTATACCAATGTAACCGTCGCACAAATATCCCCAAATTGGTTCCGATTAAACGGCATTGCCAACTACGTAACTGCACATGAAGAGAGACAAGTAGAGGCAGTATACGCGTATAATGGTTGCCTGTCTCTTCATAGTTATCCTGTGTGTTCCCGCTAAAAAATCGCTTCGCATCTTTTCTCGCTGAAAGACTCTTGATTAATAAGTACGGTAAATCTTTAATATTCTCGATGGGTTGTACAGGTTCTAAAATTCCTTTGAAAATGGGTAAAATGGGTAAATCTACTTTTTCATTACGGGTTCATATAAAAAACCGAATCGAGAAAAAATGACTTTTTAAGAATTACTCGTAAATTACTGTTTAAAGGAGGACAAGATAATATATTAAATTACCCCGATTTGTTTTAAAATAAAAGTTTTATATAAATTAACTAAAACTATGTATGAAAACAATTTTTTTAAAACACTGCACTGCTAAAAAAAAACACGATAAACAGCACCCGTGATCTTAATCAAATGCTGCATATATTAATAACAACCCAGGAACATATTAGTGTAACCCAGGATATATAACAACGCAGACCTAATTAAAAAGAATTTTAACGTTCTTTGGAAAATAATGGACTCGGATATTTTTCTAGTTCGCTATTGCAAAAAAAATTACGACGCCGATTAAAAACCGGTCATTACTTTTTCCGTTGCGATTGCAAAAACCACAAATGTTAATTGCAATTTTCTCGAAAAACAGAAACAATAATTTACTAAATAGCATAACATAAATAGAACTACTCACAATGCGCCTAGTTACAACTATTAATAAGTGGTACATCGTTGTTCAGTGAAAGTGTAGTTAATCGGATTTTTCGACCATGCTGTAGATGTGTCTTATCGCGTGTAGACTGCCCAGGTCAGCTCGTATAAACTGCGATCCTAGTGTCGGTCTGATGATAGCCCTATTCCATGGAATTTGACGCAGGGTGACCATTCGATGAAAAATAGCTATCACTATCGCCGTGATGTAGGTATAATTAATAGCGCAATTTTTTACAAAAAATTGAAGTTTTTATATTTTTTTTCCGAGTCGTTTCTGACGACTGACGTCTGAATCACATCAAGTGTTACAGTCTCCCCGCCGCACCGGAAAAAAAAAAAAACTATATTTTTAAAATTTTTTAGATTTGTTCAACAAATATAGTTTTAAAGTCATAATGGAAACCGACGAATCTAATTTCACCAGATATTTACGGGGGGTTCTTTTTTCCGAAATAATAGGAAAATGTTTTTTTTTTTTTTTTTTTTTATGACCATGATACCAATCAGAGACACAGTCGTGATATGCGCAATGCATAAAGAATAAAAAAGAAGCGGACAGATTGTTATTTTCTATATGATACTGGGAGACTAGCAGCGGACATATAATATGTTTGTGCGCGTACTCGATTTATGAAACCATTTTCTTGCCCCTATTTTGCCTCCATCGGCGGCTACAGTTGCATGCGTACGACATGTATAGTTGCGTCATGGAAATGCCGCTTTATTACTGCCACTAATAAAATTAATAATATTAATAGCAACGGACAAACAATGTGTTATCGTCGGTGTCGCAGCTCCCTTTATTCTTCCCGATTTTAATTTTTCCGAATCCTTTCATCTTTCGCCTTTCTCTGTTCTATTTTCACAAATGAATTAATGACTATCCTCGGGGGCGATTATCCTCTGATCATCATTTCTCCGACTATCTGATAATTTCCGACTCCATGAGTACCCTTCAGGCTATCAGTTTACCTTTTTCCCACCCTCTTCCGACTTTATCATTCTTCGTATGCGATCTCTCCCTTTCGCAAGCTTTCTTTTCATCACCATATACACGTTGATTTTTTGCGGGTTCCTGGTCATAGGGGCATCGGGGGTACGAAATGGCGAACCCTTTGGCTTAGGTTGCTGCTGCTTTAAAAAAATCCTAAGTATTAATCTATTATCTTTAAGTAAGAAATTTCACTTCAAATTTTGGTCCGATATGTACCCTTTTTCCTTTACCAATAATCGTTCCTTCTACCTCTCAATTCATCCTAACCTTCCTTCTAATTCTTGGGTTCTTAGAGTTTTTTTTCACGCTTTATTGTTGTCTCATATTATTCGCCTACGTTTTAATTACACTTTATCGTTTCTTTTTAGTTTCCTCTCCTTATTGTCCTCTGCATCTTAATGAAACAGTTGTGTCTGTGATGTTAATCATATATTTCTTAAGTGCTCTTTCTGCGAAACGTTCTTCTCTTTATTCATTCTTTTTAAAATTAAAACTTTCTGTTCCCTATTGTGCTTCCTTTTTTTTTTTTTTTTTTTGGGCTTGGCCGACTTAGGGCAGCTACCCAGGACAATTGGACTAGATTAGAGATTAGATTTTGATCCGGTCAGAGATCGATGACAGGAAAGAGACAAGAATAGGAACCACATTGGATGACGGCAAAGCTAAGATATAGGAAGCACTATATGGAGTAGATAATTCAGCTTTAACAGCTGAACGTACAGCATATTACGCTCGGAGGAAAGACTGAAGCATTCAAACAGCACGTGGTCAGGATTACAAACGAAGGAACAGTCGCCAGAGTGCAAAGGACAATAAGGGGATGGGAAAAGAGCAAAACGATGCCGAGAGGAAGGGAGCAAAGTATGATTGAACCGCAGACGGCAGATGGCAATGATGAAAAAACGTTTAAGAGTAGGAAAATGATAGAACCAAGAACAAGAAGGAGGTCTAGGCTGAATAGAAAGGTAAAATGAGTTAGGATTGGAAAAGGAGCAAGGATACACATCCGACCAAAGTCTGACATGCATTCTTTTGGAGAGGGGAAGTATGTTGTGACCAGGAATCTTTTTAACAAAATGTGGAGAGTGTAGCGCTAAGCGTGCTAAGGAGTCCACCGTCTCGTTACCATCAATACCCGCATGACTTGGAACCCAAAGCAGGTCGATGGAAATGGAATGGGAAAGGGAAAGACTATAGATGAGAGAACGTATACGGAAAACAATAAAATCGAGGGAATATGAGGGAAAGGGAGAGGATATAGCCTGAAGAGCACTTTTGGAGTCTGAAATAATTAAGTATCTATCAGAAGATCGAGTTGAGGAAATAATTGTGCTTCCTATATCCTGTCATTTTCCCCTCAGTCTGTTGTCAATTGGTTTCTTTATTTTAGCTACTTCCGATCGAATTAAGTTCTAATTAGTTGACCTGGCTTTCTTTTGTTTTTGGGTAGAGTTCTCTGGTTGACAAATGCCCCTTTACAAAAAAAAAAAAATCTCACCATTAAAACATTATTAACAAAAGCGTAGTCTGGATAACCTGCCATTAAACCGATCATCCGCATCACGAGCCTACACAACTAAATACAACTATACGAGTTATTGCTGTTAAAGTATATTAATAAAGCACGGGAAAAAAAAGTAAATAAAAACATCAGATAGTTGACTAAACTTAAAAAAAGTTTTGTTAGCAGAGAGATTTTTTTATTTTATTTAATTCGTTGAAAATCGAATGTGGCGGATGAATTAAAATTTGACCAGTGTCTGCTGTTGCAATGTTTAAATCGGCCTCTGCAAATGGATGAATAAAGATGTGGTGAAACAAAAAAGAAAAATACGCTTCCGAGCATACTTATAGTCGATTATTGATTGATTAAATCGATAAACAGAGCAACAATGGTTGATATCGATGAATAACAAGGCTCGTGTTCCGAGAAGTCGTTTTGCATACGACACGTGCTTTAGCACGATAACAAAGTTCGATTGAAATTTATCAATTTTTTTTTCCATTACAACTTCATCGAAAACATACGCGATAAGCACATTTTAAAATTTCCCATCTTCTAAATTCACTCGTGTTTTTACTCTTTAGTTTCCCGTGAATACCCTGTGTATTTGATTGTGAATGTTATTTGCGTAATATCGATTTGTGAATTTTCCGAATATAAAGTTCTAACATGTATTCGCAATTAGAAATATCTGCCTCGATATGAAATCAACGCTACACGAGATGGATGCAATCAGCGGGATCTTTTCCGTTTTTCGGTGCCATGACCGTTCTCGATCTTAGGCTCATCTGATGGCAAGCTTGATTAATTCTTTGTAGGCACCCCTCTCCTTTGCTGTGCGGAACAGCTCTTCAACACTGCAACCTGTTCACGTTTGTAGGTTCTTGAACCAAGACAATCTTGTTCGTTCAGCTCTTCTTTTTCCTTCCACTTTTCCCACCAATATAATATTCTGTAGTAAAATCAGCGGGATACGGGGACAGAATTAAGCGAACACGAATCTATAAAAATCAGTGTCATTAGCGTTCAGAACATTACAATTCTTCGTTAAATGAAATTATAAATAGGTACATTTAACAATTATAAGAGAGATGCTTAAACTTAGATGGATCTGAAGATATTTTACAAAATAAATGTAATGCGGCCTTTTTTATCGTGCGAATAGAAATCGGTTTCAAACATTTTGCCTGGTCATGTGCTCACCCTCAGCGTAAAAATGTATGCAATATTTAAATGCGCTTGGCTTACGCCAAAAAAATATTAATTTTATGAGACTTTATCGCAGTATTAGCAAAACATCGAGATGATAAGCGAATAATAAGGAAATATATTTTTGGTAGTCTCCGAGTCGGGAGGTAGCCAAATGTTATTAAAACGGATTCCTTACAATGTGGCATTGCAGGCTAAATGAGATCGAAAGGGCGCCTTATCGGAAGAATAATTAATTCCAAATTGAACTGGAGAGACTTCGTTCCCTCATCGTTAGAAACAAATATTTATGGGATAACGAATTTCAAGCGCTAAGCAAATCTAGGGGTCCCCTCTCCCCAGTGCTCCCGGACGGAGTTATGACAATTCCGAAAACAACATGGTTAAGAGGAACATCATATTATACCTAGATAGTTATAGTCATAATGGTGAGACTGCGAATCGGTCATAATCAACCTGCGGTGTAGAGGACGTGATAGAACGTGACCTAGCAGTGTGAATACAACAAGGATGGTAAAAGCCGTATTTTCGATAACAGAGATCCTCAGAAAATGGCATACTCTACTAATCATAATAGTTTCGAACTTTGTTTCTGAGTGGATTAATACATAAATACATCAAATATAACAATATGCAAATATAGTTGTAATCATTTAAAAAGGGTGGACATAGGAGTGAGCTAACCACAGGGTAAAAGTCGGGCTACGAGAAAAGAAATATGGGTGTGATGATGTTAGCTTTAAGGATTTTAAGATGTTGATAATTCGTTTCGATAATTACTTGGAATGTGGTTTTGGTAACTTTTAGTTTTGTGAAGCAATCAAACGTTCTCATAATATACAGTTAAATATATTACCTTTCATTTTTATAGCAATGTAAATAAATATAAATATAAAATCCCAATAATGGAACGTATTCATTAATTTAGAAATTATAAACCGACCTGTCTCCTGTGATTTAGTGAAGATATTTCTGTTATTGTGGTTTTATTTTTTTTTTCAGTCCCATCTTTTTTCACTTGCTCACCATTCCCTGCGCATATTCCTTCCCTCTGTAAATGTAATGTTAACATTGTGACCAACAATGAATCTGAAAAATAATGTCGATGTTAAATAAGGAAATAAAATAAAGTGTGTTGTGAGTAGAAAATAATCGTTAGCTAGATGTATCAAAATGTTGTCGTTTGATGTTATAAAAATGAATTGCATTATCGAATACACGTAGCTCTCACTTGTTGCCAACTACTATGTTCATTACATCATCTAACGACCTTTTGCCGTTGTATACATAAGATTTGTCATATTTTGAATTTTAGTTAAACATTTATTTTTTAATTTTCATTTATCGTGTTTAACACGTGAACAGTTAACGCACTACTGTCTCCTACCATTTTAACAGCTGACTATTATTTCTTATCATTTTATAATATAAGTTACAGATGAAATTCCAGCCTTGGCATTATTATGTTTCTATTTTAATACACTTTTCGCGTATTCGAGATGTTTCAACGCTCACTATTATAGCTAGTGGGCCAGCCGACCATTATTTCGTAATTATATAAATTAAAATCAACGATGATCATATTTGTGATTAAAATATATCGTTACCTATTGGACACTATTAGCCCTCATTTCAGCCATAGTTGCTAAAATTCGTTGCTTATGCGTAACGGTGCTTAGGTCTGCCTATTTTTCTATTAGTTGGGCACGTATACAAATTTGCAAGTATAAATTACTTAGAAATCACTTCGAATTAATTTGATAATTTATCGCAATAAATTAAACACATTTTACAAACAGAAGTGAAACTGAAAAATAAGTTTAACAGATTTTTCAAACTGTTAACAAAGAAACTATTTTTATTCCACTATATTTTTATTGTAAGTACAAAAACAAGTTGAAAATATGACCGCTAAAGAAAACACAGGTAGGCAAAGGATCCTTTTATAGAGTCATACTTAATTGCTGAGCGTCGGCGACTACCTATTTGTACATCTCAGCTGTACAGACATAAGTATTAGTGTCCATAGCAATTGTTATATGCAGTACGAATGTGTACACGCGCAAGACTACATTCGGAACTGATAGTGATCGTTTGATTTTACAAAAGTGCAGTCAGTCCCGCGTGCGTGTCTGCTGTGTATTGACCTAGCGCGCATATGATGAAATGCATGTTTGCCATTGCCTTCCACGTGATTATTAGCGATTATTTTAATTTTAATTCCTGTAATAAGAAGTTCTGTCGTCGCTCGGGATCGAACCCGTGACCTCTGTAACGGAAGTCAAGCGCTCTAGCAACCAGGCTATCGCGACGACGCTTTTAACTCCTTAGGCTTATTCCGTTCGAACTGACACTAGGAGACAGAATAGGGAGGACTGGTTGATCTATATTCGCGGAACTTCTCATTAGAGTTAACTACATCGTGCAACCTCTGTCGTTAACTGTTCTACCTTCCGGCTTTATAAAAACCTCCTTCAATAGGCTATTTTATTACAACTATTTGAGGACTGTGCATGGTCCGTTCTAAACTGCGTGTTAATTTTCTTGATGTCGATTAGTCCTGTTCGATATACCTCATTCGTAATAATAATTTTAGAGAAGACGTTGAACGTTTAGAGTTTAATTATACCCGATCATTTGGCAAAGATATAGATTCGTCCTTCTCTTCAATTGATGTCTAATAATAATTTGCACCGTACCGTGTATATGTGTTGCTCTGTTCTAATGACTGAACTTTGGTTGTTCTGTTTCAGTTTTTAAGTTGTAATCGGCTTGCTATTTAGTCTTTTTCTTTTCTTACATTTTTTTATACCTTTTTTTTTTTTTTGTTTATTTTACCGTTTGCTTATTTGTATTCTTTTTTCAATAGTAAAAGTTTATTTTGCGATGTGAATAATTTTAAATTGATATAGAATAGCGTAGTGAAGTTAGCTAAATAGTTGTTTTTTTGTAGACCAAAAAAA
The DNA here is from genome assembly GCA_039619475.1 of Icerya purchasi. NCBI lineage: Eukaryota > Metazoa > Arthropoda > Insecta > Hemiptera > Monophlebidae > Icerya > Icerya purchasi. The sequence goes on along the minus strand of CM077115.1, from coordinate 72,560,051 downwards.
AACAAACAAAAATAAATTTTTTGCAATATATATATATATATATACATTACTATTATCATACTAGGTTCAATTCTCGTCCAACATTCCACGAATTTTAATTCTTAGGCCGGCCCCCATTAGAAAAAATGTCCCAAAATATGTACTAATTTTATGCAATGAAAGTTAAATGTTAAATGAAACAATGTATCGCGCCGGTAAGAATGACGTTGTAAATTTTGATAATTTTATACAAAGTACAGAAGAGAAAGAGAAAATGTAATCAAGAGAAGCCAAAGGGCAGAGCCTCTTGTGAGGCCAAAATGGCCGAGTTTATATATAATATTTTGGTTTTGCTTTTCTTTTAATCCCTAAGTGCTTTTTAGATTTTTTATGTCGAGTCCATTCAGTATATAAAACATCTTTATTACACTCATTACAATGATTATATTTTTTACAGTATTTTTGTTTCTCTTTTCTCATATATATACATACATATATATATACATACATATATATATATATATATACATACATATATATATATATATATATATATATATATATATATATATATATATATATATTAATTACAACGTAATTCTTAGGCTACCCCCCATTCGAAAAAATGTCCCAATTTTATGTAACGTTTGTTATATTTTGTAGGATTTTTGTTATTGTTATTTAAAAAATGTCACAATTTTATGTAATGAAATATGTAACGAAAAATCTAACGAAAAAATGTTTTAATTTTGTATAACGGAAGGTAAATGTTAGAATAGGATTTTTGTGGTTATGTTATTTTTTGTGTGTGTTGATGCCAGTAAGAATTACGTTGTAAATTTTGATCATTTTATACAAAGTATAGAAGAGAAAGAGACAGGAATGAAAGCAGGAGGGGTCAAGGGGCACAGCCCCTTGCTAGGCCAAAGTGGCCGAGTTTTATATATATATATATATATATATATAAATATGTGTACTGAGGGATGGTTAATTTTTTTTTAAAACATTTGACTGCGCATATACATTGCATCAAAGCGCATTGATTAACGTTAGACTAGACGCTTGAACAAAGCATTTACTGAACGTGTTAAATGAATAAAAAGTATTTAAGGTTTAACAAACATTCAAACACAATTTTAAAACAAAAAAAATCTTTAATTTTTTTCATACTGTAACATTTTAAAATTAAGAATATATCATTGTATTTATACATTACTTTTCACTATTTAGTATATCCGATTCGTTTAATTTTATAAAAACAATAGTTTGCTTACCGTCTACTTAACACAAGCAACTTTTAGCTTTTAATTTCAAATATTCCTTTCGTTTGTTTTAATTATTTATACTCCTTTTATTTGCATAACCATCAGTTATACATTTAGGAAAATGTACAAATTAAACTGTAGAAATACCTTACAAGTAAACATATGTTAAATATGTATATTTATTTATTTCGGCGGAGTACTGGAAAACTTCCTGTCTCTTAAGTATGTAAAATTGCTATTTTTATAATGTAAACACAACTAACTTTCATAGCAATTACTTAGTGGCCCTTCAGTTAAGACTTGAATCGTCATTTTTACGCTATTTCTTTTATATGTTTATTTTAGCGGTTTTAATAAAACTGTATGACTTTCTACATTCAGCATACCTCGGCTGATAAATTATTTGTATCGCTGTTAACGGTAGCGCGTGGAACGCGGGGGTAGAATCTGTTCTACAAGCATTTTTGTTTCGCTGTTGTATTCAGAGCACTGCCATATATGTAACAATACTCGAGTGAAACACTGCGTCCTTCTCATTGTCATCAATAATTCCTAATCTATTTAAATGAAGTTCGATGATGATCCATCCTGATCGTCACCATATGGTCATCGAAATACCAAGGTTATCTCTCTATACACTATTTGATAGTATGTTTTTCGTTTTTGGAGGTCAATTTCTTTATGCATTATTTCCTATTTCTTGTTCATCTGTTGTTTGTTTTTTTTTTCTCGTATCTATTCATCCCAGTTTAATTTAATTCATTGTTTACCCTTCCTAGTTTGCTAGTTCATCTATCACTTAATTCTTATATGTGCCAATATGGCTCGGGATCCGCTTAAATTTCACTATAATATCTTGTAATTATAACCTGTATACCAATCTAATCTTGCATTCTGCATTATACATCCACTTCAGATTCATTTTACTCAGTTTAAACACTTGGCGAATCTGACAAAATAAGAACACGTTTGTTTTCACAACAATCGCCATAAGCGCACCTGTGAGAGGATGTAGCTTATCCTCGATACCTTTTTTTTTTTTTTTTTTTTTTACTCTCACATTATAGAAATGTATATCTTCTAACTGCTATCTCAGTGAACTTTATATTTCGTAATCTATTCTTTATTATCTCTTTAAATTGCCCCTTATTAACATCATGCTGTTCATTAATTGTTCAAACTTTTTTTCCATCTCGATATCTAGCAGTATCCAAATTTCATTCCAGTCCATTCTGAATATTTGTTCCTTAGTATTAGCTATTATTTTTAGCTGTGATTAATTCTGATAACTAAGAACAAAAAGGATGATTTCCTATTATTTCAATATTTATTACGTATAATGTTACAGGCATATCGTATCTTTTGATTAACCAACCGGGTTTGTTCTTTTAGTTTTTTTTTAAAAAAAAATTGTCCGAGATATATTTTATTCGCAATTCTATTGTTTACTCTACCGATGTGTTGTTGCGGATGTTGCGGACGTCATTGCTCCGTGATATATATTTTCATTGGTTTGCTCTGAACAACGGTTTGTACTTTTTAAAACTACTTTTACTAAAGTTAAGCGACGCTATATGTAATCTACATGAGATCTTATCAAGTCTCTTAAGGTTGTATGCTTCCACTTTATCCCTAATATTTCTCGAAGAACGTTTATCCTTTTTTCACATTTAATCCGTATATACATAATTGACTTTTTCCAGTCAACTCCGTGTCACATTAAAAGTGGCGCCCGAATACACTTACAGGAACGTATCGATTTATCGCTCATTTTAATTAATATTAAGTTTCTTTTTCTGGTAAATATCAGTTCTTGCATTTCTTCAATATTTATGTTCGGCGATAAATTGCGCATTATGCTACTCCGAGCATCGGCTATTTTTCTAATAACACGTTGCAGAAACACATATTACTAAATCATCGGCATATTATACTAGTCGAACGTCTTGGTTTGTATACGTTCTAGTGTGCATAAATTGTGAATAATATTGAGCTTAATCTATGGTATTCCCTTAACCGGTGGAACTATGTAATATATTTTATGGTGTTCTATTTTGCAATAAGTTTTCTATTGTTACAATAAACCCGGTTGAATGTTTCACAATTCGGGTTAACTGTGTTGCATTAAAATTAATAAATCAACATTGTCATACAACACGGATTTGGTATCTATGAAAACAGCAATTGTATACCAATTACCAGAGTTAATATTTCAAGATGTAAAAAGTAAATATAGTTATGTATTGTCCTGGCTCCTTTTCTGAAACCATAATGAGTTTTTGGGAATTTATTATTCTTAAATAACCGCCATGTAATTCTTTCTTTTAATATATTTTCTTTGTCTTGCCAGTAATAGTCCATGACGAGCAGTTGTAAAAAATTTACTGTCAGTTCTTTGCCTTCCGCTGAGTCTTATCGCCCACTGTGCTATGCCATGCTTTCTGATAGTGTGCTTCAAAATTCCGTCTCAATGTGACGTGGCAATTATCCCACAGTGTTTACTTATTTATGATGTCATCGCATTATTCAAAGTTGACAGACCGCGTAGTTTTTTTATGCAATGTTGCCGACGGCGACATGCCGCTTTGACACAAAACGTGTTTCGGTTCGGAGTGGCAGACCGGCGGTCATATTTCACTTCGTATTGCGTTTTCACGAAATTACTAAATTATTTTTTTTACGTTTTCTGAAAATTAATGAAAAAAAATGGTAAGGCTGTGTTGTTGTGCAAGTCGGTTCGATATGATGTGATAAAAGTTTTGCCAAATTCTGGCCATTACGAAAATGAATTTATTCGATCCCCCGGGAAGGGTAATCCGATACTAGGTTAGTGTATAGCTTTCTTACTCATATAGCGGGGCTCCCTCTTAGTCATTGTTCTGTGTCTAATTTGATAAATATCAGCAATTTTGTACCCGCTTGCAACAAGTAAACTTCTGTGCAAATACGTGGAATTAATATTATTCCAGAGAGGCATAGTCTTAATAATAATATTCGACAATGTGAAATAGTAATAATTTCTTTAGAAGTGTAAATAACATCGGGCAGCTAGACACGCATTCGCCAAACTTTGTTCCTTTTCGCTTTCAAGATAATAAGATTTGTTCCGATTGCCCTTTTAAAGATATAACACATTTTGTGTTCTTTTGAGGTTAAAAAGGCACATTTTCAAAAAAGGGCGAATGATTTCATTGGAAAGCTGAGGAAAAAATACATCGAAAACGTGTTGTTGTTATTTTTTGTGTATGATTCCTGGTAGCGTAATTGTCAGTTGAAAAGTAAGCATTTTGGTGCTTGAGCGACACGCTGGGACATTTGACGTGAAATGCCTCATATATATATATATATATATATATATATATATATATATATATATATTCTTACTAATATTATAAATGCGAAAGTAACTCTGTCTGTCTGTCTGTTACCTTTTCACGCTTAAACCGCTGAACCGATTTAGATGAAATTTTGTATGGAGATAGTTTGAGGTCAAGGAAAGAACATAGGATAGTTTTTATTCTGGAAATATTATATTAATTTTATTATTTCTTACGTATTCGTTCGTTAGTCGATGTTATTTTATTCAGCCAGATGTTTTTGTTCGGAAATTCTAAGAAACATCAGAACGCCAGAAATCGCAGTTTCGTTATGTAAACAAAATTACTAGCTAGCTTTTATTAACGTGTTGTTCATCTTCGATAGTCGCCATTCGTTCGTCCGTTTGTAGCTTTTACCCGCGACGACGTTGTCCGCAGAAAATTATTATTTCAAGCAAGCTGTTTCGACGTCAATATAAATATAAATGAAAGAGGTTTTATTATTAAATCATAACGATAGTTATATAGGTACTTAGTGAGTAGGCCGGAGATTTCCTTAAAACATTTACATAAACGTATTATATTTTGATTTAAAAAAAAAAATTCTTATTATTTTTACTGTCAATATGCCTCGCAGGCGTAAATCTGATCTAGCGCGTAACTCTAACAGAGCTCGAGCTGCGAAAGTAGCTAGAACTGAGGAATCTCAAGAGCAGACACAGACCAGACAGATTTTAGATGCCGAGCGTCACTCCTCTCAAAAGGTTTCAGAGACCTTAGAACAGACTCAGGCACGGCAAGCTTTAGACGCTGAGTGTCACGCCTCTCAAAGGGCTGCCGAGATTATAAATGCGAAAGTAACTCTGTGCGTTTGTCTGTCTGTCTATCTGTTACCTTTTCACGCTTAAACCGCTTAACTGATTTTTTTACGACAAAGCTTTTCATTGTAATATAAAGGCCATCCATTTGAGATATATATATATATTTAATAGTAAATGAATATACACTGGCAGGACAACGTCTGAAAAACTTTGTTTACAAAAATGTGTTGAATTAAAAAATTTTACTACTGTAATTGTAAATAAACAAAAATAATTACATAAAAGTAAATAATAAAAAAAATATATAGAAGTAAATACCTAATAAAAAAAAAACAAACCTATAGTTATAATTTAATAATAAAATCTCTTCCATTTATATTTGTTTTCACGTCGAAACAGCTTACTTGAAATAATAATTCTCCGCGGACAACGTCACGGGTTAAAAGCTAGTATGTATATATATATATATGTATATATATATTTTTTTTGGTATCGAAAATTCTACCCATTGTCTATATGATATTTAGTTTTGTTTACATTAATAATTCATATAATTATTAGTGAATTCAAAATAATATAATTGAATTAAATTAAAGAAAATTTATTTATTCTATAAAACTGATAATTTTGTCACTTCTGAAAAGAGGGCCCCTAATATTTCCGTAGCCCCAGGCCTATCATAATCCGGGCTTGGGTGTCAGGCGTATTTATCGGCAAACTCCAATAACGAATTATCATCAACTCTATAGTGGTATTAAAGTTTTTACGTAGCTTCGCCATGCGTTGTTAACACTTCAGGAATTTCAAGGAACCTTACGACCTCCGCTCTTCTGTATCAGTTGCCGTCGATATTCGCTTCGTTCCGAGCAATACAGATTCGGCCTGCATAGTTAGTTTTATCATTTGGACACATCTCTCATTCTCTATATACCTGCTGGCTGCGCAGCCGACTATCGTACATCAAGGCCGGTTTATTGTGAAGGAAAATGAAAGCAGCGCAAAATATCACCGCATCAAAACCATAAGAATATTTGCAAGTTCAACATTACGAACAATTCTTATTTACTAAACTAACGTGGTACCTAAGCCAGTAAACGAAAATACATTCAATCACCATCACGGCCTCTTCTCCCTCTTCAATTTTTATTCGTCTTCTCTCTCTTTTCCTTCGCGAAGAGAATTTATTCAGAGCGCTCCGATGTTACTAAACATATTCCTCACTTCTTTCCTTTTCTTCTCTTAGGGACTAACGTGCTCGTTCCGTTACAGTTCGCTTACCCTAATCTTATATGACAACTCCGAGAAAAGCCAATAAAACAGAGTCAACCGGCTAGACGAAATTTAGCGACGTCCACTTCATCTATAGAATCGCACACAGATGTTTCTTCTGAAATGCAACGTACTAATAAGTATAATAATACCTAATTTAGTACTAATTCTTTTGTGTATACTTAGTTGTCATCTTCGCTAAAATTGATTGATAATTAATATTTCGAAATACATACATGAGCGACGCCAGTGGGTGGGCAGAGGGTAGCTGCCCCCCTCCTGGAGTTTTGAAACTTTTTAATCAATTGACCATGATGAGTATTCATTGGCGCGTAATCATGAACAATTTGCCAGAAAACCACGAAAATTCTGTTTTAATTAAGATTTTATTCTTGTTTAATGAAAAATATTAAGCCTTTACAAATTATAAATTTTATTTTTCCCCTTAACTCATATCCTCTTTCTATCATATCCCCCCCCCCCGGCCCATCACCTGGCGGCGCCCTTGAATACGTATATAATTTACTGTAATTATACGCACTTTAGCTTATATGATTTTTACAGCTTTGTTTTTTTGCCTCTGTTCCTTCCTTGCTTATTTTTTCTCCCTCCTTTCATTCTTCCTTTTTGTTTCATCTAGTTGATTTTATTTTTCTCTCTCCTAACTGCAATCAATTTTTTTTACCGAATTCGTTATATTTTCATAAATTTAGTAATGCGAGAAGACTGCATTTGTTTACTAAAATGAGAATGCTCGTAGTGTGAGGGGAAAGTGATCCAGCCCGTAATTGCTCCCTTGGTGATATTGATATTTGAATGCTACAAATACTCGGCTGTCTTCCTCGTCACATTTTTCTAATCAAGGTTACACGTGCTGCATAACGGAACAGATGATTACGGCAGCAGTTCTAGACACTATTTTTATTAAAAAATTCTTTGATACACGACCCCGCCTCTGTGTAAAGAGAATTATAATCTCCTTACATTGTCCCTTTAATGCTCAACTTGATGATATGCAAACTTTATCAATTTTGTATAAATAATCCTCCAGATTCGTCATGTATCGTTTTTTGCCGTGATTTTAATGGTCTTTTTAATTTGGAGGAGGGTGCAATTTCGTTAACCACACTAGCTAATAAATAATACTAACTTAATCACGGTACGTACATAACCACTTTTACTCCCCTAGTAGATCCACTGTCTCTTCTAAACTTATTTTCTTCCATTGTAAGCGGTTGGTTCTATAATTTTCATTAAAGTAGCGACTTCATCAATCTAATGATGTCTAATGATATCCTTGTGCTGTTACTCTACCTCAATTATAATCATAGATTTCAATGAGTTTTCTCGCCACCTGCTCCAGAAAATCAAGTTTTTCAACGAGTGCTTTTAAATTTCTTTACCTTTTTTGGAACGAAGTTCTCTTAGGCGGCTAGTCGGCAGGTGGCAGAAATGGAGAACTAACGAAAAAGTCCGTTATGCGTCCTCCAAACGACCTTCACTCTCGTTTTCTTTCACTCTGTCCTTTTCTATTATATACGTGTGTGTGTGTGCGCGCATTCGTGCGAGTATCGAGATTTGAGCAGCAAGTATTGCGCGCGGTCAGCTGTATAAGCTCAATTTTAAACACGTGTACATTTTATTGAATTTGAAAATTGGCGCGGTTTTTTTGTGCGACGTTTCTTAAACGAGTCTGATGATTTATTTACTGTTTTCGTTTTAATTAATTCATACGGGATTCGTATTTTTTCTTTTTGTTGTTTTTGTTTTAATTCACACGGGATTTATATATTGTGTGTCATTTTTTTTTTTAAAGTATACTTTATGAATAATGACTTTATACTTGTATATCTACCAAAAAGTGGTGAAAGGAACTTCGTTCCTACCGGGTGTCTAGACACCACTTCTCTTTTCTTTTCTTTAATTTTTTATTTTAATTCTACCTTTCTTAATGATTATTCGAAGATGTTTTTTTTTTTTTTTTTTTTTTTTTTCATATATATAATGTTTAATATTCAAACGTGATAGTGTTTTTAGTGTTTTCAAATTACCTTTTTTAAAACTTGGTGCTCAAGTTTTATCCGAACAACTTTTGTATTCCGTTCGTTAAATATTTCAAGATTATTATGAAAAATTCAAATCCGTTAAGAAATTCCGCTTCATTTTTATTTGAATTCCGATAGCGCCAACTATCACATCATCTCTGCATTACGAATAAATTATGTACGTCTTCTTGACATAACGTTGGAATGTAGAAATACTCTGAAGTTTTTATAACTATTTCTTTTTTCCCCCTCCCTGCTCATTTATTTATTAAAGTGGAAGCTATCATAATGAATATATTAAAATAGGATACATTATTTTCCTTTTCTTTTTTTTCTTTTTTTCTTAGGCTAACCGCAGAACATGGAAAATTAATTTACTTCAAAGATTTTCTACCGCTTAAGACCACAGAAAGTGCTGATGGTTTTTTGTTCTCCGTTAATTATGGAATGTGTGCTGCGGGAATTGTCATCACCTTTACTGATAGTTTCCTATTTAAACAAAGCCCAGCGAGGGGGAAAGATGAGATCAGGAATGGTACAAGAAATTAATTTTTATTTCGAATTTTGTCTTCGGTATATAAGGTAGAGGACCCCTTTCTGGACGAGCACTGTGAGATTATAATGATTGCACACAATCAATAATTAACTTATTACATACGGCTAGTAGTTAATCAGAGCACATTTGACTACTATTAACCCTGCAGGTTTTCATGTTGTTAATGCAACCCGCATGGCAACTGCTCGACTTTACCCCACATCTAACGTTTATATATTAAATGTTTAAATATACTTTTACTAGCTGTGAAAGTTACAAGTATGCGATCGTGTCTCATTCCGGAGCTGTCAGAAAATGTGAAAAAAAAAGTCTTTAACTTTGGTAGGTTTGTTCACTGGGACATCGGCCGGAGAACAGAGAAAAAGAGGGCAAGAAGACTTAGCTCTTTACTACACCGATCAGAGATAGCCGACAAAAAAGAATCAAGAGTTTGGATAACATAAGGAGAAGGAGGGGAGTGAATGAAACTCGGTACGGAGTGGGAATAAAAGAAGTTTGTTCAGTTGAAAGTAACGAGCAATTCAGGGCCACATTTACGCATAAGCTATAAATGCTGCAGCCGATGAGCCCACACCACAAAAAAAAAAAAAAAAATTCAAATATTTTAATTTTGAATAGATTAAAATAAAAATGTCTTTCTTTTAATACTGTGGCGAGGGCCCTCTTGTAATCATAAAATACGTCGCCTCAGTTATATTTTGTGTGGGCTATTTCGGCTGAACTGTTCAGTGGACAGCTGATATGAGTTGAGTCAGCATTCAGGAATCTCGATCGCTAGGGGTGTGGGAAGGCGGAAGGTTTTGATGAGTCGAACGCTGTTAAAAAATGGGACGTTCATGGCTCTGTTTTTCACCTAGCAATGGACATGTCTATTGCTATATATGCAAACTTTTCTAACATGCTCACGATTTACACATGGTAGTTATTGTGTTTGGAAAAATGTTGTTATACGTCTGGTTGAACACGAAACATCTAAAAACCACCTGAATGCTGCCATTGATTTTTCAGGACGATCTAAAGAAGTGGGGTGTATTGATGAAGAGCTGACACGGAAAGCAGAAGATGTAGCAAAATACTGGCGAGAAGTTCTCAGGAGGTTGATTAGTGTGATAGTTTTTATCAGCGAAAGAGGTCTAGCATTTAGAGGGAAAAATCAGACACTTGGGTCACCAAGAAACGGTAAAACTACCTAGGACTACTGGAGCTTATAGTGCAATATAACGAATTTTTAAGCAATAAGTGGTTACACCAAGTACCTATCATTGATAATTTGCGACGAAGTTGTGCATCTAATTGGAAAAAGAGTTTTCAATGAAGTTATCTCTCGAATCAAGAAGTCAAAGTATTATTCAACATCAGTAGACTCAACAACAAATGAAGGTCACGTTGATCAGCTTACTGTTATATTCAGATGTTTAGAGGAACGCATACGTCCCTGTTGAAAAATTTGTAACATTCATGTCAAACCAGGGGTACAAAGCTAAAGAGATATGTTTCAAGGTTTGAACAAGTTTTTGAAAGAGAATAACATAGACATTAAAAACTGCCGTGGTCAGTCTTATGATAACGCTTCTGCAATGAGAGCGAAGTACAATGGCCGTCAAGCGCCGATACTGGAAGAAAATAATTTAGCAGAATGGGTACCTTGCGCTGGGCACTCACTCAATCTTGTAGTGCAGGCTGCAGCCGAGTGCTATCTCAGTGCTTTAAGATTTTTTGACTTTTTGGAAGAACTTTATGTATATTTTACAGCCTCAACTAATAGATATAAAGTTCTAAAACCGATTGCTTGAAAAAAAAACAGAAACTGACAAACGTATTCTCGTACCAAAAAGGACAACAACAACACGTTGGTCATGCCGAGCAGGTGCTACTAAAGCCCTCTTGCGAGGCTATAAGGAAATAAAAAATGCACATTTTGAAATTTCAGAGGACAAAGAAGATTTAGGAACATAACGTGCTACTGTTCTAAGTTTGCATAACAAAATGTCAATGATGGAAACGAGGACACAATATTTTGGAATGATATGTTGGAGCAAGTAAACAAAACTAGTGAAACTCTGTAGAACCCTAGATTGGACGTGAACACAGCTCTGCCTCAGCACTGACATCGCTAACAATCTTCATAGGAACAAAACAGGATAGCTTTAATGAATACGAGGTCGAAGCTTCTGAGTTGGCTGATTGCACTGCGTATGAAACACAGCGCAAGCGCGAAAGAAACGTGCGTTTGGCACTTCTTGACTGTGTCCAAACCCCAGAAGTTGAGCTCACCCCATCAGAAAAATTTCGAACCCACAATTTCCTTCCTGTAATAGATCAATTTGAATCTTCATTGCGGCAGAGGTTTGAGGCATACAAACTAGTTGATACCCGTTTTGGGTTGCTCAACAAGTTGGATACGTTTACCAATGAAGAGGTAATTGCAGCAGTTCAAAACTTAGTAGAAACATATAACAATCACTTAGACGATCAATTGGGAAATGAACTGATTCAGTTCAAGGCTTTTTACCAGAAGTTTCAAGAAGATGATGAGAGAAATGAAAAAGAAATTAGTCCGGAGAGGTGGATGTATAAACTCCTCCTAGAAAATAACGTCAAAGATTGTTTTCCTAATATCGAGGTCACTCTAAGAATGTAATTGTCACTTATGGTCACAAACAGCAATGGAGAAAGGACATTTTCAAAATTGAAGTTGATATTAAAAACAGGCTTCGAACCTCCATGTTAGAAGACAGGCTCAACGTTTTGGTTTCGCTTAGTACTGAACTTGATATTTTAAGACAACTAAGTTATAAAGATCTTATAAGTAGCTTCGTTAGTTTGAAGTGTAGGCGTAAACTAATTAGTGATTGAGGCATTTCCAAGTTATATGTAGTATATAGCAGTAAATGTACACACAGCTGTTTTAAAAAATGTTAGTAAATGAGGTTTGAAATAACGTATAAGTCTATTGTACTACATTTTTTAACATTTTATTTCAAATAATTTAACATTTCATCTTTCCTTTTAAGTCTGATTGTTTAGGAAAGTGCTATATTTGAATTAAATATAAGTAAAATTTGCAATTTGTTGCATTCCATTTTTATATATTTTGCATTTGCCTAACATGTTTACTTCAAATTATAATATGTTATTTTTAAAATTGAAATACTTTTTTTGCATAATTGGCAACATAGAATGACATCGACATTAATCTTAACTTTATGTTCTTTTTCTAATATAATTGGCCATAGCAATGTTAATGTCGACGAATACCTTAATGATTTTCGATTCTTTTCATTTTTATCTGATCAATTTATTAAATCCTAAATATCGCGTAGTAAAATTTTCTACAATCAACTTTAAATGATTTTTTTTTTAGGTTTTCACTTAGAAAATTGCTCTAAAATACGATTTTTGCATGTAAATTTTCAAAATATTTTTGGAGGGGGGCCCCCGGGCCCTCCATTTTACTAAAAGGTATTTCATACCCACCGATAGGGCCCGCGCCACAGGTTCTGCCTAGGGGCGTATAGACACTAAATTCGGCCCTGGAGCAATTAAACATAAAATGGCGTCTACCGAGGTACGATTAGCGATTACTGGGTCGTCAGCATCCTTCTATCGCCCGTACCGGTAAAAATTTATTAAAATTACAGGCGAAACGTATTTGTAATTTATTAAAAGCACTTATCAAATGAACCGGTATTTCCGATAATTCGTAAAATTCGTATTTCATTAAGATTATCAGCGATGATAATGCCAAATTATCTGGTATCTTATACTCGAGAATATCTTTGATAATTTTCTTTTTCCGTTATCGCGGAAGTTGTTTTCACAAGAAGATCAAAAAGAGAATTTTGAACTCGGCGTATTAAAATTTTCTTTATTCTCTGTTATTAAAGAAAAAAAAAGTTTTTTTTTTTTTTTTTTTTTTGGGCGCATCAACTATGGACCATTGCCCAGACACAATGGGAAGAAGAGACAACTAACTAGAACCTAATTCGGTTGGAGACAGCTGAAATAAAGGAACCAAGGACAAGAACAACAGACTGGGAAGGAAGGGACAAGATGTAAGACGCACAGTAAGGAGTGGGAAGCCCCAGCTTTATAAGGTGAAGATAGAAAAGAGAGCGCTCCGCAGAAAGAGCAGAGCACTCGAAGAAAATGTGATCAGCATCACAGACAACTGCTTCATCTGGATGCAACGGACAATGAGGAGAGGGAAGCAAAGAGAAACGATAGCGTGAAGAGGGCAGCTGTGTATGATTAAAGCGCAGGCGGACAATAGAGGAAATTATAAATCGTGGAAGAGAGGGAAACTCCGAGAACCATGGATGAGAAGGAAGTGTAGGTTGGATTGAAAGGTAGAAGGAACGATTGTTGGAAAAAGAAGAAGGGTACACATCCGACCAAAATCTGAAGTGAAGCTTCTTAATTAGGGGTAATAGATTAACAGCCGGGATTTTTTTAAAATAGAGGCGAGAACGGACAGCAACCTGAGCCAAAGCATCCGCCATTTCATTACCCTCGATGCCTCTGTGACCAGGAACCCACAGTAAGTCAATGTGTACAGAGTGATGGAAAGAAAGATTATAAATAAGAGATCGTATACGAAGAATGAATGAAGAAGTCAGAAGAGGGAGGAGGAAGCGGTGAACTGATAGCGTGGAGAGCATCCATGGAGTCAGAAATGATTAGATAGTCGGAGGACGTACGATTGCACGAGATATGTATGATCGCACGAAGGATAGCCATCAATTCGGCCGTAAAAATAGAACAGAAAGATGGGAGGCGAAAGGATTCGGAGAAATTAGAGTCGGGAAGAATAAAAGACGATCCGACCCCACCGGGTCCTCTAGAGCCATCAGTAAAAAAGTTTCCCCACACGGAATTGAAAATTTCGTCCTGTTGATTTTCAAAGCCGCTATGAAGAGTATAGCTAGATAAGTATGTAAAATGCCCCTTCCCCCGTAGATTTGACTGAAATTTGGCCCATACGTTTCCCGTGCCAAAAAATTACGATCCTGAAAGTTTTGAATCTTGCAGTTCAAATTTCAGTCTCTAATCTCGAAAAAATGTGTTTTTCAGTTTTTTTAAACCATATCTTTGCGAATTACGAACGGATTTAAAAAAACTCAAGTCGAGGTTAAAGAAAATTACGAGGCATACTTAACTTAGTCATTCATGGAGCCTCGCGCGAGACAAAAGCAACCTAAAAAGTCAATTGAAAATTTCAAACTCGCTTGAAAATTAACGCTATGACGGAATTTGATATTGAAGCTCATAAAAGCATTTTATCAGATAAAAATTATTACTATGAATTTTTTCAGATCTTTCGGAAAAGTGGTCGAAATTACAAAAAACTGAAATTTTCAGCGATTTTCGATGTTTCAAGGACTTTAATGAACACCAAACGCAATTTTAGTCTCGAAAATATGTTCAGCGACCCAAAAAAAAAACCCTCTAGTATACATACTTAGTTTAATTTGTGTCACAGTATGCGGGTCAAAAACACAAAGTTAACTCCGAAAAGACCCATTTGGCGGCCTAAAACAACAAAAATATACATTTTTTGACCTATTGTAGGACTTCATTTTGTGCTAATAAGCAATTTTAATCCTAAAAATGAATTCTAGTATACTTACATACTTCAGTTTGTTACGGTATATGGCTGAAATTCATTAAATCAACACCGAAAAGACAAATTTAAAGGCTTGCAGAAACCCAGATATTTATTTTTTAATGTATTTCGCACGGGTTTTTTGTACTGAGCTTCGAAATAAATATTTACGTAAAGCTACCCATCCTCTACCTTAGTTTGCCCGATATACATATACATATATATAATTAACCTTAAAATCATATTTAGCTATAAAATGGCTCCTATGTGCTGAATTTCGTCGGTTTAGCCATATGATAGCTTAACAATGCGAAGACTTACATATAAAAAATAAACTTATCTAAACATTTTATAAAATAATAGACTGTGTTTGTTCAAAAATTATATTATTATAAAACTAAAATTATTTCATTGTACATATTTCAGAATACCTATCGTAACAGTTTTTAGTGTACGTTTACAAAGATTTGAATCTAATTAAAATTCATGTAAACACTAGCATTTATTTGTTATCATCGGAAAATTTGTTTACGAATATTTTAATCTTCATTACTATCTTGGTTTTAGTTTTTCAACTTGAAACAGTTTTGCCGATATTTCTGCGGATCTTATTGTTTTAGATAAGTAATCGTATAAGTAATATATTATAGCTGCCACACGAGAACAGCATTCAATTGTACAAAGTCCATTTGCAAAGTCACAAGTATAGTACGAAATACCACCATAGTCGATACTATCTGGTCTGTAATCGATGTAACAGATGTAATTTTTCTATTGATGTGCCGCGATCTAACCTTGACGTTTAATTATGGTTAGCTTCTTGTGACATATTTCAAATGCAAATGGTTACTTTCATCCGATAATTCTGCTAAATATGAAGTTGATTGCAAGTATTGGTAAGTTCCGTTAAAAAAAGATATTTTCAGATCGTATCCTGTTATTCGTGGAAAATCTTATAATTCATCTGATGTAAATTATTGAAAGGATAATTTTTTTGTACTCCATCATTTTGTTTTTATTTCTGTCGCCAAAGTGTTTTCTACATTTTCTCTAGATTGCATTTGAGTAACAATTTCCACGCGATTTTTTTGAATAAAATTTTTAATTTGTTTTCCAAAAGTATCGTGTAAATAATTCGCAATTTGACCAGATTCTTTGGCTCTAAGAAGAAGTTTATTATCTATTTCCTTTAGGAGGTGACACTTTTGTCCAATCACATTCCCTGTGAACAACTTCGACTGGTCATCGAACTTTTGTCACAAGCCGAAAGTCATATTCGTAATTCTTTGACTGTTAATTGCAAGCGTTTTTCTTTCAAAGCCGGCATTAAAATCAATTATTTTTGCTTTTCTAAATAATTCTTTACATCCCGAAATCTTCGATCTTTAAAAAAAAATATTTACACTTTCTTCTTTTGATAATGCTGATTTTAAAATTTCAGTATCATTAACATTATCTTCAAATAGATCAGGTTCATCGACTACATAACTATCGGTTGTAAAGATGGTAAAAGGTTTACATAGTGGTACCTTTTTTTGACCAGAATATCCTTTGCTATTCATTATTACTACTTTTCTGGTGACGTAAATGAGAACCGTCGCATATTAATACTAACTGATCGCCTTTCTATATTAAATAATTCTTTAGAACCAGGTGAAGTGTGATTTTTTATTAAATCATCCGGAGACATAGTGTCAATACGTCTAAGAAACGCATAGTACTCGGTTCGGGAACTCAGCCTTGAATCAGAGAAATCACACACAGTGAACTTGTATTTCTGATCTTAAGCAAATAATTAATAGTTGAAATTAATCTCTACTTGTTTATCTGTGACATTTTGTTTATTTACTCTAAGTTCCCTATTCCAAGTTTTTCTATATTTCAATATTTAAACGAAACAACGGACCACCATCAGGGAAGGACGGGCTTGCCGCCTTATTGCAGAACGAACTTGGTCATAACACACTGATAAAAAATTTATCTCATTTATAATAGCAATTATTTTTTAAAAATCATACACATATCTGCATATTAATTCATGAAAATCAATCGATCGTTATTTAAAGTTAAATATAGATCAATATTTTCTTTATTTTTGCAATACCAAAAAATAAAGAAATATTAATAAAAAAGCATCTAACGATAGTGTAGAATTATCGTAAAACCTATCTATCTGAACAATATCTCGTTCTAGAGAAGGTGGAGAATGTTCACATGGAAATTGAGATATTTGCGTTCGCTAAACACGATTCTGAGAGCAATTTTAAGCATTGTCTTAAGGAATTGTGACTAAACCGACTAAATCGTAGTACTCGTATTTGGAGGGTTATTGTTCAATTTGCGAGAACTAGATATTTTTATCTCTGAACTGGAAAAAAATTAGTCGAACAAAATTTTACTAATGTACTCGTATCCTAAATATTAAAAGTTTTGTCCAACTATTTTGTCCAATTCAAAAAAAAAAAAAAAAGGAAAAAGTTGCTTGTCCTCACGAATCGCCAAATAACCCTCCTGGAAGCTTTTTTTCCCCGCTAAATATGATTTTAAGGTTACTTTCAACTCTAAATATATTGTGCAAACTAAGATGATAGAGGATGGGTAGCTTTACGTAAATATTTATTTCGAGCCTGTCAACAAAAGATTTTTGAGGTTAATATCGCAGCTCAGTACAAAAAATCGCGTGAAATAAATGAAAAAAATAAACACAGTAAAACCGGACCGCAGTCGGTGCGAATTAGCGAAAATTCCGAATTACGGAACACTTCTAAAATCACATGTAATCCGAAACTTTTACAAACATCATCGTGTACTTAATTTAGATAAATCTCAAAGCGTGTAATTGTATGTAATAATTTAAGTCGGTGAATTCAGTAATAAATAAGAAGTATAAAAATGAAACACTGTAATTACTCTATACTTAATTTTAATAAAAATTGATTGCAAAACTAATTTACCATACAGATTATACAATTCTTTACATGCACTAAATACAGTACTGCACTACATATACTATTTACATGCGTATATTATTTACAAGATAGCCCTTGTCATTTGAAAAAGTCTAAATTTTTTTTTTGAGTGTATTGTTTTTGGATTTCTTTTAACACAATATGCTGCTTCATTTCGTTTAACATGGAGAAATATTTTTATTAAATTCACTGTTTGTATTCTTAATGATGAATTAACGTGATTATTAGCGTCATTTAGTTTCACAGATTCTTGTCGGATTTCTTTGCAGTTGCCTTTCTCACTATCAGAAGAATCTTGTTGCACATCCCCAACTAAACGTTCATTTGCGACAGCCGCTATTTCCGATTCCGTCTGGACACAGGGTATTCATCTTCATCACCATTTAACCAGTCCCGTACATCCGCCATGGTATATATATTCTTCACCAGCGTTTTCTAACATATTTGTGTACTCGTCTTCTTCAATTTCGCTTACGCAAAAATTAACATGGCAGCATTAAAAAAAAAAAAAACAGTTTATTTTTTTGGCAGTTCGAATTATAGAAATCCGGAATCAGTGAAGTCCGAATTAGCGAGGTTTTACCGTATCTGGATTTCTTCGGGCCGTTATATTTATCTTTTCGGTGTTGATTTAATGAATTTCAGCCATATACCGTAACAAACTGAAGTATGTAAGTATACTAGAATTCATTTTTAGGATTAAAATTGCTTATTAGCACAAAATGAAGTCCTACAATAGGTCAAAAAATGTATATTTTTGTTGTTTTAGGCCGCCAAATGGGTCTTTTCGGAGTTAACTTTGTGTTTTTGACCCGCATACTGTGACACAAATTAAACTAAGTATGTATACTAGAGGGTTTTTTTTTTGGGTCGCTGAACATATTTTCGAGACTAAAATTGCGTTTGGTGTTCATTAAAGTCCTTGAAACATCGAAAATCGCTGAAAATTTCAGTTTTTTGTAATTTTCACTACTCTCCACCTCTCCAAAAGATCACAAAAAATTCAAAGTATCAATTTGTACCCTACAAAATGTTATATCATATTCTGTCATAGCGTTAATTTTCAGGCGAGTTTGAAATTTTTAATTGACTTTTTAGGTTGTTTCAAAAATCTTTTTTGTTCGGAAAAAGTGTATTTTTTAATGTTTTTATTTTTTTTTAAGTTTTTCAGGTTCGTCAAGACGACGATGTTAGCCTAGTAACTAGGAAAGGCGAAAAAAAGTAGAATCAAATTCGTTTACGATATCAAAGATAGCAAATAGAAGGGATCTAAGGCAAGGAAGAAAGAGACGGGAAAGAAAAATTGAAAGACACCCCCTATAGCTTGTAAGAAGATCCAAAAAAATGAGTAGTTACTACTAAAGAGCCTTCAAATAAGAAACAATTTTTAGAACCCTAATTATTTCTCGTCTTGACTATGGTTCTATGTTCTACGGTTCGGCCTCCAGATCTAATCTGTCTAAACTTGATATTATACAAAACCTTTGCCTGCGAATTATTACCGGTAATCTGAGGTCTTCTCCGATTGCTTGTCTCCAGATCGAGAATAAAACACCTCCCCTATTTATAAGAAGGAATGTTCTTACCGATCGATATGCGCTCAAATATTGTAATTACCGATTTCGCTCTCTAGTGCATCAACTCAAAGTTATCAGCACCCATTGGAGATTTGTTTCTTCTAAGTTACCATTATTAGCAAGACGAATCTCGATCTATCACAAGTATTGCCTCGCTCTTATTCCTAAGGTTCCATCTCGCTATTTCTCTTATACGCTTTTTCATTAATATAATAAATATAAATATTGACACCACATTAGTTCAGAAAATTAAAGATACTAATCTATCGTTATCCGTACTGTGGTTCAATAATTTTATTAATAACAAATATCCGGATTGCATCAAAATATTTACAGATGGTGCTAAGCTCATAGGTCCCCATAGTCTCACTGGTTCCGCTTTCATTGTAGCTAACGTTACAATTCAAAAATTCAAGCTTCCTCCTGATGCATCTGTTTTTACCGCCGAACTGTTGGCTATCGATAAGGCTCTTGATTTCATATTAAATGTTCTTAACCCGGATAATAAATTTACAATTTTCTCCGATAGCCTGGGTGCCCTGATCGCCCTAGATCATAGTTCGTTTAATTATAAATGTCACCCGCTTATTTACGAGATCAAAACTAAATACCTTCAAATTATTAATAACAATGGCTGTTTAAACTTCTGTTGGATTCCCAGTCATCGCCGGATTGGGCTAAATGATGACGTTGATGCCGCGGCTAAATGCGCTGCCTTGAACGGAATTATATTCCCGTTCATTCCTTCCTCAGACTTATATCACAGGAGTCAGGTCACTGCCTTGGAGGATTGGATAACTTATAGAGATAGGCAGAATACTGGTAGATATTACAATATGGTTCAGTCTGATATACCTTCGCTTCCTTGGTATTTCGATATTCCACAGTCTACCCCCGGTCGTCTTATTCGTAAGTATGTCACACTAGTTTGTAGATTGCGTATGGGGCATTCCCGAGTGCCTCTAAATTTTGCAGACTCCTCTGGATGCAACAGTAATCATACTAGGTCTACCTTCATTGATGACATTAATCATTTGCTGTTCAGCTGTGACAAATACGAGCACAATAGGAAAAGGTTTTATAAAGAATTAATTTCATGCGGATTGTTCCCTCCATATAGTGTTCATTACTTACTGTGTTCTGGACATACAGCAATTTTTATTATGGTTCGCTTTATAATTAATAATAACATTTTGATTTAATTATAATATTAGTAAATAGGGAAAAAAATATATAAATAAATAAATAAAAATAAAAAAAAATAAAAGAACAAGATAGAGAAAAAAGAAAATTAAGGAAAGATTTTATTAAAGGAACCAGAATTTTTTTTATTTTATTTTATTTACTTTTTTTTTCTTTTTCGTTTCTTTTCTTATTTATTGAAGTTTATCACTTTATTGATGAAGTCAGTTAGTTTTATTTCATTTTATTCTTTATCAGTCTATTTGATACATTCTTTATTCAATTATTTATTTTTCTTACAACTTCCTTTTCCCATCCGGCATTGTGAACATTGCCAGGCAACTGTGGTCATATTGTAAGATGGGAATTTTTCAATTTTTTAATTTGTATTTCTCATTTTGTCTTTTTGTTTTTTGTTTTCTGCTCTGAAAGAAAAATCTGATCTCTGTTTATTAAGTTTCATCAGGCATTGCGGGCACTGCTCTGCAGTTGCGGCCATAATGTAGAATGATAACCCAATTTAATTTCTTCTTTGTTTTTCCTTGGCTAATTTCATTGCGCATTGTGGGCACTGCTCTGCAGTTGCGGCCATAATGTAGAATGATAACCCAATTTAATTTCTTCTTTGTTTTTCCTTGGTTAATTTCATTGCGCATTGTGGGCACTGCTCTGCAGTTGCGGCCATAATGTAGAATGATAACCCAATTTAATTTCTTCTTTGTTTTTCCTTGGTTAATTTCATTGCGCATTGTGGGCACTGCTCTGCAGTTGCGGCCATACTGTAGAATGATAACCTATTTTGATTTCTTATTTTATTTATTTTTTCTTTTTGGCTAATTTCATTGATCATTGTGGGCACTACTCTGTAGTTGCGGCCATAATGTAGAATACAATGAAATTTCCTTCTCTGCTTTTTATTCCTTTTTCTGTTAATATTAATTTTCCATATCTATTCATAGTGTAGCTTGCTGGCCAAATGAACTGTATTTGTTCAGGCCAATAAAAAAAAAAAAAAAAAAAAAAAAGAAACAATCAATGTCATGTCGTTAAAGGAACAACAATGCTGATCTAGTTTTTCCAGTCATTAAATACACTTGTAGTTTTTTTCCGACAATTTTTTCGTTTGCTCTTTTCATCATTGTGGAAGTTTTGATGCGAAATTTAGAACTTGCTTGGTACCTTTTTTTACGCATTGCAATACTCTTTTGTACGTATTGCGTATATGCTTTTTTTTCTTCTTTATATACCGTCCGTTACAAAATACGAATAAGTCTCCAAAAATACTTAACGAAATTAGTATCTTCGGCTTTTTTTCGATTTTTAAGGTTTAAGAAAAACTTAGATTTTAAAAATTTGGGAATATACTGTTTCGATCGGGTACATAAAAAAATATGTATATATATATATATATATATATATATATATATGTATATGCATATGTCTATAAGTCTATATGTCTATATGTCTATATGTCTACACATATAGCCTAAATAATAAAGCATTTTGTATTTCGTGTAACTTGCCAGCATACCAACTGCAACTATTAACAACTAATTACATTTGGAAAAAAGTTGTTAAACCTACAGAAAGCAAAACCGCCGACCTGATAAATTTCTATCTTTTTTCACTACTACTTTCGAACTCGGAATGTTTACGTTATCAGACGCGTTTTCGACCGCCCACGAAAGTTTATTATTGAAATGAACTCTTAATTAACCCGAATAATATTTATTATTTTAAGTGGTAATATTTTAAGTTTGTCTTTTCGTTTTAAAAAAATTGAATTCCCCTTCTGTATTTTTTTCGTTTTTTTTTTTTTTTTTTGTTTTGTTTTTGGACTTGTTTAACCTAGCGTAAATGGTGACAACTGTTTACATTTGTAATGTGCGGTATGCGATTCGAAACAAGTTTCACTCGAACTAAATAAACACCACTGCCTAATCAGGTTTGTTAACCGATATGTGGGGAAGTCCTTTAGAGTCTTTTGTTTTTCGTAAGAATTTTTTGATATTTTAATTTGGCTACGTCGTACCAGAGACTGATCATCGAAAGTACAAAAAATTTCCATCAAGCTAGGTTGATGGTCTACGATCAACGAGTCCACATTAAAAAAAAAAAAGGAAAATAAACGTAAATAAACCTTGTAATTTTTCGGCTTATATTTACATTATCCAACAGTGACCGACCGAGGTTCATGATAGAAAAACTCGGTCAAAAACTGATTATTAATTTGCATACATCCCTACATAATATAATCTGAACTCCAATCACAGTCGTATCTCATATTATGAGGAAAATATATAACTGGATTCTCGAATTATAGCTCTAACGATTTCGATGAAATTCAAGAATTAGGGTTTTCTAGGGGTTTAGATAAATCGATTGATTGTGCATTGTCGTAGAAACAATTTTATGAAACGAGCAATTTCAAAAGCGAGGCGACCGCTGTATAAGCGATCGATTTTTGAGGATTTATTAAAAAGTAAGTAATACTCTTATTCACACACGATGCTGTAAAAAATGATAAATTTCTTTACATAGCTAATTGAAAATAACTGAATCTCTGTTTCGCTCCTCTTTTTTTTTATTTTTTTATTTTGTTGGGTTCATCAAAAAAAAAAAAGGGGGAAAGGATGAGAAGCGGAATCAGATGTTTATGCGATCGGATATGGAGGATAGGAAAGACTCAAGTGCCGGAATCACTGAGGGTGTTGGCAAGGAGAGAACAAAAGATGCACAATACGGAGTTGGAAGACCAATTGACAGAAGAGAAGAGGAAAAGGAAGAACGTTTGGAAGCGATACAGACAAAATGTGATTAGTGTCACCTATGAAGTTGTGAGAAGAAGGGTGTAGGGGACAGGGAGGAGAGGGGACAAGAGAGAAGCGAAATAAGTAAAAGCAAACTGTGCCCAAAGCGTAGGCGACAGATTGCAGAGAGAGTTGAACGCCGCATGGATGGAAAATTGAAAAACCATGGATAAGACGATAGATTAGGCTGGATAAAGAGATAGAAGGAATCCGGATTTGAGAATGAGGAAAAATACGAATTTAACCGTAGTTTGGAATGAGCTGAAGCGGAGAGGAGATTAATATTATGAGATGTAAAAACGCTGAGAAATTCACCGGCAGAAGAGCCTCGTTACCCTCGATTCCAGAGTGCCCAGAAATCTACAGGAGGTCAATTTGGATAGAGTGAGAAAGGAAAATGTTGTAAATAAGAGAGCGTAGTAAAGCGAGAATACTTTAACGTAAAAACGAATAATGCAATGTACATAAAAATATGTAGCTTTCGTAGCGTATACATGTATTATTAGCGTTAAATGTTTGGCTGTTTCTTGTTAATCCGCACTGATTGATTTGCAAGTTTAGTTTCAAGCAAAACACGGTTAATAAGCACGTTATTTTCTTTTTTCCCCTCTAGACCATCGGCTGAGGTTAGCTAACTGTAAATAAATAAATAAAACTTGTAAACTAACATTGAACTTAAATATTTAATATTTGCTCGACCCGCAATGAGTGAAGGTGTTTCCTGCAAACAATTTATTAAACGCGATTAATTTTTTTTTTTATGGTTTTAAAATTATTTTTTTTTCATCGGAATTTATATCTCTAATGACGATTTAAGGCATTGGAAAAATTTTGCGAAGGGCACGCTTTTATTGAATAAAAACTGTTTTGGAATACTCCTCGGTGTAAAGTGTGTATAATTTCAGCTATAACTCCGTAATAACTTTTTTTTTTTTTTTCATATCAATCAGCCGACTGAGAAATAGCGATGTTTTGAGAGGACAAATATTGCAATCTTAATTGTCGTTCGATATAATATATTCACGAAAACAGGTTAAGAGAATTCGGGGGAAGTGAATAAGGAGACGAACTGACGACAAAAAAGACGCGTTGTTGCTCTTTAAAATTGAATAATAAAATCATTTAATAAATGGTTTTTTATTCTTTTTTTTTTTTTTTTTCGAAAAATTATTGATAATATTGGAAAAATTCTCTTTATATTGCTGTAGAAGATAATTTTTGGAATACATGTCGCTTACTAACTTCTAAGTTAATTACGCATAGTCAGTGGAATCCAAATGGTATCGTCGCTAACGTGTAAAAGGTGCGTGTGTCTTCTTTGTTTCCGGCAATGAAAATTTTTCTGTTGGTATATACTTACGTAATAATTTACAATAAATACCTACGAAAGTGAATACGTTCCTACTTTTTATACCTCGAATTGTTTTTAATTTGTATCATTAAAAACTAATCAGACAGTTGAGCCGATACTGCAAAGCGAAGAAATAGTGACGATTTGTTTATAAATAAGGCTCTTTGAAATATCGCGGCATGGTCGAATGTGTCTCAATCAGGGCCTAGGATAAGTAAAAAAAAAAAAAGTAACATCTTCGAATTAATATTTACTGGCTGTGCAATGGTCGCATCTTTAGATTCATTAATTTATTATTGAGGTTAAAGAGTGCGCACAAAAAATGCTTGAGGCTTTCTTTTTGGTCTTTAAAAGCTTTTCCCGTTACGTATTGTGCACTTTTGTTTTTTTAAATCCGAATTTTTTTTTTTTTTTTTAACACTTCAGTCGCCTTGTTTTGTTTTTCTGTTTCGTCTTTGTTTTGAACTGTCTCACGAAATGCAAGATAAATTTGTTATAAATAATAATAAAAAAAAAGATACGAAAAGTACACAGGGGGATCTGTTTTGTCAGATAGATAGATGCACGTTTAAGCGAACGTTTGAAGTCAAGGTTAATTGTGTAGTACTTCGCATGTCACATCATTTATTTAGAGGGAAAACATACTTTCGTCTTCCGTATTTCTCGAAAATATTAAATATTGTGTTTTATGATAAAGCAAGTGTAAGTGTGTACGTGTATGTACGAAGTACGAAGATAGTATTGTTAATGTATTACTTCAACAAAACCGAAAACATGTGATGTAGTCGTGCTTTTATTGTTCTTCGTGACGACTGGCAAATTTATTTATTAATCTTCTATTTTTTTAATCTAGTTAATTATCAACACTTATGTATTTGATTCCTTCCCTATAATAAGTGTTAGCTCTCCATTCTAATTATTGAGAATATTTATATATATATAAATGTATTTATATTATATATATATATATATATATAAACTCGGACTCTGTTCCTTGACTCCTCTTGCTTACATTTTTATATCTCTTTCTCTTTTAAACTTTGCATAAAATGATCAAAATTTACAACGTCATTTCTCACCGGAATCGACACAAAAAAAAATAAACTTAATCACAAAAATCCTATATCTAATGGGTGCATTGACGTTTTCGTTTAACATTTAACTTTTGTTACATAAAATTGGGACATTTTTTGTTATAAAATCTAATGGGGACCGGCCTAAGAATTACGTTGTAATTAATGTAGTATAATAAAATCTAGTTTATAGTAGTATAATAGATATTTTTAATGTTATTTGCGTACGTTATCATTACGATAATAGAATTTAAGTATTAAAATTGCAGTAATTATGAAATACCCAATATATTAAATTGTCGAAATTTTGAAAGTTTAGGTAAATGGGAGGAGCAGGTGAGGACCTTAAGCCATTTGGGGAGCGGTAGTTCGACCCCGTTTACAGTTACTCCACCTTAATATTAGAAGTCTAAAAAAAAGTATTTTGAATGAATTCGTTACAATTATCTTCAACACAAAAATTAACACATTGGTACTAACAGAAATTAACATAAGCCTATTAGAAGCAAAATACTATAATCTGAGGGGATGTGGTAAATATTTATTTAAGAAATCAGTGAGGTTTAACGGCGGCATCTTTGTCTCGGAAAAATATAGTAATTGTACCCAAATTAGTGTATAGGGAATAGAGCTGGCGATTATATCAGCATTGAAATATCGATAAATAGTAAAGTATAATGTTACTATAGATAGATCGCCTAATAAACCAATCAACGAATTTTTAGTACTACTTGGCGATTTATTAGGGAAAATAAATAACAAAGAAATTATTGTATGTGGAGATTTTAATATTGATTTATTCAAAGAAAGTAATAACGCAGATCGGTTCCTGAACATCGTTAATGGCTATGGGTGTGTTAGATTAGTACATCTACCTACACGGGAAGAAATTAATCGAGATAGGCTCGACGTGCATTGATAACATATTCGTACGATATAAAGAAACAACAATTTGGGCTGGGGTTATTACAACGAAAATCGCTGATCATCATTATGTAATATGTTACGCTTCTCTCCTAAATAATTCTTGTTTAAGGGGGTCTTTTAAACAGTAAAATACGCACCTACCAATCAATGGGATAAAATTTTGAAGGATGAATCAGCGGGATAAGATATATAATAGCATACAAAAAAACTTTTTTTTTTTTTTTTTTTTTTTTTTTTGAGTGCCGTGTACAGCTGCCGGGGCTGTTACGACACTATGGCAATCGGAAAGTTAAATGGTTCGAAATAGGTTAGTTGTATAAAGAAACCGAATAGTGTCTGCAATGTTCAAAGGCGAGTTGGCTAAAGACGACTGCAAAGACGCTACGCGGCGCTGGAACGCGAAGGAGGGGCACTCCAGGAGCAGGTGTTTTACTGTAGGTGCGGGGGAAGGGAGCACAAGGGGCATTCGAAAGGGGGCTCGCAATTAAGTAAGAGGTGATCATGAGTCAGCGAAATATGTCCAATGCGGAGTCTTGCCATAGCCACAAAGTGGGTTCTGGGGAGGTCAGAAGGAGGGAAAAAACGTTTGATCAGTATTATAGAACTTATAGCTTATTCGACTCTGGCTGAGGTTCAAACCAAAAAGAGAAAGATAGTTAAACAATGGATAAATTTAAAAATACTGAATCTAATAAAAATTCGAGGCTTTTATTTCAGGAGAGCCAAAGACAATCCAACTAACCTCTTTTACAGGAGAAACTACAAAAAATACAAAAATTGGATAGTTCAGGAAATTAGGATAGCGAAATACAACTTTTACACTACAAAAATAAAAGAAACAGGATATGATGATATAAAGAGTACATGGAAACTGGTGAACAATATTTTACACGGGGCAAAGGCTACTTCTAATGACGAGCGGTTAGTTAAAACTTTTACTAATCCAGCGGAAACTGTTGAGGAATTTCGGGAAATTTTTATGGCTGATCTCGATGTGTGTTTTTCGGTTTGTAAGAGGCAGTTATCAACAGCGGAGGAAATAAGCAATCACTCGACATTCTTTCACTTACCTCTAGCTACGGAGGGATCTGTAGAAATGATACTGAGGAAATTAAGCAAAAATAAAGCGTCCAGGATGGGGTAAAATACGAGTTAAAGACGTAACGAGCAACTCGAAGATTTTTATACCGCTCCTCGCCAAAATTATTAATTACACAATAAAAACTGGTTTGTATACCACGAAGGTTTAAAACTAGGTATCGCGTTAAACCGACATATAAACGAGGGTATCGCTCAAAAACTGTAAACTATAGGCCAATAACGTTAATTTCTGTATTTGTAGAGATTCTGGAACAGTATGTTGCGTCGCAATTTCTCGAAGGAAATTATCTTATTGCGGATAATTAGGATTTCGGCAGGGGAAAGTCGACTACAATGTTACCGTAATCGTTTGTAAATCAAGTTAACTGTGGTATGGCTGAAGGTAGTATATTTCTAGTAGCTTTTTTTTATACTTAAACCAAGCCTTTGTGATTTTGATAATCATGTCCTACTTATGCGGAATTTAGGAAACATAGGAATATTAGGTAAACAAAAAGAGAATGGTTCCACAATTACATGACAAATCGGAGGAAGATTATAGTGAAAAGCAAAAATATACAAAGCGCAGAAGAAGTCCTTACTACGGGTTTGGGAACAGTCTTAGCGCCATTATCTTATCTACACGAACTCGGTTTTTGCTGCTGTAAAAAATTCTACCATATTTGCTTATGTGCAGATGACTTCGCCATTGTGACAAAGCACAAAAATATACATGTTGCTGAAAAATTACTGCGGGAAGATTTCGATAATGTAACCAGATAGAGGTATAGTTATCAATAAATCAAAAACTCCTCAAATAATGTACATAAGGACCCCCCCCAGTCGACGTAGAAAAATTATACCGAAAATAACATTACGTTGTCCAGGTTGGTTGCACAGAAATGTCGATCATTGTGATAATTGCTCTTCCGATTGTGTGCTACTTGCAGTTGTTAAGAGCTGAAAATATCTTAGTGATTGACAATGAAATATGCGTCGACTTACTTTCATTGACTGCTATGCGCCATCGTTTTAGCCAACTTTCCACATACCGAAGTGACTCCTGCAGTTTTTCTGTGGCTGTGTTTTCACGCTTATCAACGGCCAAGATGGCTGCGTCATCCGCGTACAAAGCTGCTTCTGTATTATCCAGCATGGGGAAGTCGGACGTGTAGATTTTAAGTACAATATTGGACCCAGAACGTTTCCCTGCGGGACCCCGGCCCTTACCGGGAAAATATCTGAGTATTCATCGGCTATTTTTACTCGAAAATATCTTCTTTGTATATACGATTTAAATGGTAGATAGAATTTCGACTTCCCATCGAACACACAAGGTATGGTCACATTTGTTATGGATTCTTTTCTCCGCTTCCTCCTTATGTAACGTCCCTATTTCTCTAACTTATTATCTCGTTTGATGTTCATTACTCCAAATTTACGCTTAAAGCACAAACTACCTCTTAATATCAAATTTCAATTACAGGGTGATGCTGACCCTTCTAACCTTTCTAAAAGTGTTTGGATTAATTAAAACAATTTGAGTTAATTCGCGATTCTAACCAAAAACGCTTACACGGTGCGGTATACATAAAAAAATAAACAAAGCAAAAATATATATGTGAATGTTCCGTTTTGCCTTTCGCTTGTTATCCCGTGTCGTTCTTTCTGTCTATTTTCTTTTGATCGTAATAATAGTAAAATTTCTTCTGGTACATCATTTTTTTTTTTCTTTAAAAAAGTAATACAAATTTTTCTCGTAGAATATTGATATGATGTGATTGAAAAAAATTAAAAATTAGTTCGTTTTGAAAATTAAGAAATTAAATAAGATAACACATATCATAACTGACATAGTCGGAAAAAGATCAACAACATCAGTCTGTTACAATTGGCTTTTTCAAAACGAATATTAACAGATTTTTTGAGAAGATTCCCTAGACCCTGATAATAATATTGAACTACTACTTGTATGTATTTTTTAAAGAAAATACACACACCGCCATATTGGGGCTATTGAAGTTGGTAAAAAACAAATATTAAGAAAAATATATATGTAAACGCGCGAAATGTTGTTTAAAAATACGAAGGAAGATAAATAAGTTCGCAATAAAAATAAATACAAAATCGTAAAAAATATGTAAATACATTTTGAAAATCTACAAACCTTCCTCTATTTTTGACGTATTCACCTAAAAAAAGCATTCAAGCACTTATGTGGTATCGTGGTACCAATTTTTTGATGCCTTGTTTTTGAAAAAAACGTCCGTCCAACTTCAGCTAACCAATTCATGACGAAATTCTTCACTTCTTCGTTGTTCGCGAAACGCTCTCCTCCCCCTAGGGCTGTTTATAAATGATCAAACACATGGAAGTCACAAGGTGATAAATCAAGGCTGTAAGCTGGATGTGGCCATAATTCTCATTTAAATTTGCGTATCAGCTCCTGTGTCATCCGGGCAGTATGCGGTATGGCGCTATCGTCGATGAGAACCAATTTTCCCGGTCTGTGATTTTTTATCGCCTTTCGAAGGTTCGTCAAGGTTTCACAATAGCCTAGGCATGCATTTATTGTGGTTCCTCTCGGTGTAATTCTATGTAAACGGCGCCTTGAGAATCGAAAAAAACCGTCAACATGACTTTACGCGCGCTGATTGTGGTTTTCCCCTTTTTTCTTGCCCTTAAGTTTCCATTCGTTCGAAGTTCTCTTCGTTTCTGGAGTATAATGATGAACCCACATCTCATCTCCCGTGTTTATTTGGTCCAAAAATCGCGAACCTTCTCGTGCATATCGCTCAAGAAACACCAATGACCGGTTTGTTATGTAGAGCAATTAGAACCGCGTAACCTCACTTTTTAGTGTAGTTAGAGCCATGAGTGAAAAAGAAGTACCAGTGTCTGTTGCGCAACGCATCATTATTCGTTTTTTAGTCAAAGACGACGTAAAATCCGTGGAAATTTACCGAAAATTACGCGAACAGTTCGGCGATGAGTGTCTCTCCAAAACTCAAGTGTACGAGTGGTGTTCCGCGTTTCGAAAAGGACGTGAAGTGGTGTCAAACATAGCACATGCGCGGCGCCCAAAAACCAGCATTACAGATGAACACGTCAAAGCCATCGAACAACTCATTTTGGCTGACCGACGCGTCCGTGTACGCGATATGACCGACGAATTGGGCATCAGCATAGGTAGTATTGAGACAATAATTCATGATCGGCTAGGTTATCGCAAAATTGCAGCCAGATGGGTGCCAAGACTTCTGAATTTTGAACAGAAATTCACTCGTTGGGAAGTTTGTACGCGTTTGGCCGAATTGGGCTGGGAAACACTTGAACATCCTCCTTACAGTCCAGATTTGTCGCCTTGTGATTATTATTTGTTTGGCCCGTTGAAAGAAGCACTTGGTGGACAACGTTTCGACAGCAACGATGAGGTGGAATCGTTCGTGCGCAAATGGCTATGTGACAAGCCGCGAGATTTTCACGAAAAAGGAATAAAAAAATTGCCGGAGAAGTGGAAAAAGTGCGTAGCGTGCGAGGGGGGTTATCTCGAAAAATTGTAAAAAAAAATGAGCACTGTAAGTATAGAATAAAAAATTTTATGACGAAATTCCGGTTTATATTTGAACCACCCTAGTAAATAATTGTACTCACCGTACCGTACGAAATATCCAGTAGTTCTGCTGCAATGTCTCGAATTTTACCCCTTGGCAATCCGAAAAAATTAGAGTTTCAACGGGCTTTTAACATTTCAGCTGTATATGTGCGCTTCATCTTCCACATTATCTCGTCCTTACACGGCACACCATTTAGACACCATGTGGGTCTCGCGACATTGCCTTATCACTGTACACTTCACATATTTGTCGGTGAATATCAGAGGGATTATGGTTTTTTGCCCACAAAAACCGCACTTCACCTCTCAATGTTGGACGACCGATTCACACGACACTCCATTTCAAACAGACACTGTAAACGAACCAAACGGGATACCGATTTCATTCTTTCACGAGGGGATAGAGAATGAAAACCGGTTTTGTTTACAGTGGAATTGGGAGTTGTACGTTAATTTAGGTAGAAACTGCGCGCGAGTGTAACTTACGTATTGATCATCGCTCGTATTTTTTTTATCTTTAATGGTAAAAGGTGTTTAATTTTTTTCACCTTTGCACAATGTTTTATTTGATTTTTTTAGAGGGGGGATGGGGCTTAGGCATTAACCCAAGAACTTCAGAAGAAAAGGAAAGTTTAATAATCTTTACGTGATCAAGTGCAAGAGTCGGTGTAGCAGAAGGTGAAGAAACGAAAAGAGTATAAAGGGGACGCCCTATTAGGAGTAAACTTATTAGTAAAAGTGACGAATAGAAAGAGAAAGCATTCAAAAAAGTTGTGACCAGCATCGCGTGTAAAAAAAGAGAAGTAGAAGAAGGGTGAAAAAAGCAAAATGGAAAAGATATAAGTTGAACTTTTCCCAAGATACGGAATTTAAATTTCGGTCAAATACGAATCGGTTCCATTAGAAAATTTGTAATCGTCGTCGATTTTATGATCTTCAGGGCGACGATAATTATTTACCTATCTTCTAAAGCAATAAACTTTAAAAGGTTTTTAACGAATTTATACATCCGGAAAAATCGAATGATTGTTTCAAGGACAAAGTGATTTTCTATTAATATTCTTTTTACTGATAAGGAAGCTGTTTTATTTCAATTTTCACTTGGCATAAAAGTAAATTTCGCTTTATGTATTCATATTTAACAATAATAAAAATGATGATTGACTGAATCTTTTAAAAAGCAATAAAAACGATATAAAGTAAGATAGGGCTCTTAAATTTACTGGTATTTTTCAGATAACTTTAGTATGGAAAAAAATAAAATATAAAAAACGATAAAAGGTAATGGTTGTTGTACAACAATGCTAGTCGAGCATGATGTATCATGCATCAAAGATTTCGTACGTT
The DNA here is from genome assembly GCA_039619475.1 of Icerya purchasi. Lineage (NCBI taxonomy): Eukaryota > Metazoa > Arthropoda > Insecta > Hemiptera > Monophlebidae > Icerya > Icerya purchasi. Next base: position 72,527,262 of record CM077115.1, on the reverse strand, counting down.
CAGATATAAATTATTTTGTTAAATTTATATAATATTAAATTGAAAACAAATATTTTTTGTAAAGTTTTTAAACTTATTGTTTTTTCGCGAAAAGAGGCGCACTTTATTTTTCATGCTTTTTGAACTTCTTGCAAACTTTTAAATTTTCCTCGAAAAATATTGATATACATATTTTCTTTCTGACAATCCCAAGAGAGAATTAACAACATAAACTTGTAGATGATGTTTAATTCAGATACACGGGTCTGTACACTAAGACATACATGAATAATGCCGGTAAGCAAAGACGGCCATAGCATTTCATTAACTTCTATTATATAATTTGTAACACTGTCATTCATTGTTTTTAATTAGATAAGTTATGTGTGTAATAAAAATATTAGCAATAAAGTTTTAATACGTTATTACCGGTTAATCAAACACAGTACGAAAAAAAAATACGTGCAATAATATTTAAGAAATTATTTTATTCACCGTAAACGCATTTTTATAATTTACGGTTCCAAAATGTTTTCGTCGCGTTTGCATTAAGTAAAACTTAACGGGGAACAGTGAAAATGTTTTATTTATAACATTATTTTTAAAAATGTATTTTTTTTTAAATAATTTACGCAGAAATTGTAAGACCAAAGCGACCACTAAGAATAGTTGCAACGTATATTTATAATAAATACGTAAAAAAACTGTATTTATAAATCTTGTTTAAAACAAAATTGATACAGTACCTGTAATTTAAATTTTTAATTAAGAAGGGTCATAATCGAAATGTAATCAGTACCGTTGTTAACATGTAAACGAAAAAAAAAAAAAAAAAAAAACAATTTTTAAGTGCTATATGTGGAGTACATTGTTATATCGATGCGAATGTTGGACGTTAAAGAAGAGCACAATATGAATCGCTTGGCAGCTTTCGAAATGTGGTGCTATCGAAGAATCCTAAGAATCCCATGGACAACATAATCAGGAAGTGTTGCAGATGATGGGAAATAAGGATACGGAACTGATAGGCATCATAAAAGACAGGAAGAGGAAATACTTTGGCCATTTCATGCGCGGATGAAAATGCTCACTGTTGCAGATAATATGATTAGGAAAAATATCGGGCAAGAGGAAAGTCGGACGAAATCAAGGCATGACCGGGGATGAACACCGAACAATTAGTCCACCTTACATACGAAAGATTTTTTAATAAGGTCACCTACGATCGAGAACGGTCGGGACTCGAAGAAGAAGAATAAATTATTATTAATAAAGTAAAAATATAAGAGAAGGGAAATCAACCGTCTCCTTGTTAAGAGAATTAATCAGTAGCATCAATAAAGGATTGGCAAATGGAAAATAGTTTATTATAACTTTCATTGATATTAGTAAAGCCATTGATGCGGTACATCATCAAATACTATTGCGAGACACGCAAGGCATAGGAATTATAGGAAGGCAAAATGAATGGTTTAACAATTATTAAGATAATAGAGTGGGGGTAGTTAGAATTGACGAAGAATCAAGCAGGGAGAAAATAGCATCAGAAGGGGTAGGGCAAGGAACTATTTTAGTTTCGCTGCTTTTTCTGATTAATACCAACTCCCTTCATAAGTATGTTAAAAATTAGACGATTTATGCCTATGCCGATGATATAGCGATGGTAATTGAGCATCATAACTTTCATACAGCCGAGAAACTTTTGCAGGAAAATGTAGATATAATGTGTAAATGAGCGCATGATAAACAACTAACGATTAATACAAAGAAATCAAAGGTTTCGCATATCAGAACGTTTAGCAGATATAGAACATACAAACCATCTATTATAATGCATGATAGCAATTGTTTACATAACTGCTTGCCTCCAACCGTAACCAATATGTACATGGGAGTCGCCAGCGGGGGCAGCTGCTCCCCCTGGAGCCTCGAAACTTTTTAATCAACTGGCCATGATGAGTATTCTTAGAGGCGTAATCATAGACAATTTGGAAGACTTTTATAATAAAGTAGTAGAACAATTTGCCAGAAACCCACGGAAATTATGTTTTAATTAAGACTTCATTCTTGTTTAATAAAATATTAAGCCTTTCTAAATTATACATATTTTATTTTTCCTATAACTCATGTCCTGTTTCTATCATCTTGCCCCCCACTCTGGCTTATCGGCTGGCGACACCCATAAATATGTGTACACTCCGTTGGGAACGACGGAGGAATTTAAATACTTCGGCTTAATCATTGATAAAACATTAACTTGGGATAAGCATATTTTAAGATTATCGAACAGAATTAGACAAACGATACCAGTATTATATAGACTAGCTCAATCAATTCCATGTAGCGGTCTGCGGATTTACTATGGGACGATAGTTCTGTCTAGAATCACATACGGAATATCGGTGTGGGAGGAAGCAAAAAGTGCGGTAATCAAAAAAGTAAATAATCAGTAAAAGAGATGTTTAAAGGTTATAATCCCTAAAAAAGTTCAGGCTAGTAAGAACATGAGTTGGTGGGGAGCTTCTTGAATATAAGACTAAAAATATACCAATTCCATCAATGGAGAAAGGTAGGGTAACTCTAGGAGCCAAAGACAACTTTATTATGCACGACCGAAAGGGAGAAATAGTAAGATAGATAACACTGATGAAATGATATTAATTAAATTGCTGGAGCAAATTCCTGAAGTGATAATGAGTAGAGAGTTAGGACAGTGTAAATTACAAGTGAAACAGGCTGGTCGAGAACATAAACGAGTAAGATTAGGGAAAGCCAAATGGTATATGGATTGCTGGTTGAAATTGATCATATATATATATATATATATATATATATATATATACCAATCAATCAATCAATCAAATTTATTTATATAAGTGGGTAATGCGTAGCCTTTGATAACGTTCATCTACCTAGTCTAAAAGACGCAATGGCCGCAATTAATCTCCCAGTCAAACTCATTTCGTTGACTATTAATCTTATGATAAATCGCATTATCCACATTTCCTCTCCGTGGCTTCGAGCTACAAGAAGTGTTTTCCGCGGTCTTCCGCAAGGTTCCCCCCTCAGCCCCACCCTCTTCAATATATATACCATTGCTGTAGCATCTCTTCCTTTAAACTCCCTCTCTTTATTCTTTGCGGATGATATTCTTCTTTTTTCCTCTTCCTATGACTTGGTAATCGCCAACGAAACTCTTAATTCGTCTTTGTTTGCACTTGAACAGTCCCTATCTTCTATTCACCTTTCTGTTTCTCCTTCTAAATCCTCTTCTATGGTTTTTACTCTCCGCCCCTACAATTCCGCATTAGTCAACCTATCCCTGAATCAAGTTTCTCTTCCCCATGTTATTTGCTTCTGCTATCTCGGTATTTACCTTAATAGTCGTCTGACCTTCTCTGAGCATATTGACCACCTTTCTTGTTCTGCCGTTAAAAGACTGAACTTGCTAAAATCCTTGTCTCCAACCAAATGGGGAGGTGATCCTCATCTGCTCATTTCCCTGTATACATCCATTATTCGCTCCAAGTTTGATTACTGCTCTTTTATCTATGGTTGTGCCTCCAGATCCCTTCTTTCCAAATTAAATATAATACAAAACTCCTGTCTCCGTCTTTGCCTCGGTGCTCTCAAATCCTCTCCCATTTCAGCAATGCTCGCGGAATCTAACATACCTCCCCTCTCAGTTCGACGGTCTTATTTGGGCTATCGATTCCTTTCCGAACGTTTACCTTTCACTTCGTCTCAACTTATTCCTTCCTACATTTACATTGCTAAGAACTGGCGTTTTGTTTCTAATAAAATCCCTATCTTAGCCCCTATTTCTCAACGTCTTAGCCATTTCTCCTCCCATATTATATCCAGCAATAATCTTCCGTACTTCTTACTCAATTATTTCGACCTCTTACACACTCCCAAAGTACATTTTCTCCCTAAATTCTCCAAGTTTATACCTCAGACCGTCATTAAACAGGAATTTCGCAGTACGGTCAGTTGTCTTTTTCCTTCTCATGCACTTGTTTTTACTGATGGCTCTAGAGGACCCGGTGGGGTCGGATCGTCTTTTATTCTTCCCGACTCCAATTTCTCCGAATCCTTTCGCCTCCCATCTTTCTGTTCTATTTTTACGGCCGAATTGATGGCTATCCTTCGTGCGATCATACATATCTCGTGCAATCGTACGTCCTCCGACTATCTAATCATTTCTGACTCCATGGATGCTCTCCACGCTATCAGTTCACCGCTTCCTTCTCCCTCTTCTGACTTCTTCATTCTTCGTATACGATCTCTCATTTATAATCTTTCTTTCCATCACTCTATACACATTGACTTACTGTGGGTTCCTGGTCACAGAGGCATCGAGGGTAATGAAATGGCGGATGCTTTGGCTCAAGTTGCTGTTCGTTCTCGCTTCTATTTTAATAAAATCCCGGCTGTTAATCTATTACCCCTAATTAAGAAGCTTCACTTCAGATTTTGATCGGATGTGTACCCTTCTTCTTTTTCCAACAATCGTTCCTTCTACCTTTCAATCCAAACTACACTTCCTTCTCATCCATGGTTCTCGGAGTTTCCCTCTCTTCCACGATTTATAATTTCCTCTATTGTCCGCCTGCGCTTTAATCACACACTGCTGCCCTCTTCACGCTATCGTTTCTCTTTGCTTCCCTCTCCTCATTGTCCGTTGCATCCAGATGAAGCAGTTGTCTGTGATGCTGATCACATTTTCTTCGAGTGCTCTGCTCTTTCTGCGGAGCGTTCTCTTTTCTATCTTCACCTTATAAAGCTGGGGCTTCCCACTCCTTACTGTGCGTCTTACATCTTGTCCCTTCCTTCCCAGTCTGTTGTTCTTGTCCTTGGTTCCTTTATTTCAGCTGTCTCCAATCGAATTAGGTTCTAGTTAGTTGTCTCTTCTTCCCATTGTGTCTGGGCAATGGTCCATAGTTGATGCGCCCAAAAAAAAAAAAAAAAAAAAAAAAAAAGAAATAAATAATATAAATTCGAATTCGCTTATGCACTAAGCTAGCACGAACAGCGAAAGTATTTTCAGATATACAAAGGCCAAGTTTTTTTGTCTTTTTTTAACCCTCTTAATAATAGAATTTACAATTATTGAAAAAACTAGTTGGCCTGTGTTTACACATTTCTGGAGTTTACTGTCAACAAGATAACAATAATTAAATAGCTTAATCTAATATTAACAATTATACTATTTACAGCTAACATTAATCTCACTCATACCCCAATCCCTTGATTAATGAAAAGTGAGCTTAAATCACAATGCGTAAAAATTACTTACTAAACTAGTGTTAAAATTACAATAAAAATACAGATAAATTACAACGATTGAGGTATTAGTAATAATATTTATAATAGTAATATTAATGATACTAATACTAATTGTGTTATTAGTTACATGATAATTTATAGTGATAATAAATTTACAGTCTGATATATATATACGATATACGATATTCCAGGACTTCTGTCAAGAAGGTTTGGGACAAGGTCAAAATGTTATCGAACAAAAAAAAAATTCACAACCATCTCGCCGATAATATCAGATTCTGGCCCAACTTGCAGCACATTGGATATTGCGGAAAGCCTGACCGATCATTTCCATAAATCATCCGCCACTGAATCGTATGTAGAATCGTTCAAAATTATTAAAAGGAACTGCGAAGGCCAAGAAGCTCGTTCCTCCACCTCATCTACGCAAGAGTTCAATCTTCCGTTTACCAATGATGAATTAATAGATGCCTTGAATCATATGAGATCCTCAGCTCTAGGGCCAGGTGGCATACATATTGATATGATCAAAAAGCTGCCGGCGGAATCCCCTAGCACAATTCTACAATTTAATTTGGACATCGTGGAAAATTCCGAATGCTCGGACAATGGCTCACATAATTTTAGTTTTAAATCCCGGAAAAACCCCCTACCTTTCTGGCAGCTACCGCCCCGTCTCCCTGACCAATTCTTTATGCAAATGTCTGGAGAAAATGATAAACGCTCGTCTAATATGGATACTGGAACAAAAGCAACTTCTTGATCTAATGCAGTTCGGGTTGAGATCGCAGAGATGCACGATGGATCTTTTAGTAAAACTCCACCAGCAAATATGTGACGACTTTGTTTCGAATCAGTTCACAATGTTCATATTGACCTGGAGAAGGCTTTTGATGGTATATGGCGATATAAAATCATTCAAACCCTGGTAAACTGGAGTTTCACTGGGAACTTGCTTAATTTCGTGAAGGCATTCTTGACAGACCGTACGTTTCAGGTTCGGATAGAAGATTGTCGTTCCCTAGAAGTCAAGAAAACGGCACGCCTCAAGGCTCGATAATTAGTCCGACCTTATTCATAGTAGGCATATCCAACGTGTCCAAAATCATTGATTCGCCCGTAAAATATAATCTTTTCGCTGACGATCTCACAATATACATGACATCTGCAAATATGGAAAGTCTAAGAGTTCGGCTTCAAAACACGATCGATAAATTACAAGAGTGGTCTACAAAACCAGGGATTAGCCTTCTCAGTTGAAAAAACAGCTAGCATTATTTTCAAAAATAAACGGAAATCCTTTTCGCACTGCAAAATAACTCTGGGCAACAGCCCCATTAGATCAGCCCCAACGGTCAAAATTCTTGGATTAGCATTCAACAGGAAGCTGTCTTGGTGCAAGCACATCGATGAACCTAAAGCGAAATGTCAAAAATCTCTCCAACGTCCTCAAAATGACAGCTCATACAAAATGGGGCGGAGATAGGAAATGTCTGCAGAACTTCTACTCCGCTCTTACGCTGTCTAAAATAGATTACGGTTCGATCATATACAGATCTGCTAAACCTAATATGCTGAACAGGTTAAACACTGTTCAGAATTCCGCATTAAGACGAATCACAGGCGCATTACACTGCAGTCCAATTGATAATCTTCATGCAGAAACTAATGTTCTGCCACTCAAACACAGAAGGTTATTTCTTTCTCTGAAATATTTCTTTAATCTGGCCTCAAATCCATCTAACTTCTCGCATCAAAAAACGTTTGCTCCGAATTATATACAGCTATATGAAAAAAATCCAAAAGCCCGTGGGGATTGAGTGCCAAAATGCTGTTAGCAGTCTTCGATGGTCGGCGACGGTCCATCAACGTACGATTGGAGCCCTTCCGTGGAACGCCAGTATACAGCAATTAACAAAATTTGGAGGCCAGAATAAGAAAAACAACCAAAATCTGAAGTTCCAATTAAAAAAACATGTATACACTCCGTCTGACAACACGAATGGGAACAAAATTGTCGCTCTCAGAAACTGTTCAAATTCAAGGGAAACCTTCGGCGATGTAGCACCTCATACAGATAGAACTGACATGAGGAAACAACACTAGCTCGCCTGCACATAGGCCACTGCCTCCACACACATACCCACCTGTTTCAGGGGACCGCTCTATCGGGCGCGATCTTTCGGGCGCAGGCGAACTCAGATCTTTTATAGACCACCTACGGTGATTTTCAGGTATCATCCGTTAAACGTAATCATTTGTGTTAGTGAGAAATACGAGTTACCAAATACTGCTATCAGAAATTCCGCCCAAAAAATACCGCTTTTGGTTAACGATTTATTTTTTCCGCGCCTATAGTTTATATATGCATATATAATCACAAAACACATATTTTACATGATTTTATTTCGTTATTCGCTTTTTTAAAATATCTTCTATTTTTTTTTGAAATAACGACTTCAGCGTGAAATACTGATAAACAGACTTTCGCGATGTTTAAGAGTTCTATTAGCAGTAGTGATACGATACGGACGAAGGTGATTAATATTAATAATCGGTCAAATGCATTGTCGGTTCTTTTCATTTTTTTTGTTAATGTATAGTCAACTGTATCTAAAAAATTACAAATTATCAACTCTACGTTATTTAAAGTGTAACATAAATGGATTGAATTTGCTTCTGATACATATTCCTTATACTATTTTTCTTTTTTATTCGTATCTAGTAAGTTTATTTGAGGATACGTTTATTGAAGTTTTTTCTGTGATCTATGATTTTAATTATATATTTAATTCCTCGACGAATCAACCCTGATTTCAAAAAAATATCGAAAAAGACAAACAAAGGCGCAAAAATTTTTAAACATAAACACATTTATGTTAATACTGGGCGATAAATATATACGATATTACAAATTAAAAATTAAATATCATTGTTTTGAATTTAATATTATGTAAATGTAAATTATGCTAATCTTTAAATTAACTCACAGAATGTTTACTACATGAAACATCTTGCCCGGCTAACTTTTTTATTTTTTTTGCTTCGTTTAGAAAAATTTCCAATCTTCAAAACACTGGACTAATATTATTTTCATAAAAATTTTAATACAGCCAATAAGCAAGAAGCTTTCAAACGTTGAATTTGTTTAAATATTCCCGATAAATTCACGGCGGGAAATTCTATTTTATAAAAATAGATAATCTTCTTCTGTATATAAATAGGCAAAGACAAAACAGTTAGTACTTTCTTCTCCGCTGTTTATTAACCGATTTTCTTGCTTTTTTTTTTCTATATAATAAAACAAACTTTAATAACAAACAATAAGGGCAAAATAATTTATTTTTCGTTACATTTAGACTTCGTTCTTTTTCCAAGTAAACCTAGTTTAGGCTTAGTGAGTTTTTTATTTATTTTTTCTTCTATAATTAACATATTTAAGGCGTAATGAATCAAAAAAGAACACCCGTGAAATTAGTAATTAATTTGTTTAGAAAATAAACCAGTTGTTTTCAAAAAGAATCATTTTCGGTTATAAAGACTTGAAGTGCTGATTATGTATTTGTTTAACGGGTTATTTCAATAAAACATTTCAGAAAGAATTAGTAGATCATAGGAATAATTTGCCTCTGTGACAGATTTTCTGCTTTCAAAGGAAATCTAAATGCTTTACAATAAATGTTTACATTCACAAAAAATTAAAATTAAATTAACTTTAGTGATTATGAAAACTACTAAAAAAAATTGTTTATTACTTTTAAGATATTATTCTTCTATTTTTATGTTTATTTTTAACGGAACCCATTCGTTTGAGCCAAATCGACTGGCCCTGTTTTCAATTTAGTATTAGGTAAATTGAAATTACGGTAATTCATACTTATCATATTAAATCCTTGGCGGTTGACACATTATGCTCAACTACTTTGCTGTATTTGTAATAAAATTATATTTTATTTTTTTTAAATTTATTTATTTATTTTTTCTAAAATCTAGTTACCTGAAAAGTAAATATTTTAGAGCTAGATATTTAATCCTGCACGTTATGTAACACCGATTAATTACTTGGAATCTGTTTTTCTTATTACTGTGAAATATGACCTACATAAACCAGAATTAATTTTTAAAACATGCAAAAACATCAATAAAGCAGCTCATTTAGTAATAAAATTAACATAATTAAGTAACAACAATTTTCCGATTTTTAAACAACTATTTGACATTCTTAAAAGTATATATTTGTTTTATAACCGTTATATGTAATTATTTTAGAAAATATTGATCGCCAGTGAGTATTCCGAAAAAATACAACAGCACTAAAAACATATATGCCGAAAATAATTTTATGGATATATTGTAAACTACTCATGTTTCTCAAACGCGCGTCAGTTTTTTTTTGTCGGTTCGGTTCTCACCATGGGGGATTTCCTGCGAGTGATTGAAAAGAGGTAATGAATTATTTTACAATATGCGAATCTGTAGGACTAAAAGAAGAAGAAAAAGTAATAAAATTGTCATGGAAAAAATCGTACATTTTTCTTGGAATTGACTATAGGTCTATTGTAAAGCAGTTATTATTATTTCGGCGGAAGAAGAATTACTAGTATATTTTTCGAATAGACTATTCTTAATAATGACCGTAGTACGGAGAATTAACGAATGAAACTGTTTTCTGTAAATAAGTGTAGCGCTTTAGTTTGTTTATTTGACCAAATCCTGAATAGCTTCATAAGAGGTGAAATTTATTTACCTGCACTGTTCATAACCTGTACGATTGGCTATTCGGTTTTTAATTTCTAAGAAAATGGTTAATTTTCCTAACAGAAGAACATAACAAAATGTACAATGAATGCGTGTAAAACTTGCCATTATTGTTATTTTTACTTTTCTGTTCCGAAAAAAAAAGAATGCCGCAAAGGATGTTGACACATAATGGTTTTTGTCATTCGTCTATGAACGTGATATAATATCAACAAAATAAAGAAAACATAGTCTTATTGATAAAAGTAACCGAGTAAAAAAGAGAAATATGTCGATTGCGACAAACGTTTGTTGAAAGTCGCAACAAATTATAATCAGCTTCAGCTCGAAGATTATCTTCGTGGTGTAGCACATAATGTAATTAGTTAACTTTAGTGTTTGCATGTATTATAGGTATTATTATTATTACTTATATGTAAGATTTCGAAATCGTTTATTTCTATATTTATAATTAATGTTATTATTATTATATTATAATTGCAAACTCTTATTTTGTTGGGAAAACGTGAAAAAGTAAAAACATAATTTCTAATTCGACTAGCTGTATGAACACTGGTTGTACCTTGTATATATATACATATATATGGTTTGAGAAATTATCATTCCTGCGGAAAGAGGGGGATAATTTTTTTGCGACAGTTTTATCGCAATACATACTATAGGTTTCAAATTGTTGGTAACTTAAATATTGTTTATGCGTGTTACAGAAAATACCTATTTATTAAATAAAACTGTATCTATTTCATATAAGAAAAATTGATTCCTTATCGAAGAATAATGAGGATATTGTTCCAATTTTTGTGGTTTTTGAAAATTTCAGTTATTACTAAACGACCAAACATTGTAATTTGTGTAGTATGCTGTAAGCTAATTTAACAGGCTCAGCTTGATATCGGCACAGTTGTGTTTAAGCCGTATGTGAAAAAAAGAAACAAAAAAAAACGACAGACTAGAATATTATTTTTCTTATAAATATGTTCAAAATTTATCCTCTTCTCTCTTCCATGCCTACTTCATGTGAAATTTTATGTTTTCGTTTACTACAAAACATACACGCAGGAGAAAGTTTATTTTTTCATAAATATTAAACATTTTTTTCTTTCTGTGCGTTTTACTTTTAGGCTAATAATGTTAAATCTGAAAAAGCAACCTAAAGGAATCGAACAAAAATAAAAACAAACATACTAAGGCTAACTGACGAATCATTCTGAATAAATTAATGAAATAACTATATAAAAACAAATAGGCGATAGTGCTCATTTTAACAATTACTCATTTATTGTTTTGATCACATTTTGCCTCAACGGGACTTTTCTGTTCAGCAAATACAAAAAGAATACAAGCAAGCGTACAGATAATTTAGTACTTGCAACAACATATCATAAGTATCGAAATGCAAAGCGGGTAAAGAACCTTGATTGACGTGCCCAAATAAATAAATAAGACTGAGGTCGAAAAAGGTAATTCTCATTTAGGTTTTGCAGTCATTACCAATAAGCAGCTTCTTTCATATCATTCACTACCGTCACTAAAGAATTTTTTTTTTTCGAAATAAAACCAAAAAACCTTTAGTAAAGAAAGCCGATATGATGAGAAACAGAAGTGAAATAAGTTACTATTATAAATATTTAATGTAAATTGATAGAACGATGATTCGAATAACGAATACCTGCGAATTTATTCCTTTTAAAGCTTTGTGTTACTCAAATCCAACCCAGCTGAACTGACAATATTTAGAAAGTATTGTTGCAATTTAGTGTGATAAGTTAGTAAAAAACCGAAATTTTAGAAAAAAAAAATTCGGTTAAAACGCGTTTTGTAACTAACAAACGTGTAAATTACAAAGTGGTTGTAGCCATTGACTGGTTTTTCCTTTTTTTATTAAACACTATTTCACAGTGGAAAATTACTTAATCGTTTTTGTTTCTCAACTTACTTCTTTACTTTTTTCTTCTTCCCTACAAAACACGCATCAAGTATTGCCGAGTCGATTTTTCTAATTATTATTATTTTTTTATGAGCCGCTCGCTTTATTATTAGACAAAATAAGAAAAGCTTCTTGCTTATTGGCTTTATTAAAATTTTTACGAAAATAATATTAGTCCAGTGTTTTGAAGATTGGAAATTTTTCTAAACGAACTAAAAGAAAAAAAAAGGTATCCAGGCAGGATGTTTTATGTACTGAACATTCTGTGAGTTAATTTAAAGATTGCCATAATTTACATTTACATAATATTAAATTCAATTAATTTGTAATATCGTACATATTTCTCGCCCAGTATTAACATAAATGTGTTTATGTTTAAAAATTTTTGCGCCTTTGTTTATCATTTGTGATATTTCTTTGAAACCAGGGTTGGATCGTCAAGGAATTAAATATATAATTAAAATCGTAGATAATAGAAAAAACTTCACAAATAAATTTGTTAGATACGAATAAAAAAGAAAGATAATATAAGGAATATGTATCAGTAACAAATTCGATCCAGTTATGTTACACTTTAAATGACGTAGAGTTGATAGTTTGTAATTTTTTAAATACGGTTGACTATACGTTAGCAAAAAAAAAAAAACCCAAAAAAACCGACAATGCATTTGACCGATTATTAATATTAATAATTTTCGTCCGTTTCGTATCACTATTGCTAACAGAATTCTTAAATTTACATCGCGAAAGTCTGTTTATCAGTATTTCACACTGAAGTCGTTATTTCAAAAAAAAAAAAAACAGAAGATATTTGAAAAAAGCGAATAACGAAATAAAATCATGTAAAATATGTGTTTTATGATTATATATGCATATATAACATGCTATACGCGCGGAAAACTAAATCGTTAACGAAGAACGGTATTTTTTGAACGGAATTTCTGATAGCAGTTTTTGGTAACTCGTGTTTCTCACTAACACAGATGACAACGTTTAACGGATGATACCTGAAAATCACCGTAGGTGGTCTGTAAAAAGGTCTGAGTTCGCCTGCGCCCGAAAGAGGCTGCGCCCGATAAATCGCGCCCGATCGATCGCGCCCGAAAGAGGGTGACCCCCTGTTTCAAAAACTACCGCAACCGACATGTGAAATTTGTGGAGTGCCGGTGACAGTGGAACATCTCCTCACCTCGCGCTGCAAATTTCGGCAAGAGAGAGCCGCCTGCTTCAAGGAGGATGCTGGTCTGGCCGAAATTCTGGCGGACAAAGGCCTGCGAAAACATCTTCAAATTTTTAAAGCTTACCAGACTTTTTCCTTTTATATAGTTTTATTGTTCAGCAGCGTTTACCTCCTTTCTTTTCCTTTCCCTTTCCTTTCTATTCCTTTCCCTTTCCTTTCTATTCCTTTCCCTTTCCTTTCTATTCCTTTCCTTTCTTTTCTTTTTTCTCTTTCTATTGTTTATTTTGATTTCCTTTTTTGTTCTTTTCATTTATTAATCTATACTTATAAGATATAACTTCTCGGCATCGCAAATGACTTTAGCTGCCGAGCGACTTTAAATAAATAAATTATATATACTTATATACAATTAAATGCTCGCCAATAGTATTAAGAAGTTGTTTTTTGTTCTTTTTTGTCTTCTTCTTTCGGTGTCTTCGTTTTGATTATGTCATTAGTATTTTATGAATAAACGATGATAAGAGTGTCGAGAACCCACAGAGGGGCAGTGTGGCCTTGTGGGACCCATAACTTATTTTTCAAGTAATAAAAACAAACAAAAAAAAAAAAAACAAAAAAACATTACTTTCAATTAATAATTAATAAGTTCCGACGACTAATTTCGTGTTAACTTGCACACATGTGGAAATGTAAATATATTAAATTTCTGTAGTACAGGAAAATAGTTAATTAACAACATACCATTTAATTTCGTTCGTTATTGCATAAATAATCGTACTAGCTCATTGCTCTAGGGTAAAACAGTTCTGTGTAGAATAAAAAAAATCGCCAAAAGAAAATGGTCAAATTTCATCTAAATTTGCATTTAAATGCAATTTTAAAGAAAGCACGAGTAATTTGAAGATAATACCGCCGTTGCAGGGTAAAAAACAAATTGAAATCATCACAGAATTTTAGAATAAAACTCTGTTCAAAGGTACGACGAATAAATTTTTTCTTTTGCAAGTTTTACTTTATTTTTTAATTTCATTTTTTGAAATATAACTTTAATTATTATTTCGAAAAATTATAAGCTGACCGTATAATTGAAAACAGTCTATTTATTATCATTTTTACATATTGCATAAAGCCCTGGCTTCAGACTTCTCCGTTATTATCTTGTACTTTTATAAATTTAATAAGGTCTCCTTAGAATATCTTCCGATTTCTTGTGAATCACTTTTTTACTCTCATTTTTTAAATTTTTATCTTCCTATTCTTTGTAATTCCACTTATGTTCTCCTGTTTTCTTGATTCGTAGTTATTACTATCCGCGATTTTTTCTTGTCTATCAATTTCCAATTATTTTCTGATAATAGTATAATTTTTTTTGATTCTCCTTTCCTTCAATAGGTGACGTCCCCCCTCCAAAAAAAAAAATCAGTCTTTTATTCTTTTAAGTTTAATTTCTTTTTTCATCTATTAAAATTAGACACCAACTCTGATCGCTAGTACATTCTGCGTTCTTTTTTCATAGTTGTTTGTTAGTCATATTATGTTAATAAGTTATTTGTGTACGATCGAGAGGAATAAGTAATAAACCTTTTAGCAGACTTGCTAATGAAAATATATAAACAATGCCAAATCATTCACAGAGCGTATCCCTAAGGTCAGAGTGAGTAATCAGCAAAAACGTTCCATTACAACCGGATAAAAGAATCAAAAATTTACATTTATTAATAGAACACATTAGCATTTCATTACAACCCTAGCATTGACTACGTCTAATTAAGTCATATTCAAATAGGTAAAATAGATAAAATACATGATAAAAGCGAAGCTAAAAAGAAAAAGAAATAAACCTAATAGACCATATTCTCGTTCACGCAATCATGTTCTAACGGATTTATGTTTAGGGGATTTCTAATTTATAAATAATAATTTTAAAAAATTGTTTTTTCTTCTTAATGTACCAGTTTAGTTTAACGTTTCGGTTAAAACCATAACTGAAATTTGATGTTTTTAGCCTTTTAGCCGAAACCGAGATTTCGTCGGAAGCCAAAAATTAAAATTGTAATTAATAAAACAAAATAAATCTTCATTTTGAAGTTTCTAGTAAAAAATTTGTGCAAGGAGTATCCCTCTACACTCTTCATATTGTTACGTCCCTACGCACACGCATAAAACTCATTACAAACAATCAAAAATTTAAAAACAGCCATAACTTATGAAAATATATATATATATATAATATATATTATATTTTTTTATAATTTGTTTACCATAACTTGTTTATTAATGTATAAAACCTAGAATGTTTAAACGTCTTCTTTTTTTTTTTGTAAATGAAATATAAGTTATGCCAACACGTAAAGTTTAAGTTGTTAACCATTTTGTGTAAACAGTTTACAGAATTTAATAGTTGATTTGAAAATACTGTAACAATCGGCATACATAGATCAGTTATATTTTTAGGATTAAGGAGGAAAGAGTTTTTGATAAAGTTATTTGTTTAATAAATCAAATGAGCTGAACTTTTTAAATAATCGATAGCTTATTCTTCTAGAAGCAAGGGCAACAAATTAAAAATAGAACACGTGCTCTTAAATAAATAATTATAGATGAAAGGATGAAATTTATACATCTTTCACATATTCAATGCATGCCAATGTTTCTCAAGTTTAGGCAAGATAGGAAACTCAGTGGAAAATTTAGATCAACGAAAACAGGGCCGGCACTTTTTCATTCTCCCATGTGTACGCAACTAAAGAAGAAAAATAAGATTTTTCATACTATCCAATAGCATGTATAGTATGTACACTATGTACCACTTCCCTTTCCACAAAAAAAAAAAAAAAAATCACAAAAAATCCGTAACACTGTTTATATGTTTTTATTTTGGAAATAATTCTATCCTGTAAATAACATAATATATCATGCAAACAAAACAAACAATGATGTAAAACAATTTTAAAAACGTATCGACAATTTTAACACATGAATGTAAATCTAAAAAGTCTTAAATAATATATGAAACCAGCGATATTAGAATTCCATCGCAAATGTTGACTTACGACCTCGTCGTAAGTTCTTGATATGAACATATTCATGAAAGACTTCACATCCAAAGTGTCGGTATAATGTTTATGGATATGTAGTAAACTGAAATGATTTAACCTTTTGTGCTGCAAGAAAAGAACGAAAGATACGTCTTTACACGACGCAGTGCAGAAAAGGAACGTTTACATGTACATGTTGATACTGGAATTGTTAATATGATTCGTATCAACTATGGTAAATTTCGGTATTAAATTTAATATGTTCAAATTTTTTCTCAAGAATAATACATCATGAAGTGAATCTGTCTTTTCATTTACACTATTCTTCATAATATCATATAACATATTGTCTCTGTGTAAAATTAGTCGCTCTCAATCAAGAGATTGTCTTCACTGTAGAATGTAATTAGTTAATTTACTAATACATCGGGATTCATCATTTTCAATAACAAAATGTTCAAGTTTATTAAAAAATGATACAGTTTCTGATTTCAATCTTTCCATCGGCGATTTTATTGCGGTATCAAGTATTTCCAGAAATTGTTTTCTGTAATATTCTTCTGGTGTTTTAAAATCATGAGGTGACAAATCACTATCAAAACGTTCAGGAGTGTGTCTTCCTTATTCTTGGCACAACAATCAAGTCAATACCTAATTTTTCTGCATTATTTACTACATCATTCCAGAAAGTGCTAAAATAATCTTTGTTACGGCGACATTGCGTACTGTAATTGTCCCGAACTGCTTTCATTGATTTCATTCTAATACACCGCGTAGGGTAATATTTTGAAAGCGACGGTGCATCATCACTTTGAATCTCCTTAAAGATATTTTCACGTTTCGCAGAATCCTGTATAAATGTGATCATTTCTGTAATGGTACCGCGTAAAATCTCGAACAAATGAAATATGGTTTAAAGCGTCTTGAATAACTAAATTTAAACGGGAACTGCACAACGAACAAATAAAGCAGTTTTATTAATTTCCTTGATTTTCGCCTGTAGACCTGTGAATATTTACTGCTTACATTATTCGCGCCATCGAAGCATTGGCCCCGAATAAAATTTAAATCTAACTGAAGTTGAACAAGTACATATTTTAGAATATCAAACAATGCTTGAGCGGCTGTTTATCATAAAATCCGATGAATTCTTCCACCACAACCAAAGTATCTGTAACGTAATGTATACATATAACCCCACTTGTTCTAACCGTCTAGCGTGTCAGAAGTCTCATCTATCATGACAGCAAAGAATTTAGCTGCTTTTACACTTTCTAACAGTTTATTCAAAATAGAATCAGCAGTTTAAAAATTTCCCCAATAATCGAACGATGCAACCATTTTTGATTCGATCTTTTAGCCAGGCACTGAGCTCAGGTATATATCGTCAGCTGGCATTTTCAATATTTCTATAAATCTTAAATCTTCTAGAATCTAGACCTTCTTCTTTACTGTACGAACTTCTGAATGGAAGTCTCATTTTCGCTACAGCTTTAACAGTATCAAACATTTTAATTAAACACGACAAAAACAAAAACCAGAAAGATTAATTTATCGTTGTAGTCAAATGTCACCGAATATAAACAGTAACTATAATTTCGAAACAATTATTCCATTCAAATTCCAATATAAAAATAAAAGAAAGAAAGATTAAAACATACTGAGAAAAATACTCAAATTTTTACAGAAAAGGGAAATGCCAGAACTGAATTTAAAAAAACATCAGTCATTTCCAATAACATTTAAATAAAGAATAAAACTCAATATTTCCCTTTAAAGGTGTGCTCTATTTCACAAAACTTTCTGACCATCGAACGTATCAGGAATTATTACAAAAAATTATGTTTAAAATGAAAACGAAACACGTTCAAGTGGATTATTTGCTATACAACCTGTGCATACAGCAACAGAGGGCTCTCCAGATGTTTATTTGTGATTGGAATTCGTACTGATATAGAATCATTGGCGGAATTACTAGGATTCGAATCGTTACCCGGATTATATTCATTACCTATTCTCTTAATTTTCTACAACTTTTTTGGATTCTTAATAAGAAAAGGTACCATGTTTCTATTTTTCACATTACAAAATACCAAAATGCATAATAATTAGCACATTATTAATTACTTCTTTTAAAAAATATTTTAATCCAATAGCTCATAAAATAGAATAAGTATATGTAAAAGAGAAATTTAAAAATAAAAATCCCGAGCAAATAATATTTTTTAAAGTTTATTTCGCATTAACTTAATTTTGTTATTTTCATTGTGAACATACGGCTAAAAAAAATGTTCCCCGAAGTCTATGCCTGATTCGTCTTTTTATTTTGAACAATTTGTACATCAAAGCTGCCGCGTTATTTTAAACCAAATGTAATATAGACTGTTAATATTTTGAAGAAATTTTAAGAAAGCTCTAATTTTTATTATTTAAATTGCGATAAGATGTTTTAAAAAATTAGATATATAGCGAACTTGGGAAAATTAGCATAATACGTGTACATATCCAAGGGCGTCGCCAGCCGATGAGCCAGGAGGGGGCAAGATCATTGGCGCATTCAAGGGCGGTGCCACGGGGCCATTGCTCCCGCCAAAAAATCTTCGAAATCTTAATTTCGTTTTATAATGTTTTGTTTTACTTAATTTTTTTTTTAAAGCGTACATATTTACTTTTTACTTATATTACAAGTATAATGTTATATTACAAGTTTTAGCTAATTTTTTTAAAATAAAATTCGTATACTTATCTAATTTGTGCTTATTACAAACATAATGTAACGTTTCAATTATTATTATTATTTTTTTTTTTTTAAATAAAATTCGTTAATTTTCTATTTTTTTTTTTATTTTTTTTATTTTAATTTACGAGGGTGGTTCAAATATAAACCGGAATTTTTAAATAAACGCGCGAAAAATTTATTGTGGAAAAAGTGGTTGCACTGGCAGTTAGACCGGTTTGTTACGAAGCGTGTAGAGCAATTAGAACCGCGTAAGCTCACTTTTTAGTGTAGTTAGAGCCATGAGTGAAAAAGAAGTACCAGTGTCTGTTGCGCAACGCATCATTATTCGTTTTTTAGTCAAAGACGACGTAAAATCCATGGAAATTTACCGAAAATTACGCGAACAGTTCGGGGATGAGTGTCTCTCCAAAACTCAAGTGTACGAGTGGTGTTCCGCGTTTCGAAAAGGACGTGAAGTGGTGTCAAACATAGCACATGCGCGGCGCCCAAAAACCAGCATTACAGATGAACACGTCAAAGCCATCGAACAACTCATTTTGGCTGACCGACGCGTCCGTGTACGCGATGTGACCGACAAATTGGGCATCAGCATAGGTAGTATTGAGACAATAATTCATGATCGGCTAGGTTATCGCAAAATTGCAGCCAGATGGGTGCCAAGACTTCTGAATTTTGAACAGAAATTCACTCGTTGGGAAGTTTGTACGCGTCCCCTGCAGCGGTATGAAGAGGAAGGAGAGAATTTATTGCGGCGAATATTCACCACGGACGAAACTTGGGTACACTACTATACGCCGGAATGTAAACGCTCGTCTATGGAGTGGCGGAAGAAAAAAGAGGGAGCGCCAGTCAAAGCGAAGGTTACACAGTCAGCTGGGAAGGTGTTGTGTACCGTGTTTTGGGACATGAAGGGAGTGATCGCAGTCGATTTCCTAACCGAACAACGTACTGTGACGGCGCAGTATTACAGTAACCTCCTAAAAAACACAGTCAAACCGTCCTATCGAACAAAAAGGCGCGAAATTCCGATCCGTAGTGCGATACTGCTTCAAGACAACGCCAGGCCACATACCGCTCGGCTCACGATGGAGACATTGGCCGAATTGGGCTGGGAAACACTTGAACATCCTTCTTACAGTCCAGATTTGTCGCCTTGTGATTATTATTTGTTTGGCCCGTTGAAAGAAGCACTTGGTGGACAACGTTTCGACAGCAACGATGAGGTGGAATCGTTCGTACGCAAATGGCTATGTGACAAGCCGCGAGATTTTTACGAAAAAGGAAAAAAAAATTGCCGGAGAGGTGGAAAAAGTGCGTAGCGTGCGAGGGGGGTTATCTCGAAAAATTGTAAAAAATAGGAGCACTGTAAGTATAAAATAAAAATTTTTATGACAAAATTCCGGTTTATATTTGAACCACTCTTGTACAAACCACGGAAATAGATAGGTACTTAGTCGAGATACCGAGTTACCACCCCCTAACTCATCTTCTAAATTCTAGCCCCGACCAAAAAAAAATCCTGAGTGCGCCTTTGGGCAAGATGATAGAAAGAGGATATGAGTTATAGGAAAAATAAAATTTATTAGTTGTAAAGGCTTAATATTTCACTAAACAAGTATAAAATCTTAACTAAAACATAATTTTTGTGGGTTTCTGGCAAATTGTTCTACTACTGCATTATAAAAGTCTTCCAAATTGTCCATGATTACGCGCCTATGAATACTCACATGGCCAGTTGATTAAAAAGTACCAAGGCTCGGATGGGGGGGGCTGCCCCTTTCTGCCCCCCGCTGGCGATGCCCATGTACATGTCCTAATTTGTTTATATTGCATAGTCGTGTTAGTTTTCTTTATAAATATCGCCCGTTACAAATATTTTTTTTTTTCTTTCTTTTCCGTCTTATGATCTAGAACTGACGAGAAGTCTCGTCATCGACCAGATGTGATGAATAAACTAATGAATTAATTATACAAGAGTCGGTCCAGCGACCGAGCTCTCGTGTGTTTATAATTGAAATTGCAACACTTTACATATAATCGGTGACGCGTGTTCTCTTGAGCCTTCTATTGGCTTCTTGAATTAGCAGTCCCGCTGCTAATGGGTTTCCATGGACTTTCAGTCTTGACAGATAATTCTGAATAACTTGAATTATTTCTTCCTCTACATATTTTATCCGCAGGTATTTGTGCAGCGTATCATTCGACACGAACCACGAAGCACCGATTATCATGCGTAGAATTTTATTTTGGCATCGCTGTATTTTTTGTTTATTGGACTTTGAAGCGCAACTTCAAAGCTCGCAACCATATAGCCAAATTGGTTTCAATATCATAGAGTATAGCAGCAGCTTGTTGTTAATAGATAGTTGAGCCATTGGCCTCAGCAGCCAGTATAACTGTCTAGTCCTGATATTTAATTCGGGTTTTTTCGCTGTTATATGCGGTAACCAAGTTAAGGATTGATCTAAATGAATTCCTAAATATTTGACACAAGAGCTTTCGGGTGTAATTTTTCCATTAATAGTCACTTGATATTTTTCTCGGTTAATACGCCGTTTGGTGAATATAATACGACTACTTTTTAACTCGTTTATTACTATTTTCCATTGGTGAAACCAATCCACTGTCTGGTCGATAGCACTTTGAAGCTGCTGAGTAGCCGTAATGGGACAGTGACGAGTAGCTATAATTGCTGTGTCATCAGCAAAGGTAGCAATAAACGAGGTTTCCGGGATGTCACTAGTAAATATAGAATACGAAAGTGGTCCCAGGATGCTTCCCTGGGGAACACCTGCCTGGATTTTATATATCTGTGATTGGCTGTTGCAAACAGTTACTTGAAAATAGCGCTCTTCTAAGTATGACATCAAAATATTGACGTATTCTAACGGTAGAATTTGCTTACATTTATATAGCAGCCCTGAGTGCCAGACTCTGTCAAATGCCTGCTTGACATCGAGGAAGACGGCTGAGCATATCATCTTATTTTCAAGACATTTTTCTATTAGTTTTGCGACTCGATGAACCTGTTGCACTGTAGAATGGCCAGAACGGAATCCAAAAATTGGTGATTGGGGATAATCTTTTTGTTGACAATAATTTTTTTGTAATCTTTTTAATATGAGTTTTTCGAAAACTTTAGAAAGTATTGGAAGGAGCGAAATAGGACGGTATGATGTCACATCTTCAGGAGGTTTACCTGGTTTCAGCACCATTTGAACTTTAGCAAATTTCCATAGCACAGGAACATATTGCAGTCTTAGGACTGAATTGTATAAATACGTCAACAATACCACGGCTTTCTTTGGGAGCTGCTTCAGAATCGCTCCTGTGATTAGATCGAATCCGGGAGCTTTTTTGTTATTAATCTTCTTGATTATGGATCCGATTTCTCCGGGTGAGAAAGGTTTTATCCGTTTGTTTGAAGTTGTCGAGTACTGGTGCAAGTAGTTGTGTATCGACCCCTCTAAACGTGATTTTATTTTGTTTGGTTTAAAAATATCTTTTAAATAGGTCGCAAATGTTTTCGATTTCATGCTGTCGTCTGTAGCCCAGTTCCCATCTTGCATTTTTATAGGATTATTTCGAGTTTTTGGCCGCTTCATATATTTTGTTGCTTTCCATAACGAGTAACCGTCATCCTTAGAATTGGATAGGCTGCTAACATAATCCGTGAATGTATCGTTTTTAAATCTTTTGATTAACAACTTCAACTTTTTAGTCTGTTTATTTAGTTGTCTCTTATCATTAGGGCATCTCGTTCGCATCCAACGTTTACGTACTTTTCTTTTAATAGCGACTTCCTTACGTATGTAATTTGGATATATTACAGTTTGCCTGAATTGTTTGTTCAGCGGAGGAGTGCTTGAGTAAGCTGCATTGGTTATTTGGTTAGTGAATAGATGTACAGCATCATCAATACTTGATTTCGTTTTTAACGAGATAGAGAGATTTATTGCGCCATCTAAAGTCTGTCTGAATTTATCCCAGTCAGTAAGCCTGCTGGTTAGAGTGGGTCTCTTTTCCTTTAGCCACACTTGATCACTGATTGTTAATATAACCGGCGAGTGTTCGGAAGATAGGGAAAATTTATCATATTAGTGACTTTAAGATATGTTTGGGAGATACCTTTGGCTATGAAAAAATCCAATAGATCCGGAATTTTATTCTTATCTGTTGGCCAGTACGTGGGCAGTCCTCCTGATATAATATCACAGTGTTCTGTTTCAACAGCAATTTTTAAATTTTTGCCTCTAGGGGTAGCTAATCTGGAAGCCCAGTGTATATTTTTTGCGTTAAAATCTCCTCCAATTATAAATCGATTACCCATTCCTTTTATAAAATCTATAAATTGTGTAGGCTGTATTTTGTGCTTTGGTGGACAGTAGACAGCTGCAACGTTCAAGGTGTTATTTGTCTGTTTTATAGCAATGGAAGTAGCTTGAAGGTATTCTTTGCAGTAACTGTGCCTTATATCATGAGGAATGCTATCTTTAATAATGATTGCTGTCCCAGCATGCGCTTTGTTATCGGGATGTAATGTCCAGTATGTTTTATAACGTTTCAAGTTTATATAACTTTTATCAGTAAAATGAGCCTCATGATATAAGCATGATGTCAATATCGTTTGTGTGCAAGTAGAGTTCTACTTCTAGCTGATGTTGTAACAAGCCAATCGCATTCCACAAGGCTATTTTATAACATAAAGGTCGACTTGGTCTTGTAGAAATCATTTCGTTTTTAACATAATAGACATAATGTTAGTGATAATGTCGTTAAACATATTCGCTTGTTGCTGAATAATGTCTTTAAATAGTGTCCGAATTTCATCCAAAAACATGTTTAGTGTTTGTTTAATATCCCAGTCATTTTGGGATTGCAGTGTCAGATAAGTTCCCTCTGGCAGCCTGAGCATACCATTTAGGCTTCAGAACCTGAGCTTGTTCTCGTTGTCGAGATCTATCTCTTGTTGTGGGATATTTTAATTCGTTTGGTGAACGTTGTTCTGTGGATCGCTGAATTGTCACGCCCAGTTGAGGATCTGAAGAGGGCACATTTATTGCCGGAGTTTGAAGCTGGACATTACCTTTCTTAACCGAACTTTTTTCACCGTATCTATGCGTTTGGATTTTTTTATAAATTTCACATCCCCTATAATTTGCAGGATGGTTACCTTGACAGTTAGCGCACTTCGCTGCCTGGTTAGGTAGTTTGTTGCAATCTTGTGAAATATGGCTATATGATCAAATAAAAAGATAAAATTTATTTTAACACTTTCTCTAATTCAACTACTGTTTTTGTATACGGGAAATATCAGCCATGGCAGTTAATCAGTGATACACGGAAAAAAGAAAAAGGGAAAGTAATTGTGTTTAGCACCAGAAAACATTTAAGGAAAATAAAAAAACAGCGAAATTTAAAATTCAGTCAGAGATTAAATTCGAAAAATGAAAATTATTATTGTAATTATTATAAAATATGATTAATTTTAAATATTTTAAATAATTCAAATCGTAAAACTAACCTTTTTTTTTTTATTGACGTCTACATAATATACTAATCAAGCGTGAAACTGTTTTCTTTTTAAACGTTGACCTTTCATTTCTTCCTAACACATTTCTATTGCCAGAAACTGACGCTTTGTTCCTAATACACGTAAAATTCTTATTCGTCGCTTTAGTTAATTTTCGCCTCATACAATTTCCTGTAATAATCTTCCTTGCTTTTCCTTTGATTATTTTGATTTCTTCCACCCCCTTAAAGTACTTTTTTTATTTCTAACTCTTCCAAGTTGCTTTCCCAGGCCGTTATTAAAGAGGAATTTCACCTTACCGTCAGTTGCTTATTTCCTTCATATGTACTCGTTTTTATTGATGACTCTAGGGGCTGGCGGTATCGGAGCTTCTTTAATTCTTCCTGATTCTAACTTCTCCGAATCCTTTCGTCTTCCGCTTTTTTGTTCTATTTTTACAGCCAAATTGATGACTATCCTACGTGCGATTATTTATATTTCCTGCAATCGTAACTTCTCCGATTATTTTTGATAATTTCCGAATCCATAATGCTCTTCAGGCTATCACTTCATCTTTTCCTTCTCCTTCTTCCAACTTCATCATTTTTCATATATAATCTCTCATTCATAATCTTTCTTTTCATCACTCTACACACATTGATCTGCTGTGGGGTCGTGGTCACAGAGCTATCGAGAGTAATGAAAAAGCGGATGCTTTAGCTCAGGTTGTTACTCGTTCCCTCTAATTCTATTTCGCAGTCATGTACAGTTCATTACTTCTCCATTTGTCCGATGCATCACTATGCATGTCTATAGTATATGTCCGTCTCTCTCTCTCTCCCGCACGCTCTTATCTAATAATCTGTTTTCTGAATTCTCACTCAAACTGTACGCGCAACCAAACACATCAAGAAGCAATGCTTCACATTCCGGAGTACACTGCAGTCACTGGATATGCTGAATTTATTTTTTTTCATTACCGATCATCGTATCATTAATTTTTCCAATTATTATTTTTATTGGCATTATTTTTTCCTTAATTACTATTCATCACTCGCACTTTACATTGGCGCGTAACTTTTACAAGTCTATTCACCACTTAAAGTGGTAATACCGTAAAAGGGGAAAATCTCCGACAACAAATTATTCGTTATTATTTCAGTAATTATTATTAATATTAATCATACCACTACGCATTATTTTAATTAATTAATTAAAAGAATGAATATTATTATGACTCTTTTTGTCCGTGTTTGAAGGTCATTCTGACGCAGGACACGTGTTAGAAAATATCCTTTGTAAATAACCAACGTGAATACTTAACAGAAAAGAATAAAAGATACTTTGATACAATACAACAATTTATTTTTTTTATTCGAACACGCGCGACTAGGTAGCCTTCAATCACAATATTCACGGGGGCTTCACCGTAAATCGGTAACAATCGGTGTGTAAACAAAAAACTATAATAAATAAATAATTCACGAACAAACGACTCACAGCAACATGATGAGCGTAAATTTCTTTTTGATTACCAACACGCAACCGAGAGCGACGGCTCATTATCATCACATAAATATATACATCATGATTTTTATCATAAGCTTTTTCGGACTACAGCTGTATGCAAAAGATAGATTGCTTCACCGGTGCTCAATCCGTTGATTAGTGTTTTTCCCGTATCATTTTCCAATTTATTATGAATTCTCTTTGAATGATTTTTTATATTTATTGGCTTGAAATTGTCACGGTTCTTTGCTCCCGGCTTTTTTGAAATTTGTATGAAGGTGGGCTGAAGACAGTCTTTTGGTATTTTACCAGTTTCATGTGTTTTGTTGTGTTTTTTAGAGGCCATGCTCTTTAATTTATACATATATTGCTAAAATATACAAATTTGATTTACCTTACGCAATATACATATATATATATATATATATATATAAATAAAAACGGCCGATTTTACTGGTTTCTTGCATTAGAAGGGCATTTGAAATGGCCGTTTATAATAGGCTGGTGTGGAAGGGTTGAGAATCAAAAATTTAGTTTTAGACTGGGTCTCGAAACATTAGACTCTGTATTGCTCAATTAGTAAACGAAACTAATTCTTTCTTTTGGTAAGAATTTTCTCTCGGCTACCTTTTTGGACATTAAAGGAGTATTTGATAATGTTTTTCTTATTCCTTTATTACATCAACAATTAGCAATTACAGGAATTTTAACTGTCTTGGCTACGTATATATTTGCAGCCATTTCTTTAAAATTTGAAATTTTTAAATCCTGTCAGCAAGAAAATAGTTTGTAAGTTACTTCCATTGTTTAAATCCGGTTTTATTCAATATTTACGTACATTCTATATTTTATAATAAAAACCAACTTTAATAACAAACAAATATAAGGATAAAAATAATTTATAACAATAAATTAAATAAATACCTTATTTAGGAACGTTTTCGGGTATAACCCATCATCAGCTAAAACTAACTTAATCAAAACTCAAAACACACCGGAAAGAATATAAGGAATATATGTGTATATATAGTAAATGCAAAGGAGGAACAAACATAGAAGGTATAAAAAGCAATAGTGTGAAATTACCAATACTCAATATAAAATATAAAATAAAATAAAACACTCTAAAATTAAACTTTTATATTAAAAAAGCGGGTTATTATTATTAGGTAATCGATCGTTTAAAATATTATTTTTATATTTATTTATGTAATAATTTTCTGCGATATTCATAACATTTCTTTCGCCACAAGTGGCCAAAACGGTTACAGTATTTTCTAATGAATTAGGTTTATGTTTATTTTTAATCAAATGTTCGGCATATGCTGATTGTTCTATTTCATTATTATTAAATGATTTTATATATGTTCTTTATATCGATATATTTAATTTTTCGCCTTGTTTGACCGATATATGATTTTTCACAATCAGTGCAATTTATTTTGTATATACCGCTATTTTCATAAATATTATTTTTAAAATTTAAAGTGTTCATTTTATTTCTTAGATTATTTTTATTTTTGAATGCTACATTTAAACCCTTTTTTTTTTTTTTTAAAATAAATCGGTTAATTTATATATATTATTGTTTATAAATGTGAATGTTATCCACCTTTTATTGTTAGTAGCATTATTTATTTTTAATTTTTGTATATATTTTGATTTAGATTTTATTTTGTGAATTCATTTATGTATTATTTGTTCGTCATAACCATTATTTCCTGCCAAAGTCTTTAATATATTAATTTCTATTTGTTTTTTGTTTATATTCATAGGTGTGGTTAATAATGTATTTATTGCAGTCATGAAATAAGCATATTTGTGTTGGTTTGGGTGATTTGATGTTTTATGAATTATATTATCAGTGGTGATTTGTTTTCTATATATATTATATGTTAATCTGCTATGATTATATCTAAAAAATTTATGTTATTATTTTCTTCTTTTTCCATAGTATGATGAATTTTTTTTGTGAATTTTATTTAAATCATTTAGAATATCATTTTCAGTATTATTATTATTTTCGTCAAATATTAGTCATGTATCATCTACACATCTAATATAAGATTTAATGTCGTATTTTTGTATTATCTTTTCTATGTATATTTCCTCTAAATTTTGTAAAAAGATTTCACCTAAAAAAAACCTAATAAAGGTGAGCCCGTAGCTAAACCATTATTTTGTATATACATAGAGTTATTAAAACTAAAGTAATTTTGTTCTGTGACAGTTTTAATTATTTGGATTAATTGGTTACAATAAATGTTATTCTTTAACTTATTTACCGATTTTTTAATTATGTCTATAATTTTTTGTATTCTGTTTTAGCGCGTAGCACGGGATTCTATTTACGTTGCCGATTTTAATCATCCTTAACAAAAATAAAAAGATGGTTGAATATACAATGGAAAATTATCCTTCGGTTAACTTATGTAGAAAATTCTTTCACGCAATTGGATTTTACATTAAGACTATACAGTTCGGAAGATATTCTTGTAAAAATAAACGATCATTCTATTCCGGAAATCACTTGTGTGAAATACTTGGAGATGCACCTAGCTTCAAGGCACACTCGGGCTCATCATATTTAGAATCATCAAAGCCAGATTTTGAAGACACTAGTAACCTCTTTAAGGCATTGAAATCACGTCATGAGATTCTGATCCTCTTTTACCTTATTGTAGAAGTCACTGGTACTCTCCAGATTTGATAGTAGCTCAATATTTTACGGCTCTGTCTCTAAATCGAACTTTGGGAAGTAGTTGGACATTTCATAAAAAAAAACCGGTCTGAGATTTATTACGGAAAACGTTCGATCTGTACCAATAACAGAGCTTCAAGTTGAGACTAAAATTACCCCATTACACTTAAGAAGAAATGGAATATGCTGTGGCAGATAGGTTCTTGTTAAAGTGCTGCAATTATAGTTAGCCGCGTATGCTTAAGTTTTTTTTATAGTATTAGTAATAATTGTCGATTTCTTCCTTCTAAACTGCAGTTGTTATCAGCTATAGTATCTCAATATTATAAATATTATCCGTCTCTAATTCGTACATATCGATCTGTATATTTTACGGTCCTATACAGCAATGATGTTATAAACTTAAATATTAATACAACATTATTTGTCGATAATAAACGCAATTACAGTTCCTATTTCAATTACGATGCATGTATTACCAACGCAATAGAGGCAGTAGTTCCTGGCTACTTCAACATTTTTATTGATGGCTGAAAGTCTAATCAAAATTTCGGTCTCATTGGCGCTGCTTTTGTTATTGACGAGATGACCATGCAAAGATTTAAACTCCAGCCGTTTGCAGCCATTTTCTCAGCTAAACTTCTGGCGATTGCTAAGGTTACGGTTATGTACTCAGTGTACCAGATAAGTAGGGATAAATACGAGTATGTTATATGCAGGCGCTATGAAATTGCCCACGCGAGTACAACCATCAGCTCACTATGCGGGAGATAAGGGGTAAATATTCGTCAATTACCGTTCAGATTTTAGAATTTTGTTCTGTTCCAAGTCATGCCGGGTTAAAACTTAATGAAGCAGCTGACGTTGCTACCACAGAGGAATCCATAGTGGATGTTGAGATGTTGAATTCTGTATATTCCAGCCTTGGATCTAAATATTAAAATTAAACATAATCATTTTGTTTCCTGGATACTGAATGTTAGCAGTCTACAAAAAAGGCACGAATTTCAATACTGTTCAGCCATGTATTCCGACCTTCCCGTGGGATTGCCGCGTGTCAATTTCAACTCCTTCTTTCTCCGCAAACATGTTACTATCACGGTACGTAGGCTGCGTATGAGTTACTCCCGTGTATCCTTTAATTTTATATATGTACATGTAGATAACCAGGGACAATATAGTTATAATACGTCAATTAACTTTTTAGAAGGTGTAAATTATCTTTTTTTTAATTGTGAAAAATTTAAAGGTAATAAACATCGTCTTTTTAATAACCTAATATCCCTCGCTATTTATCCGCCGTATTTTTTGCATTACTTGCTATGGGGCGAGGAAAAAGTTCCTATTTGTAATTTTTAAGTTTATTTCACAAAAAATAATCTATATATGTATAAAAATCAATTGCCGCATGTACGATGATCATCATTTGAGAACGGCTCGACCGATTTGGCTGATTTTTTTTTTTGCTGTGTTCGTAATTGTCAGGACAAGGTTTGTGTGAAAGAAGAAAACAAGAAGAAAGTAATAGTGAATGGTTAAGACGTAAGCGAATAATGAAAACGATAGCAGAACGCTGAAGTAAGAGGAAATCAAAGAGTCATGTGTTACTAAAATAGAAGTCGTATAATTTTTGTTTTATTGTATCCCGCTCTCCAAAGTATACCATTTTCCTTTATGATACGCTGACCGTAATATACATACTATTACGTGGTGAAGAACATAGGATATATATAACTAACATTATAATCTGTTATTACAATTATAAATTGGGATTGCGTTACAATCAGCAGCGTAATTTATACTTTTTTCACCCGCTGAGGAAATTTAAAATTTTCTATTTACAATTTTTTATATTTAAAGGTTAGGATAGTAAAAAATAAAAAAAATTAATAAATATTTTTTTATAATGAATAATATATAAAAAATGCAATAAATTTGTTCCTTCGGACTTCTTCATAAAGACACCACCCTCTGGATCTCCAAATTATCTTTTATGTTTATCGTAGAAAAGTCGTTTCATTTGCTCAGACTCATCGTTGGCTTCAAAATATATAGAGGCTTTAAACTCCAAAGTAGCAGCTATTGACCATATCTTGTTTTCTATACTGCAGTTATATAATCTTAATACGAAAATTACCTTCGTTTGGATTCCAAGCCATCGAAGTATTTCTTCCCATGACGCTGTTCACCGTGCGTCTCAATGACCATCGCAGACTTGCTTGCCGATAACTATAGGAATGGATTACGTACAGAACTCTATCCAGAATATTTTAAGCTCGTGGAGTCGATCATTTCATGCGCGACAAAGTATTCTAGGAAACACCAAAAAAGACCACTCAGCGTGGCCCAAACTCATTTGCAAAGCCTGCTTACCAAGATTGGAAACAGCTGTAAATAAAGTATATCTTGGACATACTCTTAAATCAGCTACCACCAGTATGCGACGTATGTCATGCTCCGCTAACAGTCCACCATATTGTCACAGCTTGTCAAAAGTAGCTCAACATCGTTCCAAGGAGACAAATGCGGCTATCCCAGACGTTTATAACCAGACTTTCTTATTAAAATTAAGATTATTAATAGTGTTTAGTAATAAGTATTTAATCCCTTCCTGCTAAAGTTAAGATCATTAATAATATTTATTAAATTAAGGTCTATTTAAGCATCAAGTAATAGCCACAAGGCATTAAATACTCGTTAAAAAAAAAATTGACTATGTTATAGAACCTTTTTTTTTTTACAACAATTTAAAAAAAAATTCAAACCCAAAATATTTAACTTACAATTTGCGTAAGAATTTCTTTTGCGTGCAATTTTCATAATGCAAAATATAACAAAAATTTTTATTACCATTAGTGTACGACAGTCACTAATACATATGTACATCCAGTGGCGAATCCTTTAGTACTTCTGGTCATAGCAAACTGAAAAAGAAAGAAATCTCTGCCGATACTTCTCTAACATCTGAGGTTAATCTGGTTAAAGAGATAGTTTTTAGCTTACCAGTAAAAATCTGAGAAGTTGTTTTTTGAACATGTAAAGAAAAATGATTAAAGTGTAAAATGCTAATCGCACTGGCAGTGTTGAGTAATAGTTGAATTGCGATTTAATGATTTGTCTATTTTCTTTTTGTATTCGCCGGTCGCTGTGAGTATTACTCCGATATTAGCGAGCCACTAAGAGTACATTCAGAAGCATACACATAGTTAACAACAATAGTGTAAACAGTCGAGCGAATCGATCGTTTAACTAAATACTTTTTTACTTTGGCAAAGCAACCAGCGCTTTTTTTTTTTTTTTTATCCAGGCAATAGCATTTTATATACGGCCAGGCTTGAACTGTCATACTTAAAGGCGACGTTTATACCGCGACGCGAGTGATCATAATCATCAGATGCCGATAAAGAGTACTATAGTCTGTCAAGCGAAAGAAGTTCGTTCGTAAAACAACCGGAATACGCCGACGTCCCGAAATCTAGGGACCTCAAATTAACCTTTAGTCCATCGCGTTTCTGATATAACACTCCCTGTGATAATAGCACGTGGTCCGTCTGGATCAGAAGAGGTCAAAAAAAAACAACGGATGAACGTATAATAAAAATGAAACAAAAACGAAGTTACCGCTTCCGAGAAGGGATGAAATAACAAGAGAGGCTGGCAATGTGACTTTTTTTCGGTAATACTGAAATACGTATCAAGCGTTAATACACGCTCTGTTTCTAGTACATCATTTTGAGCATCATATTCGGCAACGAAACTCGAACAGACTTCTTTCGCTTGACAAACTATACATATAACAACACATTAGTAGAAGTTTTGACATTTGCTTTATTGAACGATCTAGCCCAACGGTATTAAATAGTGTAACGTTATTGCAACGGCACACTGCCTGTCTTTAGGATTTATGCAGCCGATTGGTAATTCAGACACATATAAAAAGAATTACCTCGATTTTTGGTGTCTCATTTTTCTAACTATACTTTTCTCTTCATGATATAATATAATTATTATGTAAAGCAATTTAAAATTATTTGCAAGTATGACCAAGTTAAAATTTCAAAGCATTAGATTTCTGGTTAGATTTTCTCTTTTAGTGAATTTTATATATAAACAAATTTGAAATGATTTATTATTTATAATAGATTTGTAAATTTTTTTAATCTAAATTTAGATACGAATTTTTAATTAAATTCTTTCTTTTTTAAGATTTAAAAAAAAAAGTTCGTAGTAACTCGCGCGATTGTATGTTGAATCAATTCTATCTAAACGTTCTGCTGATGTTTATCTTATAATTTTAGCAAAAATTGTATGCATATATGTATATATATTGTAATTAGGTCTTCGGAAATATGTTTAACCATTTTAATGAAATTCATGATTAACCGGTTTTAGAGTTTAAGAATCGATTGGAATTTTATCGCCGAGAAAATTTTACGAAACAAGCATTTGTAAAGAGGAGGCGATTAGTAATCGTTTTAGTGATAGCTGTAGTTTTAGGGTTTGTAAAAAAGTAAGCAAAACTCATATTTATTATGGAAACTAAAAGTAGATAAACACATCGTATCTTTATTTTGTGGTGAAGCATGTTTATTTATGCTATACACAATAAATATTACGTTGATTCGAATACACGGGACGTTATTGTAGAGCTATACAGATGATAAGTTATAGTATTTCCGGCTTATGAATTTTGAATCGGTGTTTATTTTTTGTAATAACGCAATGTATATAAAGTTTATTTATAATTTACATGGTGATATTAAATGTCACGTAAACTAAAATATACCTCCAAAATTGACAAATATGGTAACGAATGTATCTCAGTTTTGTATTACACATGTATTGTTGTTGTATTTTTAAATGTTTTTGAAACTCAAAGCTCAGAATAAATTCGAGCAAAGTTCATATAAAATCTCGATTCTTCGGACTTTATAGAAGAGCTGGTTTTAATTGACTATGCTATTTTTGCGAAATAAAATTAAATGTTTTATAAACGTTACAGATTTTATCGCATAATTTTTTGATTACTCCTGGTGAAGAAATTACGTAGTTATTGTGATATATATAATATATACATGGGCGTCGCCAGCGGGGGTAGCTGCTCCCCCTGGAGCCTCGAAACTTTTTAATCAACTGGCCATGATGAGTATTCTTAGACGCGTAATCATAGACAATTTGGAAGACTTTTATAATAAAGTAGTAGAACAATTTGCCAGAAACCCACGGAAATTATGTTTTAATTAAGACTTCATTCTTGTTTAATAAAATATTAAGCCTTTCTAAATTATACATATTTTATTTTTCCTATAACTCATATCCTCTTTCTATCATCTTGCCCCCCCCCCCCGGCTCATCGGCTGGTGACGCCCTTGCATATATATCGTCCTTTTGGCGCTACCATGAAGACAAATTTCCAGATAATAATCATTTAATTTACAGTTTCTCTAGCAATTTTTAATTGAAATTTTATAACCAGCTTTCACGAAACCGTTACCTGATTTTTTATATTACTCTGGCGCACGAATTGTAGTTATTGATACAATAAATCGGCATAGATTTAATAAATAAATATTCAGAGTGATTGAAATTGGAAAATTTGTTTATATATTACTGTCATCAGTGCCGGATTAACCACGTAGCAAGAGTAGCAATTGCTACAGGCCCCGCGCAGAAGGGGGCTCCGCGTATCCAGACCAGCCTCCGCCTGAGCGTAATTTTTTGAGTGGAACTTATTAAGTCGTGGTATATTGAATTTACTTGATGCCACTAAAACGTGAAACGTTACACCTTTTCCAACCAAGACAATCTCCATTGCAGACAATTGGTAACCGATTATTTCGTTGGCGAAAATAAAACACATCATTTCATAAGATAAACGTACAAGTTCTACAAAAAGTCGCTCGTATAAATGTACAGAATCTTAATCGGCCCGATAATTGGCTCTACAAAAAGTCTGACGTGTGCGAGCACTCTTACTCGATACTCAGTGTGGAAGCGTAGTAGAATTGAAATAGCTCGATTCGAAATGTTGGAATTGTTTATTTCTTTGTAAGACTTACAGTTCACATTATTTTCATTATAATTTAGCAATCATATACCAAAAAATTATTTTCTAGTGATAAGTCTATGTAAGTTATAAAAGTAATGAGAGATTTCCTGCAATTAAATTTTTCATAACCATTTCGTAATCCCGACATAGTAAGATCGTTACGAATTTCGTTCACAAACAATTTGCAGTGTGCCCGGTTCAAACTTTTGAAAAAGATTGTAAAGTGTTCCATCATAGAATTAAAATAAGCTTAATTTTTTTTTTAAACTGAGATAAATGTTATTTTTTTCGAAAAGAGCTCTCAAAGGACATGTTCTATTTTGGTATTGAAATAAGCTGAATATTGAGACAGA
Source organism: Icerya purchasi (assembly GCA_039619475.1). Lineage (NCBI taxonomy): Eukaryota > Metazoa > Arthropoda > Insecta > Hemiptera > Monophlebidae > Icerya > Icerya purchasi. Next base: position 72,492,227 of record CM077115.1, on the reverse strand, counting down.
TTCGGCGGCCATGACAATGTATGATCGCGCTGTCTGAGTTAGAAAATAATGATAATAATTATGACAAATTCCAGACGTATGTTTTTTGACAATTTCTCGGGCAAATCATTTGAATTTCTCAGGCTTCTTCGGGCAGTGTTCAACGTATGAAGGTATACCAAAAACTTAGTAGTGTTTTCGGAATATTTCGACAGTTAAAATCTATTACAGCAGGAGAGATTTTGAAAACAACTCCAATTATGACTAGTGCTTATGTAAATGATTTGGAAGACAGTCTAGGCGACGAATTAGTATAGTTTGCCGAGCTACTGTAAACGGATGTGGTTAGTGCGATTGACAATTCAGAAAACGAAGCTCTGGAAATTCAATATTATAAATTCCTAATGAGAAATTCATTGGAATCATGTTTGCCCAATTTAGAAATTGCTTTGCGCATTCATTTGTCTCTCATGAGTTCAGTTTCAACATTGAAGCGTATAAAAAATGAATTAAGGTGGAACACGATGAGTCAAAAACGTCTGAATTATCTCTCTTTGATGAATATAGAATATGATTTGCTCAGACAAATTTATGTGAATAGTATTATCTCTAAATTCGCCCACATTAAATTTAGAAAAGTTACTTTATAAAAGTTTAAAAAATAATAAAAGTTCGTCGTTATTAATCGTCAGTTTTGTTAGTTTCCTATCAAAATTATTCTAAATTGCCGGGGCAATCTCAACTCTGGCTTTTTGTACTTGTCAAAGGCCAACCGGGCCTACTGTAATCTACTTTATCATTAAACACTAACATAATTTGTAACCTATAGATGGCAAATAAACATATTGAGTATTGAATTATTGCTTTACTACATTATACTTAAGAACTCAGTAGATCAAGGGCCCCTCGATAGAATTTTCTACGGGCCCTGCGTTTGCTTAATCCGGTACTGACTATCATTATCAGTGATAAGCTGCAAGAGGTGCACAAATGTCTTTTGTTAAAACAGTCTTCAATTTATGCGTCACAGTTGTTTTAATTTACTCGTTTACGCTCCGTAACAAAAAGGAACATACTTTACTTGTTATAACTATATTTCAATCTTGTTTTACGTATTTATTAACAATCTGATTAGATGGGAAATTTAAAAGTGAATTTTATTCCCAAACACCTCATTTAAGTAGGTCGCTGATCTGTTGAAGATTGGTGTGTAACTGTTTAATTTCAACGTTATAAAATTCAATAATTTATTTAAAGTTTTACTCGATTACTTTTTAAAGAGTAACATATTATATAAACTTAGGAGTGATATATTACAACGACGATATTAAATTCTTTATAATAATCTATCGCGATTATAACAATATGTGATAACATTACCAGAGTGGCGGATCCACGGTGGGGGAGGGAATAGGTGACATCTCCCCCTCCCCGAAAAGAATCAAAAACCTCGATGAAAAAATTTGTTATAAACTTAATTTATACTATAAAAAATTTGTAGAAATTTTATACCTGTGGATTTAATTATAATTAATATTTAATACTGTTTTCTAGTAACACTATTAATATTACGCTTTTGTTCTGTATTTTAAAACGCAACTGTCGTCGATCTTTTGTCTTTCTTATTTATTTTTAATTTTTTACTTTGCAATTTTAATTAAAAAATAGAGTTCAATGAGAAATAGATATTATTTAAACTTCCCCATGGGGACAAAGAGAATTCGGATCGGATTACTAACAAAAATAAAAAAGAAGTAAAGTCTTATAAGGTATACTATCGTTCTATTCTTTTTAGTAATTTACGGTTCAAATTCTAAACAACCATTTTAGCCACAGTTTCATGATTTCGTTTTATTTTTCACCTAAAAATAAAACAAAATTTAAATTAAACTGTAATAATTATGTATTTTTAAAACATTTTTAAATTTTTAAAGAGGTCGTTTTTGATTTTTTTTATGAAACAAAGTATTTCTCAAATCTACTGTCTACCATATAAGCCCCCTCTAGAAATGTCTCTTTGGATCCGCTTCTGCACTATCGTTTTTACTTTATTCTAAAAAGTTTAATTCTTAACTTTTAAATTTTACTGCTGGAGTCTACATTTTGTTTCTCATTAGCGACTTTCAATAATGTCCCCTTGCTATTACGTAAATTTACATACATATCATTGATACATATATATTATTGCGATAAGATTAATCGTGAACAATTTCAGTCGTAAACTTAGCGCATTGTAAAAATTGAAGAAAATTAGGCGTAATTTTTATGCGAATATGTAAAATATTCTTCATTTGTCCGTTAACGCATTGAAGTCGATTCTCGTCTGTGACACGGGTAAAATGCTCATCTCACAGACCAGGCACCGACTTCGATGTGTTAAAATGGTTTAGAAAAATTTCGAAAAAGAAAATTTTACAATTTTTTCGAATTTAAATATCACAACGATGGATGAAATTAGAAAATTTTTGCAGTGCTTTCCATTATCTCGTTTACGCGCAAATGAATTAATGAATGCTTTAACACGGGGGGCTCTCGAGCATCGCCATTAGTTGATAAAATTCAATTTTTACCAGTATTGATGCGGGGGCTTGTATTTAAAACGTAACTAGCCAGTGGATATGGGTTTGCATAGAAAAACTTCAGTCTGAATGTGGTTTGTATCAAAACGACATTATTAGAAGTGGCCGTAGTTCGTGTTTTTTTCAGCACAGGTCCAGTGACCGATGTGATAATAACTGCAAGTATGTTTTCTGTCTTTGTCGAAAGTATAGTCGTGATATGGAGGTGAACGAAAACTCGATTATGATTCTGATACTATTGCGAGCTACCTACGCTACGTCAGAGAAGTGCTGGTTTTCTTCGTCGCTACGGCCGCTGCGTCAACATATCGCATTATTGGTGACTTTCGTGCGACGACGTTGTCGTTTGCTCCGGTTTTGTGCGAGTTGGACTACGTTCGCTGTTGGGTGCAACGCAATGGCGACATTATTATCACTGTTGTAACGGTTGTGGATCGCCGTTCGCTATGTTCGTTTCCGTTGTGCGATTTTTTTTCTTTTCGTGAAAAAAAACAACTGATGGTGAATAGTATGTTTTAAAATGTAAAAATTTGATATTACGGATCACGTTAGTTTTTTCTTTCGTTTATATTGGAAGTTTAATTTTTCGCTTTAATTTTTTAATAATTTTTTTAATAATTTTTAAACAAAATTATCGAAAACGTAACGTCGAAACTTTTATATCGATAGTAAAATATCGACTTTTAAAGTTATAAACATTCGGGTTTTGTTCTTTTTGGTTTTTTTTCCGTTCACATATATATATATATATATATATTTTTTTTATTGTTAGATGTAATTTTAACAATTTTTATCAGTGATTATTAACAGTATTTAAAATTGTTCTAGTCATATAAAGTGATACTTTCATGCAGTTCAAAACTCGCTTCAATATCAGGTAAAATCGATTGTTTTTTTATTTTTAATCGACCGTGTTGCGTTTCACTTACGATAATGTTATGGTTAAATTATAGATGGTTAAACATTTTTGAAAGTGTTACATTTAATTTTAAGTGAGTATTCTCATTAAAACAGTTGCCGCACAGTAATCAATTTAAAATGAATAATCAACAAAACGCAGTGTTCTGTTAGCTGGTTTTCCCGTTTTTTTCACTTAATACTTATTCGTGAAGTATATACGTATGTTTAAAATTAAAATTACCGAATAATGTGATAAATCAATTTTTGAAACGCGAAGGAAGTAGTAAACACAATCTAGAAGAACTTTGCGAAAATTCTAAATTAAGTAATACTCCTTACATTCATATTTAAGCTCTAAACTTGTATTAAAATAGTTGTTTAATGGGATTTCAAAAAAAAAAAAAGAAAAAAAAAAGCGCAAAAAATACCTCCCCAATAAAAGTATAGTTTTTACAGTTATCGTGTGAAATAAGAAAATTTTGCTATGTTAACTAACGCACATTTGCATAAAACGGTATTAATAAATGTATAATATTACACGCTGTGTTGTATATATTAAAAGTATTTAAAATCAGTGGCATTCTTAATTAATTGTGCACTTTTCGCACTTAATTGATTATTCATTATTTTGTTGAAAGTTTTTTAGGTTAATTTTACTTTTACACGATGGATTATATTGCGTTAATGATTGTTTAAAAAAAAAAAAAAAAACAAGAATTTTACCAGTGTTCCGATTCTCTTTATTAATAAAGTCTGATGCAAAGTACATTGAAAAAAAAGGAAGAAAAAGAAAAGAAAACGAACCTCCATTAATGATCTTCTTCGGAGTAATTACGTTAAAATTTAGATGTTTACCAATAATTCTATGTTCTTTTATTTTTGGTTTATAGTCTTTCGTTTAATGCTTCTTTTTTTTGCAAGAAAGTAATTAACATTTTATCTCGCTGATAAATTAATGAACGATGCACTGGGTATTAATATGTTATCTTTATTAAAATTGATAATTGTTTAAAAAAATTTCATGTTACTTGTTTTTTATTAACTGAACAACACCATATCACATGTTATGTTTATGATTATACGTAATTAAAGAAAAATGTTGTTTTTTCCAACCAATCGTATTAGTTTACATTTCATATTCACTTTATTTATCTACCAGTCATTCTTATACAAGATGTTCAGTATTTTTTTTTGGTCAGTTTCTTCAAGCGCTAATGCCGGTTGTATTTTATACGTCGAATAGAGATAGATCTCTTTTATCGTTTTTTTGACATTGAAAGTTTACATTTTATGTAATTTTCTTCCATTCCTATGTACTTTATCTCAGCGGAAATTCATAAAAATCATTTTTACTCAACTGATTATACAGTTCGTTGCAGTTAAAATTGTGTTATTTACCGTTTACAAATAGTAATTCTTTAATCCAACTTTTATATAAAGATGGAACAAGTTGAAAGTTTACCGTTTTTCAGTTTGTCAGTATTATCTGCCTGTAATTTCACACTTTATTTTTACTTCAGTGAAAAACTGCTTATAGAAATATGTATGTATGTTTTTTTTTTGGGGTTTTTTTTTCCCCCATCCCTTTTTTTTTCCCTTGCAACTTTTACACCTTTCTATTATTATTTGTTTAATATAGTTTTATTTTGTTGAAAATCATTCGTTTTTCGTTATCCGAATTTAATTCTTTTGTTTAATTTTCACTTTAAATATATTTCAGAAGCTAGCTTATTATCGGAAGGTGATTTTTTTCGGCAATTTCAAATTGCATTCGGTTCAGCCGCGTTATTTAACTAATTCCGTGTTATAAGATTTTTCTTTCTTTCTGTAGGTTAAGTTTAATTCGTTTCTCCATTTTAAGCTATAATTTAGGGATAATTTTTAAATTTTGCTGTGAAATCTTCATACAATGACAGCTGTGAAGCGATGTGTAATAAAGGGAAAATGTTAAAAATTTTAGATTTCTTTAGTTTATTTCCTCCGATTCGAAATTAAAGAGCTTAACAATTAAAATTAATTCATTAAAACGAGAAATAGATAGTAGTTGACACAGAAAAACGTGTCCTTTTTTTTTTTTTGCGTTATATTAAACGGCATGATATTTTTGTTATCCATTTTTCGATTGAGCGTATTGCGACACAATTTTCAGGCTGTAATGAATAAAACACGTACGATGAATTTAAATTGAGTTTTATCAAAGTCCTTTTATTATTCTCCAGGCAGCTAACAGTTTTGGTGGCTTCGATGCGTTATTTTTATCTTTTACCTCATTCGCATTAAAATTATTCGACATTTTAAACACCGTCATAAATAGTGCTCTCAGTTTATATCGTATTGCAGGGCAAGCGTTATACGGTGCGTGAGTGTGTGTACCGGTAAGAAACGTAGGCTGTTTACAAACAAAAGTTTGATTGATAATCTTGATACACACACATATATATATATATATATATATATATATATATTGTTATTGAGAAATTTATTATTTTATCGTTGTGGAATAATAATACCATGACTAAAGTCTCTGGTATATTCAGTATAGAAAAGGTGTAATTTTTTGAGGCGACGATCGAGTTAGGTAAGTTTTATAAAACAAAAAGGAAGAAATAACTTCCTTGTGTGTATATTAATTAGCGTAGACGTTAGATGTGATCAAAACTTTCGAAAGGCTAATTAATATTTTTTTTCTAAGCATTAATCCATAAGTATAAAGCTTTTTTTGTCACTCGACACGTAAAAACGCAGTTTATAATAATACTTCGAGCAAGATGATTGTAATGCGTAAAATAGAGAAGTGGATATTTAAAAAGTTGACATAGGAAGTAGTTGGATACGTATGATAGGGTGACGGTTGGTTAGAGTTGTATCAGATAATCCGATATAACAGTTAACTCTATGAAACTTTCTTTTAGCTATCAGTTAAAGAAAGTAGTTTTTGATATGAAGGCAGTTCCGTTGTATCTGTAGTGTGCGTCGCGCGTTTATTTACATCGTTCTGTATGTGTGTGCGTGTGTATGTTTGTGTGTGTGTGTGAGTGCCTGTAAGTGATGTTGATTACATGTGTTGAAAGAAAAAAGTTGATTACAACGCGGGCAACGTGCGCACATTTATCGAATTGAAAGTGTGACTCTAAACGACTCGGCTACTTTCACTGTCAATACTTCTTTTCTTTTATCCTCTCTTATAGTCTGTTCCAGTTTTTTTAAGATGAAATATCGGTAACCATGCGGGAATTTTCATTTTTACCAAAAAATACGGAAATGGGAATTTAATTTAAAAAAGGAGATGACAAAAAAAAAAAAGAAAGAAAGAAAATTCATGAAATATCCACTTGACGTTCGTATTTTGCAGCTAAGGAATAGTTTAGAATTCCGTTTGATTAGGGGCACGTATTATTCGGAATATTTTAAAGGATGTCAAAAAAAATCACACTTGTTAGTACGACGGGGCCTTGTAAAGATTTAAAGTTGGGGTTTATTTTTTTTTTTTTTTTGAATTTTGACATTATCAATATTTTGAATTAAGCATTGGAGTTGAAGCCCCTCCGGTATTTTTAAGGAAAATTGAAGACCTTTTAAAATTATTTTTAAAATGTTTTTAATGAATTAATGAATTTTCGGAAAATTATATTTCATCTTCGACATTTGATTTATTTTTACCACATCGTTAATGAAGTTAATAGGAATTTTGTTTTTATAAAAAACCGCTTGCTCGATGTTGGAAATGATATTTTTAGTTTTTCGTTCTTTTTCCTAATTATGTACGAGGATAAAAGTAGAGATGCAGTTGTTTATTTTTTTTCGCCCCTTTCAGTTTTTTTGTTATTTTATATTTTAAAATTATTCATTAATTATCTAAAATTTAGAATTATCGTATAATATGACGAAAACGCATGTTTTACTAGTTTGTGATACTGGAAAAGTTTGGTTTTAGCAGTTTTTTAAATAATAACAGTCCGAAAATTTCTTTCAACTGTTTTGCGGAGGCTTGAATAATTACTAACTTAGAAATTTGTCGATGAGTTGAATTTTCGATGTCCAAAAAAAACTAAAAAAACTAAAAAAAGAAAAAAGAAACTTAGAAATTGAATACTTGATAGTCGCGCATCAATTATTTTTAAGTTAATTCCGAAGGAAGCCCTTTTGCCTTTAATTATCGTCGTTGGAAATTTCTATAGAATCCTAAAAAAGGACTTGTGTAATTTTCGTATTTTTAATGGCTCGCTGCGGTATTAATTTGCTTCCTGGAATATTGAACATAATGAAAAATGGTTTAAATAGACATTCAAAATTGTCGTCCGAGATTTTATTATTGTATCGCGTGCGATCTCCAAAATTTCGATTTAAAACAAAACTGGAATCATTTCCAATAGCGCAGAAAATATATAGCGCTGAACAGACAATAGTTTAAAAGCGACCTTCGTAACTAAATCTGAGGAGCGAAAAATGCCACTTTATAAATTAGCTCGTTCTTATTTTTTTTGTTGTTGCTTTTTGTTCATTGTTAAAATTGTACATACTCGTAATACGTAAAATATGAGAGTGTATTTTATACTGTACATTAAATACTAAATCAATAATTATTTTTTGCTTATTCTTCTTATTTGTGAATTCGTCAAATGTAAAGCACAGGTCGTTTGAACAATGCGATAAAACGTATTTAAGTTGTGAATTTTTTTTTTTTTTTCACCGCGATTAATATTTTTTGTTATTTTGTGTAACGTAATTTGATTTTATTAAAAGAAAGTTATTAATGTATTAGTTAAAAGTCATATCTTGTTCTAATGAGAAGAGACATGAGGAAGTGTAACGTAGAATAAGTTAAGGTTTAGATAACTTAACTTCAGCGCCAATTGTGGTTTTAGGACCGGTGTGGTGAAAAAAAAAGTATAATTCTACTTATAAATATTACCTATCTGTGATTTTATTGTGGTCTAAATTTGTTTTCAATCCATGCACATATTTGTAATTTATGTAATGGTTGGCAACTTTCCTTTTTTTTTTTTTTCTCATTTTCTTCTATTCTTGTTACACACTGCAACGAGTTATTACCACAAAATAGCGGCGTATATAAATTATAAAAAAATTTGAATAAAGTATAGTCTAATTTCTTCACTGAGAGACTTCAGCTTACAGCGATTTGACAGAATGGTTATTTTCCTACTTTCAATTAAATAATTTGTTAACATAGTTCGTTCGTTAAAAAGGTTAGGTAATTATCGGCATCAGTTTTTAATTTCAAAACATAATAAAGAAAATTAATGTAAAATTATTAGGTCCGTGCTAACGCGGTGGACTCTATATGGAAGTTTATTTTGCGTATTTATTCCGAATGAAATGGAGATTTGCTTTTAGGGACTGAAAAACATTACAGAAGGATGTGTGGTTATTAATACTGGGCTGTACTTGTAGTAGAATGTAATTTTTGCGGTGCTAATAATGATAATATAAATATTCAATTCGTACTAATATTTTAAATACACCATTTTATAAATCTGGATAATTACAGTCACAAAAAAAAAAAAAAAAAAAAAAACAACAGACGGTTAGCTAACAAGTTTCTTCTAATACAAAGAGAAGCAATATTAGTTTCAGCTTGAAAGCAAGAAATAGGTGCCCGGACCTGATGTGTTTCCAGTTATGCGCCTTAGACGCTTATGTTTTGCAAGCGATCTAGTTTTCTAAGATTTGAGATTGAAACCCAAAAACGATAGGAAGAAGAGTCAACTATTGTATAGTAAGTAAATTTAAATACACCAATACAGCACCGGAGCGTACTGGGGGCGGCAGGGGCAATCCGCCTTGGGTGGCACTTTTAGGGAGCGCCAAAATTTCACAATACATAATAATAATCTTGTAAAAATTTGAACCATTTCATTTCATATTTTTGTCGCTCCTACAATTCGGACCGATTAAAATGAGCACGGATCTTTTTATTATTTATTCTGTGACGGAAACGGGGGAATCTTTTTTTTTTAAGTGAACGTAACCATATTGCTCGTTGTAGCGACTGGCAGCATTGTTTGTACTGATTTGCAGTGAGTTCCCCCCCCTCTCCGTAAAAAAAATTCTGTCAATATTTTCGGAAAATTCTAATTCTAAGCCGGTAAAACAAATTTGCCGGTCATATATGCATGATAACAAATGTGAATATCGTTTTCATAATATTGGCGTATAATAAAAATAAAATTATGAATTAGCAATTTGAAATGGAAATTAATTTTCGTTCATTTAAGCAGAAAAATTTGAGAAATTCAAGTTGATTCGGTTCGACGGCAAGCTGCAACATAGGCGAATAAAAATTTGTTTTGTAAACCCAATAATTCGAAATATAGAATTCATATGCACTGATTTGAAGGGTTTTTCGAGTAGAGAATCGCCAATTGTGGAAATGGGATTGGATAAGTTTGAAAGAGGAGATTGGAAGACGTTTGATTAGAAACCAGTTCACGTAGTCAATGCTGAATGCGCAGAACCTCCGGTTAAATTCCTCCTTAAACATTCTACGGACAAATTTTACATAAAAAATAAAGAGTATCGCTTTCATTCAATAAATAAACAAATACCCATCTTAGACAGCTTAAAAAATCGGGATTACTGGAGGTTTACTTCAACTCCCCCAATACTTACTAGTTTTAACTACTACTTTGATCTAAAAATTTATAATAACATTAAACCGGCGCCATTTTGGACGGATTTCCAAGAATCGCTTTACTGCCCACGAGTCGAATTAGATACGAAAGAATTTCTTAAAACTAATCAGCCAATGTCAAATCACAACAGTTTGATAATAACATATTAAAATCCCGTTTCAATGATTATCAAATCTATACCGACGGATCGTTTGATCTGGGACAAAATAGGTACACTGCAGCCTTTTATTATCCCAGACGGGAGTTGTTTAAAATTTTTCGACTGATACACGCAGGATCGTCCTTTACGGTGGAACTATATGCTATATTAAAAAGCCTAGAATATTCTAGAAGATTCGTCGGACAAAAAATATTAATTTTAACAGACTCTTTGGCCGTACTGCATAAACTTTCACGCGGAATTGGCAAGAAAACATCAAATATCGAATGCCTTATAAGAAGACAAGCATTTAATTTACAACAGGCAGGCACGGATATAGTGCTAAAGTGGATTCCGTCGCACTGCGGTATTAAAGGAAATGAAATAGTAGATAGATTAGCAAGAACCGAAGTAGGTAGAACAATTGCTCAAAAATTAAATTGGTGGGAGTTTTTACCGATAATTAAAGAACACATTATAATCGAGTGGAACGCTGAGTATCAACAGATTAGTGATCAAAAAGGGAAAGATTATTCAAGAATACAGAAGTATGTCCCAAGAGCCCCTTGGTTTAAAGGAGCGGACAACTTGGGAAGAGACTTTATAGCGACGATAACGAGATTGAGAACAGGACACAACAAAACCCCCGTCCAGTTGGCAAAAATTAATATCATCAATGATAGTACATGTAGTAGTTGTAGAACAGAGGGTTCAATAGATCATTTTATCTGGTAATGTAAAGTCTACGAGCAGGGTAGGGACAAACTTAGAGCAGAAATCTTAGCAGAACTGCATACTTTCCCGGTTTCAGTGACACAGATAATTGCAGATCCACTGTCGAAGGTAGCGGCATTAATATATAAATTTATAAAATATCACAACATAGAAACTTAGAAATAATAAATAAGGAAGTTCTATAAAACACCCTATACAGGGCTAAGCAAAAGAAAAAACTGGCTAAATGGCGAAAGCTAAGCCAAAAAAAAAAAAAAAAAAAAATAGAAAACAATTCTAGAAATTTCATTAAAAACGAAACATCGAAACTGCAATAGAATATTTTATTCTAGTTGTTTAACAAGTAGCATGGTCAGCAGCAACATACATTGATGAAAGACACAGTAAGGGAATTAAGGGAAGAATGGCAGAGATTCAGGACCTTATGGATAATGATGAACTAAACGAAGACTGATCACGTTAGGGAGTTACCGCAGAATCTAAAAAATAACATTTTTGCCGAATTTTATTCGATTTATCCCCTTTGGTGCGTAATGATTATACAGTTTTTGGAAAGCAATAAAAAGATTTTATAGGCCAATACAGAGCACGCTCATTCTGTACGAATATTAAATTTAAATTAAACTCGAAACGGTCTCTAGAAGAAGTAGATGAATTTGAAAAGTATTCCAGCCAAACTCTGGTGATGTATCCTACCAGGTCGGTTGAAATTATCTTCCGGAGAAGTTCAGGTGATAGTGAAATTAATAAATCTAAGAAAAGCACACTTGACTATGATTTGGTTACTGCCGAGATCTTAAACAAATTATCATGCAAGGTTTTATCTTCTTAACATATTTTTTAATGCAATAATCCGTTTAAAATACTTCTCTATTCAGTTCAGATATCATTCTTCTTCTTTACAGTGGCATACTTAATTCCTGAGTGCCGGCGACTACCTATTCGTATATCTCAGCTGTACAGACACAGGCATAGTGTACTGGGCAATTATTATATAAATAGTGATAATTAAAAATTCAGGGAAACCAGCTAAAGAACTATTATCATACCGGACGGTGTAACATGCAACGCTCCCGTTAAATAGAGGATGATACCGCGACCGAGCAGTCTAAGAAATGAATTCCTGGACAGCAGTTCGGAACTAGAGCAGGTTGTAGAACTATCGAATAACCGAATAATAGAGTCAGTACAGTTGAAAAATCTATCGAAACCAAAAAAATATGCGGTGCTGTATTTTTAGATGCTCTAGGCATTTGATAAAGTATGACACACGAATGGCTACTTTATCAAATTCAGAAACAATTTTCAAATCAGCTTTCAGAATCACTAAAATCATGCTTATGCGAACGACAATTATATATAAAATATTGCAATGATTTCCCTATAATAGCTAGTGTCCTGCATGGTAGCTTTTTGGGCATTTGTTTTATATTTAATTATTTAATATAATATATTTTTTTTGGGGGGGGGGCAATCAAAGGCAGCTACCCAAGACAATTGGACTATGTTTGAGATTCAATTTTAATACCCTCAGAAATCGATGAAAGAAAAGAGGCAAGAATAGGAATCATCTTTGAAGACGGTAAAGCTAAGATATAGGAAGCATGATATGGAGTAGGAAAATTCAGCTTTAATAGCTGAACGTACAGGATATTACGTTCGGAGGAAAAACTGGAGCATTCAAACAGCTCGTGGTCAGGATCACAAACGAAAGAACAGTCGCCAGAGTGCAAAGGACAATAAGAGGACGGGGAAAGAGCAAAACGATACCGTGAGAAAGGAAGCAAAGCATGATTGAACCGCAGACGGCAGATAGAAATAATGAAAAAAGCGTTTAAAAGTAGGAAAATAATAGAACCAGGAACAGGAAGGGAGTCTAGGCTGAATAGAAGGGTAAAATGAGTTAGGATTGCAAAAGGAGCGAGGATACACATCCGACCAAAGTCTGACATGCATTCTTTTGGAGAGGGGAAGTATGTTGTGACCAGGAATCTTTTTAACAAAATGTAGGAAGTGTAACGCTGAGCGTTCTGAGGAATCCACCGTCTCGTTACCATTAATACCCGCATGATTTGGAACCCAAAGAAGATCGATGGAAATGGAATGGGAAAGGAAAAGACTATAGATGAGAGAACGTATAGGGAAAACAATAAAATCAAGCGAATACGAGGGAAAGGGAGAGGATATAGCTTGAAGAGCACTTTTGAAATCTGAAATGATTAATCTATCAGAGGATCAAGTTGGAGAAATAAATATAACGGCTCGAAGAATGGCATAAAGTTCCGCCGAGAAGATTGAGCAAAAAGCCGGCAGCCTGAAGGATTGAGCGGAATTACTGGCTAGGGGGAGAAAAAAGAACCAGCTACACCCCCTGAACTCTCGGAACTATTAGTAAATATTAAGGAATGAAAAGGAAATGAGGAATTAATAAGAAAATTAAATTCCTGATCGACAGCTGCGGAGCCAGAAGTTTTAGGTGATGAAGGGAGCGAAGAGAGTTTTGGAGAGTGAAGAAACCCGAAGAAGTTAAACATAAAATAAGGAAGTTTACCATGGGAAATAGTATAGGAGGATAATTTGTCTAAACGATAAGAAACAAAGGTTAAATGTAACACCTTAGATATTCCTGTGTCACACGAAAGTTGTCTTCACTGATGATACATTTCCTACAACTGCGCATGCTAATTCGCAATCAGTAGTTAATTATGCCCTTGTCGTTTAAAAAATGATAGTTAACGAAAATGATCTGCATATATAATATTTATAAACAAGAAACTAGGTTTTGTCAACAGGATCGTTATAAATAATCAAATGGTTTTTGTTGAAACAGAAAGTTTAGTATTTCGAAATTCATCTAGGTAAACAACTGACATGGAGAAACCATTATCAATAGTAAAAAATTAAAAAAAAACTTTTTAGTTTTTGCAACAAAAAATAAAGAAATTTCCACGGAATTAAACAATCAAATATTGAAACCTGTACGGAGTTGCGGATGCAAGCCGTGAACAAAAACAGCAATATTACTTTTTTCAACACACCAAAATAAAATACTTAATTGTTGATGATCCTTGGTATGTGAACAATTTAACGTTAAAAGTACGATTTGTTCAGGAGAAAATCAAAAGAAAAGCCGGAATTTACGGTATTAAACCAGAGAAACATTCGAAAAACTTGGCAATTTTATTACTAGATAACTTTGAAAAATCAGAAGACTTAAACGTATTAAACCAGCAGACCTAGCCAAGTAGCGCTTCATGTGTATTACTTGGGATCTTTGTCAATGAATCAGGATTTTTTCAAAAATTGCGGTTTCAAATTAAGCTTGTGCTAGATAGCCTATAGTCGCAAAATAATAGGAGAAAAAAATTTAATAAATTTGAAATTTTACGATATTATGTCTTCTGCAAGATGTCGATGATGCGTGAATATAGTAAATATTTAAAAATCTGGATACCAGTGTTAATCAATCCAGTAGTTAAACACGGCACATGGAAACCCTCATACACACCCTTTAAAAAAAATAAATAAATAAATAAACATTTTTTTATCCGTATAATATATTTATGAGCGTTTTTTCATACATTTATATGTATTATCATTTTTCAAGCCAACAAACATATTTTTATATAGTAATATAGGCGTATACCGTTGAAAGATTAAAACTATTATTTAGATATTTAAAATGTATAATGTAATTGTTTCTGTGTCACTATTCGATTTTTTAACAAATCCGATTGCGCCCAATTGCCCAGGTAAGAAAGCGATCCATAGAAAACACTTCCGATAAACATCTTTTATTTTATTTTTTACTCATCTTATATTCAAGTGTAATAAATAAAGATTGATTTTTAAGTTTAAACAACATTCTTTTAAATTACAGTAATAAATTTAAATTTAATGTAGTGTAATTTGTTGTGAACAATATTTTTTGTCAATTCATCTTTTGCTAATACGAATAGATTCAATGGCTTATTCACACGTGAGCATGCAACGCATAATTGTCCATGGGAGAAACATGGATTTTCTAAGTTCAGGCCACAAATAGACATTATCTGCCTTTGAGATATGTTGTCATTGCGAATGCCAAACGAATCAGACACGTGCCCATACACACACACGCACACACGCACACATACGAACAGATAGATATATGAAGAGGGGATGATAATATATAAGTTATTTCTCAACCGGAACATTACGCGATATAAATGTTGTCAATGTTTCCATTAGAATGTGAAATTATGTAATAGAAGTAAAGATATTGGCCGGCGAGTTGGTCTTGTAATTGCAATTTACGATTAACTGGTAGGTCTAAGAAGGAAAAAACCAATCGCTGAAAATCGCCGATCGGTCATATAGTTGACGAATCATGGAGTCGATGATTGAACTTATAAAAATTCTAAAGAGGAGAAACCATTTCACAAAATAATCATGATCGAGTTCGCTTAAGCGTCGGAAACATTTTTAAGGCATACGTTTTGTACAACATCAGACGCCGGGGATTTAACTGGAGTTGTAGTCATGTTTTAATTTAGCTCAATTATAATGCGGGCGGAAAGGGACAGAGCTGAAGCAGTTGTGCAAGTTCTTTTGTAAAGACTGAAAAAATTCGATTAATTTCTTAATAGGAATCGACCGCGAGTTTTCATGATGCAGGCGTTATACATTTAGCTGAACAATAATACCGAATTGCGTCCATTGCGAATCGAAAAGCAGTAGTACATCAGATCGGGGTTTAAGGGGGGGTGTAAAGTTTTAAACTTTTTTGCATTTTTTTTTTTTTTTATTTGCTTATATGAATGTACAACATTTCAAGGTTATTGTGTCAAAATTTGAAGTCGATCGCAACAAAACTAACGGACCTATAGAATTTTGAGTGAGCGGTGCTCCGCTCCGGTTTTGCACACCTACTGGGCAGCTACGTAGCGCGGCTACCTGGCAGCTGTTTCGTGCTCTTTTGAACTTCGTATGTTCTAGTTTCGCTGTGATTGTGTATTTATCATTAGTAAAATGCCGAAGAAAATTAGCAGAGAAGATCGCAAGATTACCAGTTCCAGATTAGATCGATCAAAAAAAAGTAATACCTCCACAGAAACGCAAGACAGACGATGTCGAAGCAAAAGGTACATCGTCCAAAACAAAAGAAGAACTAAATACTTTTGTGCCATTTGGGCTACTTGTAATACCATTACTGTTCGATGGACGAGAAACCGCAGTACGATAAATGCCCGAGCGGCCAACACTCGTGGTGTGAATGGCAGAAAGCTGCAGCTGCAAATGCCCCGAAGTAATTCAAACATAGTTACACTGCACTTGCAAGTTACGTTTCTGAAGGAATTAAACCGATATATATGAAGACTTGAGTAAGGGGGGGCACTTCGGCAGCGATATCTTGGAAGATTCACTTAAAACAACAGTGAGAGTTTGAATCAACTCATTTGGAAAATTACCCCAAAATCACTGAGTGGTACCTCAACTGTGGTTGAAATCACAGCTCATGTGGCTTCATGTATGTTGAATGAGGGCTGTTTTGCTTTGCTCTCATTTATGCAAGAGATAAACATCAGTACAGGGTCAAGTTCTCATGAATGGACAGGCATGGTAGATTGAACGAGCATAAACAGAGTGGAGCAACAAACTGCACTTGAAAGTAAAGGAGGCAGAATTCTACGTTGACAAGAGCAAAAAGCTGCCTTAGATTTTACAGCTGAAAGTTGTGAGCTTTATGGGCTTAGCATCGATGACTCTGAATAACTATATTAGAAGAAACACTCGCGTATTGATGTTTAAGTCAAATTTTTTTGTACACAAAACTTTAAAGCCTTTTTCTCGCACTTGACATTTTTAAAGTCCGTGGACACTGTAACTCGAAAACTAATGCACCGATTCTTTTGAAATTTTGTACAGTGTTTCTGCACATCAATTACGAGGTAACGCTGGAAGGGTTTTTTTTTTTTTTAATTATTACTTATTTTACAATAAAAAATTTGTCGATTTTGATGGCGAAAATCGCGTTTTTGACTTCCAAGTGTTAACAAAAATTAAAAAAAAAAAAATCCTCCCAGCGTTACCTCAAGAAAATGATTAACTAGCAGTAGTATTTTGATTTTTTTGATTTCAGATGACCAGTGGTGAGATATAGTGTCCACCGCAAAACAACTTTTTTTTGAGGCTTCTTTGAAGATTTGCTGCTAACGGCTTATTTTTTAATATTTCTTATTTAAAATTTCAGAAAATATTGTTCAAATGTTACTCTATTGTATTAAACTTAATAAAATATATTTGCATTCACTGGAGCATAAAGAAAAATTATTGAAAATGAGCCTTTTTTTGCCGAAATTAACTTTACCTCCCCCCCATTAAGAAATTGTCGGGAAATTTTGAAGTATTGAACTGAGAAAAATTTTTACGGTTAATTGAATGCGGTAGATGGTTGTGATATCGTTATTTTGGTTTGCGAGTTGTCTCACTTCTTGGATTGTTGCGTATATATAAATATTAAATAAAACCAGGCTCAGAACTGGTCCTCGAAGGAGGTCTCGGTAAGTCAACAACATGCTAGAGGAAACATTGATTTTGGTAGAAATAGTAACAGGTTGTCCAGGTTTCAAAATTAATAATAATCACTCCTATACCGGCGCATACATGAAATTGCTTCAGGGAAAATGGTAGTCGTAGTTCAGGGCAAATTAAAAAATTTAATTTTTTAATATTTCAGAAATTTTATGAATTCTTTTTTAGCTTTTTTTTTTTTTTTTTTATAAAGACGACTTAATTCGAAGAAAGTAATATATAAGTATTTATGTTTGTTCTTAGTTTACCTAAGTTAATGTGATCTTTTTTTTTCCTTTCAATTTGTATCCAACCTGGTGTTGGCTACCAAACAAACGGTCTCTTGCACTTTAACATATCCATTGATGTATTTTTTACCTATTTTTGTCAAACTAAGTGTCTTGGTTTTCTTCAAACTCTCGTCACTGGTTTCTCCGGAAGAACAGTCGTCAGCTCATTGCAATGTCTATTTAATCGCGCCACATGTTTGCGAACTTGTCTGTCAATCACTCCGTCAACCGTGAAGATTTTCAGGTCTCTACAGATCAATTCGTTGATAACACACCATGGAATTCGATATATCATTCGACGAAACGTTCTGAAACCGTTGGATGGTTACAGTTTTCTTTGCGCATCCTAGGAAGCGACGCTGGATAGCTCCGATTGGTTTTAATACCGCATTACACATTAATGTCCTGTTCTTTAGAGTTAGCGTAATTGGAGCCCTATTATAAGTCAATATAGTTTTTCCATCGTCTGATCCGGTTTTTTTCTTCTCTTTAGCAGACACGGAGTTTCTAATTAAGGGTGTTTACAGTAATTTTAAAACACTAAAAATTCCGAAGACTAAAATTATATTATAGAATAAAACACCTGATAATAACTACGTAACGCGATGTTAACTTTTGCAAAAATGACGAACGAAACTTGGAAAAGGCTACTTTTAACGAAATAATTAAGAAAGTCGGATGTAAAAATGTTGTTAAACTACGGGATGCAGAAGACAACGGAAATAACGAACTATAAACGGTCACAAAAAATAACAACAAAGCACAACAGACTAACGATAACTCTGGTAAGACTCGATCGTAAACGCTTTCAGCGGTAAATTAATTATTACTGGCCAGATCTAAAAAAAAAAAAAAAAAAAAAAAAAAAGACAAAACTGAAAAACTATTAAATACGAAATTGCTAAACGAATACGGTTACATAAAAAATATTACAAAAAATTAAAATAAACATTTTTTTACATGTTTGCAAATTTACCATTAACGAAGGGAGTTCGGTCTCAGTTGTTCTGTAGATTTCCTAAAGCCAAACTACTGGTGCTTTCGTTTTTCCGAAATTATTTTATTTAACCTAACGAATATTAATTAATTTTTCTGGTAGCCGGACGAAATGGGCGGCAATAACGAAATGTGAGGACAGTAGGGGATATAAGGCCTTAATGCTACCTTTTCCTTACTTCAATATAAAGTTAACGAACATAAAACGGAAAGCAAAAATACTGAGTGTAATTTTTGACGAACTGATTTTAATGCGTGGAATAAATTAAAAGAAATTATTTAAAAGAACTCGAATGTCCTTCAAAGGTTAACAAGATTATTTATGAGCATGTCGCATGTTTCAGGTGCGGCATTGTAAGGAACTTACGGAGGCGGGCGAGTGCGCGAGGCAATACATAATTGCAGTAACGTTATCAGAAATTGCAAATTCGTGTTAAAGTGAAACAAAAATGATTTAAGAATTTGCAGTGAATGTATATCATTATAATGCGCGTGTGCATAAAAGCGTGAATGTGACTATTGCATTAGCAGAAACGATAGAGTTAACGCAGATGCTTGCAGAGATAATTCATAAGCAATTTTCGGAACGCAGAACATTGCCTGTAAGTTTAAGTAAATAATTTGACGCAGATTTTTAATACGGCATTTTTCTGTCTTGTAACGGTAAAACTTACACATCCTTTAAATATACAAAATTATTAACCGTTCCCCACACAAATCAGTGCCTTTTAGGAAGTAACGGATATGTGAAATAGTACTATTAGCTTCAAATTTTTTTTTCAGGCATAAAAAGTCCTGTAACTAAAATTCGAAAGTTTTACCATTAAAAATCGGACAGTCGGAACAAACTTGTTAGCACTAGTATGCGGTAGATACAAAAAAGGTATTTTCGAAATCCTAAAGAAGCGGGCGTACAATTTCTATAGGCTGATTTAAAATTTTAAAGCTTGCACTGTGATCACAATTATAATTCGATTTTTCAACGGAAATCGTTTTTAACAACCTATATTCAAACTTTATTAACGTTTTCGGAAAAATATTAAGTTTTCATTTATTCTTCGTCGTTAGGTTGTAATATTTTCTACCAATATATTTCAATCTTTGTTTTTTATTGTAATAGTCTGCGTTCCAGTAGGAGGGTCAAATTAAAAAAAAAAATTTATAAAAAAAAAACAGCATAATTTAATTGTGAGAAATAGTTAAACGAAATGGATAAAAATAAAACAGTAACGACTGGTTTCGAAGTGGCAGCAATTTGCGCGGATGTGTTACAATTGTTTTTTATTTTATTTTATTTTATTTTTTTTTTTAAATCAATTTGCCGAGAATGCTTCACAGTAATAGGTTAAAAATATTCGTAGACATTCGTTTTTACAGGATGTCGATGGAATTATTTTCTTTTCACGACTGTTTTTACTTAATAAAACTACGTCCGGAGAAATGTGTGTGTACGGGGGGTAAATCGAATGGAAAAAAGGGGTAGCCTGTTTGGTTTTTGTTTTTGTTTTTTTTTTTTTCGAGCAAAGCGAGACTGAATAACTTATTTCCACTGAACGGAAATTTCGGAAATGCCATTTGAACTAAGAATTATCGATCTGAACCGGTGTAATATAAAAATATTTTCTCGTTATCCGTGTAATCATCGAAATGAAGTTAGGGCTTAGATGATGGTGTAGTACAGTTTGCAGAGAGGCTGTTGGTTCAAATTCCATTGAAATTATACCGGAGATAATTTTCGATTAAAATTGTAACTGAATTAGTAGAAAACCCGGGAGAGTTCAATTTTGTAAAAATTTTGAATATACGATTTTTAATCGAAAAGATGATTAGTTTCTAAATGACCGATTAAGTAATAAAAAATTAATAAAAAATCGTTATCGTATAAAAAACTTACCTTCTCTGTTCCCTCCAGCTCTGATAAGTTTATTTGGGTTGGTCAGATTAGCACAGGTCTTTGTAGATTTCATTGTAAAGTTGTGGTTAAAAGTTTCCTTGCGATTTAATAATGAAAAAATGGTGCAAAATGAAAATGTGAGTACATCATTTTAAAGTACTTTTATTACACTATATTCAAAAGTAAAATGCGAACATTTTATCAAATTATTATTAACTACAAGTATTTATAACAAACATAACATTTTAGGCGTGTTCGTAAGTTTCCGGCCGAATATTTGTTATAACAATTATTATAAACTATACATGGGAAAAAAAAAGAAAAAAAAACGATATATTTTTATGCCATACTTGGTAGCAGCCATACCCTTTGAAGCTATTACGGTGCCACATCGGTGTGGCATCGATTCGATTAGTTTGAAGGGACACTTTTCCACTCTTCTTGAACTTTTTCCCGCAGTACTTCTTTGTTGGTACAATTTTCAGTTCTTAATCTTACTTTTAGCTTTTGCCGTAAATGTTCTATAGGATTTAAGTCTGGAGATGATTGACTCGACCATTCTAAAACTCGAATATTTTTCACGCTGAAAAACTTCTGAAGGAGCTGCTACGATCGATGTTTACGATCATTGTCTTTTTGAAAAATCCATCCTCGAGGTAAATTTTGACGAGCACAAGGTAACATTTGTTCCGATAGAATATCTCTCTATATATAGCGGCATCCATGATATATTCAATTTTGAAACTTTCCATAAAAATGTACCCCAAAGCATTATAATACTACCACCTCCATCATGCTTTACAGTTGGTGTTTGATATCGAGAATCATTTCTAGTATTTTTTAGTCGTCGAGCATACTTTCTACCATCATTTCTAAACAAAATTATTTCAGTTTCGTCAGAAAACCGCACTTTTTCCCCAATCTTCTATTGTCCAGCTCTGGTATTTATTCGCGAATTCTAATCTGGCTTTCTTATCTTTTTCACTGATCGATGGTTGTTTTTTAACTCCAACGTGTCCAAAAAGCCCCACTGTTCTCAGTCTACGTGAAACAGTACTTCGGCTAATATCAGCCAATTTTCGTTATGATCGCAGCATTTTTTTCACGTCTGCGACAGCCTTTCTTTTAATCACTTTATCGACACGATTTGGTGTTTTTTGGCGGCCTTCTAGAAACCGGTTAATCATTTACAGTACCTGTAGTCTTCCATTTGTTTATTACATCGTTAACAGTCGATTTTTCTATGCCCAAAAGATTGGCTATTTTACGTGAAACTTTTCCTTCGTTGTGCAATTTCAAAACTACTTCGTTTTGGTATCTTGACTATCGAAATAAACAAGGGTCTTTAGTATTTATACACATGTCCGCGGTCAATAATGTACAAAAAACGAAGCAAATGATGATAGCTTCTTGGAAGTTGACCTGAAACTTCATAAAATATTTTTTTTGTTATAAATAGTTGATAATGATTAGATAAAATTTTTGTATTGTATATTTAATTACCTATTATGGGAGTACTTTAAGATGATGTATTCGTATTTTGATTTTGCATCTTTTTTACATTAATAAGTAACAAAATTATGTTTGGCCGGAAACTTTTGACATTTTCAATTATACAACTTAATGCCCTATTGGAAATGGCGCAAAAAATGAATTCTTTATTTATTTATTTATTTATTTATTTATTTATTTATTTATTTATTTCAGTTTCTAAATTCTTCTAATTTGTTAAAGTTGTTATAATTTTGATAATCCTTGTTAATTTCTCTTTATTTTCCTTTTTTCTTTCCTTTCAACTTTCATAATTTTGTAATTTCTTGCCGTGTCTTAAGTTGCTGTATACGACACGTAAAATAAATAAATAAATGAATTCTTTATTTTCGTAGAATTACCGACTAGTCGTGTAATTAAAATTTTCAATTTGTCTCTCAAACTGTAAATCAAGAACAAATCAGCCAAATTATTTCCTCAAACATGTTTATTCTCTTTTAGAGGAACTTTAACACAGTACATTCTCTATCGTGGGCAAGTTTCAAGACCTTCGCTTGAATGAAAATATCATAAACTCAAAAGAGCAGAAAATATCCTTGAAACATTTTTTTAGTATTAGCGTAATCCCCTACACATTGTTGTCATAATCAACGGCTGTAAATTAAAATTAAAATTATCGAAAAAATTAAAGACATCATGGGTCAATGCTCTTTGTTAGTTGAGCCAAAAAAAAAAAAGAAGCGGAACGGTTGTTAATTATAGGATTTAATTGGTTTTTTTTACTCATTTATAAAGTTTCGTTTTATTTTTTGTTTGTCCCCTTTCAGTCGAAAGTTTTTTTTTTTTCTTTTTTTTCTTTTTTGATAACGATATTTTTCCCCGATTATTTGATTTATGTTCGTTATTCGATCGTCAGTTTTCAGGTTTGCCTCTGGGTACGTGATTTTTTCTATCCATACGTACATATTGTGATAATTTCCCTTCCTGATCATTCTTGTGGTTTTATTATACTCCGCATACGCTCACTTATCCACGTTCTTTCTTGTCTCCTTTGCATTTATATTGATATTTACTATGGGTTTCTAGCCATTCGGGCATCTTCGATAATGAAGCGGCGGACTCGCTGACTCGGGTTGCTGCCTCTTCTCACTTCTTCTTTAAAAAAGTCCCATCGTCCAAATCTTCTTTTGCTGTGTAAAAGTTTTCACCTCTGATTTTGGTATCGAATGTGTACGTTTCCTCTTTCTCTAACAATTGTTCTTTCTATCCGTCTGTTCATCCTAGTGTCTTTCTGTTAACCTATGGTTCTCTTTGTTTCCTTCACTTCGTCGTTCTGTTGTTGTCTCCGTTATTTGACTGCGCTCTTAAGCCATACTTTATTATCTGCCTCCCGTTTTCCGTTTTTCGTTGGTTGCCTTTCAATATTGTCCTCTCCACTCTCAAACGAAGAGGAGCGTGTTTGTAATGCTGATCATGTGTCTATTAAGTGTTTATCTCTTTCTATTAAGCGTTCCGCTTTCTATTTCATAATATTGATACTCGGTCTTCCTACTCCATATTGCGCCTCTTATGTCCTATCTTTTCCCTCTCCACAGATTGTTCCTATTATCTGTTCTTTTCTCCTAGCAACATTTGATATCGTATGAAGGTATAATTGATTCCTTCCTATTATAATTGTTTCTGGGTAAAGGTCCCCAGTTGACAGGCCCAAAAAGAAAAAAAAAAAAAAATTGTGATAATTTACTAAATATACTACTTGTTTATTTATTTCTCTCTCTTAATTTAAATACGAACCAATCATCTAACTTGTTCGATGGTGCTTCTCTTGATATATTATTTTATCTGAAGGCTTGAGTTGGTGTAATCTACAACTTTTAAAATACTTTCACGTCTTTTCACAACCAATTGGAACAACGTGACGGTAGTGCAAACATTTACCAATGAAATTATTGGCTGAGCTCATTTTCTGCTTGGAAAAACTCTACACAACCTCGGAGCATAGTTCCTTAATAGGTGCGTCTGAGTGTACATCTGCTATCTGTTCTGAAAAAATTGGGGTCTCATAGTCTGTCACTGAAAAATCACATAGGTTTCCATAAATAATAAGCTCGTATAAGTTTTATAATAAAATAAAGCATAAGGAAAATGTTGAAAAATTATACGAATTCCATAAACTTGAATGCGTTTATTATTGAAAAAGTTCAGAAAAAAAATCAAAGCCCACTTAATATTTCAGTGGTACAAGAAAGATTTCTATACCGAATGAGATGTAAAAGAGTGTTTGTGCTTCTCTGATGACTTTGCGCGATATTTTCAAATATCTTAAAAGTAGGTGATTTTACACTACTGTAATTTATGAAACGGTAATCTGAGTAATGTTAAGCTTATTTATGGGTTCTCCTCAAGTATTATCCAGCTTTAACGTGCGATTATTCCGAGAATGGTACTGAAAGATATTTTGAGCTTTGGACGGGAATTCAAGAAGAGTAATTCAGCGCTGCTTATCAGTAGGCATTCATAACGGGAAATAATTATTCCGATCTCGATTATATTTGAAACAAAATGAAAAAAAAAAAAAAAAAAAGAGTGACAAATGTACTAACTTTATCTCTTTTGCTGATTATGACGACGAAGTAAGTTAAAATAAAGGGTAGCAGCTATTAATATAGCGCATTAATTGTGTTAGTTAATTCGATGAAAATTTCATCATAATTTTTTTTTTAAACATATTAAATTAGAAAAATAGTTGCTTTAGTGCGAAAGACGAGGAAAATGTAGAAATATTTTATAATCACAAAAAAATTGTGAGATCTTAAGTACAAGTCTGAAAAATTAACGGAACTACTTGCTCAAGAGTTTCTATCGAAGTATATTTCAGTTTAATTGGTTCCATCGGTGTTTTTGAAGCGAAGTGGTTTATTTTATTATTATTATTATTATTATTATTATTATTATTATTTTTGTTTGTTCCCACGAATTTTTGTAAAAATAGGTGGCTTTAATTTTTTCGAGTCCTAAAAATATAAAAATAAGTCCTCTTCTGAAATAGGGTAGTGTTGTAAATGGCGAAAATTATATTTTGCTCGTTGTAAACGTGAATCATTAGATAAACACTCGAAAAAGTATTTTTTTGTAGTGAGAAAAAAAGTGAAAAACACGAATGAAACGTACTGAAATTTAGCGATTTTGAATGGTATAAAAATGAATGGCGTGGAGCCCACGGTGGGTAACACGCGAAAAGGTAAAACACATACTCGGAATTTCCGACCATCGCAGTATTTCGTACAGAAAACTATCTGTATCTGGCTACAGACCAATTAGATCGCTTGTTTCACTTTATTAAATAATGGTGCATTGTATGTGTGATTGTTGTTATTGTTTCTGCGAAATTTTATCGGTAATAGTATATGGTAAAAAAATATAATGTGATATTTTTTTAAAAAAATTTTTTAACCACTGGGACTATTTACAGCACATGGAGCCTACTTAGGAGTATCAAATGCGATAGAATAGACCGCTGCTCCGTGTGAAAGCTAATACAGCTACGGCCGCGGACGGAGCATTTGATAGTTTCTTAGAGCAATAGAGGAGGTGGTAAAGTGAGCGGATCGTGGTACTGCAAAGAAGGAGCATTCGATGAGTAGGTGAAAGGTGGATGGGGTGCTTGGTTGACCACAAAAGGGGCAGACATTCGGGGATGCCTAGCCCGTGAAGTTGTAGCTGTTGTATGACCTATTCGGAGACGATTCAGGACAGAAAAATCTCTGCCGGAAACTCCGACTGTCCGGGTTCCGTGGTTGTTTTTACGCTTTGGAGAAACGTACTTGAGGATCATCTCCATTCCTGCGGCAATTCTTCTCCGGTTCGGAGCATAAACAAATCGGCCAAGTAGTGGGAAGAGGGGGATTGTGTATGACATCGGAGAGAACAGTGTCGCCTGAGCTGCTCGATTGACACGCTCATTGCCTGGAACCCCAACGTGAGCCGGCACTCATAAGAAAGACATTTCAGAGTTTAAATGTTATAGCCTGTATAATAGGCAATGGACCTTCCTTATCAAAGGGTTGTTGGATTTAATCTATGAGATGAATTGAAGGGAGTTTAGAGAGTCAGATATGATTAGGGCTTTTTGGGGTTGCTATCGGTGTAGTGTTGGATGCAAAAAACCATCGCGTATATTTCATCATACAGTAGATGATCTCTTTCGGATTTGGACAATATTAAGTTAATCCTTTTTAATAATATTTCTTTTTTATTACTACTTTTTTTTTCTTTAAATTTAGAAGAATTTTTATAGATTCCTAATTTACAGAATGAGAATTTGAACCAGGAACGAAACACCGCCGTCTAACCAACTACGTTGCGGTGGCTGGCCATTTTTACTAGTACTAAAAGAAAGTGGAATATTATTTCCGGAAAAAAAAAACACATTACTGGCGTATTTTATTTTATATTTTATTCTCAGGATGTATTAGTTACGATTGTAATTTATCATTTATGTTATCTAACTATCATTTATCACTAAATTTTGAAGAAATCGTATTGCGCACATTCGGTACGACACTGTATTCGTTCCTGTCGACGTTTCGAATATTGCGTACAACAAATTATACGCCTATGATATTAGTTCATTAATTAACATTTAGTTTGTTGTAGTAAATTTTGCATTACCAACTGTGCGAGCTCTCAACGTTTTTAAATTTACATTGGAAAAAAATTTAAATTGTCAACCAATTAAACGGCGCTAATTATTCTTATTATTTTCAACCAGCGAATACGGAAAAAATTTCGGACAAATGCGAGAAAAAAAAATTGAAAATTAGGGAACGTAAATGTAAAAACGATTTATGTCGCGAAAATTAATACATGGCGAGGTCAAAACCCTCATTAAAAAGAAGAATTAGTTTAAAGTTTTGCTGAAGCTTATTTTTTTTATGGCAAAAGATTTAAATCGTTTGTCAGTTCTTTTTGTTAAATCCACTTGAAATTTTTATTAATTGGACGTTACATCGCTATTTATTGTATTGATGCCTTCCCACAACAAATAAAATTTTCTTAATAACGCGTCTCTTCGCATACATTCATTTCTTTTTTTTTTTTGAATGATTCTTCTTCTTCTTCTTCATAGTCGTTTGCGCAATAGCTGCTCATCGTGACCTCTATTTTAATCTACCAAGTACTAGTTGTCTCCAGCGACTAATGTTCTGGCTGCTTCTCATTGCCATGGTTCGCGTTTGATCGCTTAGTGCTGTTATTGGGTCTGTCTTCCACGAGGTCTTGCTCCTTCTATTGGACTCACTACGAGTATAATGCATTTTTCAAGGCTATCCCTTTCTCTTCTCATGGTATATGACCATATGGTATTTCATAATTCTCTTTTGACAAGTGACCGAGAGACGCAGTTCTATGTTTAATTGATCTCTAATATAGAGTTATTTGTGCGCTTCGCTGTCCATGGGATTCTCAGCATTTTTCGCCAAGTCCACATCTCGAACGCGTCAATTTTTCGTTTATCCTCGCCTGGTCCATGTTTCTACTCCATATAGGAATATTGTGAAAACACGAGAGCATTTACCAATCTCTGTTTTGCTCTTGTATTAATACACCGGGGTCTTTCCAGATGTTATATAATCGTGCCATCGCCGACTTTGCCAGTGCAATTCTACGCTTGATTTCTTTTTCGCTTCCGCCTTTATCGCTGATTAATGATCCATTTTGAATGATATAAAAATATAATACCAAAAGTGATGTGTAGTAAATGTTTCTGGATTTTAAATTGGAATAAATATTTATAACAAAATATTATTATAAACAGTGATATTTTTCAAGCTAGTTTTGTTTATTCGCCATTGTTCGCACAACGTACCTATCCTATCGCTGACTAATAATAAGTAAACAATCCGTTTTCTGTTGATAGTAATGTCGAATTCAATCCCATCCGAGCGGTGCACGATACTGATTCGAACAACTCGTAACACAATACGTGGAACCCGTTGACGAACGTGTAAGAAGATATTATGAAAGAATGTTAGTATTCGAAATGATATTTAATTGCTTCAGAATTGATATCGAGATGGTCAAAAATATTAATAATAAAAGCGTGTGCGGTTGTGAGCGCGTGTGCCATATAATAGTAATGTAACTGTGCGTCGAGATTTGTGAGGGTATCGTATGTTTGACATCACGCAAACTGTTAGAAAACACGTAAAATGGCTTTGCAAACTCCTCTGAATCTTGGATGACTGTATCGGCTGCTTGGGACAGCTTACACCAATAGAGATTAAACTTCAGGTCGAATCAGAAATAACGTTGAATTTTCGTGACCTTTTTGACTCACCATATGTGTCTATTGTCTTCAGTAAAGACCTCGTGTTACCATTTTTTTCCGTTAACGTTCCGAATGGCGGTATTCCATTTGTCATCAGCACGAAACACACAATGTTGGAATAGGAAATACCCAAGTCTGTGTTTTGTTCCGATGATGAATAGGGTGCCACTATTTGAAGTGGTGTTTATACGGAAAATAATAGAGACGTACGATGAGTCAGACAAGCCGCGAATAGTTAAAATTATTTTCAACGAATCTCTCTATGGGAAGAATACGTTTAAACTAACACGTGCGTTGGAAAAAAACCGCCGGAAGAAATGCAAATAGATTGTGTGATCTGAAGAAGGTTCTCCACCCGCATCGGTCAAGGTGAATCGCCATTTATCGAAAGATAAAAACGTCAAATTTCTCGCTAAATTGAGTCCGAAAATTACTGTTATCGGAAATTAGAAATTTAGATGCTAATCAGGTGTGTCCGATTCAAAAATTGCGGAACCGAGAAATCAACTGTAACAATTCTCGATGCAAAAAAATTTAAAAAAGTAGTCGATAATCAGAAGATTAAAAACCTAACAAAGCGGCGGCCTAAAAAACAATAAAACAGAAGGGTAGGTTCCAAAGTAAAACCTTACTCGTATAAGGACTGAAAAAGCAGTTATTAATCTGTTCAGTTCGGCGATAGACGGCAGTGTTGTCAAGCAAGGCCGTGTCCAAGGGGGTTTGGGGGTTAACCCTCCCGATTAGAACTGAAATAATTATTATAAGCACACAAAAATCTGAAAAAAATCACAAATTTAAAATAAATATTAATGATTTTTTAGGGTGTTCTTACCTACTTTTAAAAGAAAAAAGAAAAAATATGCTCCATACGATTTTTAGGTACTTCATTAATATTTTAAGGAAAAACTTTTTCATTACGAGTATAATCAATAACACGCGTAATTTTTCTTAATGTGTTCATATACGGGGGGTAATTCATTTATGTAAATTATTAATACATATAAATCAAAATGATGGAAATTGTTAATAGTATACGGATATTAGTGTAACATGTATCGTGTTTTTTATAAAATAATTATGCGAAGAACCCCCCTTCTCCTTTAAAATTCTAAGCACGGCCCTGTTGTCAAGGTATTAAGTCAAAAATTGCTCTCTTTATAAGATTCCCATCGAAGAAAGAAATTATCAACAGTATTGAATATGGACTAAGAAAAGTGAATAACGAAATTGCCCAGATCGTTAGGCAAGAGTGTGCGCAATATTACCACGAAAAGGCGAAGCACCGAATGCAAACCTCTCACACGTCAGCAAAGAGAAACATTGCATTCATTTAGAAAAGAAAAACAGTGACGTTCCTAGAGCAGACAAAGGAAATGCAGTGTAGTAGTTACGTTAACTGATGAATTTAAAAATAAGACGTTGGAACCGGGGACCGTATTCTGAAGTAAATAAGAACTCTTCGCGAAAAATGTTGTCTAATGAAATAAAAAAAATTCATAAAGATCCGAATTTCGATTGGAAAACAAAAAAAATCTCTTATTACTTCGATGATCATAATGTCCAAGATGTGTGTCTAGCAAAAGTACGCAAAATTGGTTATCCAATAAGGCCGAAATCTGTTCGATCGATAGTGGTAAGGTTACGCGATATGATTCTTTTGTGGTTTGGCAACATGGAAAAGAAAAAAATATCAAAATTGTTCGCGGATTTGAATAATTTTCACTATAAAATATAAAATTCATCGTGGAAGAGGAAAAGAGAATGGCATTTTGGCGTTTTGAGATGTGCTAGTTGAAAAGAATAATATCGAGGGCATAAGTACTTCGGTGTTTTCCTGTAAATCTACCTACTACGTTTATATCGAAAATGTTACGGACAGAATTAGAGTCGGGTTTTAAGGGAAAAAAACAAAATTTGCTCATTACTTGGAGTTAATAGAAAAATAAAAAATTTTTAAAAACAAAATGACTTATTCCATTTGCATGCGGCGGATTCATTCATTCGATGTTCTATTTTGAAAATGGAATATCGATTTGAATTTGTTCTTTGCGTCACTGCAGTCATCGAAAAATCAGATTTTGCTTTAGACTATTTCTTTAGTTCAGCAACCTACCGATTTCTTTACATGAATAAAATGGGCATTCTGTTTAGAGTGTGATGACTAGATGATTATTTGGATGGCTATCGGATTTTTAGAATATACATTTTGATTAGCAAGGAGAGTATTTTTAGGTCGGGTAGGGTGTACTTTTGACATTTGATTAGTTGAGAATATTAAGAACTACGAGCAAATTTAAAATTGTTAATTTCCCGTTGCTTGGAGCTGAGCCGATCCAGCACTGTAATGAAATACTTAAGATCGGCATTTATTAGATATAATTTGAGTTAGCTGTTGATTTTTTTTTGCTGCTGCTGCTGTTGTTGTTGTTGTTGTTGTTCGGGAGTAAGCTACGAGCTGTTAGGATGGGGGCACCGGAAGTGCGCACCAGATTCAAAACACAGCGGAAAATATAACCGAAATTGTACATAAAGTTCTAAATATCTCACCCCCCCCCACCAGTAGCGGAATTAAGAAACGCCTTTAAAAGAAGTAGTTGAATTTTATGAAATCCATGAAATAATTAAGAATGAAAGTCGTTCTTTTAAAAGCGATTTCCAAATTTATCACTAATTATTTGCGATATAATATTGTTCAGTATACCATATGAAAAATTTTAGCAGGGTTGCTGAGCCGAGTGGTAGAATACATGTTTAATCACATATATAATTCCTTCGGAACTAGAAAAGCTGAAAGATGATTAAAGATGTAAATAGAAAGTTAGTATGTTGAATAGTTGACAGTCGAGCTAACCGGACAACTCTTAAAAACCAAATTTTAATCATTGAAA
The DNA here is from genome assembly GCA_039619475.1 of Icerya purchasi. NCBI lineage: Eukaryota > Metazoa > Arthropoda > Insecta > Hemiptera > Monophlebidae > Icerya > Icerya purchasi. Next base: position 72,460,803 of record CM077115.1, on the reverse strand, counting down.
AATAAATGAACATGTAGAGATTTACATTTCTTAAAGTTGTTTATTGAAAATTTAATATTAGTTTTGTAGCCGAAAATGAAACTGAATGTTTAAAAAAATATTTGTAAAATTAACTCGGCCTATTCTCAAATTTTTGTTAAATAAACCAGCATATAAAAAGAATATTGTTAACGTACAAAACTATATATAAAGTATAGCTGTATTATTTTTCGTTACCAGATAAAAAATGTGTTTTAAAAGTACGATACGTAAAAACCTTAAAATAAGCCATTGAACATTAAAAATGTAATACAATGTGAAGCGGCCATCAGTTTTGAAAGCACTATGTTTTGAACAAACAGCGATTATTCAAGTACTGTTTTCGATCGTGTTTTTGTTATAGTTTATATTCAGTGCGGAGATTGTTGAATCCTCTTTTTAACCTTCTGTCCAGGTAAACAAAAGCACACAATTTCGATGTGCCCTGTAAAATGACTTTGTATGCTCGATAACGATGTGTTCTTTTTTTTTTTTTCTTTTATTTCGGAGAAGACATTTCCTCTATTTTTAAAGATATTTTTGGAACTCATTTTGAATTCTTTTATATTTGCACGGTATTTGGATGGCACTGCGAAAACGGAAGAAGAAATTCGCTATTGGGCGTACGCCGGGCTGGGACTGGTCGGCTATTATCCGTAAATGATTTCGCTTAAATATGGTTCTTGGTAGATGTTATCGTTGCTCAGTGGGGGGATAGGATAGGTTTTGTTCTGCTCAAGTGGTCGAATAGTAGAGAGCTGGTTTTATAAATCACTCCGTTGAAAATAGTAAAAAAAGTTAACAGTTTGTTTAATATTGCGATAAATCATATCGCAAATCAGGTGCAAAAACCTATAAAATCACTCCTTTTTGCAGACGATTTACGCATATTTCTTCCATGCACCGGTGTGTCAATATGGGAGAAAACGTTCTACAGAGCATAGACAGCAACAATGGTCTGAAGGTAATTTTTTTTTTTTTTTTTTTTTTTTAAATAAATAAGTTGTGGGTCTCACTGGGCAAGTATGCCCGTTGCGTGAGTGCCCAACACTCTTATTATCGTTTATTCTAGTAAACAAAATTACAATTAATCATTCTTACTACTTAGGTCGAACGTATTAAACCGAAAAAATAAAAATAAAATATATCAATCGACGCAAATATATATATGAATTACACAATAATACACCCATACACAGGAGCCGCTTATATATTGGACATTGTATACATTAACGTACAGGAAAGAAAAAAGAAAAGGAAACTGGTAAATAGATGGTCTAAAAGAGCCCTCAAAGATGCAGCAATAAAAATAAATAGAAAAGAGGATGCAGCAAAATTCTTTAATCTTTGCACCATTCTTTCAACCACTTCCTCATTTCCCTCTTCCATACACCAATTTGTTTTTCGTTTATTATGTGACTGGGCATAGTACTCATTAATTTAATTAAAACCGAATCATCTGTATTGTCGATTCGTAGATTTACCCTTCTAGGATGAATGTAACAGGTATTATTTTGATTCCTTGTTAGTCGAGTTTTTTAAGAACTAAAACTACAGCAACACCATCGAGTCTACTATGCGATGTAGTGGAGTGGTCAATAGATTTGCGACGGACCTATCTAACCGTGCTGGCTTTCAACATCGAACGGAGCACAAAGCCCAACAACTCTTCGGATGGTAGAACCGGGACGGAACAACAATCGATCACGTTATGTCCATTTCACAACAATTAAACATCCAAATTCCAGTACTGGTCTGGGACCCGATATCCGCTATGACACCATGTTACGGCCGGGCTCAGTGCGGCATACAGAGCTTTGAAAATGCGGAACACCCCGCTAAAACGATTAACAAACGTGCGTCAACTTCAAACGTAACGGTACCGTTTACCGACTTTAAACATCAGTCGAAACGCCATTTTAATAATACCCGGAACAACGATTGGCAAAATTTAACTACAGAAAATAAATTACGCTCCATAAAATCGTCTACCAAACCGTGGCTGTCCTGGAGAAAGCAGGAAAACAGGAGGTAACCTTATGCTGACTTGGACGCACTCGTCTTACACACTCATATCTATTAAATAAAGAACCTACACCCCAGTGCCACACCTACTAATTAAATGCCTAATTGATGATCATTATCGAAAACAATATGGAATACCATCCAATTTAAAGGATTTTTTGTGGTGCGATGAAGAAACCGTGCTTAACCGATTATTTCAGTTTCTAAAATGTTCTCTAATTTGCTAAAGCTGTTTTAATTTTGTTAATTTCTCTTTATTTTCCATTTCCGTAATTTTGTGATTTCTTGCCGTGCCTCTAGCCTCAGTATATGACACGTAAATAAGTAAATAAAAAAAATTAAAATTTAACTGTTTTCCGGATTTGGCGAGCCTAATACAAGTTAAAAAACAAAAAACATCGATCTTTGTAAAGTGAATAAAACATCGATGACAGGGGGAGTGCAGCTAAGAGCGTGATAAATGTCTGCGTTTTTTATGCAAATTTTTTTACGTTGAAACAGTTTACTACTTTAGCCTTGACAAAGGACAGGATTATTACGGAAAATTTAACTGGGCTGCTCGCTGGCCGCCAATAACACGTAGGCTACGATATTACCTATTTCAGCGAAGAAAAAAAAAACAAAAAATGTCAAATTAACTGAACGTTAATGTAAAACAGGAGGATAAAAATAAGTAAATAAAAAAATAATAACGCTATAAATAAGAGAAAAAAAAATTAGCGTACCCAACGGAATCTGAATGCGAATTAGTCGAGCGACTGCGAAGTATTAAGCAATTATTATTTGTTTTTTATTACGCTTGTTCGTGATTTAAATGGGGCATTATAACGTGGTTCATTATCTTTTCGATCGCGTTGTATTATAATCTTCTGCTCTTAAATTGTTTTATTAGCATAATAAAAGATGGTATCAAGGTCATAGCAGGTAGTAATTTTATATTGTTCTCTGTCCTGTTGTTTTTATGTAAAACACCTTTTCGTATCTAGACTGTGGCGTAGGTAAACAAAGCGCGCTGTAAATTCTAATGAATATTTTAAAAAAAAAATTTTTCGCACATGCCACCGTCGAATAAAATACGCTCTTCGCTCAGGCTCCCATGTTCTAGTAGATATGCGGAAAAGGGACAATTCCTGGAAACGCCTTTCACGATCACGATGTACACTTATGTTTATCCGCTGTTGGATGTAAGCGGTTCCCCTTTTCTTCCAATTATATCGGTCGCAGGCCTTGTTCATCTATCTCAGTCCGGCTGACTTTTGTATATCATCTTGCCATCTAGTGCACGGCCGCCCTCGATTCCTGTGTCCTTCTCTTGGTACTTATTGTGTTATTCGTTTGGTCCACCTTTCATCGGGTTTTCTTGCCACATGACCTACTCAGTTCCATTTCAGTTGTGCTACATGTTCAACTACATCCGCCAGTTTAGAGTCTACGGACTTATCCATGTATTACGTTTATGATCCAACATCCTGATTCCCAGCATTATTCTTTCCTGAGTTCTCTGCGTCACAGCAAGTTTTTTAACGACATACTTCGTAAGGCTCTACATTTCCGCTCCATATGTGAGCACCGGGAGGATGTAGTGATCATCATATACTTTCTTTTTTAAGCAGTTCGGTATATCTATATTTTTTAGGACGTTATTTAGTAAAAGCTATCCATGAGAGTTGCGTTCGTCTTCTTTGTGCGCGACTTCCTTGTCTGTGGTTATTATCTGGCCTATATATATATATATATATATATATATATATATATATATATATATTCACCGACTTGTTCCAGTATGTGTTCACTTATTTTTATTTCTAGCTGACAGGCAGTATTTGTCATGATCTTCGTCTTGTCGATATTTATCGTTAATGCTACTACTTTAGAACAATTATGAAGGACAGTTATCATTTCCTGTAAGGTGTCGGCTTTGCCACAAATTAGTACAATATCGTTGGCGAAAAACAAGTGATCGATTTTTTTCCCATTAATATTAATACCTTTTGATTCCCACCTTAACTTTCTGAACATGCTTACCGAGGATGCTATTATGATAACATACAACTCCGAGTTGCTAAGTCGGCGTTTCTTAAACTATCGATCGCACGATCCTGACCGGAATTGCAAAGTAAAATATCGAAGTCGCGAAATCGAATTCACGTACATAAATTTAAAGAAACATTATTGAGATTGCCTTCGTTATTGTTAGTTGAAATTTCGTTAGCGGTGTAAATGATGGCAATTTTTGGACTTTTTGGCGCACCGCTGTCTACGGAATCTCTCGAAAAAAAATAAAAATGAAAACTTTTTTCCGATTAGCCGCAGAATACTGGTGCAATATCCCCCGACTGTTGCGTAAACGAAGAAAGTAAGTAATTTTCTTTGCAGCCGTATGTTGTTTAAAATACTTTAGGCACTCCGTGAATTAATAAGATACGAGCGGTTTACTTTTTTTCTTCTCGTCAAATAAGTACATTTAAATACAGTGGCGGAGGATTTCAGTTCGGTCGAATGTTGACTATGAAAGAATTAATAACCGGAGACTTACGGGCAGAGACGGAACGGAAGACAGCGCTCAGTAGAAAGAGAGAACACTGGGAAAATAAAGAATCAGCATTATAAATGGCCATTTCGCTTATAGAGAGACTGAATACAAGTAAGATAGACCAAAAGATTCTGCAAAGTTGGAGGATAAAAAAGAGACCAAGGTTTTTTTGCGGCAACATCAGTAAAAAGTAGTAAAGGGAAATAAGGAATAAATGTCACCGAATCCTTAGTTTGCAATTTAAGGAACTGTTACTCTTCAGAGGCAGGAAAAATACTCTGAAAAGTTGAAGGAGAAATATGGAAGATTACGATAGGATGAAAATCACGAAATATTATTTAAGATGGGAATTCTCCCAGATGAATAAAATATCCGATATTAAAGAGAAACGCAGGAAGTAGTTTGGCAAAGAATTGATTAAAAATCTAACAGGGGAAGCGTATTGAAGCGTATTTTAGTTTTTGAGTTCAGCGAAACATAGGCGAAGGTGATAATTTCGGATTTTAATTCAGAAGGAGAGATTTCGAGGCATAGGTAAAGAAAAGTATAATCAGATAACGGATAATGGGCTTATTCAAATGCGAGGGAATTATATCATAAGGATAACCCTATTTAATACGTTACACAAGGATTTCAGCGAGTTTTTAACGTAATGGTGGAGATGAGTATATGAAAGAGATTATGTTGGCTGTTAATTTTACTATAAAAGGTCCTGCGAGAATGCAAGTACGACGGAAAAATTGATATTTTTCGAAGAAATAATCTCAGATCCGGTAAGTGATCGAAATGTTGTTGTCTCTCTGTAAATAATCTTCGATTGCGGTAATTAATATGAAATTTTTGAGACTTTGATCTAAATTTTTTACCGGAAAAGGATTGAATTACTTGAAATTTTCAATGAATTTAACTTGGATCGGAATGAAGAGATCGCATCGGCGGTCGATATGGCTGTGTTCTATCGATAAATGTCAATGGCGGTCCCGTAATGTTTGAGACTTTTACTATGCAGAAAAGTTAAAAAATCCTTCTAGGCTAGTTTTTTTTATCTTAACTGGAAAATCGGGGAAAGTTTCGAAAGCTGAATAAATAGCTAAATGAGTTGACTTTTATGGTGGTGCCTATTCAGCTGTTGAAGATTTATTGTAATGTTCGTTTCTTCGAGGTACCCCGATTGTATCTTTTTTTTTAAAGTTCTTTTTGATTCGATGTACATATATTTTTTTATACGTATCGCGTATTATTTTACAAATATCGGATTCGTTATATTTATCATTTTTATTGATAACAAATTTATTAATATTCCGTAATTTATGGCATAATGTATAATTTGAGTAATACGATATTTTACAATAGTAAAGTAAATATAATATACCGCCATCGTTTCATTTCAAAAGTTTTATAAAGAATATGTACGTGTTGTTAAAATTTATTCATGAAGAAAACTATGTAACGAAATCTACAATGGTTTAGATGTAATTTTATTTTGGAAAGAATAACATGGCCAATTGAAACCAAATCTTCCATAAAAATTATAGATTAGTGTATCCGGCGATGCAGGAGGTCTGGCCATGGTGAGGTCCGAAGGATCGAGTTATATATATATATATATACACATACATACATATATCATGGGTAAATAGTTTTTAAAGGGAAATAGAAATCACAAAAGTGTATTGTAACTCTGTTGGTATATACTTGTAATATTATAATAGCTACATTATTTTATATCTTTGTTTGAACGTGTTTTAAATGGTGAAGAATATTATACTTCTTATGAAAGAATATAAAACTGTCTAGCGATACCTTTAAAAAATTTTACGCGCAGGATCTCTAAGGAAATACTTTTCAACCATTTTAAATTCACCATTTTGTCACACAACGGTCTTCTGGTTGTAATACTATCTGACCGGCTATACTTTTGTTGTGACTTCACTCGTCTCTTATTTAGTCCCCTGCAAACTAAACTTACCAAATAGCTAAGAAAAGTTGAGAAGTGGATATTAAGTTATTCATTTATTAATGTTTTTTAACGTCCTTTCGGGAAAATTATTAAGTTTTAGTCTTAATTTACTATTCGTTATTTATGGACACTGAAATGTTTTCCGTATTGCGAAGAGACTTGCTGAACTTAGCTATGATGCTCTAAATGCTATTTGAAAAATTTTCTATTGTTAAACGACGTAGAATTCGTTATAAAAATAAATTCAGTTGTTGAAATGCTGTTTTTGCGAGAAAATCCATTTTTACTCAACTGTTAACAGTGCATGCGTTTCGAAATAATTTTGATATTCTGCGAATATATTTTCTTTACATGATAAATTACCGTCGTCTTATATATATATATACATATATACTAATACTTTGCTATATGGCCCCTCTTTTTACGGCTTTTCGCTATAACGGCCTTTTTGAATTATCGCAGTTTTTCATTTTACGGCCCTAATGTTTCGCTATACGGCCAAAGCTTACCGATTCTTCACGTTCATCTCTATCATTAGATTAGAACTTTACATATTTCTTTAATTTTAATGACACCGAATAATTTTATGTGATACGAATTTAATTTAGATGTGTAATGAATTTGAATTAACTTTTTTTTGCTTTGAACTTTTGGTTTGTTGTTGTATTTTTTTTTTTTTTTTTTTTTTTTTTTGGTTTTTTTAATTTTGATTTTAATTGATATTGAATAATCACGAATTTAATTTAGATAATGAATTTGATTTATCTTTTATTTGTTTTTGAATTTTTGCTATTTTATGATGATTGTTATATGAAATAAAAGAAGCCTTTTAAATCAAAAACTACATTATTTTATAAAAAATTGGAACGGATCCTATTCAATTTGTATGAATTTGTATTAAAACATTTGATTCGATATACAGCTTTTCGCTTTACAGTCAATTTTCCCGGAACCTATCTAGGCCGTATAGCGAGGTATTGGTATATATATATATATGTATATATATATATTACATTTTAATAAATGTGAAAGTTTTATCTTTTTCCTGAAAAATAATTCGCGTTAACTTTAAACTTAATATTCACTAAGCAAGTTTATGAAATTTTACTAAATAATAAATTATTTGAGGGTCGTTTTCATGTAGGACCCAAAGTTGGTAAAGAAAAATTCAACAACTAAGAAATATGTTTTTTTAAGAACAGATTTTGGGTTTCTATTTTTATTTCCATTTAAATTGGGTGATTGTTTTTCATTTGATTTCATGTCGGAAGAACTCTGCGATTATACATATAATATTGGACACATACAATTGTGAAGATGTTTTTTTTCCGCCAACAATTTTAACTGATTTTTTTTTTTTTTTTTGATGATTTGTCAAACAACAAATTATTGCTTGTCGTATTTCGTTTTGAGATTTATGTTCCACAAATCTTACATCTATCAATTTGGAGAAAGTTTTATTACTATTCAATGGTATACGTACATTAAAAGTAGGAATTAAACAAAAAATAATGAAAGATACTTTAAACAGGGAGCGAAAGTGAACAGATGATTTAGCTACAAAGCAGTTCACTATAAACTGGAAACAGTGTACATATATATACGCCTTGTTTGTTATAAATTCCTTTCATTATGGTTCTTCTGAAATCAGTCGGCAAATATTTATAAATTCATTAATTGTGACTTTATTTTTATATGTTTTTTTAAAGTTTGATAATCTGCATTCTGTTTATTAATCTAGTTCAAAGTCTTTTTTTTTTTTTCCTTTTTCTGTTTCACCGCTGCCCCATTTGATTAGGATTAAATCACGAGTGCAAGCGTTTACCTATAATTGGTTTTTGTGTACTATCGTCATTGGCACTACCGTTTTATTCAGCCGATTCCTCGTTTCCGGTCTTGGTTCCATTCTATTCCTTTCGGTCGGCGCTCTTCTATTGTCTCCCTAATTCGTCTCCGGATCAATTATTCTCTCCTCCCCTCCTCTCGCGTTCGATTTGCTCTATCGCCTTCTCCTTAACGATTGTGATCCTCCTCGTATATGTGATGCTGATCACATTTTCTTCGAGTGTCCTGCTCTTCGTAATGAACGCTCTCTTTTATACCATCAGCTCTTGTCATTATATAACTCTTCATTTATCCTCTCCTTTCCTTTATCTTCTGCGGTGCCTGCACTGCTGTCCTTTGTTGCGTCCATTTCGGACCGCCTAGCTATTTAGTTTTTTAGCTTAGTTTTTCCTGTTGTTGTGTCAATGCCGCTGGCGCGGTTACAAAAAAAAAAAAATAAAAAAATACTCTCTATCATTTTTATTGTAAGAGAAAATATCGGCTTATAAAAAAAAAAAGTCGAAAAAAATAGTACTTTTATTTTTAAAATATCATACTTTCCAAAACGAAGTATGAAAAGAAAAGAAAACCTCCAACACTAAAAATATCGAAAAATTCTGTTGTTGTACGAGTTATCTGACACCACCGCTATGAACTATTTGTCTTCATCTGTTGTTTTTTGTTTTTTTTTTCTAATTATTATGATCATGGACGACATAATCACCAAAAAACTATCTTCTTTAAATTTGGGATCCAATTACTACCAGAAAGACTATTTTTATGGGTCCTATTTCGGCATAGGTAATTTTCTTTTACCCGGTACTTGAAACTGTTCCGCCATAGTTAATAATCCATATTTTTAGCCTGTTCGATATCTACGGGGGGAAAAAAAGAGAGAAATTTTCGTATTTTATGAAATAAATGTTTACAACTTTAACATATTTAAATCGGTTCTGTTGCTTTTTTTTTTTTTCGGTAATTAAAACGTGATTTATAGTTCTTATAACATAACAGTGTGCACTACGTGTTCTTGTAATTACTTGTACGGATTAGCGGCAAAATAGAAAATGAAAGACAAAATAAAACATTCTTCAACTTCATAATGCTGCGCAAAGTGAGTAACACCATTAACAGATTTCCCGCGGATAACATTATTTCTCTCTCCGAACAATTCCATTTTAAGCTTTGGTCAGACACTTATGCCTGTCCTTCTTCTAACCGTAGCTCTTTCTATTTTTCAACGCATCAGAATCGAAGGTTTTCCTCTCGCTCTGCCGGTTTGTTGTAGTCTTTTTATGGAGGTTGTGATATGGTCACAGTTGCTCCCCCCCTTCTCTCGCTAATATGTTTCTTCTTTTGTCCACTGCGGACGGAATTTGAACATGTTGACGTTGGAAATATGAAGGAGTGGATAGATAATTATGAAATTGATCCTACTTAAGCGTATATTTTTACTGATGAAGAAATTTTAAAAATGAAATCAATGCGGATTCTGAAGGGGAAAATGAAGAGCAAGTCGAAATAGCAGAACAGCGACTAAGCTGTGAAACTGCGTTGCATTGCAGACTGTGATCACGTATTTCGAGCAGCAGACAGATCACAGATATTCTGTAATTACAACGTTTCCCGAGACGAAGGTACGGGGCAAAGAGAAAGAGAGAAACTGACTGACTTTTTTAATAAAAATGAATATGACCTAGTCTAATTCCATTCCTTTTTATAACACTCCTTTTCTGTACCTTACGTATCATTTCATTATTGTTTGTACTCTACCTGTTCTGTTCTTATTTCTCCTTCGTCTTGTCAATATACAGTATTTAAAATGAATAAAAACTTTCGAGAATTTTATAAATCTTCTGTATATTATACAGTATTGACTTAATTAAATTAGTCTAAACAATCCGGTTTCCTCCTTCTCGCTAAAAGGGGTTTTATAATATCTCAGCTTTATGCAGTACTATTATACGTATTTATTATAAATCAAAACAAAACAATACAGAAAATTATACAATTACAGTCGCAGATGGTCAGCTATCATTTCATAATATGAAATGGAGGGAAAAGCCGACATATTACTACGTGGGTCGCAAGGCTCGTGATACATAAAAACTCGCGGAACGGCCGGCGGCGGGTTAACCGTGTTTTCCGGTATCCGTGCATGATGAATCCACAATTAACACGGATAATCGGGGTTTTACTGTATAGAGCTTAAAGTGCTTCGCTCTCGATGTGTTTACGCATTTTCTCCTAGTTGAAGAAAAAATAAAACAATAAATATTTTCAGTACTTTATCGTTTTGCGCGATGTAGGAAGATATTGCGTATTTTTACTTATGTTTTTTTTTCCCGTATGATTAATACATATTTATACAATTTCAGGTACGAATTGGTGTCGTTAACAGATGCGCGATTGTTTTTAATCAGTGGAAAAGCGGAAAGTGAATTTTAACCGTCTGTATTCGGCGTGTGTATGTGTGTGCGCTCGCGTTAGCTAAATAATGATCTCGGTCGGTGGATTGTTTTGTCCTTTCGAGCAACAATCAGCAGTAGCAGCAGCAGCAGCAGCGGTGGCGATAGAATATTGTAGGGTACAGTTTTTTGGAAAATGCTTCTGGAACGTTTTCGTCCTAAACAACAGCAGGAGGAGCAGGGGAGTAGAGTAGACGGCTCTATTTTAGTAGCCGGTTTGGTCGGTTGGTTGGTAGGCACAATGGCTTTGAGCGAAACTGCCGAGGATTACTGGCGCCGACTGCAGCAGTTTCGTCAGCGCAGGAGATCCAGTTCTTCGCAGTCGGTCGCTTGTGCGCGGATTGTGCGCGACGACGGTACCGAAGAATTCGAAGATGCAAATGCGGTGGAAGATTCGGAGGAAGACGGTAGCGAGCCGGAGTACGGCCGACTGCTGGTGTCGGCGCTGCGAAGCGGCAGCGGTAGCAATATGGGAGTTGCCACGGCGATCGATCCGGCCGTTTCTCTTCACCACGGCGCCGCTGGTAAAGATTCGATCGCCTCTAGGCCGGATTGTCAGCAAAGAACTTACAAACGTAAACGTAAGCCTATTCGCGATATAAACGCCGAAAGATCTCGTTACGCTCGCAGCAAGTCGGTGGCCTATCATCGGGGCGCGCGCGAATTGTTCGAAAACGGTTCGACGGAGGAGTCGGCCACGACCGACGAAGTCGGTTTCAGCTCGGAACAGGAAATCCGGCAACTTCTGAGAAGCGATACCGACCTGCGCCGCGGAACCGTTTGCGGAATCGGTCGCCGTAAAAGTGCCAGCAGCGATGTAGATCTCAAAACCAACCTCAAACTATACCAGCCGGCCAGCGGTAGCAGTACTAGCACCGTTTTCGGCGAATCGAGAATCATCGGCTCAACGCGACATCTGGCACGCACGAAGAAGGAGTACCATAAATCTTCCTTGCCGCTAGTTCATAAGTCGGTTTGCACCGAAAGCAACAGCGACGGCGGCAAAGTAATCAGAAGAACCTCGTTAGACGGCTATATCAACTTTCCATCGTACAGCTTCGAATACAAGTATCCGTGGAGACGATTTAAAAGTGTTCCGGAGGACTCGTCGGATACCGGTGAAATGATCGCTGACACCGCCGAGGAGAAGTCAATTCTGCTAGACTGTAGTCGTCGAAATGGTACTGCTAGCGAAGTTCTTCCGTCGATGGAGGGAACTCGAGTCGCTCCTGTTCAGTGCAGTATTAGTAGTAATAGTAGTAGTAGTAGTAGCAGTAGCAGTAGCAGTAGCAGTAGCAGTAGCAGTAGTAGTAGTAGTAGTAATAATAGTAGCAGTAGTTCCTCGCCGTCTTCGGCAACCTATTTGTGCAATTCGAATTCGAACAGGTTGAGCAGATGGAGTCGCAGTAAAATGGATCTCTTCGTGCCCAGTTTACGGTCGCTGGTATCGCTGACTGCCGGCAAACTAACTTCCTCCTCAGCCGCTAAATCGTCTAATAACGGTAGTCTATCGGACGTCGCTAACAGTCCGTGCGGTGCTACCGGGCAGTCGTATCATTTCGCCGGCTCGTCCATTCTGCGGAGAAATATCAGCTTGAACAGCGTCAGCGTCGTTAATAATAAAAACTGTCCGTCTTCTGTGCACGCGGGCAACAGCTATACTGACGACTGCGGGAAGCTGCGCAAATGCAATACGATGGTAACGCTACTGGATGGAACCGACGCTGCTAGCGGCAGAACCGCAACTGCAGTGACCAAGTTGCATCTGGAACCGTTACGTCCGATAAATCGGCTTCGAGTTCCGAATAACAGTCGTTCGTCCAACATGTGCCTGCCACCTGCTTCGGCTCTTTGTTCACGATGCAGCAGTTTACTATCGATGGCTTCCTCTTCGCGCTATTCTCTAAACTCCGTCATGAGCTTTGTCCACGTGAAAGGACCCACCGTTCTCTGTAAAGTTTGTTTAAACGAAGTTCCTCTCAAAGATTCGTGGACGCTGCAGCATTGCGAATGTTCATACTGCGTCGGGGTAAGTTTGTCGATTTACTTTTTCTGATACGATCTTAGAATTTTTGTCAGCTATATAAGAAACCGTCGTCAGCGAGATTTTTAATTATGGGTTCTGCCCGATTGCGTCTGGACCATAGTTTGAATGTCGAAAAACATTTATACAAAAAACCGCGGACTCTAGCCGTGTATCGAACTAATTAGTAACATAAGTTAAGAAGTAATGTATAACTGATGTTATTTGGTGGCAGGCTTCAGTAAAAGAAAATCAGGTACGAGTATATTTTGTATGTGTCATGAATGAACCGCAATATATTTCATTATGTAAATGGTGTTGCACAAAAGAAAAATGCAAGTATGTTGTTAATACGGCAGATGTTTTTGTTTTTCGTGTTGTTGTTGTTGTTGTTTTTTTTTTTTTTTTTTTTTTTTTTTTTGAGGATTGCGTACACATGTAATGTATGGAATCCTGATAAGATGGTTCAAAAACGATAAAAACATCAAATAAAAATCGGTAACTGACGAACAGTTTGACTTATAAACCTCAAAGTTATATCATAAGTTACAATTAAATTCGAGCTAACCGATTGACAGGCAAAAAACTGCGTCTAGAATATATAATATGGAATTTAAAAAATCATCCTTAAAATAATTCACAACTTGTAAATACTTTTAAAAGTGTAATTCAAAATATAAAACAAAACGCAGAAGATGTTTCATGATATCGAAAAAAAATTACGGTTAAAAAATTATTCACCCCCTCCCTCCCATTCTGGACGAAAGACGAAAAAAAAAAAAGGATGTCTTCGTAAGTAGTAGCCCGAGTAAAAGAGTTGGGAAAACTAAAACATATTTCAAACATATGCATAAAGAATCGCTTTATCGGAAAAATATAGCCGAGCTTTTACATGTTTATATTTAAACCCTCGGGACGCCGAAAGCTTGAAAGATTTTTGAAAAAAATATTTTTTTTTTTGTCCAGGGCATATGATATATCGATAGAAAGATCGCTATTTGTCGGGAAAGAAATCCCATTTCATTTCCTTAACGAAACTTTCAAAGTTTGCGAAAATTTAAAAAAAAAAAAACGCAAAAAATCAGTTTTCTTTGGAATTTTATATTATGTAAATTATAGTTATCTTTAATTTAACATACGGAATCCTCAGCGCGTACGAAACATCAGGCTTGACTGAACTTGTTTTGATTGCCACGTGTAAATGTATTAATATAATGAATACTATATAGTACTCGTATTTGTTTTAACGCCTCGTAATGTGTATTATGGCTTAAAATTTTGAACACTTTCTTCTACTTTTCTTTTTTCTTTCTTTTTTCTTTGTATTTTGTTTATTTTCATCGATATAGGCACACGTACTTTTTTGTGTTTCTAAAATAATTAATACGGGTAACCAATAAAAGATGCTTTACATAGTGCGATTTTATTAACGTTTCCACTCGCGAAACCCACTCCTACCAGAACATTTCGCAAGATATTTATGGAAAAAAAACAATTTTTTTCATAATATTAAGAGCATCATAAATTTTCACGCAGATTCGGACTTTATTTATTTATTTTTTAATGCTGCTCATTGGCTGCTACAGTGCTATTAACATCCCGTCTATGAACAGTATGACCTTCAGATGTTAGAATGTTTGTTTCTTCTTCTTCTTCTTGTTATTAGTGCAAAGTGAAAATAATGAGAACATTTACATATATACACATGGAAAATAAAATAAAATAAAAAGTAATTCTCGTCTTCTGTGTCTGGAATTTAGTGACAATAATCCAACTGAATAGTTTGTGAAGTCGTCGCGAAAAACACGTGTTTTCGTTGGAATTTTCTATTTCATAAAATTTCAGTCGACTTTTAATGCATGTAGAAGATGATAATGCAAAAAAAGGAAATAGCCGTTTTACGAAAACGACTACGGCTGCAACGGTGGCGATACGAGAACTATCCGATTAACTGGGAATTATTAATGCGAAAAGAAATTCGTGTAAGTCGTGAAAAATTTTTCATCGAGAAATTTTTCGAACTGGACATTTTACTGCCACGGCTCGATATTTACAGTCTACAAAAGAGATACTAAATTTACGTCTTTGCTTACCTATATTCGATGAATTTTGCGATGAAACTCGAACAATAACTTGGCCATTGCGTTGCCGCCGCGTGTGAATAAAAATGTAGTCGATGAGGGCATTAGGGTAATAATAACTTTTCCAGGAATAAATGGAAGCAATTTTTCACGACATGTATACGACAGCAGCGTGCTGCTATTATGCGATTAACAGGCTTATCAACTGCTCTTACGAAACCATCTGACATTATGCTCCTCGCATCATGTGTGTGTGTGTGTGTATGGGCAAACAGTGAGAATGTTTTAGGCTTGTTTTTGTGCACTTGTAAAATTTTCGAATAAATTATTACGAGAGGGGGCGTGTTTCGGACAATAACCTGTTAGTCTAATCTAATGCACGTGTCTCCCGGCAAAAGTCTTATCTTGTTTGCAACGAAACCTAATCGTGCACTTTCGATCTTTGACATTTCTCATTAAATTCAGCACATTACTAATGTACTTACACCGCTTTATCGCAATCGTCTTATTTTTATTCTTCACCTTTTCGGAAGAAAAAAAAAGAAAAAAGAACTCTAATTCTGTACTTCCTTCAAATTTCACCGATTATCAAGGATGACCTTTCGTCGTATAATGCTCTTTTTTATTTTTCTAAAAGGTTCCAATGTGATATGCGCCTAGATCACGGAGGTTTGTATTACGTTATAATACTGTAAAGTACGGAAGTACCCAACATGGCGACGAGTTAAGCCAGGTATTACAGCATTGTTGGTTAGGTTTCATTTGATTAGAATTTCGGTTCAAATCGAGATTCTGCGCGTTGAAATTATCCTTTGCGCCACCGCAGTTATAATGTCCATCGTTATCGAGCCCAAAATAAAAAATAACCGACTAGCTCGGCCGGTTTTCCGATGAAACTGTTTTTCAATTATTCGTTTACTGATTTTCTCCGAATATTATTCTGTTTGCGTAGCTGTGATTTAATCACCCTCTTCTCTTCCGTGTCTTCCTCTCCCGTTTGTCCCCTTCATCGCAGTTCTATCGTGACTGCCATATGTGATGCAAACCGCATCTTCTTTGAATGCGGCACGCTTGCTTCTGAACGCTCTGTTCTGTCCTCCGAAATCTAAGCTCTGGGTCTTTCTGCTGCATATAATTTTTTATTTTATCCTTTTCCAGCTATGATCCCTTTACTTCAATCTTTTCTATTTTCATATCTTTAATCGTTTCTCGGTTTAATTTTAACTTTCCTCCAGTTGGGTTGGGTCAAAGCTGCCGGCGCGCCAAAAAAAAAAAAAATAAAAAATAAATACACTAGAATTTGCGTACGTTTTGATTTAATTGAAAATACTCCATGCTAAAGACAAGATTTCCTCCATTGAGTACACAGGTGTGCATAAAATATTATTTTGATTGTACGCAAATAATAATTCTTCCGCATCCCTTCCTTTTGTCTTTTTTTTCTTCTTCCATTATTTTTATAACCTATAAATATGGAAACATCGTAAACTCTCCAAAAGGGCACGATTAATTTAGAACAATCAAAGTGTTTCCCTCCATGGTCTTTGGTTCATGTGAGGATACCACACGACAGTGCACTAGCTACAAAATATAAGGAAAGGTTTTACTGTAATCTGAACACGGGGATGAGTGATTTGTATGAATCAGCGCAAGAGGCTATCGAAGGTCGTTCAATTTAGTTGTTTAGAATTAATACACATATTCTGCGGGATCGTACGTACGAAATGTTTATATATATATATTGTATTGTGTCCATTAGATGGAAAAAATAAATAGATAAATAAAAATAGAATAAAATAAAATAAATAAATAAAAAATTAATTATAGCGCAATGAGAGAGTGAGGAGTTGTCGCATGGAGATCGATTTCGCCTTTGACGGGTGCGCGCGATGATTGGTCAGCAACGGAACGGATCGGCAGGTCAAATGTGAGGGGATAGGTAGTTGGAAAGAAAAAAGGGAATGATACAAAAATCGTTGAAAGAAAAAGGTGAGTTTAAGTCGTGGAATAATATCGACTCCTTCGAAAAGAGAACTAGTTCGTCTTGTAACCGAAACAAGTTTGATCCAAAAGGTGAATTAGGAACGAGATCGCATCAAAGCTCGGTTTCCTAGTTTGTCGTTTTTCTGTAAAATTTGTAAATTATTACAATTTCGATTACCGGATTTCCTCCCTGAGTTCACCGATAATCCAAGCCAAAACCACCAATATACGCTGCCTGTTAGCAAGGACTAACGACAACCCAATAGCCGTAGCAGAATGCTACTTACAATTTATAATATTTTTAATTAATCGTTTTCTTGCGTATCCGTTTATATATAATTAATCACTGTGTTTTTCAGCGATCAGTCGTTTAAGAAAGATAGGTGTAAGAAATTAATAAAAATATAGATTTAAAAAACATAAATTCCATTTAACAATAATAATAATAATAATAATAATAATAATAGAAATAAAATTTTAATAAATTCAAATCCACGTGTTCTAAAGGATCTCGTGGTTGACATCCCTGAGGACTTTCAAAACAAATATAATATTACAATATATATATATATGTATATCACCCTGTCAAGAAAGTATCGGGAATTGTCAATTTAAATCTCCCGGGTAATAGCTAGGCAGATAATTTTTTTTTTCCAGGTTGGTACAACTGTTTTGTATTATGATGCCTATTTTTAGCGCGATCTGTCAACCAGTGTGTTTACAGCAGCTGTTAAAATCAGTCGACCTTGAAGTGTTTTGTCGAAGTTTTACAATGAGTGAAAATATTGAACAACGTACTTGTGTTAAATTCTGTGTTTCGAACGAAATTTCTTGTGCCGATACACTGAAAATGTTACAGAAGGCTTTTGGTGAATCTGCTTTATCAAAAACGCGGGTTTACGAGTGGTACAGAGCGTTCAAGGATGGTCGGGAGACGGTCGAAGACATGCCTCGCTCTGGACGGCCTTCAACGAGTGTGACCGATGATAACGTCGATAAAATCAAGGAAATCGTTGCTGAAAATTGTCATGTGAGCTTGAGAGAGATGGCTCATGGATTGGGCATGTCACACGAGAGCGTACGTACGATTGTGCACGAAAAATTGGGTATGCAACGCGTTGCGGCTCGGCTTGTTCCGAAAGACCTGAATTTCTTTCAAAAAAAGTACCGAGAACAGGTAGCTGCAGACATGCTGGATCGAGCCAATTTGGATCCTACCTTCTTGGAAAAGATAATTACATGGGTGTACGAGTACGACACGCTTACGAACCAGCAATCGTCCGAATGGCGGCCAATTGGCGCGCCAAAGCCGAAAAAACCTCGCCAAAGCCGATCGAAAGTGAAGATCATGTTGATTGTTTTCTTCGATATTCGAGGCGTGGTACACTATGAATATGTGCCAGCCGGACAGACAGTCACCAAAGAGTTTTACTTAAGTGTTTTGAGACGTTTGAGAGAGGCTATCCGTCGTAAACGTAACGATTTGTGGGTCGACAATTCTTGGATTCTCCATCACGATAATGCGCCGTCTCACAAAGCCATAATTGTGAATGAGTTTTTGGCCAAACACTCGGTAAATATCATCGAACAACCGCCGTATTCACCAGATTTAGCACCCTGCGACTTCTTCCTATTCTCAAAACTCAAATTTCCGCTACGGGGAATGCGCTTCGAATCGATTGATGACATCAAGACGAATGCGACGCGAGAGCTAAAGGCCATCCCGGAAACCGCCTATCAGAAGTGCTTTGCCGAGTGGAAAAAGCGTTGGCATATGTGCATCGCTTCGAATGGATGTTATTTTGAAGGTGACAAAATAAATTTGGATGAAAATTAAAAATTGTTCGTTTTATTTAACAATTCCCGATACTTTCTTGACAGGGTGTATGCATGTGTATGTGTGTGTGTGAATGTAATATGTGCTGCGTAAATACTTTGGTAATGAACTGTTTTTTTCCGCTTGTGCAGCAGGCCTTGTATGTTAGCGTCGCCTGGTTATTCTTAAATAGTTCTGGAAGATTAATTCTAACTAGCAATCGTAGTAAAAGAAAATAAATAAATTTAGACTTTACTGTCGATTACGATTAGTATACCATCGCTACTGCTGAAGCTCTCCTGTATTTTGTTTTAGAGCAATTTGAACGCATTGGGTAATGTGTCCGTATATTAAAAAAAAAAAAAAATTATCTCCACTGCAGTTATAATTAGAGAGACTGTACCGAACTGAAAGGTGAAAGGTTAGAGTCCACTCGTAAGATGAAGAAAAACATACACACATAAACGTATATGTTATACATGTTAACAGTTGCAATTACTAGTTTATTAATAAAATTACTAATTTTAGCCTTCGTAAGGAGTTAGATAATGGTTTATTTCCAACTTTAATCGTACTGACTACCGGAATAAAATGTGGCCGATTGGATAATGGAGATTGATTTTGTTTTATTAAAAATCAGAATAAGTTGCCTAGAGTAACCGATTAAGCGGATACGATTTCTACGTTTAATTTGTTGCGTTTTCCATGTAGATCCAAGGTTTAAGGAACAGCGAAATGTTCCGTTGTGTTGAAGATACATCAGTGAGAATATACATCCTTGGATGCGCCGTCGTTTGGTATGGCGTCAAACTGACGACGCAGTGCACAGGCATCCCGTAAAGTTACTGTGTTTCGGACGAAGCAGCACGCTCGGTTCTGCCGACTGGAAGTCTCCACCTCCTTCTGTGCCGTCCGGTGAAGAATAATGAAAGAATGTTCGTTTTTTCCTCGTTTTCTCTTAGATTCGCTTTTTCCAACACAAAATTTGGGTTATCCGTTTATTATCCTTTGCAATCGATAATGTTTGCATTAATGGTCTGGCTTCGACTACTCCCGCATTTGATTAAACTATTTATGTCGCCTTTCTCAGTTCGATTTTCGGCCGACTTACTTTTAATTACGGTGGGCTCGAATAAACTCCGCCCGATAGTGTGTTTAATGGAATATTCTGCGAATTCCCTACCGGTATTGACGATACAAGACTCTTCTAGTCCTGCCTGTTTTTGTTCTCGAGGTTCATTAGTAAAATTTCACATTATGAAACTTAGAATTTTGGTTTTTGACGACGCACCGTACTTCTGATGATGACATGACCGTTTTATATGCCGTAGGAGATGAGGGACTGAAAATTCGTAGAATAAAAAGTAGAAATATTGCGACGGACCTTTCGAATGGCCTGTTAATAGAGCAAGTACCGGTAAGTTTAGTTTCGTTAGAAACCACGTGTGGAGAATTTACACTATGACATTTTGAATATATAGCGCGTATTTTTAATAACTAACCGAATTAGCGTAAAAGTCAGTAACTATCTACACTGCTCCTTCTCAGCCGTGTTTTTTTTTGGAGGGGAGCTTGCCATTAGGAAGGGCTTTATCATAGTAACCGAAAAGAAAATTACATTCTAATATAGTTAATGGAGACGACAGAAAAGTACAGAAGAGACATTGTGTGCAGAAAAAAACCAAGGCTTAAGAATTTGGAATGAAAGTAAAGAAGTACTTAATGGAAACAGAAGATCGTTCGATGGGAAATAGATCGACATTATCTCAGATATGAATAAAATCCGGATGATGAACATGTAAAGAAACTTCGAACGAAGTAGAAAAAATAGGCGCACTGGTAGCATTCAAACAACGAGGTAGATAACAATCCGAGATTTTGTTAAGTTATAAGTGCCCGGATACAAGGGAAGTAAGCTAGCGAGGAGTAGAAAAAAAGAAAGAATAGATATAACCTGAAATGGGACAATTCTAAGAGATTTTGAATGCAACTGACCAGATCGAGCGGAAATCGGTGAATCAACTTATATCTGCAACACCCCGGCATGATACTGGGAATCTAGAAATTGTCAGTTTGGAAGTTTGTAGAAATGAGGAGATTCAGATAAGAGAAGTATTATGTGAGATTCGCATAAAAGGAGGAGAAAATGTAATGAAATTTAAAATACTTCTAGAATTTTTTTAATACCTTTATTACAAAAAGCGTAGAAGGGAGCTATATAACTCGCCCTTCGGGTCTCGGAATGGGGCAAGCCCCCTTCACCCACAGGTATAGTTCTATAATTCTAATAGAAGAGTAAACTTTTTCATTGGCTACGCCGTTTGACGGAAACAAGCTATCAGTTCAAATGTTCAGCACCAGGGGATGTATGAACATTAATATCGCATTAAACCATTTAATTAGTTTTCGTGACATGACACTTTTCCTGCTGAGTTCTAGTTTTCACCACTGGGGGATGTAGGAGCGCTAATTTCGCATTAAAGTCTTATATACGGGACAAATTTCGTAACAAGACACTTTTCCTGATTACCTCTAGCATAAAAATGGCATAGCCATTAATATATATATATATTTATGTGCACGTATTAAAGTGTTTTAGTATGCATTAAAAATAATGAGTCGATTATTATATATATTGTATTTTTTATCGTAATAAGCAGCTGTTGTGTAGTTGGAATAATTAAACGATTTTACAAAATATTACAGCAAAAGAGAAAACACGAAAATACATACTAATCAGTTGAATTTAACTAAACTACTGCGGGAAACAAAGTGTACAATTCCTTCGTTGAAATTAAAATTAATGATAAAGGCGCTTTCTACTTTTCTTTCTGTAGCGTTTAAAAATGGCAGTCGGTTAAAATTTACCTTTTTATAAGGGGTATAGAAGACTATCATGTCAGAGGATGTTGTTCTCATGCCGATGACTGAAGGGCAGCTGCCATAAATAACGTATAAACGGTATATTTTAAAATTTTGTTAGTCCTATGTAATTTTTGGATTTTTTTCGTGCCTAGGGAAGTGATTATAGGGAAAAGGGTTGAATTTATCAAATTTACTCTATTTTATTGTCCCCAGCAAAGAAATCGGTGTACCGCTTTCGTAAATTTAATTACAGTTAACTCAGCGCAACTCTTTTTTCAAACAAAAAAAGTTGTTAAAAAGTTGCATATGACCGTTAATTTCAGAATATACTTTCTCTCTCTCTATATATATATATATAATATAATATAATATAATATACACATACATATATTTTTGTGCATGTATTAAAGTGCTTTAAGATACATAAGTATGCATTAAAAGTAATGAGATGATCAATTTTTATTTAACTTCATATTTATAAAGTGCTGTAAATAATTCCTCAACAATAGGGGATATGAATTTATGTTCCAAAATGGTTTTCATAAATATATATATATATATATCTGAAGCTATAAAACGCGTGATAAAATTTTGTCAATTTTTATCATTTCTTCTAAAAATCTTACCGCCAGCATGACAAGAATCACGACTGATCATTAAAGCAGCGGTAGTTCTGACGGAGCTTCTGTTTATTTAATCTGCGCTATTGTCAGTCGGACGTGTTGAAATATGAAATACGAATATCTTAATAGGGTGCCATTACGTCGCCGTCTAACTTATGTAAACAGTTGCGGTTGTTGCATCCGAGAAAGTTTCGTTTGTGTGGCTTTTAACCGTATTATGTTCAATTATCGGGAAAAAGCGATGAAATTTTGATCCGTCATTGGTCGTCTCTAGGGTAACTTTGAAAAATTCCTTAAAATACATTTTGAATTCGTTACCGTGAAATCTGCCTTCCCTGCACTCGAAATACATTTTTTTTTCATATCCTTTCGTTCTATTTTTTTTTTCTTTTTTCTTTTCCGTATAGCAGCGAAAGGGGGACTATTTATAACAACTGAATTGTAATTAAAAATTCTTAAATCGCCTATCAAGTAAAAGCGGAAAAGACTAAAACGAGTATGAGAGAGAAAACTTTATAAAGATTAAAAAGAACAGCAGCAAAACAAAGAAAGAGAAGAACATTTAAACAGTATGTGAGGATTTCATACATATGCCTGATGACGATGGCGAAGAGTATAAGAGTGGTTAGCGAGGGGAAGTGGATAAATAAGTGTGTAATTTTCGTTCTTTATCCACTTCTCCTCGCTAACTACTCTTGTGATCTTCGCCAGTGTGTAATCTTCGTTTATAAATAAGGATTATAGTTTATACAAGGGGGAGGAAAATTTGAGAAATTAATTTTTTTCACGACTTTAATTTTCTGTATATATCAGCGTGCAGCGTATCCTAGCTTCGAGTCTAGTTCCGAAATATCACTACTTCAGAGACTAGCAAAACGAAATATTGTGGCTTATTTGAAATCTGAGCATTTTAATAATAGTTTTCGAATAACATTTTAGATATCGAAGACTTACCCAGTATTCCGCAACCGTTCATTGTACCTATATGCCTGATGGGGGTTTGTACCAACCACTTAAGTTATGTAAAAGTGACAGATCGATTTACTTTAGACACTTTTTTGATTTTGTTACGATCGCGACAGCTAACCACCTGCTCTTTTGAATGGTCACCGAATCTCGGGCTGGCGTTAAACATCGGGGACAAGTAAATATTGTTAAAATGGAATAATCGTTGAAAGTTATCGCTTAGAATTCAGTATTCCGTCAATGCATTAGGCTGCGCTTGTATAAATCACCCATTTGTAGTTATATGAATTTTGAATGTGCGAGAGAGAAAGAGAGAGTAAATGATGTGGTCTCTAATTCTCGTCACTAAAAATACTTTTCGTTGTATACCACTAAAACAGTTACATTGTCTTTTATTAGAATTGTATTTATCTTTTATTAGAATTAAATCTTTTATTAGAATTAAATCTTTTATTGGAATTATATCTTTTATTGGAATTAAATCTTTTATTGGAATTAAATCTTTTATTGGAATTAAATCTTTTATTGGAATTAAATCTTTTATTGGAATTAAATCTTTTATTGGAATTAAATCTTTTATTAGAATTAAATCTTTTATTGGAATTAAATCTTTTATTAGAATTGTATTTTTATTTAAGTTTTCCATTTTGTTGTTTTCATGTAATTGTAGGTTTATTGCGTTTACTATGCTCGGCGTCGTAAAAATAGAGAGACACTTAAAGTTGTAATTATTTAAATTATTTCGTATAACGAAGATCTCAAATACGGGGAGTGTTATACATTGTCGTACTCGTAGTCTGTACGAAATTAATAATTAGAAGCGCGTATACCGTAAAGAACAGTAATCAACGATAACGTGGTATCTTTGAAAATCGGCTGAATTATTTCAAGCACAGCGCTAACCCCTCTGCGCTGTTACTTTCATTTATAGAAAAGTTTGATTTTAGTATAGTCAAATTTTGTTGATTTTTCACGCTTTTGTATTTAGTTTTATTTTTTGACTTGGTTCTTTGTAGCGATGATGAAACAGTAAAAACTGTCAGGCCCACAACAACAGAAAAAAAAAGCCAAAAAAAAACGAATATTCTCATCATCCCACTTTAGCTTAGTTATAATGCCTCGCCTACTAAATAGTGAAAAGTATATTATTAGTTTTAGGGAAAAATTTTAAATATTGTGCATCGTAAAAAAAAAATTTCTCAAAAACCTCCTTCGCGATGAATAATTGAAAAACGTTTCGACTGCTCTTTTTTTTATTATCGTCAAAAAGGTATTCGTTGCATACGTTGTAAATTAATCTTCACATTACGTAATGCGAGTTACACAGCGAGCAGGGGGATATTTTATGACAAAAATAAATTTCTCGAAATAAGTTATACGTACGTACGCAATTACGAATAAGAATTTTCTGGCGTAACGGTGCTAAGAAGAATAAAGAGCGAATTGTTCTTTTTATTTAAACGTCTGCTTAGCTGGCGGTTCTTTTTTCATTTTACGATTACCACCGCTCGATAGTATTCAAGTTTTTCATTCTTTTCCACTAATGCTTGACAGAAAATTATTTATGACGTAAAACAACAATTTAAAATACCATTATGCCCGAAGGAGGTCCCAGATGCCGAGCTATTAAAAATTAATTGCCATTTTCATCTTTGTTTTTTTTTTCTTTTCTTTTCTTTCAATTTCTTCGCATAATTTACATAATAAAACAATTAGCGAGGAATCTCAGATATTTGCGTTTGTTTTGGAGAAAATTTATCACGTCGTAAGTGTAATTAAATTTCCAATGACAGACTTTTTACTCACTGTTCATTATTATAGGTACCAGAAATATTTTGAAATTAGCTCGTTTACTTACTTTTATTGTTTAAAGTATTTAACGGTACATGTGCCCATTTAACGTGTGAATTTATCGAGTCTTTTACATAACATGAAATAACATTACGTATTTGTTTAAGAACTCATTACGTAATCGTCGCTTTTCCTTGTGCGATATTTCGACATTTTTGATAAATTGCTAATCTGAAATAATGGCTGAAATAATTTTTCAAACGTTAAACTTATGTCAAAATCGGAACGCGCCATCTGTTTTTTTTTCTTCTTTTTTTTCTTTTCTTTCTTTTTTAATTGTTTACGTGTTTTTCACTGACCGCGTCACGCACAGCTGTATAACCTCTCGTGGTTATTCTATTTAAAAATTTAAGCTTAATCGTGTTAAATCGGGTTATATTTAAATACATTAAAACTAAAAATTCCGTAAGCTTGATATGTCTAATTAATAAAATAATGAATAAAACTATAAACGCAACGAACATCTTAAGATTGAATATTAAATATTAAACACGCTGGAAACGTCTCTTCGGGGAAATTCGTTCCATTTTCAGCACTCTAAATAGAGTTTATATTAAAAATAAACTTAGCGCGTTTTACGTTGTAATCCGAAGGAAACCTCGATCTTCATTTTGGCGCGGGGGTATTATTAAGAAGAGTAAATAACATAAATATACGGTATAGAGTGTGTATATATATATATATGTAAAATGTGATTAGGTCCGTTTTATCACGCATTTTCTAAATGACTAATTCATCATTATTGCCTTCCTGAGAAATCTAACAATATATTATACTCTAATAATTAATTTTTATTAAGATAGTTCTATCGTAATGCACTTATATCATTAATAACATATACAGTATGTTTATTTTATTTTTTGAAAATTAAATATTTAGGTTCATTTTTTTTAATAATATTATTCGTTTCCCTTTTCCTAATTAACCATTAAGATCTCTTTTAGATTCGAAATATTATAAAAATTTATCTTTTTCAATATTTTCCCGTAAAACGCTGTTTTTAATCCGCTTTGTAAATGACCTGCTTTTCTTAAACGTTTGTGTCTTTCCGATGACTTGAAATTGCAGCTCGGAAAATTCTGGATAGAATATTCACATATTGCCGATTATAGAATTCTTCACCGTATAGGTACAAAGAACAACTATGAATCCGTTAAGCTTCTTCTGGCCGCATTTTTTCCGCTGAATTTCTAACTACTCTCCGTGCTATCATTCGTGTTTCTTCTTCCAGTTACACAAAAAATTTTCCAATTATTTCCTCCGATGCTCTGAAATTGTTCTTCTATTCACTACTTCTCTTCTCTCTCCACCGTGCGTCGTCGGTGGATTCTATTATTTTCTTTATTCGAATTTTAATCTCTCAATTTTTCATGTCCTGCTATTAATATAGATTGCTTTGCTTGTGGGTCCGAGGGCAGTGGGCAGGTTGATGCGTTTTCCCGATCTGTGCTGCACATAACGGTCGTTTCCTCACTAAATTTCCCGCTCCTAATGTAAATTTCCTATCGAAAAAAATTACGACGATCTATCTCTATCCTTCTCTTTTTTCCAATCCTCAGTCTTTTTTTTTCTGTCGATTCGGCCCTACTGGCCGTCTCGATATCTCCGTAATTCTTTCATTTCTGCCATCTGTCGTCTTCGCTTTAATCATAATTTCCTTCCTTTTTTTTTCGTTTTCCTCCTATTTCCTTTCCATTATGTCCTTTCATCCGGATGATTGCAGTTTAATTTGCCACGCCAATCATGATTTTTTCGAATATTTACTTTTAGTTCTTAAGCCTTTCTTTTCCTCCCCCCTCCATAACGTTTTTTTCATGCTTTCACTCCCTGTATCTCGTATTCTCTTCTTCCTTTCCTCAATTTGTAATCATATTAAAATTTAGTTTCTTCCCCATTGTTGATTTCTCTGTTTGTAGCAATGCTCTCGGTAGGCGAACCATCCGAAAAAATTTTTAAGATTATGATAATGTTGCGGTTTGTTCGCAACAATTAATCGATCAAGACAGAAGATATGTTTAATGTATATAAAAATGGAAACGCGCGCTGGCCAAAGTGAGAAAAAATTTTACCCGAAAGTACACAATGAGGCGAAAAGCTATGGAGGAAATTTCAGTCTATGAAAGTCAAATAAGTTCGGAGAAAATTTTTTGTCCGCATGAGCGACTCTGTATTAATATCGAATGGAATTAGTCGCTGTTAGGTAGTTTTTTGTTTTTTTTTTATAATTCTCCTCGCCTTTTTTATATGCACCGTTTGTAGCTACTAAGGTCATTACAGCACATATACGCAGGTAACTTATATATGTTCGGTCAAACCACTTGTTCTAATAACACTTGTGACGTTAGTTGTAGTATTTGTCAGACAATCCTGTATGTTACACTAATTGTAAGTAGGCCATGTTGCGTCCTGAATAACTTTGGGCACGTGAGAAGTATGTATGGAACTGAAGTTAAACCAACCTGGCCGCAGAAGTAAGTATATAGTTGGAGGCGAATACTAATTATATGACTGTGCGAGACCACTGATTCGTAGCCGGCTAAGACTTTTAAAATCGTGCCGGGATATTTCCTCCGGTGGCCACCATGGTTCGACGGTGTGCTTAATGTTTTTTCGAGAACGTTGTAGTAGCTGCCCATTCTGTTTTCCACTGGTTCTCGCACTTCCTTTTAGAAAAATATGTACCATCGAGGATGGTAGGTCCGCGTCCTCTGGCATTGACGAGAACAACGCCGAGTTCAACATTGGCCCTCTCATTACCAAGTACCCCGATGTGTCCAGCGACCCACATGAACGTCACCCAATTGTTCGTTTGATTTAACTGATTTAGATAGCAGTGTATTTTCAGTAATGGTTGAGCTGCATTTTTGGTTTTCCAGCATACATAACGCCTGTATGGAATCAGGTAGTTAATAGAATAATGAAAGTTATAAATAGATCAATATCTTGATATTTAATATTGAACGAGTGTGATTTAGGGGCCTATTTCCGATATATTTCGCGTTTACTTCTCTACTAGTACTTCTCCGATTTGTTCTTTTCTAAATGAAAATAAGCGAATTATCTCAGTGCTTCTCGAGAGTGATAAATATAGTTCGTACACATCTTGTTCGTTGGATAGTTGATAAATTAATAAAATTACAAATGCTATAACAAACATCTTGAAATTAAATATCGAAATAGAATAATCCGGGAACGTGTATTGTTGTCGGGAATCCGTGTTGAGCGCTAGAAAGGAAAAGAAATGTATTAAAAAAGATAAATTTAGCGTTGCAGATTGGATACTAAAGAAGACTTTAATAATAATGTTCATTTGTGAAACAAAAAACCAAATAGAAAATTACTAAAAAAGGGAAACTACTTGCACCTCTACTAATATTTCTTTAATTTTCATTCCGAAATGAAAAGCGGTCAATTAGTATTTCCCGGGATGCATTGAATGTACACCAATAATTCTTATTAAGATAATGTAATCGTATTACTCGTCATTAATATTTTTTCCCGTTGAAGTGCTTTTAGATGTTTTTTTATTAAGGGCGTATTCTGGTCTAGAATTTTGAAAAAATCAATTCTTCCCCCCTTCTGCATATTGTTAAAGGCTCTTAAGAATATACTCTGGAGAGAAAATTTTAAAATTCCAATAATTTACGGAGTTATAGCTCTATTTTAGTGGTGCAGCGATTAAGACTGTCATGCCGAAGCTGACCATTTTTGGTACGGCAGTTTATACAAATGTATAAATATATACTCGTAACCACAAACACTTAAAAATCGATTAACCGAAGGTCGCAGTAATGTATTTTTTTGAAAAACCTTTTCGCGTTCAGTATTCACAGTTCAACTCAATTTGGCTTCCATCTACAAGAAACGTAGACGTGTACGCTGCTCACAGTTTGAAAATAAATAATTTCGAGTGTTAAATGTGAAATGTGAAATGGGTTCGGTACTTGTAGCGCGTTATCTTTTGACGATGTTCCAGCTAGAAAATATCCCTGATATTTCATTAATTCACGATCTCTCAGACATCGTTCTAATTTATCGTCGCTATGTGGTTCTTCCGTCAAGTATGCTTACTCGGCCACAACCAAAAATCCTTCCGTGCACGTTTGTGAGAGTAGTCGCATCGGGTGGTAGGGACTGTGTTGGTGTCGTAAGTGGTAGCAGTCGAAAGTTAAGACAGTAATATGAGCGCATCCGTACTGTGTACGTTGTAAAAATATCGTTAAAATCCAGATAAACATGCGCGGGAACACGGACAATTGAAACGGCACATTATAGAAGTTTCAATGAAGGTTTTTTTTACCGATTTTAAAAATTATCAGTGCCCCACAGGAATTACTTTATTGATCCCGAAGCTTATGCATTCGCTACTAAACGGGACAATAGTCGAGCGTTCCAAGCAACGAACTTCTGATGCTTCTAAATAAGCTAGAACTGCTCATAAATCAAAACAAGCTTCTGAAAAATTATCCTATTTTGAAGTTGAAGAAAGCACACTTTATGGAATCGTCGATTGACAAAATGTAACTATAGCGTAGTGCGGCTGCCTGAAACTTGCTCAAAACTTTGAACACGTTTTTCTCAAAACTACTTTTCTCAACACGCGGTTGTTGACATCTTAAAAATTCTATTTAACCAGTTTACTTTAAATTTTGTGCCAACCTTCAATATATAAACTTCTATCGCCTCTACCGCTTTTGTGGAAAAATTTTGTTTTTTACTATTTAAAAAAATTAAAAATCGTAAAAAAAAAGTGGTCTCAAGAAATGTATTTTTTTTCTTTGTGAATTAAGAATCTTTTTTCGCTATAACGACATTCTTACTAATTAAGAATTTTTTTTTTTTTTTAATTTTATTTTATACGACTAGAAGGGCTGTGTAATCGTGTCAACTAGAGCAGCCCCCGCCCACCCCACTTTTTTTTATTCCCAACTATACCAACTTATAACAACTTTTGTTAATTGAAATTTTTTTTGGAATATTTTTGAAATATTAATAAAAGTCTTGCAAAAAAAAATGAATGGTAAAATTTTTTTTCATTCATTTATTTATCGAGCTCGACAAAACGCCCGAAATTTTTTACAATGTATACATTAATTTTTATTTTATTTTTTCAAATTAAAATCGATATTCTTTGGTTTTCTTTGCTAAATGTAGATAAATTATTTTGGGTTAAATTTTTCTTCCTCCGTTCTAGTGCTAATGTTAGAACACGTTTCTCGGAAAAATCCCTACTATCACCTGCTTTATTTAGTATTCGATTGTAAGCTGTTTAGTTTTATATTTACGGTTTTATTTTATTCTGAGATTTTTATATGTAAAAATACTATTTATTAACAGCTACGCTCAAAGCGCCTAATTCCAATCGCTCTTTTCAGTGTCAGGGAGTCCATTTGCCTCGACTAGAATAATTTTTCACTACTCAATCATCAACCTAGATCCATCCTTAATTGTTAAAGCATCCTCGACTAGCTATTTGTACATCCTTGCTGTACTAGGCAATTGTTATACGCAACGCTAGTGTACACACAAGACTACACTTGAAACTGTAAATGTTTGATAGTCCTACTACGTCTGCCTATTATTACATATTAATTAGTGCGCATAAGATGGCATATGTGTTGGGGGTCCATTGCCTCCCGTGTGACTATTAGCGGTTAATTTAATTATTTATTTTTGTAATATTTGTCACCGTTCGGAATCGCGGTCCCTTCTGTAACGGAAGTCGAGTGCTCTAGTACCTCTAGATTATCGCAACGGTAAAATGAATGAACTCGAATGACGCGGAGATACTTTACACGGCAACATTGGGCACGATTCAGCTAGTGCAGGATTACGTCAGTGTTTGTCGATGATCGCTTAGAGGAGCGTAGTGTTTTGGTGTTAAAATTCGATAATTTATTTTTATCTCTATTTCGGGTGATCGGGGTCGGACTTTTACCCAGGTAAGGTAAAGTTGTGCTCTATGGGGGAGAGGAGGGACCGTCATCGACAATTACGGAAAGAAATGGATTTCATTTTTGTGACACCGCTTAATGCCGATTGAGGTGTTTTGAAATCAATTTAAATTTGCTCCTAAGAATATCCGACGATTGTCTAATATCGTTAACTTAGGTTGCATTTTTTTACGATTATTCTTTACACTCACCGCGTTGTTAATTACATATTGAGAATGATAATATTTCGGCCGAAACTGCGGAAAAGCGTATTTTTATTTAGTAATTTACGACTGCCCTTGAACGGAGACGATGCAGATAATTAGAGAAAGTAATACTATCAAGCGATAGAGGTTTTCAGGAAAGTAAAAGTTTTTTATTTCAAAAGCGTGTGCGTTTCCACGAATATCCAGGTAGTAAAGTGACATTTCTCTTCTGTCGTTTGATAAATTGCGACGTGAAATTCAGTCGTCGAGTGTCGTCCTAATACATCAGCGAGTCGGAAGTAGTCGATTCGAATAATACGCTTGTAGTAGTATACCAGTTTTTCCCATTTAACACCTAGTCTGCATTCGGCATCGACATCATCTAGCCTTAATGGTTATCTGAAGTTAAACTTTTTTATACGGTTATATGAATTTTAGGATGATTTTGGATGTGCTTTCGATTCTACCGACTATAATACTGATATATACGCGCATAGAGATGCTGCGTATAATAATTAACCGGTATAATATGTAAGAGAATTTTAAATTTCGTTCGTTTGCTTTTTTCGCATACCTTCCATCGATGGTAAATCCGATGCTTTTAATCTTATGACAGTTTTTGTTATCGTTTTTCTATTCAATGAAAATTTTTCGGAGTTCAAAAGACTTACGGGGGGAGTGGTTTGTTATTTGGGTAAAATTTGCTAAGCCATATCTCTCGGTATTTGCCCAAATATCTTTTTCAAATGCTGTGAAATAAAAACGATCGTGTCTGCTGAATAGCGGAAAGTAACAAAAATAGTCAATTTCGATAAGTGCCGTATTTCATTCGAGTGTATAAAACTTGAAAGACTGCCCTTATGAACAAATAACGGAACTTACAAAAAAAAAAATTCTGACGCAATGATATTTTATACTTAGTTTTTTTTCTTCCCCCTTGAGTAGAAAATTCATTTTTAATGTACAGCTTCAGAGATTAAAGATAATGTTAAAAAAGAAAAAGAAAAAATGTTGGATTTTAGACTGATTAATTCCTACGTTCCTGCACACTCTGACTCTTTCAGACTTCCATCTTTCTGCTCTATCTTCTCGGCCGAATTGATCTCAATTCTTCGTGCCATTCATTTTATGTATATCCTCGACAAGTGGGATTCGCAAATTCCTGATCGTTTCCGATTCCAAAGGCGTTTTTCAAGCCATCTCCTCTCCTCCTTCTCATTCTTCCGACGGTATCATCCTCTCTATTCGATCTCTTGTCTCCTCTTTGTTCTCGTCCTGTTCCATTCTCATAGACTTTCTATGGATTCCTAGTCATTCCAATATTGGGGGGGGGGGGGCAATGACTCAGCTGACTCTTTAGCTCGCTCAGTCGCCTGCAATGGTTCTTTCCTCTACTCCTTCCCTTCTTCCGACATTCTTTCTCTATCACGCTCTAATCATTCTAGACTTTGGTCTGACATGTATCCCCATCTTTATTCTATAATCATTATTCATACTACTGTCTTATTCAACCGGTTTTTCCTGCCTTGGTTTCATTCTATTTCTGTCTGTCGTCAATTAGACTCAGGATCAATCATTCTCTACTCCCTTCTTCTCGAAAATTCGCTTTGACCCCTTCTACTTTCTGCTCTCTTCACGCATCTGAGCCTTCTTGTATTTGTGATTCAGATCATACCCTTTTCGAATGTTCTGCACTCTCTAACGAACGCTCTTTTCTTTACGCCCAACTTTTAGCTTTCGGTCTTCCTACTTCCTTTAACGCTACCTGTATCCTTTTCATTGCCTTCAATTATTCCATTGCTGCTGTCCTTTGTTTTTTCCATTTCTGACCGCCTGTCTATTTAATTCTATCTCTTAATTTTTCACGTTGTTGGGTCAAGGCTGCTGGCGCGCCCAGGGTAGGAAAAAGGAAAGACTGATTGAAAATAGAGGAAATGTCAGCTGCACAAAATCAAATGAGATTTTGTATCTCGCTTTTATATGTAAAAGCATATACATTAAAAAAAAAAAAAATGTCTATATTTTCTATAGATTGTTCGCATCAATGCGATGTGGTTCTCTAATCGACTTGATTAAAATAAAGTGACGATGACAAATAAGAAGCATCTAAAATGTTTCCGATGAAGAGCCGTTTCATTTCGAAATATTCCTGAAATTGATTACGATCAAGCAACATCGCATTTTCTTTGTTTTCAGGATAGTAGTAAAGTTGTCAGCTTTTTAATTTAAATTTACTTGAAATAAATCACGCTAAAAGCTGAAATTAATAGTTCTATTCGGATTTATTAAAATATCGTTTAAAAAAAAAATAATTTTCTTAAAATATTTCTAATTATAGCCGTTGTAGAGACATATTATAATTGTTTTCATATATAAACACACATTTTTGATAGCCATCAATTTATAAATATATTATTTTACGCATTTATATTATTTTCACCATTTTTACAAGTTTAATACTGATTTATTTCACTAGTCAAGAGTCCCACAAATTTCGATAATATTTCGAAATCAGACGATTTTGAGTATCGAGTTTTCAGGGTTAGTAATGGAACGAAATTTAACTACAGTATACGTAAAGAAATTTTTGCGTTTTTCAAAGCATTTATTTAAGCATACAGTCGAATTTTTCAGCGCCGATTTATAATCATGGTTGGCGTATCAAATTTCACTGGATTTTTTTACTATTTTTTTATGCGCCAGGAATTGTATTTTTAGGCTTAAAATACTTTGAGAAATTAAATCGGAAAACAAATTGTTTTTAAATATAATATAACAAAAATAAATTTACAAAAAAATCAAAGATTATATGTTTGTCAAACAATAGTTTTAACAGAAAGTTTTCCGTTGTAAATTGCTTTGTATATTCAATAATGTTATGATTTTAAGCTATATTTATAACTAACGGGATTCACGTGTAATATTTTCAGAATATTTATTTTCACAATATGATTTTTTATCGCCGTAATAAAGAAATCATTAATTGTTAATCGATAGTACTGTAATTGCGCAGTTGAAATTTTTCCGTTCGATTACCAATGCAGTAATACTCAAAATCGGGGGCTACATTCGGTTAAGCAATCACATGGCTCCTTATTGAAAACATTTTAGACTACTGTATGATAAATTGCGTGTTTGCTCTATTTTAAAATATGAGAGGAGATGAAGTGAGTTCTAAAAAGTACAAACGGAAAATGTCTGTCTGTCTCATTGTTCCTTTTCTATGTTAATCGCAACGCTTCAACGTCGGAATAATGTCATTGCGGTATGTTGTTTAAATTAATCAGTATGCGCTCGTATTTCATTTTAATAAATTAAGTTTTTGTTTATTTTTTTCGTTTAGCCTTCGCAAACAGATAAAAAAGTATGTAGCCGTAGTACACCTTTGGCTATTGTGCCAGGATTCTTCTTCTTCTTCTTCTTCTTCGTGCAACTACTTTTCATGGATTCAACCATATGACGAAATGCGTCTCGATTTCTTGCAATCTGGAACAATTCTTCCACTTTTGTAACTCCAGTCCATCGCTTAATATGTTGAAGCCAAGAAAACCTTCTTCTTTCTCGTCCTCTTTTCCCTTCTACCGCTGCCGGATTGTAAAAAGCAATACGTCGCACGGGTGCTTCAAATGTACCGATCGATCGGCGTTTTTCAGCGACGACGACATAGAATGCGCGACGGTAAATTTATCACGGCGTTCTACAACACCAGTTGCTGCTTTTCGCACATTTAAAAACGCAGCGTTTTTATAATCCTCAAAAAATAGTAATATATCATCATCATCGTCAACGCTGGAACTCGTATCCGAGTTAGATGCACATATCTTTGTTTAGCGATGTGTTCGTAGATGTCTGATTAGACCAATTTTAGCAGTACATGTTTTCCCGCAATGGTGACATTCGAATAGCTGAAATCGGGACTAGTATCTCTTTTTTCTTTTTCTTGTGGCGTTTCTTATGGTTATTTTCTACCACCTCCAGCGATACCTTTTTCCATTCCTACCGGTTTTGTGCAGCACTTTCCCAGTCCTTGTTGATATTCGCAACCTAGAGTATGTTGGCGATATGATCTTTGTAGCGTTTCTTTGGTCCTCCGCGAGTCCTGCGCCCTTCCACCAGTTAACCATAGAGAATACGCGCTTAGGCAAGCGGTGATCTTGCATTCGCATCACATGACCTATCCATCTTAATTGAAATGTTAATATCAGTGTCACTATTTGTTACCGAAGCGCCTGAGAACTTTCTTTCTTTATTTTTGGGTTCTGGTTAAATAGGTTCGAGTAGTACTTCCGCCATGTTTCAAGTATTTCATCATTATTGACGATTCTGTTACCATTATTATCTCTAATGGGCGTAAGAATATTGTAAGCGGGACCGTAGATTTCCCTAAGCGCCGAAAAGAATCTTCTTGCGTCATAGAGCTTCTTTTTTTTTCTTTTTTTTTTTTTTAATTGGGCTCGTCAGCCGAGCACCTTCACCCAGAAACAATTAAGGGAAAACGAAAGTTATACAGTGAGGCGATCAGCTATCGCTAATAAGAAGGAAACAATGGAGGGGATAATAAGTGTAGAAGGAAAAGATAGGATATAACGGGGACAAAAAGGAGCAGCAAGCCCAAGTCTAAGCAAGTGGCAGTACAGAGCCGAACGCTCCACCGAAATAGATGAACACTTAATAAACATGTGATCGGCGTCACAAACAACCGCATCGTTTGAATGAAGAGGACAACATGGGGAAGAGGTCAACGAGAGGCGAAAGCGTGAGGAAGGTAGCAAGGAATGGTTAAAACGCAAACGCACAATGGAGACAACAACAGAACGAGGAAGTGAAGGAAACAGAAGGAACCAAGGATTTGAAGGAAGATTAGGCTGAACTGACAGATAAAAGGAGCGACAATTAGAAAAGGAGGAAGGGTACATATTCGACCAAAATCTGAGATGAAAATGTTTACACAAAGGCAAGAGATTAGAGGATGGGATTTTTTTGAAGAAGACTGTAGAAGAAGAAGCAGCAACCCGAGCCAAAGAATCAGCCATCTCATTACCCGAGATGCCAGAATGACCAGGAACCCACAGCAAGTCAACATGGATTCCATGGAGAGAAGAGAGAGTCCAAATGAGAGAACGTATGCGGGGAGAATAGAAAAATCGCAGGAATGATCAGGAAGAGGAGAAGAGATGACTTGAAGAGCACTCATGGAGTCGGATATGATCAGAAACTGGGAAGAAAGACGATTGGAGGAGATAAAAATAATGGAACGTAAAATAGCCATTAGCTCGGCTGTAAATATGGAACAGAAAGAATGAAGACAGAAGGATTCACAGAGAAGTTATAGTCTGGAAGAATAAAAGAAGCACCAACCCCATCAGGCAGAACCATCAGTGAAAATGTTTACATGAGAAGGGAAGAGAGAATTGACAATACTGTGGAATTCCTGTTTAATTACAGCTGGAGGGAGAGATTTTGTAAGTGTAGGCGAAATAAATACTCTGGGAGGATGGCAGAGATCGCTGAAGTTAAAGGAGAAATAAGGCAGACTATTAAAGGAGATTGTATACTGCCAAAATGAACTAAGACGGAGAGAAATAAGGGACAGGATAGGAATTTTCCTAGGCACAAAGCGCCAATTCCGAGAAATTGAAAGGTAGGAAAAAATGAGAGAAGAAGATGAGAGAGAAAGCCGTTTAGCAAGGAAACGATAGCCCAAATAAGATCTGCGAATAGACAGGGGAGGAACATTCGGTTCAGCAAGCAGTGCTGGAATAGGAGAGGATTTAAGAGCACCGAGACAGAGTCTAAGACAAGAATTTTGGATCACATCAAGTTTAGAGAGACGGGATTTGGAAGCGCAGGCATAAATGAACGAACAGTAATCAAGCTTGGAGCGGACGATGGATTTATATAGAAGAATAAGAATGAAAGGGTCACCACCCCATTTAGTCGGAGACAGGGCCTTCAGCAGGTTCAACCGTTTAGTAGAGGAGGAGGAAAGATATATGATATGTTCGGAGAAAGTCAGACGACTATCGAGCAAGATACCGAGATAACGAAAGCAATTAACACACGAGCAAGAGCTGTGCTATTTAAGGATAAATTAACAGAAGCAGGGTTATAAGGGCGAAGGGTAAATACAACGCAGGAGGACTTAGAAGGAGAAATGGAAAGGTTAATTGAGGCAAGAGCACTTTCAAGGAAATTGAGGGACGATTTGAGAGCATCATTAGCTGCGTCAATATCGTGGGAAGAGGAAAAAAGCAAAATATCATCGGCAAAGAATAAAGAGTGGGAATTTAAAGGAAGGGAAGCGATACACTAGCAGTATAAATGTTAAAAAGAGTAGGACTGAGGGAGGAACCTTGAGGAAGACCGTAGAAAACCTTTCTAGAAGTGTCAAATAATGGAGGAGAGAGGTGGATAGAACGATTGGACATGAGCTTAATAACAAGGGAAGTGAAATTCACTGGAATGTTAATTGCTGTCATTTTATCTCTTAAAGTTGGGAGATGAACATTGTCGAAAGCACAGGAAACATCGATGAAGGAAGCCAGAGTATAATGTTTTTGGATAAAGGACTTATATAAATGAGACACAAAAAGACTGACGCAATCAGGAGGGCCGATACCAGGCCGAAAGCCGAACATATTGTTAGGAAGCACATTATGGTGTTCCAACCAGCAGACAAGACGCTTGTTTAGCATACCCTCAAACAATTTTCTGATGCAGGATGCCAAGGAGATGGGGCGTAAGGAAGAACTTTTCTTAGGAATAGGGACAATAATGAAAGAATTCCAAGAGGGAGGGATCGAACCCCTGGAAAGGAAAGAATTGAAAAGACTGAGAAGAAAGTTAAGGGATAGTTCAGACAGATTTTTAAGAGCAAGATAAGGTATACCATCAAGGCCTGGAGTACGGCTGGAAGATTTAGATAAAACAGCTAATATAATTCATTAAGATTGAAAGCCGAAGTGAGGAAGTGAGAAGGAGGGGACGAGATTTGCGGAGAGGTGTTGGAATACAGTTCGTCAAAGGAAGGAACGTAGGCAGGAGCGACAGAATCAATGAAGGATATTAGGCTATCCTCAGATACATTAGAAAGAGAAGGACGTTCAGAGGATGGAGATTTAAAAGCTCTAGCTAACCTCCAAATATGTGAGAGAGAGAGGTATTTCTAGAAAAGGAAGAACAGAATTTTTTCCAAGAGGGCTTTTTCACGGCTTTAAGAATAAACCTAGCCCTGGCGTTGGCTTGTTTATGAGCCAGAAAGTTTTGGGTTGTAGGATTAGAGCGATAGGATCTGAAAGTCGAACGACAATGGTTAAATGCAGCGGTACACTCCTCATTCCACCAAAGAGATGAGGCCGCACAACGATGAGTGGATGCAGGAGAACGACGAGGGGGAGAAGATAGAGAAAGAGCAGACCTGATAGAATGGGAAAAGAAATTATAGAGAGAAATGGGATCACAATTAATCTGCGGATCAGGAAGTGATGAATCAACAGAAGAGCGGAAAAGAGTCCAATTAGTTTTTCTGAGATTCCATCGAGGAGAATGGAGATGCCTGGGATAAGTTGGAGAAGGAAAAATATCAGTAGTAATTATTATGGGAACATGGTCACTGCCGAAAGAACCCGAAAGGGTTCTCCGGGTAAAGTTAAGACCAATTGAAGGG
Source organism: Icerya purchasi (assembly GCA_039619475.1). Classification (NCBI taxonomy): domain Eukaryota; kingdom Metazoa; phylum Arthropoda; class Insecta; order Hemiptera; family Monophlebidae; genus Icerya; species Icerya purchasi. The sequence goes on along the minus strand of CM077115.1, from coordinate 72,421,962 downwards.
GAAGAAAGAGTTAGATCAAGAGAACTGGAGACAAAAGCATTCCTAAAATAGGTTGGGGAAAGATCATTAAGGAGCACCAAGTTATCAGAAAGGATAGTATTCTCAAGGATGGAACCATTGCTATTGTAGGATGTGCAGCCCCACATAGGGGAATGAGCATTCCAATTGCCGCCGATAATAAACGGTTGCGGGATCGATGAGAAAAATGTAGAAAGGGGGAAGTGACGAAGATCGTAAGTAGGAGGTACATAAATCGAAACAACGTTAATAGGACGCATAGAAGGAGGATTGATGGAGATATGAACGATATTAGGAATATTAGGAGTAGAAGGAAGGTCGAGAGAAATCTCGTGAGAACGGAATGGAATGTCATTAGAGCTAATGAATTGTTGCAGTTGATTTGCTTTGGCTATCCACCATTCACATGTTTAGACTTCTTGTAGTCTTTTTTAGAAGAGTGCTTTAGCTTTCATCAATCTCTCTTTGTTTTGTTTTTTTTTTTTTTTTGGTTTCATTGTTCAGATATCAGATAGGCGACCTGTTTTTCTTGAATTAGGCTAACGATGTCCCGATGATAATCTTTAAACCAGTCGTTACTTAACTTCTTTCCTTGTGTTGTTCCGCATATTGAAAGGTAGAACGAGTAGATTATATTCCCGATTGCATTTCAAATCTCTTCCGGTGCGGATTGTGAATCGATATTAACGCGGTGAAGTGTCGCCTGCAGTTCAAACTTGAGTTTTTCGCGAACTATAGGATTTTCAAAATTTTTCATGTTCAATCGAGGGTTTTCTATATTAGCTGGCGTATACTTGACCCGAGGTTGTAAATATGGGCGCATTTTGGATAGCACCATTTGGTGGTCTGTGTCCGCCTATGCACCGCGCATGACTCTTGTAATTTCGATATCCCGTAAATTTGAGCGCCTAATAATTACATAGTCGATGAGATACTAGTGACCCGAGCGGGGCTGTCTCCATATGGTTTAGTCTGAATATTGTGTTGGTGATGGCAAGTTAATTTGCTGCACAGAAATTGAGGAGAAGTAAACCGTTGTCATTCATATTGCTAATGCCATGTCTTCCAAGTACTGCCGGCCATTACCATTGTCTTTACCCACCCGAGCGTTAAAATCGTCAAGGAGGATGACTTTATCCGACTTGGAGATACTGTTCAATATACCCTGAAGATCCTTGTAGAAATTTTCCTTGGAGTTATGATCAAGTGTGGGGGCATATGCAGAAATAATTGACTCTCATGTGTCTACCTTGGCTAAGTAAGATTCTCATCTTTATTAATGTTTCATTTACGCCTGTTGGAAGTTATGAGATGAGTTTTTATAGTAAAGCGAACTTCATGGATCCGTGTTTGTCCTACAACCTTTCCAGAAAAAGGTGTACTTATCCATTGTTTCTGTCAATTGACCTTGGTTCTCTCGTTTAGTTTCATACAGTGCTGCAATATCAACGTTATATTTTTTGAGCTCATGTGCAATTATTGCAGTTCTCCTTTGCGGACGTTCCGTAGTTTGTATCTAGTAGTGTCCGAACGTTTTAAGTGGTTATTTTTAAGTCTAATTTTTGTTTTTTCCTATTATTTTTCTTAGTATTTCGACCGCGGATGGGATTCTTTCCCGGGCACGGTAACTCGGGTGTGGCAGGCTTTTTTTGAGGTTACCTTTTCTAGACTTTTCTCTTGGCGTAGGGAAAACAGTGCGCCCTAAAAAGGCTGCTTCGTCACATATAATGCTGCCGAACGCGCTAATTCCGCCTTTTTTATCAGCGAACGACCAAAGTTTGTAGAGCTCCAGCTAAAAGCTTCCGGCCAACCAAGCCTGCTTCCGTCCCCTTTACTCCATCGCCGTAGGACTTTAGATGTGCACCTTCTATTGGAAGCGTAGTTGCAAGTCTACACCTATACCCACTAAAAATATGTCACCTCATTCAATCGAATACCCAGTGAGACGATTGAGGTGAGCATTAGTCAACTTAGCAGAAAGAACAGAATTTATTTGCATGATATGAACTATAATGAACTGATATGGTATTGTGGTGTTGAAATTGAATTACGAATTTGTTTCAGACATTGTTTCCAAGTGATTATTTAAGTTTATTGTGTATTGCACAAGTGAAGTAGCTACCCACTTGCCTTTTTCCACATCTGTTGTCGCCCAACAATGTTGCTCGACTTAACAGGACCGCCACGAGAAGGCCGTGGATAGGGGTTCGGCAACGCAAATGGTGAGTGGCGCCGCTTCTGGCGCCATACCCGTGTATGAATAGATGTCTATCCATTTCGGTAACTCACTACACGCTGCGTTAGAACCCATATGTATATATATATATATATATATATTTGGCTATGCCATTTTTACGCCAGGGGTCATCAGGAAAATTGTCCTGTCACGAAATTTGTCCCATATATAATACTTTAATGCGATATTAGCTGTCGAACGGCGTAGCCAATGAAAAAGTTTACTCTTCTATAAGAATTATAGAAGAACTAGACCTGGGGGTGAAGGGGGCTTGCCCCATTCCGAGGTCCGAAGGGGCGAGTTTTTATATATATATATATATATATAAAAATATAAAAAGATACATAATGTCGTCAAAGATTTTTGTTAATGATTTTTCTTTTCTCGTTTTTAACCGATTTTCCAGGTTTTATTAAATTCATACAGGTTCACACATTTGCCCTCATTAATGATGGGGAAAAAAAAAACAAAAAGAGGTGTTACCGAATATGGAATAGAATACAGAATATCGGTACGGCTAATAATTATGAATTGACGTTTAAGAGAGAGAAAAAAAAGAAGCGAATATTGTAGAAACGATTGTTATGTTTGTTTTGACTTCTAAATACTGAGATCAAAGGAGTTTTATTACATACTTGAAAAATTTACTGAATAAAAAGAAACCATAAACACTACTGCTATTTAGGCATAGATTATACATGATTTTACCGTATTGCAATATTTCGGCTATTTAATGTTAGCAGTAATGTTCCGATTATATCTGATAAAGGAGTTTTAAAAAAATAAATAAAAAAATATGATCCGTTTTGATGATCTAAAACTCGACTGATGCAATCAAATTGATCAGTTTTTTACAAATATCGTGTCAGTATTCATTTTTCCTATTGTTTATTAAGTTTTTGTGATTACTTTTCTTTCTCATCACTTTAGATACTAAATAAGCACATAGTATTCAGAAATACCATATTAAAAATAGGTTTATCCGTATTTTTTTATTCACTAATAAATTTGTTTTCAATAATGACAAACAGTTTTAAATAATGTATGTCAAGCAATACTTTTTCTTCAGTTAGGAACATACGACATCGAAAAAAAATGTTATATACAGTGCACTGACATTTTGTGTAACTAAAATATGAAACATATATACTTAAACTTTCCCCCAGTGATACAGTAGTATCTGTTTTATTTAGCAAACGTATGAATTCGTTTGATCTTGGTGTATTGGAAGTTGAAATGAAATATACCGTTTCATTGTGAAATGTAAATTCTTATCAGTAGTTTGCTGATATTTTTTATTTTTATTTAGCAATATTCGATAAGTCGACACCGCATTGTTTTCACAATGAGGGCCGTGTCAGCTATGTGGAACTTGTCCGTTTAATTGCTGTTCTTTGGCGTCTTGATGATGAAACGTTGATGATGCTTATTTATGAAATTCCGGGCAATCGGTTTTAAATTTGAATGTTTTCAGTTGTTAATATTTCAACGCTCCTCCGTTATTGTAAATTATGCCGATTTCAAAATTATTCACTCGACTTCCGTTGGCGGAGTTCTGTGTGTAGTATACTATTTCCGAAACTGTAGAGTATACGAAGTTGAAAAGAAGATTTCGTTTATTCTGTACAATCTTCGAACAGTTGTAAAGATTTATATTCTTTAGCTGAAATATTAATTAAAAAGGAGGATCATAGCTTTTTTGAAGTACATTTCACAGATTGCCCCTAAGCAATAATGCAACACCTGGATTTTACGACAATTTTTATATATGTGATGGCCACACAGATAGACGCATTTTTTTGAAGGCGGAATTAACCTATAATAATTCAAGTAGTTTTCGATTCGTAGAAATGTAGATTTATCTTTAACATAATACCATTAATTTTTCCACGCCGAAATCTATTGAGTGATCAACATGGTAGTTCTAGATAGCGCATTTAAAGTTTTTTTTTTGTTTTTTTTCCCATTGAAAAGGTATGTTAAAGCACAATGAATAGTTCTAGTAATTTTTGGTAAATGTAAAAATTTAGTTTTTTCTAGGTATAGAAGTACTTAACACGTGGAAAAGTATTATCTTAAATTTGCTAACAAATTTAAATCGAGAAATCATCGAATATAAAAAGAAAATTAAAGAAAAAAACCTATATATATATATATATATATATATATATATATATATATATATATATATGTATATATACGACAACACCACTTGTATTAATATTATTACCGTTTAATATGAATCATTTTCGAAATCATCGCGTTAAAATTTTGTTCTAACGCGGTAAAAATATTAACTGTTTTGTATGTTTCCAGTGTAATGAATATTTTATGGTGTCGCTGTTAATGTGCAATTTTTAAAATGCTTAAAATGTTTCTGGTGAAAAATTCTAATTATTGAAGAAGGGAACGTAACAATAGATAATAATGAACACTTCGACGTATTAATTTTCGGAAGCCTATTTCTCTTATATGTATATAAACGACAAAGTCAAATCAAATAAATAAAAATTCTTCTAAAATCCATTAGTAAAAATTTTACCACAAAAAGAAGTTCTATGCAACCTAAAAAGTAGTATAAGTATGATTCTTTAATACTTCTTAGTTTGTAATAGTAAAAAAAAATAAAAAACATAAATAAACAAATAACAAACTATTACGCATCCCGCAGTACCTGAGAAAAATGCATGAAATTTTCATAGTCAAGATGTAATAATAATTTTCTAAAACTGTCACTGTTACGGTTTTTGCTGTCGGTGATTTTAAAATTAGAAAATAATCTTTAATAAATACGATGTTTTTCTACTTAAAATGTGGTTTTAGACAAAACAGCCATAAGTACTAATTGTTCTTCAGAATCATCTTTAGCTCCATTGTTTAGCGTGCCACATGTGTAAAGTGCTACCCCTACAACCAAGAATACGTGAATATTATATATAAATGTGTATTAAGCAATGTCAGAAATAATTATTTGTGACAACGTTCGTTCTAGTTTTTAAAGGAAGTTTCTCAAATGTGTTCCAGTTATTAGAAGCGGTAGTTCATTTCAACCATTTTAATAGCGAGTTACCAAAGCGGTAGTCGGTTAGGCAGTGGAGTTCTGTTCAGCTATAATTTGAATCCCGATTCTATAAATTAAGAATATAGAAAAAAAATCCTCTCGATAGTGTGGCCAAATGGTTTATTGCTTGGTCAAAAAAAACATCCTCTTGCGGTCGTTTAATGTCCACAGTTGACAAGCTTAAAAAAGTGAAAATCAAATCATACATATATTTGGAATATGTACAACGGTAATTATATATACTAAGTAATAATTGAAGTCGCAAATGTGCTCCTTTAGCGCGAGTATCGAATGTAATAGGAATACAATTTGTGTTTGACATGAAGATTTAAGAAAGCTAAACTAAAACATGCATGTTGAAATTATTATACATGGGCCACTATTGCGTACTGGTTTAACTAATACATCTCAAAATTAACGAATATGGTACATACAAAAACAAAATTAAAAACTACATAGTACATGTTAGTAGCCCATGTTTGCAAACAATCTTAAATGTTTAATTTACAACTTATTTACAAGTCAGTAAAAAAAAAAAAAAAAAAAAAAAACAAAAACAAAACCCCTTTTTTTGATTTGTTTTTTATAATTGAAGTAAATTGAAAAAAAAATTTTTCCGATGATTTTTTAGGGCGGATATATAGTTCTACCAAGTCTTCTGTGAATCTGTCATGGATTCCCCTAATCGCCTGCAATAATTAATAAAGTAGATCTCAGAAATTGAGCTTTTCATAATGTAACAATCAGAATAGAGGAGTCAATTTCTTTCTCCTTTTAAAATGACCCAGCTTTATTTTTATTCACAAAACTTCTCTGGTATAATATTCAGTTTCGGATATTCCGTGTGTATGCATACCGCTGGGAGCGGCTTGATCTGCATAGGCATGATCTCGTGCATCTGAACACTACAAGCTGCCGGTGAATGGTAGAGTAATTTTTTTCCAAGGATAGAGTTGATCTGATGGATTTTAGATTTCTTCGGTGTTTTTGTCTTTTTCTTATCTTTCCAGAATTCTTAACATCGCAAAATCTGATAACGTGTATTTCCCTTGATGAGCTCCAAAAAAAAAAAATTGTATTATTTCCCTTTGCTCGCTTGGACCAGATGGACCCGAGTTATTCTTCACTGTTCTCCATTTTCAGAGTAGTTTTTCCTTCTGTTTCATCCGAGATAAAAAATTCTTCAATATTAATGACAACTATGAAGAAAGAAAACGTTTTTTAAATGTACAATAAAAGTCGAAATTGATAGCTGTACCCGTAATTTTTTTTTCTTTCGAAAAACCCGAAATAAAAGAAATAACGACGTAGACGATTGAAACAACTCTACTGGTGCACCTAACGGTTCAATGGGCATCCTTCTAAAGGAGGCCCGAAAACAGAACTTTTTATATATATATATATTGTAATGTGTACATTACGGTTAAGCATGTAAGATAAATATAAAAGAAAAAAAGTAAATAAGGGTAAACGGTCCGTGAAAAAATGTGGCTGTGCCTGAGAGATTGTCGATTAGGGATGATGAACATAGCTCAGCAAGGCCATCGGTTAGTTGTTTTGTTCACAAGTTAAAAATGGGTCGCCCGTCGGAATAGTCTCCGCTCATGGTACCACCAATAATGGTCTGTAGCGCGACGCTGTTAAAAATGGCCCGTCAAAACTTCGTTTGTGTTGAGTTTCAATTTCGTGACCATAAATAGTCGAAAAAAGTACAAATTTCACGATTAATGTCAATTCAGAAATATTACACCCATGTCTATGTCGGAAATTTTGACCATGGAAACCGCCGATTCACAATGAGTAACACGCGCAATCTTTTATTTCATTTAATTAACCATTGTAGTGTATAGTATTTATTTATCATTGTTGTCGTCTTTTTAGCGGTCGGTCGACGTTGGGAAAATGAATAAGGGCGGGAATTCAGAAATGGACAGAGAGACGGACTGAACGACAACAAAGAAAAAAAAGCGTAATCTAGACATTCGCCGGCCAAAGCACTAAGTTAGTAGTGAAACAGATATCTTCTGAACCTAGCGTCTTGTCTTTCGGAGGTATGGAGTTGAAAGTTTACCGAATTCCGCCAATACTTCTCCATTGCTAGTAAGGATACGTTTTATCCCCATTGTACTGCCACCCACTTCAACAAATACTACTTCATCACTGATTACAACTTTAATCTTACTTTGATGATCAAGATTATGCGCAACGGTACAGCCGCTACTCCCGGAATTACCGTATTTCGTTCACTTTCTTAGAAACTTTTTATTTGATTTCTTCATTCTAGTTAGTGTTGTGAAGTAGTGTGCGCATTATTCACGGTTTCGCGCCAAATTACGAAGGCGGTCGCGTTTTTTCCTGATGCAATAACCTACTCTGGAGTGTATACATTACGCTACATGATGAAATGCCCTTCTTTTTGTAATTACCGGAACGCGTTTCAGGCATTCGTTCCATTTGCACAAGTAACTCGCCATCATTACATCCGTAACTTAATTTCTTAGAATTCGCGCGTCCATATCGATTCTGTTTGAAGCCGCTGATGCAAATCGTACGCCACTAATTATTCTTTTTAATCTCTGTGCGGTGGAGAAAAAAAAAAAAAACAAAAAAACAAACAAACACTTATAGAGTAGAGTTTTCCTATTCTCCGAACGGCTGCCATCTGTCGCATTTTAATTGCATTTAATACCGGTCTAGTGATGACGCTATTTTCAGTACAGGCTGTTGTCTCCGACTGTATACAAAACTTTCAACAACGGCCTAATTTCCGAAGGTCAAGGCTTTCTTATATTCTGATGACCACCGTTCTAATTAGTGCGTAGAGCAATTTGTGGACAGTGATCGCGAACGTAACCAATAACAAATTTTCTTTCATTAAAAGAGACCAGATATAATTGTGCCTACTTCAGTGTACCGAGTCAAGGAGGCTTCCGGTAGGTTGCCAAATTATGCGCGTATTTCACGGGCGAAATGGTTTCCATGTCTTTTCTCGAATCTATAATTTCAGCCTTTTTTCGAGTTAATGCGTCTTCGGCGTACGTATCTTTTGTACATTGCGAACATCTTCATTTCCCACAGTACGGAACTTTATTTCAAGTGTAGCGTAACTGGTAATAATTGCGCACTAGTGACTAAATTATTTCCGCACCGTCGGGGATAATATGAAAAATCGTTTTTTTTTTTTTTGAGCCAGAACCTGTTTTTCTCTCATGCTTCTATAAATTCTATTCCGTTTGACTGGAATATATTTTATTTGCGAATATATTTCCACAAATGTAGTACGTAAACGCAAATTGCGGGGAAAAAAAATAAATTTACATCGGCGATTTTAAGGAGTACGGAGAAATACACACATCGTGATGCCCTTAATCGATTTTCTCATTTCATTTTTGCAATTTTTCAATAAGTTACTAAATATCTATATCCCGGAAAATAACAACCTTATCGGAATAATATTATCGGTGTTTTAGTTTATGTTATGTGCTTAAGGATGCCACTACGACCTCTTAAATACCATGGACGAAAAAGTTAATTATTATTATTAAATAATTATTTGATTTTTAGGATTCCGTACACATATAACGTACGGAATCCTAATAAGACGGTTCAGAAACAAAAAAAGTGTCGTCAAACTCAGGAACAGTTTAACTTGTAAATTTCAAAGTTGGATCATAAATTACAATTAAAATTCTATGACAAGCTATGAACTATAATAAGAGCGTGAAAAAACTCGAAAAAACCGTCGAGAATATATAATATGGACTTACAATTTTTCATATTTAGATCCTTGGGGCGCCGAAAGCTTCAAATTTTTGAAAAAAATATTTTTTGTATTTCCGTAACGAAACTTTCAAAGTTAGTTCGAAAAAGCGCGAAAAATGACTTTATCGCGATAGAATACTAAGTGAAAAATACAAGATCTTAAAATCAGATTTCTTTGTTTTTACTATTGTGTAAATGTAAATTATTGTCATCGTTAATTTAACATCAGCGCATATTAAATAATTATTTGATTTTTAGGATTCCGTACACATATAACGTACGGAATCCTAATAAGACGGTTCAGAAACAAAAAAAGTGTCGTCAAACTCAGGAACAGTTTAACTTGTAAATTTCAAAGTTGGATCATAAATTACAATTAAAATTCTATGACAAGCTATGAACTATAATAAGAGCGTGAAAAAACTCGAAAAAACCGTCGAGAATATATAATATGGACTTACAATTTTTCATATTTAGATCCTTGGGGCGCCGAAAGCTTCAAATTTTTGAAAAAAATATTTTTTGTATTTCCGTAACGAAACTTTCAAAGTTAGTTCGAAAAAGCGCGAAAAATGACTTTATCGCGATAGAATACTAAGTGAAAAATACAAGATCTTAAAATCAGATTTCTTTGTTTTTACTATTGTGTAAATGTAAATTATTGTCATCGTTAATTTAACATCAGCGCATGGAACATCATGCTTGACTGAATATTTAAGTGTATTAATGAAAATAACCTACACCGATTTTTCTGTATCGGTCGACCGCTAAAAACACAATATCAAATAAAACGAATGCAAGTGTAAAAAGGTTAGTTAAAATTAATATAAAATTGTACGTATCACTATTGTCGGCGGCGTAGTCCTTTGCATTGGTATTGCGCTGGCTTTGGAGTGATCAGGAATGGCCAAACAGCGGAATCTTTTAATCCAGTAAGGAGGTTATTACTCAGAGAAATATTTAATGGTTATGTATCGGGCCTTCGCGTTTACATTCCACGCTTTTTTGTATCGAATCGATTTTCACGATACCGGAAAATACTTCTGTATACGATTTCTGTCACGCTCCGAGAGTAGTCAAAAACAGTAATACTGGAGCAAGAAAAACAGCGACTGACTGACTAAAAAAATCCACATTGGATTTTTTTCCGTTTCTTTCCTCCTTTTCGTCCCGTGACCACTGGAATTGACCGTGTAAAATGCGCGCTTTTGCTCGCGATGGTCCATGATTGGTTATTTATCCCTGACCGAAGACAGGATCACACGCACGTACTTTCTTTCTCATCATGTTTTCGAAAATGTTATAATTTTCTTATTTTATTTTATAGAACCTTTTCTTCTCGTACTTTTAAAATATATCATTATTGTTATTTATTCCAGTCGATTACCCTAAAAGAATGGGGTATGGCGATCACGACGATAATAATTTAACTATTTTCCAGCACTGTTCTCGATTCTCTGCTTGTTGATTGGCTGGTGGTCGCGGCGGTCTTTTGCCTTCCACTTTCGTCTGTATTAACTAATGCTCCGTTCCATTTTCTCCGCCCCTAAAATATCTGTAATATTTCATTTTACGAGTAAATACTACATTTGACAATCGCTGCCTAACACCGATCTCTTGCCGTACAAATGCAATAATTATTTTCGCTGTTCAGGATATTCTGAGAACTTTCGCCACTGTCTTATTTCGAAGCTACCTCTCTATTCGGTTTATAGTGTCTCTTTCAATATCCAAGCGTTGCGTACAATAAGATGAAGAAAATTACGTTATTGACTAGCTCTCTACCTTCGTCTTCTTCGCCATTCATTCTGCTTCGCATATCTTATTTAGTCTGAACATAGCGCTACGGCCGATAATTTAGGTAAGAAGATAATCAGATGGCAATTTTGACCAAGAAAAGCACCAATTTCAAAAAATATCGCCTGTTTCTTCCCCTTATGGTCTATATTTCTTTTTTTTTTTTAATATATATATATATATATATATATATATATATATCGTTTCTTTTCTTTTTCTTCTTTTAAATCTTTCAGTTTTTATATAATTATTTGAATTATAAATGTTCTCCATTTTCTGCTTTGTCACTTTATTAAATATATATAAAAAAACGTATTACAGAAAATTATAGTTATAAAAATATAAATTAATTATTGTTCTGGCACGGGACTTTTTCATTATTTTTGAGTGAGAAGGGTGACTAAAATTATCTTCCAGCCGACCACGAACAACATTAAAATTGTATTCTTTTTCAGTTTTGTAATCGTCTTATCTGCCAAGTAAAAATTTTATTTGCATCAACGTTTGCGAACTTTTTGATAGATAAATTTGTTCGAATGAAATGCTTTATAAATATCGAGTTAAAAAGACACAGTTTCATTTGTTATTTTGTAAACTATTTAATTAAAATAAGGTTACCATAATTAAATTCTCAATTTTGTTGATTTTTTTTTTTTTTTTTTTTTATTAAAAAAGAAATCTTTTAAATAGCACAAAAGTTTGGTTAAAGAAGCATACAATTTTATCGTTTATTAAATACATATAAACACACGTATTACAGAAAATTATAGTTATAAAAAATATAAAAAATATAGTCGACATGTTTCGGAGTTATACACATACTCCATAATCATGGCAATAATAAAAAATAAAGTTAAAAGTAAAATATAATAAGTTTTAATAATAACTGTTATAATTGTTTATTATATCTGTTTGGAACTAATAATTAAAGAAAAGAGTAAGCGAAATGCGATATTGCTTAATGGATAGTTTCGCTTCCTTATCAATATTGAAGATCTGTAGCAATAAAGTTTTAAGTCGTAGCAGAGTAAGATTAGATATGTCGGTGTTTTGTGTTCGCTGGTTTTGTTCGCTTTATAGTTTTTGACTTTTATTCGTTATCGTTTACTTCATTTTTATTGATTTCCTTCTTTTATTTTTCTTCTATTCAAATTCATCCAGTTCTTGTTTTCGTTATTTCCTCGAATTAATTCGTTTTAACTCCTTTCTCCTTATTTGCTTTTACTTATTTGAAATAGCCCTTTTTAGAGCTTCCGTTCGATTTTGTTGCGTAATCGCGTGTTAAATTGTCTAAATAACCCTTTTTGGGAATCGCTAAATTTATTTAACCGCATTTTTCGGATTTAGTGTTAATTGCTTAATCGAAGTGATGAACCTATTTTTTCGTATCGCGAACTTCCGTTTTCGTTTGTTCGTTTTGTCAAATAAACAACTTTATTCAACGAAGTTATATTCTCGTATTCAGTTTTAACAACAGCAATATCAGTTATTATTAAAACTTATTATTATATTTCTATATTTAACGAACGGGATGGAAAAAGATTCTTTATTAAAACTAAAATAATGTGTCTTCCTTACGATCTATTATATCGATATAAGGAAGACACATATGATATCGTTTATTTTACTTTTAACTTTGTTTTTTATTATTTCCATGATTATGGACTATGTATAACTCCGAAACTTGTCGACTATATTTTTTATAACTATAATTTTCTGTAATACGCGTGTTTATATGTATATTTAATAAAGTGGCAAAACAGAAAATGGATACGAACATTTATAATTCAAATTCCCCATCGTTACTTATTTTTAAATATTATAATGGAACTAGCGGACGAACGCTGCATAATATTGCGCCGATTGTGCATATGTTATTAGGTCTTGTTTACTTAATTTCTGGGACATTGCAAAGAGGAAACGTGTTTTTGAGTGGCCGCTAAAATTTATTCTTGTTTTACCGTGTTATTATATATATATATATATATATATATATGCACGCGTGTGTGTGTGTGTGGGTGGGTGTACATATATAAATATAATTAAAATAAAATACTAATAAATTAAAAAAGTCCAGGAAAAGAATAAACTGTAGCCAGATTATTAAACTTTGAACTGTTCGATAAAGTTTACAGCAAAATTTAATAAGATTTCTGAAAATTTACTAAGACATTTTCCTGTTTTAGTTTCCAGTGAATACTAGAAGTATGGATAAATGTTTTAGGTGTACATACGCGCGTATTTAGAATGTTACAGTCGTAAATTATATTTGGGAGCGGATACAGCGTAGGCTAAATATGTGTTTTGAAGAGTGTCCTCCGTGATATAATTTATATTTATGTGTTCTGGTAGTGGTGGATGGAGTTGAAGTTTTGGTTGTTATTTTCATTGAATCGCGCTATAAACATCTTAATAAATTTCATTAAAATAGTTCGTTCGAAAAAGGCTTTCGGTCGTTCCAAGTTTCATATTTTATAATCTCCGATATATATTAGTTTACTCATGATACGTTTTAATTCAGCAACATCTGATGTCAAGTTCTCTCTTTACTACCGCCATATCATTTTGCCGAGTTCTTCATTTTCTTTTAATGACCAAATTATCCACAAGCAAGTTTTAATAAAATTTGCAGCATCGGGTTTAAGGAAGCAAGGAACCTGTTTTGTGTTGTATCAGCGAACGTGTGGTAAACCCCCACCCTCCAAAAAATAAAAAGAAAAATAAATAAAAAACGAAAAAAAAAACAAGTTGGCTTTAATTTTTTCCCCGAAGCTGCGAATACCGGTTTATCGTCTTACAAAGTGCTGGATAGCGGGTATTAAAAATAGGAGTAATAAAATAACGGGCAACAACAATTTGGTGATTATAGTAATAAATAAATAAACAAATGAATGAATATAAAACAATCTATTTCAAATAATGGTTAAATTTTATCTTTTTCTTTTTAGTTGTATCTTTTTTTTTATTCTCATTATTATTGGTATAATCTTGTAGAGGGGACTGTGTATGCTCATTAAAAAGGAGCTTCTATGCTGGTTTTTGTTTGAAAATTAAATTCTTATCGGACATTTTAAACACCAAACACGCCTTGTAATTATCGTTTTATTTTAAAAAAAAAAATTTTTTTTTAAAAGCGATAAACTAAAGTGTGAACGAATGGAGTGGCAATTAAGAAATTTTCTGAAACTGAAGAAGTTTGTTTGCCGGTGAGGAGAACTGAAATTTTTTTACGAGGGAGAAATAATTAAAAAGCACTACCGAATTTATTACAAAAACAATTTATCAGTGTTTTAAAAGGACAGTAGTGAATTTACTGCCAAGACTAGTTTTATGTTTTGTTTTTCACTAAACTATTGGAATGTAAAAAATTATAGCAATTCGTTAAACTGTTATTAATTCCAAATGCTCGAGTAAAGTTTAACAAAGCCTTGAAAAAAAAACTTGTTTGTTCTTTCTGCTCATACTACGTACGGCACGCGAGTTGGGTCAGTTTCGCGCATTCCTCAAATTAATTCGTTTGTATGCGTGGTAATTAATAAGTTTTAAAAGCAGCGTTTTTATTTACCGTTTTTTCTCTTTTTAATGGTCCACCTTTCATCATGTTGAATCCTTCAAATTCTCTGCTGCATCTTCTTAAGATCAGTCAATCTCCTTTTTATGTGTGCTATTTCAGTTTTTCAACAAGTGAGGTATTTCATGAAATTCCTCATCGTTTTCGACTTCAAAGGAAATTTTCTCCTCCTGATTCTTTTAATAGTATCATTCTCCCAATTCGATTCTTCATCTCCAATTTGCCATCACTCCGGCCTGTTAGATATTTTTTACCGATTTCTGATCACTACGACATTGAAGACAGTGTCCTATAGCGGGTTTTCGAGTTTGTTCAGCTACTCTTAATGGTCTTTTCCGCAACAGTTCATTTGCCTTAGACATAATTTTCTTAAATTCAGTGATTTGATGCTTTTATTTTCTAATCGTGCTTCCCACATCGCCACTTTATTCTGTACCTCTAGTCTTTAGTTTTAATTTCAGTTTATTCTTTTTTTTTGTCGCAGCGCAGTGGGAGACCCATTAAATGTTTCACCGCTCGATATGATAGCATGAGATGGGGAAAAGAGCAGGATGTCTCATCAGCAAAGTATAAGGAAAAGAAGAATTTAAAGGGAAGGGAAGGAAAGCCGCCACGCTGATGACATTGGACTCTTGAGGATAATTTCGAAAAACCGTTCAGAGAAATGGCCCGAAGGGAGGTGAGTGGAACGATTATCGTGAATTTGATAAGGAAAATAATACTGTTTCTTTAATTAAGCTAACAATTAATCTCTCCTCTCTTCTTCCCTCTTTTCCTTTTTGATTTTCTCCAGCCTCCTTCACTCGACCGTTTCCTCCCTTACACAATATTGATCCCCATCTTATAAGCGATGCGAACTATTTCTTCTTTAAGTCTTTCCCTAGAGAACATTCCCTCTTTGGTATTCCCAAATTTTAGCTTTATGCCTTTTAAGATACTTCTTTTCCTTCCACCATCTGCAATTCTTCGTGTTTTTTATTTTGCCTCACGATCTAAATTTATAACACCACAGTCCTTCGAGTTCCTCTGACGCTCACTAAGGTGAAATATGAATAAACTTTCCATTTTAGAGAGTAGTTGATATTTCTAACATATAAAAAAAGAAATAAAATTCGGGAAATCGATCGTTTTTCAGTGTGTACGGTGTAATAAGCGAGCCAAAAGCCGTTGTAGTTTTATTTAAAATCATCGCGGTAAAAATTTATTCATTTATTTATTTTTTCTTCATTTTAGAATAATCAACAGTTTCCAAAGATGACGGTCATAGAAAAGACGGGTTCTCTTTTCTTTGGAAAGTTACCCAAAACGAAAATTTACTGTTGGGTTAATATCATTAACGATCCTGAAAAAAAACTGCAAATTGAGCTGCGAAAGAAAATAAAATGTAAATAAAAAAAGTTAAGAGGGGCATTCCCCTGATGCTGTTGAAAAGTACGGGGTAAAGTGAGATAATATTAATTTTACTTTAAGCGCCCTGCTTGCATTACCTTTGGTGGGAGAAAGGAGATATTTATTACGTGATTCCTAATAGTACTTGCGATAATGGCATCTTTGGGGGGGGGGTAATTATTTTTCCGGAGGTTTGCTAACGACCAAAGAGTTATTATTAACTCAGCTGGACTCCGTATGATTCTGACCTGTGTTAGACTAATTGCCCGAAGATATCTAAAATTTCAAGTATAGAAAAAAGAGAAAAAAAAAAAGAAGAACGGAAAAACCGGTACCTGCTAATTGTCTGTTTAAATCTCCTTACATCCTGTTTAACCGTTTCGATATCGAAACTATTTTAGCTTTGACCTAGCCCAAAATTGCGCAGGTAATTTTTATTTTTTCGTTTTTTTTTTTTTTTTTTTTTTTTTTTTAAATTTTAGTATCGAATAATAATAGTTTTACGAGGGGGAAAAAATCGCCAAAACACTGACATTTTAAAATCTATTTCGTTACTATTCGAACACGTTCTACAAAATAGTGGTGTTTTAGATAATTACTTGTCAGGTGATCATTTCCCGAAATGCAACCTTGAATCAAAACTGGTCTTTAGATTACTGCGTGTTTCTGACTGAAAATTCGATGATAGGAAAACAGATGAGAAAAAAAAAAATCACGATCATATTTTTAGTACATCAGCCTTTACGCGATCGATGAAATAAATTTTTCCCATGGTCAATACGATCTGAAATTAAAAAATAGAGCCCAACGTATATTCTAGACTTTCTTTTCGTTCTTAGCATATCTTTTATTATATCCCTTTCGTTTGCCTTTCATTTGTTATACTTTCTGACGTATTGCATAAAACTGAATCAATCGATGTCACTAAATTCGTCTTGTGTCGGCTGGTCCGTTGAAGTTAGAAAAATGATCAGATGGGATAATATTGTTGTAAATATTAAAAAAAACAAATTTATTGCGAATCGCTTAAAACAAATTTTTTTTTATTCATTTTTTTTTGTCAATGGAATTAGTCAGAAAACACTGTTAACGGCTAAATTTGTGAATAGAGGTTTTTCGGAAATAGATTAACTCCCAAACAGTCGGAATTGTTTAGAATTTTTTCCATTGCGACAAACTTCAAGAAAACTGCAAATTTTCGTTTTTTTGTTGTTTTTTTATTTTTTTGTGGCAAAGCTCATCATCAAATAAAAACTTTTACCCAGAAATAATTAGAAACGGAAAGAGCCGATTATTTATTTATTTAAGTTTACGTGCCATGCACAGCAACTATCGGCTAGAGGCACGGATAAATATACACAGATGTATATGTTAAAAATAAACGAATCGCGGCATTTATATTATAGCTTTTCATGGTGCAGGAAACTAATTAGGTTCGAAAGGATAGTAGGGTCATCAGAGAGGATATATTAAACTGAGGACATTCTGTGAGGGTATGGAGAACAGAAAGATCAGAGTTACGTATGCTGCAGATTGGAGCCGGTGTCTTTTGCAGTAGGTAACCATGTGCGAGTTGCGTATGTCCCAGCCGAAGTCAGGTAACAATTGCATCATCTCTTATCCGGCTCAAGTGAGTCTTCCATGGTCGGACATTCTGCTTAATTTGGCGAAGTTTATGTGAACACGGGATGGACAGCTATCATCGTTGGTTCTATAGTGTGCCCAAAGATAATTTTAAGTAGCGAACGAAGTCTGAAGCTGGTCCGGGGAGTATCCGGAACAGGGAGAATCGCGCTGCGGCTTCTTTAGCTACTCTGTCGGCCAACTCATGTCAATTATATCTCCACGCGATCAGTACTAATAGGAAGGAACAAATAATCGGAATAACACGTGTAGAAGAAAAAGACAGAATATAAAAGGAGCTTTAAGAAGATTAAATCTTAGTAAAATGCAGAGTAGAATAACAGTAATACTAACGTAGACCATTGCAGCAGCAATGTTGTAGACTACTGTATTCAAATTCGGATTACAGCCGGGGTTTCCGGACACGTCGAGTTCTAACATTTAGTAGAGCGGGCACCTGCGGATTTGTTGTGTCTGTTCCGAAATTTTCTAATCACTACACAGTGTCGTCTCACGATTATTTGTTTCGCGCATAGAATCCAGCTCCACCTAATAATTATTCGGAGTAGTTCACCGTACGAGAGAGCTCGAAGTTTTGAAATTGCAGCATTCGTAAAAATTTTCCAAATAAGCCGTTGCTCCAAATGCCACCAGTTTTGGTCGACGAATTTTTCGATACTTTTAATTTTGTTCTATCCGTGTCTACTAGCGAGATACCTTTTTATTAATGGTAATAATAATCTGACGAAGCTACACATATTAGTAAGAATACGTTTATTTTAAAATAATTTAACATTAATGCGATTTAAATAATATACAATATCTCATTCGATTACGAACTTAGGGTTTGCGATTAATTGTTACGAAATGGCAAACGCTACAATTGATTATTTCACGTTTCCTGTCAGCGGCGGAACTCAGGTGATAATACACTGTAAGGGGGGATGGGGGAAAGAGACGTGATAAATTACAGCAGTAGTGGCGCCCGTACAAATATGAAATAAAAGAAAACCATCTGCGAGATGTGCTGATGATACCGACAGGGAATAAGTATATAGCGATGGACCGCAGTCAGTGAAAGAACACAGAGGAAACCCTCGAAACTAGCTGTAAAAAAGACAAATAAAGATGAAAAAGTTTATGAGTACGTATATACGAAGAATAGTAAACAACCAAAATAATTCATAATTTAAGCGATATTCCATGGATGTCGTCCAAATTTTTTTTCTTTAAACTCTGAAATACTTTGGTATGTACGTATTGCGGGAAGCTTTTTATTTTTCTCACAATTCTGAGTATGTCATGGCAAATGCTGTTTAAATTAGCATATTATTTGTACTTAAAAGATTAAGTTCGCGTGGTAAAAATAAGAAAAGCAAAAAAAAAAAAAAAATAGAACTGCGCGCTTACAGCGGAAATAGATGTCGCGTTTAATATCCGCATTAGGATATGAAAAAGCGAGAGAATGACTGATTCCTTTTTTGTGTAGGATCAAAATATTATTATTGTAGGTCGTCATGATGGACGATTGCTATTTTTATCCGAACGGTAATCTGTGCGAGAGGTTTTTGCTGGAGTAGTGTCACTATGGCTTGACTTAGTGTGCAACAAAATAGTCACAATCTCGTTTTTAGTTCCATTTCACTGAACAGTGACAGACGGATTAGTAAAACTGCATAATGGATCCTCCGTCCATCGTAACATCCCTTTATCTGTGACCAACTTGTATCAAATTTCTGCTTCTTATCGCACCTTCTTCCTTTTCGCGTCTTCATTCTGCGGGGCCACATTTTTGGTTTAAGTTCCGTCGTTTAATTTCAAGCAATCCGGCCGATTTCAATTGTTTTGTACATCTGGCCTAAATGTCGCCATCCGTTCGATCATAACGGCAAATATTAATTTTTTGCGACCGATTTCAGCGTCGCCCTCCGTGTAAAGATACAGAGAGAGATGTTCGAGAAAAACGATGTGCAGTATTTTATATGACGTGCGGGGAGAGTTCGTTAAATCGTTAAACCGAGCCGAGGCTGTATGCGGAGGCCGATGGAATATTTCGGAATCAGATTGAACGAAGTCGTTCAACACTTAATAATGAACGGGAACAACAATACGTTTATATCATTTCAATTAAGTGCGTACCGCATGGAATGGCAAAACAGTGACGTCGGTAACTAGGTCATGGTTTTCTTCCGCCTAGACCGTTATAATTGGCCGTCGATTGTGCTGTCGATGACATGTTGAAGAATATAAATTTTTATCGTTGAAGAGAGATAGATAGAGAGAGAGCGAGAGTGATGAAGGGGGTGTGAGCGATGGGAAAAGCAAAGTTTCCTCAGTCTAGTTTTAATGTGTCATTCGGAGGAATGACAATTTGTTAAACGTGCACAAAACGAAAGAGATTACTTTCGCAGAGTTGTTTGTATTGTTCCGTTGGAGCTTTGAGAGGGGTTGTTAGCGATTGACGTCGTCCTAATTAAATTGGAATCGGTTACAAAATAGTTTCCGATTGAAAAATGGTAGCGATTTGATCGAACAACGCGAAAGGGAAACAAAACAATTTTCACTACTGCCCGATTCTGTTGTAAAAGTGGTTCTTGATTGTCGAAAAATTACGATAGATGTCACACTCTGTTTTTGCATATTTCTGGGTAATGTAAACACCGATGAAATGTTTTCGTGTGTGTATCACTGATATGAAGAAAGTAATAACAATAATAATATTTCCATTATGTGCGGACGGGGCCGTAAACTACCGAAAGATAAATTGAAAATAATTATAAAACGGGGGAAAAAGGAAAAATTTATATTGCGCTGAAACCGCCGGCTTAATATTACAATTGTAATATTTTGTAATTATATTTTCCGATCACGAAGTAGGTGGCTTATTAGAATTAAGTTGGTAATTTTTAAATGAACAAAAAAAAAAATTGAACGAGTGAAATGACCGGTTGCGTGTTTTAAAAAAAGCTGAAAGTTAAAACTGCCAATTCCGACTTGTGTGTATTTCAATTTTTTTTTCTCTCTTTTTTTTTTTTTTTTTTTTTTTTTACGGCTAATCTTAAGTTATTGCTTAAATATGCCAGTACAACTAATTAGCGATTAAATATATACGGAATATTAGCTTATTAACTACGCAACTAAATCGTTGTTCGGCTTTAGTTGCTCAAGGCATCATCTGATAAGGTGTTAGCAACTGGGTATTGCCTCAATTTTCGGATGTTGATGGAACCGAAGTCACGGATGATGGACTTTTTTTCAATTCTCCATTTCTTGGTCTATCATAAAACTTGGTCTGCACCGTTTTCATTCGGTTCAATTTGTGAATCACTTACGAACACAATATCATCGTTTAGTATTGTTACTGAAAAGTGCTGCTACTCCAGTTTGTATCGGATGACTTTACTTTTCCGTATGTAACTCTGAACTTTCTGACAGAAAGATATGACGCTAGTTAGCAGCTGCCTGACAGTTGCCGGCGGCGAATTCTTTTTGTCGATGATCCCTATACTGCTCCTTCAAATAGTCGGACGACATCTAAAAATACCGCCGAACAATATTTTTTTCTTCTTCGAGTACACTCCGTTGAATATTAACGAACTCGATGTATTTGATCGATGAATGTTGATTCTGAAAGCGAAACTGATGGCCTGAAATAGTCGTGAGTAGTTACGTTTAAGGAACTTATTCGTTCGAATAGTTACGATATGGTTTTGGTAATAATGAAATTGGTCTCTGTACGAAATACAGTTTTGTGTCTGGGGTTTCTTAAGCATGATTGTGTCTAATCGGTTTTGAAGCACTAGGGTACATTTCACAGCGGAAACAAGTATGCCAGTAATAACATTTGTTTGCCCGTAAAAGTTCCTTTAGAACACTAGACGAAATTTCGTCCGTGCCGCACGTATTCTTTGGACTGATTACGTTATTAATATCCCTAGCCAAATGTGTATTACGTTTACCATTCTGTACGATTAAGAGAAACCGTGGCCGTTTATCGGACTGAATATTATGCGGGGGCGGAATACCTCGGCTAAGTACGTCCAACGAAACTGCGTACTGTTTGTTTCATCTTTTAGTGACGGGGAATCAATGGGTCTGTAACCGTCGTGTTCCTTTCTATATTGAGTAATTTTTATCGTAACAAGATTTAGTGGGAGAAATAGAAAGGTTAATTGAGGACAGGGAATGATGCAGCCCAGAAAGAGACGAATTAAATGCTTCACTAGTTGATGCAATATCATGAGATGAGGCAAAAGTAGGATGTTATCAGTAAAGAATAAAGAAGAAGAATTTAAAGGAAAAGAAGCCACACTGATAATAGTGCAAATATTGAAAAGAATAGGACTGACGAAGGAGTATAAAAATTTTAAATCCAATCGCCTACCATAATAATGATAATGATAAATAATAAAATAATAAAATAATTTAAAATAACGTGTTAAGCAACAATAAACAAATAAATCCAACGAAACAGACATTTAAATTTAAACGTTACAATATTATCCGATGTGACAAAGCTACATCAGCTGGTGGAGGCACCGCAGTGCTTATCCACAAATCTCTCACTTATAAACTTAATTTTAAAGAAAATATACGTAACAAAATACAGATAGTTTGCGCAGATATACAAATACAGGAAAACGTGACAATAACTATAATGGCTGTATATGCAGCACCCAGACATAGCTTAACTTGTGACCAGTGGGAAGCAATTAAATCTAGAATAACAAATAACCGATATATCATAATGGGAGATTTCAATGCTCACCATACCACATGGGCTAATACCAGTAATAACTTTGAAGGAATAGAATTACGACAATTTATCGATAATAATAACTTAATAAATATGAATCTTGATAAACCTACACATATAGCTAGAAGTGGACAACAGAATTCCAACATAGACCTAATACTATGTACGGCCAATGTAGCGGCAAAGTGTACAGTGAATATTCAGAAAGATCCCTTAGGAAGCGATCACCTACCGATCAGGATAGAACTTATTACCCAAAAATCAAAAAAAAAACAAGAAATCATCAACAGCCAAAACATAAAAACAACTTACGTTAAATGCTTTAAATTAACTGACTGGAACAAATACCATACCTACACTATAAATGAAACCAAAAAAATTAACACATCAAATTTAGGGAATGAAGACTTATCTACACAATATAAAATAATAAAGAACGTTATTAATAAAGCGATTGAAGCATCCACACCAACTATTAAAGCTAAAACTAGGCTAAAACCATACAAGCACCCATGGTGGGATAGCGAATGCAATGCAGCAGTAGCTAGACGACGATTATTACTAAACGAGTTCAATCAATGCTCCACAATAAATAATTATACTAAATTTACCATAGAGCAAGCTAAAATCAAAAAACTAATAAAAAAGAAAAAAAGAGAGGCTTGGATGGAATATTGTAAAAGTCTGGAACCTAGGGGCAACTCCACTCAGACATGGCGTAAAATAAAAGAAATAAAAAATACGTCACTTACTGGTCAAAATAAAAACGTGGATACAACTTGGATAAAACCTTGGATAAAACAATTCGAACACAATAGCAAAGATAAAACGATCCTTACAACAATAAATCAGGTGTATGATGAACACTTTCAAAGCCCCGTATCAGTCAATGAGTTAGAACAGGTGTTGAAAAGCAATAAAAACACTGCACCCGCATCAGACGAAATACCCCCTATAGAGCTATACGAGAACTGCCGATAGAAACAAAACAACTACTAATCCATTTTTATACTAAGTCGTTACAGTACACATACATATCAGAAGAGTGCAGACACCATATAGTATGCCCCATATTAAAACCAGATAAGGAAATATGTGGACCCATAACCTTGTTAACGTCTATAGGTAAAACTATGGAAAATATAATAAAATTGAGGCTAGAGTGGTATCTTAATAAACTCGATCTATTACCAAAAACTCAATACGGATTTCGAAAAGGATTCGGCACTCGAGATTGTATTAATATATTCAACACAGATATCCAAATAGCATACTCCAAAAATCATTATATGATAGCAATTTTTATAGATATTAAAGGAGCATACGACTCGATTAATTTAAGTAAATTAGCAGAAATTATGACGAATTTAGGCATTTCTAGCAATATTGTAAAATGGATACATTCCTACTTATCAAACCGTCAGCTCACAGTGAAATTTCAAAATCAACTATACGACACGGTATGCAGTACTAGAGGAACACCGCAAGGTGCTGTCCTCTCTCCTCTACTATATACACTATATACAAAAGAAATTGATCAACTAGATAGCAAAAAAGTAAAAATATTGCAATATGCAGACGATATAGTCATGTATTCAGTAGCCGCTAATCTTAATATAGCTATTAATAATCTTAAAGATAAAATTAAAGAATTCCAAGCTATCACAAATAGGCTGGAACTTGAAATATCACCAGGAAAAACAAAAGGCACAATATATACAAGACATCGAATACTGTCTAGTCCACTGATAAAACTGGCAGGAAACAGCATTAAGTTCAGCAATGAAAGTAAATACTTAGGCATGACCTTTGATAGTCGGTCTACTTGGGCTACTGAAATAAAAAATATACAAACAAAATGCGAAAATGGACTTAATATATTGCGGGTACTAAATGGAGTCAAATGGGGCTGCCATCCAAAGACTAATACAATGATATATAAATCATTAATAAGACCGCACATAGATTACGCAGCAATAACAATAACCACCGCCAGCAAAAATCGAAAAAAGAATATACAAGCAGTACAAAATAAAGCACTCAGGTTAATAACAGGCGCATTTAAAACAACCCCCATTCATGTGCTACATTACGAAACCGCAGAGATTACGACTGATTTAAGAACACAATACATAGCAGATAAATACATGTTAAAAATCAAATCAAATCCAGGTCACCCCCTTAACAATAGGTTACTAATATTAACCGAACTTATTAACAATAATAATTACTGGACTAATAAAAGTATACCTGCTTTAGTCGATAGTAGACAGCGCCTAAAGGATATCGAACCATTCGAAGAATCGAAATCAAAGTATAAGGACATAGACTATTTCAATATGCTAGAAAATATCCACATAGATATAACAAATGAATTTGAAAAAGTTTACCAGGAATATAATGAAAAAATATTACAAGACATAGTGGAAAAGAAATATCGTCTTTATGAACAGATTTATACTGGTCATTAAATATAGAAAAAAGAGTTTGTTCCTGCGCAATATACAATAAAACTACAAACAAATATCGAACGTTCCGAATCCCCATGACAAATTCGTCATGTACAACTGAATTATACGCGCTCTATCAAGCAATCGACAAATTCGTAAACACCGAAAATAGAAATCATAATTTTCTGATATTAACCGATTCACTGAGCGCATTATATAAAATTATAAATGACACAACTGACAACAATATCGTTTGGAAAATAAAAAGGAAAATAGAATCTGCAAAAGTAAAATACAATAATCACGTAGTGCTAAAGTGGATACCAGGACATAGCGGAATAAAAGGGAATGAATTCGCGGATAACTTAACAAAAAAAGTTACCGAAAATCGGAGATGTGAACAAATTAAATACCACTGGACAGATTACGTACATACCGTTAAAAATATAGTAACAAATAAACAAAAAATTAATTTTGAACAGAATAGCATGAACAGTGGAAAATATTATTTCAATATACAAAAAGAGCAACAGATTAAGAACCCATGGTACCTTCAAGTGAACGAGAACCTACCTAGCAACTACATAAAGCAAATCATCCGGCTTAGAACAGGGCATACCAGAACAGCAGATCGTTTAAAAAAATTGAACATTATCGAATCGGATAAATGTCAGTACTGTAATAAAGACTATGAAGAAAATATTAACCATCTCCTATGGCAATGTGTTCAGTTCCAAAAACAACGAGAAGAACTTACAAATAGATTAACTCAAGTATATCACACGTTACCGATAAACACAGTAACCATACTCACAAATCCACTAGGTCAGGCATGTAAACAACTTTATCAATACCTCAAAAAATGCAATATTGAAACTTAAGACTTGAATATTATATTACATGTTTAACATATAAACTGGCTAAAAGGTTAAAAGATAAACCAAGCCAAAAAAAAAAAAAAAAAAAAAAAAAAAAAAGACTATCGGAAGCTATCCGTGTAATAGTAAATTCGAAGAGTATCCTTTCTCAGTATGTAGGAACATCATGGCATTTCAATCTGCGAAGGATGTAAACAAGAAAAAAAAAGAGACCTTTTTGCGGGGAAGTCCTTTTAATAAATAGCACGCTGATGTTTAACGACATATGCGTAATCGAAACTCGAAGCCTTCGAAATTTTGAGTATAGAAAGGGATTGCGTGCGTACGCCGTTTAAAGTATACTGCTGAAGGTCAACTAGTTATAAGCGCTCCTCTGCACCTTCTTTGTGGGTGTGGTTCCCCACTTTGCATAGATGTCGTATACAAAACACATCATTCGTCGCTATACTCGTGACTCTAATAATAGTGTGCGAAAGAAATCCAAACTTGTAAAATCTTCTCAACCCACTCCGACCATTATAGCTGTCATAAGCACTGCCAGAATGAAAATAGGACGGTTTATACGGAACAGTTCAACGTTGCATTAGGAAACACGAGACACAAGCCTCTTTTTTATCATTGTTACGTGGCGTTGTTTTGGATTTTCTCTTATCTACAAAACGGTCGAACTGATGTGTTCAAACTATTCGGTAATGTTTCTGTAAGGCGGAAAATGGAAGTTGCTGATTTTGCCAGGGCTGCGAATTTGCTTCGAAAATAAAAAGAGGTTTATTTTTTCAACCGCATGACGATTTCTTTATTACAGCGCTTAAAAGGTGATTACCCAAAAGAAGTTCGGTTTTCTTAATTTAAACGTTGATACTTTATATACCGGCTCCTCGATGGGGGACGACTCATCAAATAGACGCGCAACAGTTTCAAAATGGTCGAATATATTAATTCGATGGCGTGTTATCCAATTTCGACGCGGGTCCGCTTTTTGCGAAATTTTATTCGATTGCCTTTGAAGACTTCATTTTTTATTACAATAACTGTCTCTATAAAGTGCCTAACGACAGCTTTATTTTTAATATCGCGCAATCATTCGGCTACTTGCTCACTTTATCGTGGAAGAAAGCCTGTATTAAAAAAGACGATTTTACAAAAATCGAGAATAGCTCCTCTGGTTTTTACATTTTTCTAATCACACTTACTGCCCCGAACGTGCGTGCGTGTGTGTGCATCTTAACGAAATGTTCTCAGCGTGTAATTTGGCAAAGCCATCCATCATTTTAAGTGTTATCATTCAAATGCCAAGTGGTTGTTTTTGTTCTTTTCTTTTCGGTTTTTGCTTGGCGCAGAACTGTCACACTGGTGACGTTAACAGCGCATTATGATAGTCGACCTGGGCGTGTGCGACGTGATTTCGACTTTAAAATGATCGATTAGCTTTAGCTATACAGTGTTTCCATTTGACCCTGGCCAGAATTGCTGCCAAGCCGACTACTGCTCGTGATGTTTTAGATCGGTGGCACCGAAGATGGGGGACTACTTAAGTCGGTATGTACCTGCACGCGATTTTGTTTTGTTACCGATTACGTAATGCGATCACACTTATCGTTGATGACCCGTTCATTGCGTATTCCGATTTAACGTAATAATTATCGGTTAGCCGGCAAAAGTGATTAAACTATTCGTAGAATTTGGAAACCGTTCGATCAAGTCCGACCATTTTTTCTGCTCGTTTATTTAATCGGGGGTTTTTCTTCTTCTTTTTTTCCCCCGGAAAATCGTGGACAGTTTTCTTAGTTTTCCCGGCCGAAGTGTGCAATAACGACGACAGGTACAATTTCGTCATTGGCTGCAAAATTGCGCCAACTGAAAACCCCGTATTCGCGTATGTACATATATATATATATATTACATATTATATTATTATATATTATATATGTATGCATACATACATATTTCGAGTAATTACAATGCGCATAAATTATCGTTACTCGAAGAAATTTTCTCCGTTCATTTCATTCACTGAACTCTAGCCGTTCTTAATTACCATGAGCAGTTTTCCCGTATTTGGCTTCTTTAACACGCAACCTACAACGTTGTTGTTATCCCGTGGAATGCGCCCTAATTAAATTTCCGAGCCTCTTATATAACAACGGTCGTGCTCAGAGAGCTATCCTATTAATATGCCTTTCGTGTTAATTAAATTTCGCGCCGGTAGCATCGATGAATTCTTCTTGGCGATTAATTGTGTGAAATTAAACGACAATTTCGAAAAAGCCTACACAATGAAATTGCGACAAAAAGTCTAAACTGATTCTTCTTACTCCCTTTTTCAGTCTTTAGCCGTTACAAGCCGGTAAGGCAAATTCACGTATCATTCGGAAACATTTCGAACGCTTTTTCCCGCATAAAAAAGCCATCCTACTCGTAGTGTTATGACTACACGCTCGTGAATTCGACGACGTCTTTTTACTTTCGTTAAGTAACATTCGTTGCGTCTCTGTAAATACGTATTCTTTTGCGTGCCATCTTCCGGTGTATAGAGCGGACTCTAAACTTTCGTTGGCGAGAGCCTGTTTTTATTTTTCGTTTTCTTAGCTCCTTAATACACTGGCTGTGGAGACACATCGCTCTTTACATATCGAGAAACTGCTTTCTACATACGGCTCGGTTTTGTGCAAGCTTCATTGAAAGCTATTGTTGTCTGTCCCCATTCTTCTCTGGCTACGCAATTTTCAAGGTCACCAGCATCTCTATTCCTTGCCGTTAATGTTACATTCCCCCCGGTATTGATAATTCAATTTCTAGTTCCCGATGACGCCGAGCTTTGCTCGGATTTAATCTGAATTATGAAATCAGTCGATAATGAGTTTTTTGTGGGCGTGCAAAATTTAAACTCACTGTAGTAATAACATATGAAAAAGAAAAAAGAAAAACAGGATAATCCGCTTGCAAGAGGTGATTATTTTAGATTTTCTAAAGGAATAAACGAAATGTGGAAATTGAAAAAAATTCCATAAAACAATTTTTTTGCAGTTACGAATGAAACGAAATGTCAGTAAAGTCGTAATAAATTAAAGAGCAGAGTAAATCCTAAAGCTAGAAATATTATTAGAAATTATTAAATTTTATCTTTTTCCGAGAAACAAAATTACGTTTTTATGTGTGTGTACAAGAATAAGCTAATTTAATAAATATACCTAGTGTCCGAGATTTGCACAGATCTATTCTTGAAAAATCAGTTAAATAGTTTTAAAAAATCAAATATTTTTGCAAATTATCGTCCGTGTATTAAACGACGATCATTAATTGTGTAAGTAAAGTAAGAAGTCCCATATTAACAAGGTATCATCATGGATTGTTCAAGTTAACCTTTCGATAATGGTACTAAAATAGATCTAAAGAGAATACCAATTTTTTTCTCTCGACTGCCTTTGATTTTTTTTCTGGTACCCAATTATTTCACATTGGTTAAACCTGGGAGCGACTTGGATCGGACACGAGATAAGTCTCGAACTTGTGACTTCTGATTTAGTATCCAGGCGCAATCACTAGTCTACGGTGCTGCCTGTCGTTGTTGTGTAAAGCATAAATAAATGTGAACTATTATATACCATCTCATTTAATTTCAATAGCGACGTAAATAATTGTTTAATTATTTTTTACGCCGTGGTATAAATAAGCGTTTTGCCCCTTGTTTTTCGTAATCCAAAAATAATACGATGATCACTTAAACAATGGTCGCTTCCCTTTTAAAATTGCTCGTTTCGTAAAATTTTCTCGACGATGAGACTTTATCCGGTCGATCTAAAAACCCCTAATTCCCTTAGTTCCCCTAAATCGCGGATTTCATCAAAATAATTTAGAGCCGTCTCCCAGTTACATATATCTATATATATATATATATGCAGTTTTGCTCGTATTATAATATAAAATACCACTCTGACGTATTAAACTAAAATATAATATAGAGAGTATGGCAGCGAATTCAATAGTATAAATCGCAAACATGATGTTCACACTTGTTTAGTCGCATGATCAGATTGGCCAATTTTTGAACATTGCCCTAACGTGTGTGTTTTTTTTTGTTTTTTTTTTTGTTTTTTTTCGAATTATCAAAAATGCTTTTTAGTATTTCGAATATTGTTTTTAAACAGTGCTTAAACTTTAAAAAATTTACTTGAATATCTGATTTCTCTAATGATGATATGTTTTTTATAAACTGATATATATTTCGATCCAAGACGCGGCAAATCGTCGTACAAACGGACGCATTAATACATAATAATAACAGAACATTGAAAATTAATATGCCGGACAATTATTTATAAATTGCGTTAAAAATTGTTTGGCTCTTTTGTAAACACCAAAGGTCGCATTTACTGGAAATTATTAAATCAGTTTTGACCTACGATCCGAAGCCGAGATAAAATTGGGTAATTTAACGCATCATCGATTGGATTTTCTAGTTTTCGTATATTTTGACGCGGATATATACAAATACACGTACGAGGGGCATCCAATAAGTAACGTGACACGGCTTATTTTACGTCCGCTGTTTGGTAAAACCACGTGAAATTTATGTGAGAGGTAGAGGAGGAAAATACGAACAGAATGCCGTTTTCCGCGTTCTGATCCGATCAGCAGAACTTCTGTGTGTGAAACGTGTCGGTGAACGTTTCCAAGCCGGCGAGTTACGAGACACGCGCGATCACCAAATTTCTGACAGCTGAAGAAGAAGTTGTAGGTGCAAAAATTGATCGCAGACTGTGCATAGCATACGATGAGCATTATGACGCGTAAGTGTGTCTCAGAGTCAAATGAAGCGAGTAAAGTGTGAATATAGTGATAGGTCAACCAGGTCCACCAAAAGCCAAAACTGAATGCTCTCCCGGACGGTTCTCACAATCGTCTTTTGGAACCGGCACGGACTCCTACTGTTGCAATTTCGTACACAGAAGGATGCAAAATAACACGGAGTACACTTACCGTGACACACATGTAGCACTTCATTCGGAAGTGACACGGCTGCAGCAGGCTGGAGAGCAGCAGTGCTTTTGCACGATAATGCGCGACCGCCGCACACGTCTGTTCTCGTTCGCACGTGAATTAAAAATCAAAATTGGAACGAATTTTCACATCCACCCTACTCGCCTGATGTGGCGGCACCTTCGGATTTTCACGTTTTCCCCATTTGAAATGCGTGGAAAACGTTCAACAGACGAGGTCATGGAGGCAGTAAATTTTTCGCTAAATGCACCGCCCGGTTTTACCATGTATGATAAATGCCTTAATGTTTTTGGAAATTATCTCGAAAAATAAAGGGTATTTCTTCTAGTTTCTTTGGTATTTTTTTCATAGTTTTTGGATGCCTGGAAGGCCACTTTCGAAGACATGTCACGTTACTTATTGAACGCCCCTCCTATATGGTTATGGTCGGATGTAGAGGAATATTTACGAAACTCTGAACATTACGTTAGCTTCCACAGTAGAACGATATTTTTTGGCTAATTTTTGTTATATTTTAAAAAGGTATTAAAATTAATTGCTTTTTTGTCGCTCAGTTAAAAAGATGAATTATTAGCGATCATTATTGTTGGCGATTGGTTTATTGCTTCGATAAAAAGTTGAGTTTGACGCATGTCCTTGATTACTATACGTTTGTACGTGGGCGCGGAATAACACGTCGTTTGGCATAATTATTCAAAATGGGGATTTTTAATTTTTATTTTTTTTTTTTTTTTAAATTCAAGATATGTTTTTCATATTAAAAGAAAAATTGCTTAATTTTTTATTTTTCCTTTTTTTATTTCAACTAGTAATAAACTCTAAAAGTAATCTGCACTTTATTAGGACCGGTTTAAAATACTTTATTAACTTACCTAACTAATCATCGGTTTAGGTTATGAATAATGATTTTTATATATACACATATATGTATATATGTATATACACACATAGTGTACAGTTTCTGTCGCACTTCATAAAAATTCGAATTATTTTGGTATTTTTTCATTTTATTTCGAATGAAGTTTTTCACTAGCATGTCCTAAAATTAATAGTGTTATCTGCATTTGCCGTGCTGACATTTTTGAAATTTTTTACAACGTTGCGATTACTAAACATGTACTCACCGCAGTATTTTCTATTGCACTGTGCCTGATGTTGAACATTGATTGGATAACGCTACCTGCGCCACAATGAGGATCTATTAAAAACTTTTCATTTCCATTTAGTGATAACTTTCTAAAGATGGAAACAAAAATATTCCTGACAAATGTAACTGTTTCGATTAATTTTTCTCTCGTGTTTTCTCCTTTTTCTTTTGTTGTTTTTCAAACAAAGCAGAGCTACATTGGTTACCTATTTATGAGATGTTATTCTTGAATGACTGGACGTGGGCGTATTACTATTTTTCCTACCCGAATTAATTATGCGCTTCGCGAACGATGAGAAATAATCTGAATGATACGGTAAACAATTTCAGCGCTAGATGGTGTAATGATCTATTTATACGTATTACAAATCGCTGCTGCTGTATACTGCTGCACGCCTCACGGTAATATCGTAATTTGTAGTTTTAGCGGACAATAATAATTTCCCTCTAGGAAAACGAATATGTAGACTACCTTAAGAGATCAGTTCTCTGTACAAGTTTCAGAGCACTCTGATAATATATCGACGAGGAAGGTAACTGTTGTCCCCTTTCATCGGGCCACAGTGACGAAAGAAGCCATTCCCTTTATCTAGTCCTAACGTTAATTGAAATGAATCGGGGAATAACTTTCGGGTGCCCTCATTTTTAATTATTACGCCGCCTGGAATCGTAGCTGCCTCCAGGAAGAATCTTATTGTCACAAATGAGTTTGCGAGGCGGTCACATGATCCTGACATGTACTTCAACTCTCTCGTAGTCCCTTAGACTGCAAGAATATTTATCTACGCAAAACTATCATTGGATCTACCTTAAAAGTTAAAAAGGAACCATTTCGTTGAATAAATGAATCGCCTCGCGTTGTTGAAAAAGATTAATTTGAAGTCGGAGACGAAGTTATTTTTTCGAGAAGTGCTCGATTGCACCAATTTTTTTCCTACACTACCCTGTCAGAACAGTCCCTTTTACCTTTCTCCTTGATCTTTTTAATTGTTTCCTTTCCAGGGACACAACTCCCCTCTTGGAATTCTTTTATCATCATTCTCATTCCTAAAAAAAGTTCTTCCTTACGTCCTATTTCATTGGCATTCTACATCAAAAAACTGTTTGAAGGTGTTTTAAACAAGCGCCTTTTTTGATGGCTAGAGCATAATAATGAATTTCCTAGCAAATATGTTTTCGTCATTCGGCCTGGTAACCCCCCCCCCCCCCCCCGATTGTGTATTAGTCATTTTGGTTCCCATATTTAAAAATATATTTTATTCAAAAACATTATATTTTGGCTTCCTTGACGATGTATCCTGTGTCTTTGATAATGTTCATCTACCCACTCTAAAAGATAAGATGACAGAGCAATTAACGTTCCATTATTTCCTTTATTATCAATCTCGTGCTGAGTCGTTTTAAGCGCCTTTCTGCTCCATCTTTTCAAATTTCAAGAACAGTTTTTCGAGGTCTTCCCCGAGCTCCCCCAGTCCTACTCTTTTCAACATATACGCTATCAGTGTAGCTTTTCTTCCTCTAAATTCTTCTCCCCTTTATTCTTTGCTGATAACATCCTACTTTTGCCTCATCTCATGATATTGTATCAACTAGTGAAGCATTTAATTCGTCTCTTTCTGGGCTGCATCATCTGTCCTCAATTAACCTTTCTATTTCTCCCACTAAATCTTGTTATGTCGTATTTACCCTGCAATCGCGTATAATCCTGCTTCTGTCTATCCCTTGCAAATACACTCCTTTCTCGTGTTCATTGTTTTTGTTATCTTGGTATCTTTCTTGACAGTCGGTTATCCTTCCCTGAACACATCAAGTATTTTTCCTCTTCTGCAACCAAAAAAGGCTAACCTGCTGAAGGCCCCATCTCCAACCAAATGGTGTGGTAGTTCTTATATCCTTATTTCTCTATATAAATCCATCATCCGCTCAAAATATGATTACTGTTCATCTCTCTGTGATTGTGCCTCATAAGTTCCGACTCTCTAAATTGAATGTAATCCATAATTCCAGCAGTTCTTACTGAATCTAATACACCACCTCTTTCTATTCGCAGATCCTGTTTAGGGCTATCGTTTTTTTGCTAAACGTCTTCCACTCACTTCTTCTACTCTTATCCATTCCTATCTTTCCATTTCTAGGAACTGGCGTTTCGCACCTAGGAAAACCCATATTTTATTCCTCATCTCCCTTCGGCTTAATTCGTTTTGTTCTTACATAAATTTTTTTTTAGCGATCTCCCTTATTTCTCTTTTAATTTCGCCGATCTCTGCCATCCTCCAAATATGTTTACTGTACCTACGCTTTCCAAGTTTTTTTCGCACAGACCCTAATTGGACACAGGAATTCCACAGTATTGTCAATTCTCAATTTCCTTCACACGCGACCCCGTGATTACAGATGGTTCGAAGAGGCCGGATGGTGTCGGTGCCTCTTTTATCCTCCCAGATTTTGGCTTTTCAGAATCTTTTCGTCTGCATCCTTTCTTTCCATATCCATAAACGAATTAATGATTATCGTACGTTCCATTATTTTCATTTCCTCTAAATTCTTGATTATATCTGACTCCATAACCGCCCTTCAATTTATTCTCCCCCACCTGATCATTCTTGTGAATTTATTATTCTCCGCATACGCCCATTTATCCACGTTCTTTCTTCCCTTGATTCCATTCAAATTGATTTGCTGCGGGTTCCTAGCTATTCGGGCGTCTTCGGTAATGAAGTGGCAAACTCCTTGGCTCGACTTCTTCCTTTAAAAAAATCCCATCCTCTAATCTCCTTCCGCTGCGTAAAAGTTTTCATCTCAGATTTCGGTAACGAATGTATACATTTCTTCTTTCTCTAACAATTGTTTTTTTTTGTCTGTCTGTTCAACCTAGCGTGTTCTTTTGTTGTCTCCGTTAGTCGTCTGCGCTCTTAAGCCATACTTTATTATCTTCCTCCCGTTTTCGTTTTTCGTTGGTTGACTCTCCATATTGTCCTTTCCACTCAAACGAAAAGCGTGTTTTCGATGCTGATCGTGTGTTTATTAAGTGTTTATCTCTTCCTATTAAGCGTTCTGCTTTCTATTCCATTTTATTGGTACTCGATCTTCCTACTACATATTGCGCCTCTTGTACCTGTCTTTCCTTCTCCACATATCGTTCCAACTATTTGTTTCTTCCTCCTAACAATACCTGACCATATCTAGAGTATAATTGACTTCTTCCTTTTCTAATTGTGTTTCTGTTTAAGGGTCCCCTCGGTTGACGAGCCCAATAAAAAAAAAAAAAAAAAAAAAAAACCATCAAGCAAAGACAATTACTGCGCAACTTTGTATCGCACGCGTGCAATCGCTTTTGTTTTTCTAATCGACTTTTTACACATTTTCTTTTTTATCCTCTATACGAAACATGTCCACGTTACCAAGTTAATTTTTTCGCAATTATGATGATTATTACTTTTTTTTCTGTGCTATTTCATTTTCCGGCGAATGGGGAATTGGACGAAGCGGGAAGTTACCGGATCATCAGATTGTAAAATAAATTTTAGCCTTTATTTCCTGATTAAAATAATCGCATTCTTTAATAGTTTTGACGTTCTGTAATTTTCAGCTCTTAATTATTTATTTTATTATTTATTGTTATTATTATAATATTCTATCATTTTCCTCTTTTCTCTGTTCTTTTTTTTGTATTTTCGTGATATTTTGATTGTAATTTTTGATTTTCACTTCCACTATTCGCGCTACGTAGTAGCGCATTTGTGGCTTTTATAACAATAATAATAATTAATGGTTTTGATTTTTTGATTATCAAAGTGACGGCATAAATAGTTTCAAAAGGGCCCGGTAGGGTTCCCCTTTTAAAATTAGCCGAATTAACAATGCGAGATAATTTACCATTCGATCGTTAATATTTTTGTTCCATTTTTGTTTCTTAAAATATTATGTATCGATAATTCTGCATTAAAGAAAAAGTTTCTGTAATTTCTTGGTGAAGTGCATCCTCTATATCCTTCACTTGGAACCGTCATTGATTATTATTATTTTTTTTTTTCTAATTTAAAATTTTTCAGATATAATTCGGCATGAATAAATCGCCGAACCGCAGCTCGTCAGGTAAAAATCGGACGCTTCTAGCTTGAAAGTAGCAGCGGTCAAAAATTAAAATGCATATAAAGTCTTCAAAAAAATGTAATGATAGTATTTGTTAGCTAATTTTATAAAAGTACCTTTTATGAAATCTGCGCGTTATGTATTTTTATAATGGACAGCTGTTTAGTTTAAAAGTTTTCTGTAGAAGATGACCACGTATTTTTTTTTCAATTCAATCTATCCGATGTGTTATGACGGCGTCTCTACCGAGAGACATGTAAAAGTGTATCGAGTTTAATGTGATGTATTAAGTTTTCCCCGATGAACTTTATAGAAACGAAGTACTAATCAGAACCATATGTGATTAAACAATGTTAAACTGGTACGAAAATAACAATTATTAGAACAAACATCGTTCCCTCTCGCTCTGCCTTTGTCAACAAGCGTCGTATCGTAATATTAACAACATCGATGTTGGACGCCGTGTGGTGAGGTTGCAATGCCAACAACAAACCGACACTAAGGAATGCGCCGGCGACTCTCCATGACGTGACATATTATTAACATAATGGTAAAAATGACTGAACCAGCGACCCCACCTTCGACGTTGTTTTCATCCGACATACTGCGTACATCATAATTATGCTCTTCCGAAAAGCTGCGTTCCGCGCTATCGCATTAAAATCTGCAGATAGCATAAGAGCAACTGTAGCTATATGCTTAATGTGTTGCCACATCAAAAAATAAGCTGACCACCATACACGAACATAACTGAAGAAAACAATAAACTAACGATAATAAAAAAATATATATATCAAAAAAATACTTAACAAAAACAGGTTTTGGTTTATTAAAAAAATCGATGTTTTTTAAAATAAAATTTTCTGTAAGTTTAAAAAAAATTTAGGTACTTCAATTGGTCTACTTGGAAGTGTTTTGAATTATTTTCATTTTAAATTTCAAGACACTTCGGGGGGGGGGGGCAGAGTTTTCGAAAATATTCGCCGTTGAGAAGTACTACAAGAATATTTTGCTCGTTTTCCGAACTGAAAATAGATTATGTTTTAGATACTGATAGTATACGAAACTAAGTCAGTTTTCGTTAAATTATAATCAATAAGAAAAGAGACTATTTAATTTTTGAGAATATTATGCTTTTTAGTATTCGAAGTATCGATTATTTGTCAAAGGGGCAAGTAACCAATGGTCAAGATTTCATTTTTCTCTATACCAACATGGCGCTTAGGATCCAAATTAGATCAGCTTGAAGGTGGCGAATGTGAAAAATTTTACGAATAATTGAACAAATGAGAATTATTAAATAGTGTAAATAAACGTATTCGTGTATTCTTTCTTTTCTCTATTTTTTGTTTTCCTGAACTTGCACTTGATAAATACAGCGAAAAGAGGGTTAATAGGATAAGTCCGAACCCTATATTACGATTTGTAAAATCATTTAAAAAAACAGCAATCTTATTATTCTTAATATTTTCTGATAAAATCTAACTTAAATAATTTTGTACGCCCGTTAACATAATTTATATTTTGGTTCATTCTTGCAAGTATTTATTAATATCGCAAATTTCATCACCTTTGTAATTAAGACTATAACCTCCCAGTCTTATTGGTCGGTTCTGTTTACGCTATTGTATAGTAAACAAAACACGAAAAAGGTACGGAATGTTCGAGTTATCTCCTGCTAAAAAAAGGAGCAGAAGTATATTTATCGTATATCTGGAATCATGCTCATCTGGTCAGCAGAGCAACTTTGTGTATGTCTCTGTTTGGCGATTAATTTTAATGCTCACTTCGTATTTTGAGAATGTTTTTCTCAAATGATTCCGAAAAATTCGTTTATAATTATTCCGAAGAGCCGAGTGGGTTTATTGTCGGTCGATACGATTAAACTTGTTTTAATTGAATAATTTCGGCGACTGCTTTTAATTATACGCTCGTTCGACTATAATTATATTAGTGTTGTTACGCTCGCCGATAATAAATGGTTTTAATGAGTGCTCTTTCGTGGTTATTTCGCCGCAAAGCTCAGAGACGGCGGTCTTGTTGTATGCATAGGTTTGTTTTTGTGGCATGTCGTAAAAGAACGACCACCGCCTAAATGAATACTTCAATTATTCCTTTCGACAATACAAACGAATTAAACGTAAAAAATACCGATATTATTCCACGTGTCCGATATTATTTAGTAATTTACTTATGTACTAAATCGGTATTTTTTAAACAAGCACAAAAAAAAAAAAAAAAAAAAAAGATTAGCAGATTACCGCCGGATTTTTTCCGTTTATTCCTGCACTGATTTTAGCCAAAGCCTGTAATTTATATTTTTATCTTAACAATGTGCACTACTCTGCCGGTGTATCGTAGATTCGAAAATAAAAATTGCCGCTAAATATATATATATATATATACAATATATAAGCTCGGCCATTTTGGCTTCACAAGAGGCGGCGCCCCCTGACCGCTCTTGCTTAAATTTCTGTCTTTTTCTCTTCTATATTTTGTATAAAATAATCAAAATTTACAACGTAATTCTTAGGTCGGCCCCCACTAGATGTTATAACGAAAACTGGCCTAATTTTATATAATAATAATAATAATAATAAAAAAAATACAACCAATAATTTATACCATAAATTTTATTAAACTACCGAAACAACTTTTTTTCTCTTTTGTTTCGGCGTTTGCCTGGCCATTTTGACGTAACAATTTTTATCTTTGTTCTGCATGAATTTCCAAATTCGCGCACCTTCCGAAACAACTTTCGTCATTGGACGACCTTTGTTCTTGTCCAATGCGCGATAGTCGCGTAAGAAATTGATAAACGGATTTCGCGTTTTCTTACCGCAACCGTAATGTTGCGTTCTTTTTTTATCATTAGTACGTCGTCTTGCCATACACTGTGGAGATCTACTGCCAACATTCTCTATGTATTCATTATGTTTCCAAAAACGCGTCACTGAAACAACTTAACATACTACAACACATACAAATAATACCTTTTTTTGCGTTTCCACGCTATTATTAAATTAGCAATGTAGTTTTTACACGCTTCTCCCTATGAGGCAGGACTTCTTATTCATCAACCTGTACACAGTAATAAGAAGTGTGTATTCATTATGTTTCCAAAAACGAAAACCGTCACCAAACACAAACGTGAATTGTGGAAACGAATACGGGACGACGGACTGTGCAATAGCGATGAATTTGTCGCACTTGTACGTGATGATAAGCTTTTGGGTTCGAAAACGACAGATGTAGAAAATTTTGAAGCGTTTGATGGCATTTTAAGTCAACCGCCTCTGTCATACTAATAAAAAATAATAAAAAAAAAAAAAATTATCCAAAGGGACCACATTTTATCACGTTTTTTGACAAATACTCAATTCGTAATTTGAATGGTACTCTTTCTAATGGACAAAGAATCAATAAAATCGGATTATATAAATGTGAGTTATGCGCGAACAAACATTAAAAAAAAAAAAAAAAAAAAAAAAACATACGTGACGAACTTATAATAACCTCCTTCTTTTTGGAAGTCGGCAAAAATTAAAATATAACAAACGTTACATAAAATTGGGACATTTTTTCTAATGGGGACCAGCCTAAGAATTGCATTGAAATTTATATATATATTAATTACAATGTAATTCTTAGGCTACCACCCATTAGAAAAAATGTCCCATAAATATGTTCCAATTTTGTGTAACGAAAATTGTCCCAATTTTATGTAACGAAAAATATCCCAATTTGATGTAACGGAAAATGTCCCAATTTTATGTAACGTTTGTTAAATTTTATAGGATTTTTGTGATTGTTATTTAAAAAATATCACAATTTTATGTAATGAAATATGTAATGAAAGATGTAACGAAAAATGTAACGAAAAAAATGTCTTAATTTTATATAATGAAAGTTAAATGTTAGAATAGGATTTTTGTGGTTATGTTATTTTTTTTGTATTGATGCCAGTAAGAATTACGTTGTAAATTTTGATAATTTTATACAAAGTATAGAAGAGAAAGAGACAGAAATGAAAGCAAGAGGGGTCAAGGGGCACAGCCCCTTGTGAGACCAAAATGGCCGAGTTTTATATATATATATATATCTATATATATATATATATTATATGTGATTTAACGGAGGAGAAGAATTTAATAATCCTAGCCATATAGGGATAGAGGGTAATGAAATAGCAGATTCCTTGATTCAGATTGCTGCGTCTTTTCGCTTTTATTTTGCAGAAATTCCTGCTTCTAATTTGTTCCTACTATGTAGAGAGTTTCATACCAAATTCTGTTCGGATATTTATGCCTCTTTCTTTTCCAACAAACTTTCCTTCTACTTATGTATCCTAATCTTCCTAACCGGCCTTGATTTTATTACGATTTTCGTTGGCTTCGCCCTTTCGCTACCGTCTCTATTATTCGTTTACGTCGTAATTATACTTAGTCATCTTCCCCGCGTTTTCATTTCTTTTTCACATTTTACTCTAATTGTCCTCTTCATCCGAAATTTCACCTCCTTTTCCTTTCTGTCCTTGGGTAATCCTCCAGCCTTTTAAGACATTTTCCTATGATAATACGTAAACGTCCGATGCTGCTGACCTTCCCAAAAATTAAGGAAAAATAAACTAATAAAATTTCTTGGAATTTTGCTGATTATAGAAAGTACGCAAATTCCGATGCGTGAAAAATATAAAGCAAAATTACAAAATGTTAAAATATTGGCGAGAATGAAGACAGTAAAGTCCACTAGAAATGACGTAAAATTTATACTTCGTTGCGACAGATATGGCGAACTGTCTGTTTTGCGGTGATATTATGTTAGTGTGTGCGCGAGTGTATTCTTTTTTCCGAATGACGTCGAAACTGTTCAACGTTTCAGCGATTTCTGCGCAGTGTGTGTATCTTTTCGAAGTTGAACGGTTTTCGGCCACACATGGCGATTCCATTATCATCATTCTGTTACTGTTCCGCTCGCTAATTTTCTAGTCATTTACATTCCGATCATCTGTCTCTTGATTCGGTTACGAATATTATTCAATTTTTCTGGCTTCGAAGGTTTTTTTAATATAAATGAAAAGAAATCTCAAGAATGAAAAACGCATTCGAAAACTTCCATATTATAGGAAATAAACGATAAAAATATTCCACTATAACGAACAGATAGAAATTAACGTGAAAATAGTATATTTTGTGCGCAAGAAAAACTATCGCTCTGCCTATATCTACAGATCGACATAAATCCTCGTTTTAATGCAAAGGTTGGAATGTTAAATTGGTCTAATGCGTCTGAAGTGCTTAGTGTGTACGCCCCGGTATTCGTGTTTTGAAGTAAACAAAATAAATAAATTTAAAAAAAAAAAAAATCTGTCTCATCGGATACCGGTTGGTTCTGGTGGTGCAACATAAAAGTGAATTTGGGATTTACTGTCGATTTCTGAGATGGAAAATTCAGGAACATAAGGCCCCCTAGGAGTTTAGAAAATGTCGAAACCTATACGCGTGCATTTGATTACAGTGCATACGCGACTAAATTATATCAGCGAAAGTAAAATTTGTTAACCGGAAGTTGTTTCGCTATTGTTAGATTCATGTTCCGCGTTACTATAATTTCTAAGACGCATGTGAGTGTAGGTGAAACGAAAAAAATACCATTACAATTTGTTATTTATGCAAGTTAGCGTTGTTCGCAGTTTCACTCTCCGAATTGCAATTTTAACGGGCATAACCGCGTTGTAATAATTGTAAAGAGTTTGCACATATATATCGTCGGATGTTTATCCATAACAGGAAAGAAACTTATCGGCCTATATAACTTGGGGGCTATTGGAGTCCTTATCTTCCGGTTTTAAAATCAAACACGCTTTGCCTTTGGAGCATTGGGCAAGTGTTCCGTTGCAGATAATCGTTGAGGAAACGCACAAAGCGCTACGAATTAACCGCTTGGCCTTCTGAAGTAGACACCGGGCATGTGTTGTATTATGGTGCCGCTACTTCGTACTGGTCGAACTCATATCTGCGCCCTTTGCAAAGATCGCCAACTAATTTCCCAGTTCATATGACCTTCGATTCACGACTCACGACTCATCTAGGTCCTTCCGCATGAAGCAAAGAAGGTACCAGCACGTCTAACAGTGCTCGTCTGCTTATCTGTGGCGTACTGTGACTTCAAAGCCATCGTGAGCAGTTTGCCCTTGTCTTTTATCTTTTCTCCCTTCTACAGTGTGATGACCAGCACATTTCTTTTTTTAATAGTACCAGTGGTAACACTGCTACAATGACGAGTGCGCGCTCTATTGGAAGTAGTAATCGTAGAGTTTTCTTAATCAGTCACCATGGATCGTTATACTGCGAAAGAACATGCGTTTTGTGTAGAACTGTATTTTCAAGAAAAATCATATGTGAAAGTTCAGAGATTTTTGGTCGCGAGTTTAATGTTTCGATTGGTGTAAACCTGTACCATCGCGGAAATCTGTCATGAGATGGGTTGAAAATTTTTGTAATTCGGCTAAGGCGACTGATAAGAAGCATCCGGGTAAGAAAAGATCAATTCGTACACCTGAAAACATTGAACGACTTCGGAACAGTCCACAACGTTCCGCTCGCCGTCACGCTGCTTCTTTACAATTATCGAGGGAATCTGTTCGTCGATTATATTGGTAAGTGACTTAGATTATCATTCATACAAACTAAGTATAACACACGAATTGAAAGAAACCAACTATTACAGACAACGTTTAATCTTCGCTGATACGATGTTACAAAAACTGGAGGATGATGAGATCAGCTTGGATATTCTTTTGATGAGCGATGAAGCACATTTCGAGCTCTCTGGGTTCGTTAATGAGCAAAATGGCCGTTACTGGTAGAGTGATCACCTGAAGTTAGTTTACGAGAAGCCCACTACAAAGCCAACGCGAAACAATGGGTTCGTCAAGAAATTTTGGAAATTTCACCTGCTATGTTGAAGGAAGTATATAAAAATTCGGTAAAAAGATTAATGTGTAAGCCAAAATGGTCATCATTTAAAAGATGTCATATTCCGTAAATAATTTGTATAATCGATACTTTCAAAAAAAAAAAAAAAGGTGGTCATCTTCATTGGGCCATCTTTTATTTCTCCTTTTATCAAGATTTTCATTTGTTCAGAATATCAGATTTGTTGTGCCAGCATGCTGTTTGTTCCCTTCTCTTTTCATAATTTTCTTAACATTGGACTGATGCTCATTTTGCCTGTCCGCCATATTTAAATGTTTGTATGGTTCTGGTCGTTACTTTGGTCACTATTTTTTCCTCGATACAAATCGCACTTTTTGCACTTCTCGATGAAATATCGTTTTCATTTCTTCCATCTAAAGTCATAACAGTTCTTGTAGATAGCAGTAACCGTCAACTTTTTCCACCTTTTCTTTATGCTATTATACACATTCGTCGGTTGTTTGTTTTTGTTCACTTCTTTTTGTCGATTTTTAAAGCGTAGTTGTTCTGCGCTTTTTATTATAATGTTTATAGAAAAACTTTTATCCAGAAGGTTTTCCAGTTGAGTTATATATATATATGTGTAATACTATGCTTAAAATACTTTTTGAAATTTACGATTGTTCAACCCCGCTCTAAATACAACCTTATCTAAACCGATCATTTAACTATGTTTGAATTATTGATTGTAACGGAGAAAATTTCGGGCAACTATTTTGTTAATGAATTTATGCATTTTTTTTTTTAGAAATACTGAATATCTCGTGTTCAGTTAGCGCAATCAATATTAATAAAACTTGACAATTACATCGGGAAGCGTTTTTATATTGCCACACTTTTTTATTATTATTATTATTATTATTATTATTATTTTTAATTTATTACATCTTTATGTTTTGTTTTTAACTGTTCAGGCTGTCACAGAACATAGAGGGAACTGTGCGAATTCTACACGTACAT
The DNA here is from genome assembly GCA_039619475.1 of Icerya purchasi. Classification (NCBI taxonomy): domain Eukaryota; kingdom Metazoa; phylum Arthropoda; class Insecta; order Hemiptera; family Monophlebidae; genus Icerya; species Icerya purchasi. The sequence continues at coordinate 72,378,244 of CM077115.1, read as the reverse complement.
ATGTAACCTGGTTTCCTTGACTAACACCGAAATTTTGACGATATAGTGCCAGGAGCGTCAGAAAGAATCTTGTGCACAGGAACCTCTATATTACGCGCTTTCCGGTGCTGAGCGAGCTTCTTGCAATTATACAAATGAGGTGTATCATAGTTGGTTCATTTGGCAGCCTACATACGGGACAGCTCGTTGGCGGGGGGCTGTTGGTATAAAGATAGTTACGTGCCGCCGTAGCAGTATGTCTGGAGACGATTGGGAATTGAATACTCTTTCTTGCTTATGCAACCAGGAGGCCTCCAGATAATTAGTTTAATGCTTGTTAAGAATGATTTTTCTGCCATCCACTCAGACCTCCACTCTTGTTTGCGCATGTTCATAAAAGTATGGGATAGTGTTGGGAGGAGGCAGATTCTCTGGCATTGGTGAGTATACATATTGCAGAGAGAGTTGCTAGGTGAACTTTGTCGGTCTCATATTTTCCGACATGATTCGGAATACATGGAAACGACGCTTCGCATCTCTCCTGTATAGTTCATGTAAATTACTCTGGATTTTTGCAATTACTGGGCTTTTACCATCTCGGCGGCATAGCAGATGCAAAGAGACCAGTGAGTTTGTGATGAGCAGTGCTCACCAATAATAGTATATGTTGCAGTCTGATAATGTTCTGATAATTCCTGGCATGGAATCGCTGGAACATTATAAATGTTATTCCTTGCAAAGGCAAAAAGTAAACAAACTGTTTGTAATGCACAGCCTGTGATTTTATATTTTGCTGTTAATTTTCATATTTTTTAAGTTAAAATTTAATTGTACTTTTGAGAAAATATAAAACGAAAATTGTATAAAATGGTGAGTTAAGCATCTAGTAATTAATTATAAGCGTAATTTTAATTATTTTATTAAACAATAATGGTACTAGAGTTTTCTAAAAAGTTAGCTCCACGTAAGGGACATTCCGTCGTGGCTCTTTTTTTTGAAGGCTATAAATTACAGAATTATTTTCCATTCAAAGTGCACGTTACTCAAAGTATAACCAACGCATCTAATTTCGTGATGATTTTTCACGTGTCTTGGTAGCTTCAAAAATATCCGGTCGATTTTGTGATAACTTACGGATGTATTTGTGTAAAAAAGAAAATTTTATTATTCAATTTATGTATAAGGTTATTTGAACAATAACATTTTTTTTTTTTTATATATACAAATACATCTGAAATTACGTAGGAACCAACTTTTTAAAAAATACTATTATCGTTTAATAAAGTAATTAAAATTAATTACTAAATGCTTAATTGGCCGTTTCATATAATTTTCACTTCATATTTTCTGGAAAACAATTGAATTTTAATGGGGGGAAAAAAATTGAAAATATAACAATAAAATATAAAATCACTCTGTGCATTACAAACTATTTTGTAACTTTTCGGTTATGTGTACATGTATTAAATTTTTTATAACATATTTTTCACCTTTTATTATTACTAATGTTAAATTCTTTTCATATGTATATATAATACGTAATTTTATGAATTAAATTTTTTAATTTATAATTAGTGCTATATTTTATGCTTATTATAGTAAACATGTATAGCAAGTATTTTCAATATACGAAGTCATTTTATCCCATGTGTGGCACAGACTATTTTCCACAAAATGGTAGAGGGTAGGAAATTTTTAAAAAGGGCAAAACGATCAAGAAATTCAAACTAGTAAGTGTACAAAATTTCAGATTTAAAAAAAAAAAAAAAAAAATTGACGAAATAAATTTGAAGGAGTTAATATTTTTATGATGGAGGTTTTGCCGAGAAAAGTGCAAAGAATGTGACGTGAGTGACAATAGTGATTAGTCTTGCAGATGTAGCAGCGATAAATTAGACTCCCTTAGATATAATGTTTGACTATAATTTGAGCATATTATGACAGTAGGTAAAAATATTACGTCAAGTAGTATTTTTTTTCTCACTTCACTGTATGTTAAATATTATTAAAATTATATAAATTTTCTGATGCATTTCAAAAATAGTAAAATATATACGTACTTTTTTAAGAATGACGCAGTCAGTTGAATTTGCTCTGCTATAATTATCATAGAAGAACTAGCATTTAGGGTGGTCCAGAGGCAGCAATCTCATGATGAAATGATCGAGTTATATGTAATGTAATTGCCTTACCAAGTGTAGTCGCAACCAAGTTGCTTTAAAGATTTTATTAGGAAATTATTATTCCGAAGTAAATAACTAGAAAGAATTTTAACTCTAGGGGTGTAATAATTAACAATGGTAAATTTAAAAAGAAAAAAGTCAAAAACAAAGAATATTTTAGTCGGATGGATTAATAAAGTGGAAAGTACGATAAAACTTGTATGGAAAATTTGCAAATATTTTATATAGGAAAGGGGGGGAAAATACGATTGGCGCAAGACTTAAACGCCTAAACGGAATGAGAGAAAAATGGAGATGATGAGATGATAGGGTTTTTTATTCGTTCAAAGAAATAGGTGCGCGTGGTGACACAGTGATCGAAGGTGTAAGGAAGCTCAAAGGTAACTCTCGGTTTATGCTGTTAGTTGTCTGTGAAAGATTGAATGTTTTTAGATCAATGTATTTCGATCGCTGCGTAGAACTAGCGAAATCTTTGCGTGTACATGTGATTAACATCAGAGAAATCGGGAATACCTTACGTACCAGCAGGCAGACCCTTAATCTGTGTCTACAGTGGAACGCGTCTTGCTATTTCCATCGAAGTGAAAAGCCATTGCGCTGACTAAAGTTATTTGGGTTACTTGTTAGTCCAACTTAATTTGAAAACTGTAACTGAGTCACGGAAAACCGATAAAACAACAACTATAGGAACAGGAAGACGAAAGAATCGTAGACGTGCCTTGAATTCGTATTTCACTGTGTGCTTATACTTAATGAAGGTCGAGCGTTATCAGCGAGGTCAGCCTACCCGAACGTTCTAACTTACGTTGCTTGTCCATTATCACGCTGTGTGCACTATAAATTCAGCCGGCAACTATACCTGCGGAAAGATAATTTTACTGGCTGCAGAAAGAAAATGAAAAATAGAGGGAACCAATCGTATTTTTCTCATATACATATATATATATATTGAAATAGCTGATATATGGCTTATATGTAAGGCACGTGGGGACTGCAGTTTCTTATCGTGAACCGGCTGCGCAGTCTTGGTTGCGTAATCGTTCAAATTTCAGATAATTTGTACGCGAAATTTGTCGTAGTTATTTTCTTATCCGAGTATTTTTCGATATAGAAGAAGGAAGTGTTCCCCGGTGTGTGCGGCTTACATAATTTCGGAACTAGTCCCATGGCGGCTGGGTAATTGTTTACTGCATTAACGGAAGACACGTAAAAAATTTGAATTAACAGAGCGTCGCGAAGTTAATAGGTAACTAAAATTAAAAAATGCGTAATTATCCTTTATCGGGGCGAGCTCACGCGTGCACATCAAGCGCATCCATCCGTTACTTCTGGTTCACAACCTTCTAAGAGAACATTGTTTAAAAATGTTCCGAAGGAGTGCTCTTTATTATGATTAAATTTCAGTTAATCGCTTCTTTATTTTTTTCTTTCTGATTATTTGGCGAGTTAAGTCATATTTTATGCCGAAATTTTACTATGTAGCCTGCAATGTTTTCCTTACCGGATGAGAAGCCGCCTCCGTAAATGCAGTTATAATTATCGAACGCGATCGGGATGATTAATTTTTCCGCCCGATGCGAACTTGTATTACACGGACTGCACGAAGACCGAACATTTAATAACGGTACGCGTGTTAGACTGATACAAGGTCGTCCAATTCGGGGGAGGATATCAAATGGCATCCAGTTTTTATCTCTGCAAAAGATTTACGATGCGGAATTAAAATAAATTATCCTCGAAAGATTGGCTAGACTTTAAAAGCGGCCAGAAACAAGGAAAATTTTAACACATAATTCACCGGGGGAATTAACATAAAAACCGCGGAACCGCAAAATTCTCAAGAATATCCCCGAAATGGCTAACGAGAAAATTTCTGACTACGATGTGTGTAGACTGCGTGCGGCACGTACTATAGGATAAAGGTGAATTTATCGGACCGGGATTTTTCGGCGACACCTTGCAATCAACGTGTGTCATCGAGATACTATATTAACTATCTGCTGTTCTCCTGCTTTCACTATGATGCGAAGCGAACAGCATTTTTCGAACAGTTGTTGTATTACCTCCGTGTAGTTGTAAGTTTTTTTTTATTGTGTAGCCGAGAAGGTTCTGTGAGGGGCAAGTATTTCTGTTTATTTTTACGAGTAAAGTTATCATACAGATAGGTCTTACAATTGGTCAGTTCGGTTTTGTAGCGAAAAGAATTTGCTCACGAGATCTTACACGATGGGGCTACAAAAAAAAGTAAAAGTAAAAAAATAAAAAAAAAAAATAATAGTAATAATAATAAAGGGCGTTGAGGTGAAAATAACACGGCCGCCAATCTGTTTGCACGGTTAATGTTGATTTTATATCCGATTGCTTAGTGTCAGACACCGATTATCATTATGTGCGGCTTACGGATGGGTTGTATTATTCTCCACATAAAGAAAGTGCCACTATGGCGCAGGAACTATACAAAAAACAAAACTTTTATTATTCTTGAGCTCGTACCGAAAGCTGTGTTGTACAAGAAGGTGAAAAGCTCTATACTAAAAGAGAATTGACTCGTGTTGGACAAAAAGCAAGTAATAATTATTTATTTAAATTCGTGTACGATCAGTAGTAGAGTCACAGAAGGAGCCAAGGGCAGGAACCGCAGAGAAGATGGAAATGAAAGAACGGAAGCAGCGCTATAATAAGGGTTAGGAATATTAAGAGTTTAAAGAATTATGAGCGAAGACAGGGACGTTCAAAGACATGACAGCGGAACATTCGAAAAGAGGATGTGATCAGAATTACATTGCTCATTATCGCCGGCGGAAAGCAAAATAAGGAGAGTCTCTGTAAGTGAAAAACGATAACGAGTTGATTCTTTACATAATGCGCAAATGCTAACGAACTTACGCAATCCGGCCGAAAATTCGTTTATACGAATCCAACAATACATTGCCGCGCACTGTTTAGTAATTACAAAACTAATATAATACTTTATACGGCAAATTAATTAATTCTCTAATTAAGCGATGCGAATAAATATAATAAATCGGCAATTGCCAGAGAGAGAAAGATCGTAAACATGGTTAAACGCGAAGGGCGTTTAATGTACGTTATTGTAATGAACATTATTCTGTTATAGGATGTGTCAATTTTTTCTAATCATTGAACATACAATTACAAAATAAACGTAATTTAAACAATTCATTATTAGTAGAGATGTAACAATTTCACACAACGGGCATATTTGCCGCCCCGTAGACCCAAAATTTATTTCTAAAAAAAAAAAAAAACCAAAAAAAAAACAATATTTTAATGTTGTTGGGTTTGTTTGTGTGCGCAAATCCGAGTAATGACTGAATGTATAGGAGGGAAAATTACAAATGAATAAAGTAATAATGTTTAGCGTTAAATGAACTTAATACAACAAGAAATATATTTCCATAAAGTACACAAATTTTTATTGCAAAAATAAAAATATATTAATAATAACGTTTTATCGAATTACGCTAAAGCTTTTATTCTATTTATTACATTAATAAATTCTTAAAGGTTCAGTTAATAGCAATGTGATTTGAAAATAACAACTTTTTATTTTTCAAAATTAATTTATAATGTAACTTTATAATTTAATTTATGTGAAAATTTAAATCGCTCATTCCTCCTTATTAAATAAATACACGTAAAAAAAAAAAAAAGCGATCATGAATTACCTTCAAAATGCGTCTGAGCATGTAATAATTAAATATTATTTTATAGAGAGAATTTTTGTTATGTGGATTTATACATATTAATTACAATGTAATTCTTAGGCTACCCCCCATTAGAAAAAATGCCCCAATTTTATGTAACGCAAAATGTCCTAATTTTATGTCACCCAAAATGTCCCAAAAAAATGTCCCAATTTTATGTAACGTTTATTATATTTTATAGGATTTTTGTTATTGTTATTTAAAAAATTTCACAATTTTATGTAATGAAATATGTAACAAAAGATGTAACGAAAAAATGTCTTAATTTCATATAATGGAAGTTAAATGTTAGGATAGGATTTTTGTGGTTATGTTATTTTTTTTTTTGTGTTGATGCCAGTAAGAATTATAAATTTTGATCATTTTATACAAAGTATAGAAGAGAAAGAGACAGAAATGAAAGCGAGAGGGGTCAAGGGGCACAGCCCCTTGCGAGGCCAAATGACCGAGTTATATATATATATATGTATGTATGTATATGTGTGCGTGTATTTGTTAATTTATAACATTATTATTTGTTTGATCGTTTATAATCGACTTCATTTTATTCGTTCGATTACCTCGTTGATTGCCAAATTTTTTTATTTTTATTATTAATGTTAACTGTGAATATATTTTTCCTACTCCCAAGAAAAGTATCGATTAAGTGATTTACCCTTCTATGATTTTTTACTTGCTATATTAATTGTTTATCCAGCTGAAACGATAAAAAACGCTACAAAGGTCACTTATTTTACTCAGCTGCTTGGTTTTTCACACTTTGATATCGAGTAATTCAGTGTTAATCTGAACGAACTCGCGAAATTTCATCCTCTGTTTTATAACAATAGCTGCAACTGACGTCATTAATGTAGTTTTTGTTAGCAACGTTGCGTGCGAAAGTAGCTTGGAATAATCCTATTGCCCCGCTTGGTGATAAATCTAAAATTAACGCGCCGAATTATATTGTTCTTTTGCGGTTCTTTCGGTCCTTAAAAAAAATTAAATATATACATACATATACATATATATGTATATGTATATGTATATGTATATGTTTAGTACATCCAGCCATATTAGAATGTGTACAGAATTGAATTTGCGCGAATATAAAAGAAAAAGTGTTTTATTTTGTTCAATTCTTTTGTAGCTTATTGAATTTTTCTGATGAGATAATTCAAAAAAAAAAAAAAAAAAAAAAAAAAACAAAAAAGTATTTATTACAGAAAAGAAAATTAATATTTTCGAATATAAAAATTATACGAAGGAAGCTTAATTTGCATTTCATAATTTTTTGTATCGTGCTCTTAATAATGGCAGCTAAGTAGCGGCGTAGAAAAACTGTAATTCTTGAAAGTATTCGCGGATGCAATATTGTTACATTCTGAAGGCACTTTTGAAAATGAAGGGTTTCACGAATTTTTCGACTTCATTAATCCCATAGATTTTCATTTTCGGGTATCAGTCCGATAACTCGTTCATACAACTGCTATTCGTGCGTGTTTTGTAAGTTTTTTAGTAAAATTTTGAAGACTGTCTGTCAAAGATTTTCCGAGAAAGAGTCTGTGCAAATATCTGTTTTTATGTTCCTTTCGATAAACTTATCTTCTACAGCCATAAACAATACGTTTTTACGCTTTAAGCTTTTTTCGGTTCACCTTTTGATTTTAATTTCGACTATTCATGTAACAACATTTCAGTATAGATCTGGTCGTCCATAATTGTATATTTCAATGGAAATTCTAAATGTTTTTTGAGTTAAATTTTACTTTACTAAAGTAGACAACTTTAATGGGGCTCTTCAACCGTATGCATTAACTCCCGATGGAAATGAAATTTTTGTATTATATTTTCATTGTCGGCAGCGGGATTCGAATCAAGTCCCACCCGAACCAAACACTACTGCCTAACCGATTACGCTTCAATTGACTGTCGAACGTCTGAAATACGTTCATGTATCAGCAGAGACAATTACGACTCTGGTGGGGGAATTAGCGATACATTGAGCTTACGGCGTTAACGTACATTATTCCAATATTAATTTGGTGAGTAGATACATTTTTTTCATCGTCATTGGGCTAATCTATATTTATGATTGGTTTTTTGTTTTTTTTTCTATACCTGCACGTCCGATAAATTTTACTTTTTATTTTATGATAAAATTTAAAAAGCCTTTATTTGTAAACGCAAATGTGTTACTATACATGATGTCCGAATATTAATGGGACTCTTATTACGGGTCTTTTCCTAGAAGGATATGTGTACAATATGTTGTACGCTATTGAATATTATTATCAAAATAATCACTTGGTTTTTTCGCGATTTTATGTGATTAAATTAAGAAATAATTAATACGAGCCGATTAAATCCGTTATAAAGAAGATAACGTGGGCATTCGCGTTTGTGATGGATTGTTTCTTGGTGCTATTGTTAAGTGATAGAGCACCCAATTTCTTTTTTTTTATCCGGTGAGATTTTTCTATATCTGTAAGTATTTTTAATCGAAAAATACACTTCAGTAGCATTTTTTGATGTATCCACTGCCTCTGACCTCCTATAGTTTTATCGTTTCATTTCCTTTATCATAAAAGTCTCTTTTAGAGTAGATTTGTTCTTCTGAGAGCTTACAAAGGGTCTTCCGTACCCTCTCGTATGGCTTCCGCCTTAGCCTTACTCTCTTTAACATTTACTCTCTCGGTATTGTTGCTTCTTAATCTTCGAATTTCTTGCTCTTTATCGACGGGGCATTCTGCTTTATTCTTCCGTTCCTAATATATTCCTGACGACCTCCTCTCCGAATTGGATTTAGTTTAGACTGTGCAGCTCTTGGGTAATGTCTTGGCGTTTTTGAAATTCACCTTCCACTCCCACAACTTTTGCAGGTGCAAAATTCCCCGGCCTAACACGGATCTTTTGCCTAACGTTTCTCATCTATATTCAAATATTATTATCATCTCCGTTTACTCTTTTATTTCACTAGATTGGCGTCTCTCCTGCAACTTTGCTAAATCGCTGTTCGTCTTATTAAAACTCTCTTCTTTTATAATTTCAAAAATCGCACTTCTTTATTTCGTTCATTCTGCGAAATTTTTTTCCTGATCCGCAGCCATAAAACAACGAGTTTTTTGTCGAAACCATATTATGAACATAGCTCAGTTTAAAAGAAGCCCTTAATGTAACCGAATTTTTTTTTAGCACCTATTATAGAAAAGTTAAAAACTGGCCGATTTATTTTTCGCGTAAAAGGAAAATTTTTTTTTTGGGTCTATACTTTTATCTAGCCCAAAACGCATTCGCACGAATAAACACGGCGATTTATTCAACGCTGGTTGCACGCTGACGATAATTACTCTCTGAGTTCGATTGCGATAATCCGCTTCAGCGAATTTTATATTTGACTTCTTACCTGATTAGCTGAGACGCTTTGCCTAGCAAAATAAATACAGGAAAACTCAGCTTATTTCATATATAAAATCTTAAGTGTTGATATAGCGATACTTAATTTTTTTTTGGACTGTAACTGGTTTAAAGTTTTTTCTTATTTTTTCTCCATTAGGATTCTTAAAAAATGTTTTTAACATTATTCAAAAAGGCGGAAAACATAATTTTTAATATATTTTTAACATAAATTTAAATGTAATTAGATTAATATCATTTATGTACTAATATGTTGTTATAATTTCATATATGTACAATGTATAAGCATTGCGGTCTATCTTGGATACATTATACTGCCGCATATCGGCCGGTAGTATACACATCCTCGAAAAAATCGGTAAATGATGAATCTGTTGTTTTTTTTTTTTCTCCCTCGTAGTGATACGTAAATTATCATTTACTTAAACTAGCGTCCGTGTGCGCGCTCGGAAATTAATTAATTAGCCGGAGATACGACGTAACATATGTCACTATAGCGCACGTAAGGAGCTAAAGAACGAGAAGATGAAGCATGGAAAAAAAAAAACGAACGAACGAACGAACGAAAAATAACGCGTTAAAAATTATATAAAGCGACGAGGCGGGAAATGGCCACTTCTTTAATTAATATAATATAACTTTTTTCAATTAAATTACAGTGGTCGGTTTTTTGAGATAACGGCTTTTCCTTTAATTTTCACGTCAAGTTAACACGCAATAAAACAATAACTCCCCTTCATCTGTGCGAAGTATTTAAGGATCGAAAATTGCAGCTGGACGTTAAAATCTAACTGCTTGATTTTAGTTTTTGATATAATTGAACGAAGGAGGAATAGTGAAATACATTTAAATATCCGCCGACAAAAATAAGCAAACATTCTCAGACATATCGAATAAAATATTGCGGAAGATTATTATCCTTTTAAATATTTCTCTAAAATGAAAATGTTACTTTTTTCTTTTTGTTTTTTCACATCGATGTCATATAGGGGCTACCCTTTTTGTAACCTCCTATTAACCGTTATCGATTACCTAGCGTCAGTTCGTTTTCCTTATTATCGGTTTCCACCTTGCGCCCAGCGTTCTCCGTATTTAATGTTTTATGATTTTAAATTCTTCTTAACTTTCAATTTCGATTTCCATCGTACGCGCTGTTGACTCGGGCTCCCCGTCAACACACCTTTTTTCTTCAATTACTCTCGGAGTAACACACTTGACGTTGGAGTACATCGACCAATTTCTAAATTTGACTATTCACCAACCTGACCGAAAATCAAATAGATCAAAACTATGAGAAAGACTATCGCTAATTTTGTCTCGCTAAATCAAGAAAAATTCGTAATTTGTTCATTCGATCGTGCAGCCGACATGTTACGCAAAATACACTGTGGTCCAGACCACGATGATATGCTCGTCGTACCGAGCTTTCCGCGCTTTCCTTCTCGTTCCGATAATTGAAGTTTTCTTCGTTAATAAAAGCCGAATGCTAGCCGGAGGTGAATAGGGTTGGTCATCTCAGAGGTAAAGTTACCAACTAGGATGCCATCACATTATCGCGCTTGAATTTAACGAACATTAAAACGGTTCTTCACAATAGCGTCCCGAACTGAGGAACCCTGATCACCGGCTTCACCAGATTGTGCGCTGGGTAAGTGGAAAAGAGGAGAGGTGAAATCATTGGAAAAAACAACGAGAAAAGGAGAACTGTCCACTAGAACTTTTTAATTTTGTATTCATTTTGCGTAGTTTTTTTCCTGTCCGTTCGTTTACCGGTTTCAAAAAAAAAAAAAATTAATAAAGCCATGTTAGGCCCGAACATGAATGTTGTGATCAAGCCTGTAGGTGTGAGGCCTGCAGCGACGGAGGCAGTGTTACACAGCCTTATACCGCTGACTTCTCTTATCCGATGCCGGTTCGAAGAGATATGTAACGATCCAAGTTCGTCCCTCATGCACCATCTGTGAAGTTCATGAATGAATAGTTAGATGAAAATAGGAAAAATTTCGAAATTTTTTTCCTAAAATTAATATCAATTAATAGAAAAAATTTATTTATTAAACGAATAAAAATGATAGAGAATTAAAGAAAACATTGTTAGTTAAATACAGCATATGTTGAAACGAAGAATTTAACATTTTAAAAACAAAATTGGACAAAATAAAAAATGTTTCCAGAAGTCACTGTGTCGCGACCAGTCTGCCCGCAAATGAGATAATCGTAAACGACAACGATCAGATCAAGCACTTTGGCGCATCTGAGAAAATTTTCACTAAATATGTATATAAATACTACAAACCAGAATAATAATAATAATAATAATAATACTGATGGTAATGGTAATGATAATTACGATGACATCAATAATAACGAGAATAATAATAATTAATGTCGGTAATAATAGTAGTAGTACTATTAATAAAAATAATAGAAAAACTTGAAGACCGTATAGAGCACGGCAATGGCTCTGCTAGAATGATTTTAGGCCAAAAATATATCAAATTTTAGCGCAATTACAATGACGAAAACATTAACTATTTCTCTTCGGAGATCTGGTCTTGTTTACAGTCTAGTCTCGGGTAACGTTTAAAAATAATTCGGGTTTCGGTTTCAAAGAAGACGCCCGACAAATCAGATACTTTAGTTTAATGTTTACACGGGATATTGTGTTCATGGCACTCTTTCAGGTCGTCGAAATCCGGACGCAAAATTAATATAATTCTCGTAAACGAGCCGAATATTATTATTTTCTTGAATGTGAAAGTAAATCAAATTTTGAATATAATGTAAATTTTTTTATTTGTTCGCCCCGGAGGAAAAATAAATAAATAAATATACGTGAATCATGTGGTCAATTAACATATGAAATAAACTCTGTTCTGGTCGTCAGATGAGAAAGAAAAATTGCTCGTTAATTGTCATGAAATTTATAAAATACTTGTAGCGTTACGACTTACTAGTAAATTTTCTTTTAGTTATTGTGTTTAAATTTTTCTAACAAAACTTTTGATCTTTTTTTTTTTTTTTTTTTTTTCCGGCTCTTCAATCAGAAGGGGACCTCCACCCAGAAGCGATAGGAAGAAGAGTCAACTATTGCAGTCTTTATTATATTTCGCTTAATATTTTTGAGGCTTTAGTGGAACGTTTATATGTCACATCTGTGTGTGTTATGTGCCCGTGGACGTTGATTTCCGCATACTGCTGCGGGGAGGTGCAGCAGATGCACGTTCTGTTAAGTCCTGAGTGAAAGGCTACAGCCGTTTCACCTATAGTTTTACCTAGTGCAGCGTTGAAGAAAGCTTCTAATGTGTTGATCGGTCGAAGGAGTCGAGAGCCGGTGCCGAATGTGTCCGACCTAATACGCTGTCGCAGGTGGTTATTCATTTTTTTTCAACTCTTTTTTTCTTCAAGAATCCGCGCTGGGAAGAGGACTTTGTGTGCAGTGCCAGTGTTCGGGAGGCGTATTTCGCATAAAAGTTGGCTGCTTTATGTTCCAGTTAAACATAATATTTGACTTAGTTTTGTTTTTTTTGGGCTTTGTTTGTTAAAAATTGTTCAAAACATTATTTAATTCAGTTCCTTGGCGATGATAATCTGGAGCTGGCCGTTTGCATACTATTCAAATTAGTTTGGGCTTTTCTTTGTAATTTAAACATTTATTTTCCTCGTGGCGATCGACAGAGTGTATTCTAAACTCGGTCAAATTTAGTCGATTCGTCAGTTGGGCAAATTTAGTGTGCGACGCAAGCGATGAGTGAGCGTTTATTTCGGCGTATTAGTATTTACCGATTGTTGAAATTATTATTGATATTTATTTTTGTGTTGGTTTGTTATTATTTATGTTTTCGTATATGTTTCGGCCTTTTGTTATATGATTATTCTTGTGTTTAAGTAATTATTCGTTTTTCAGGATTTTTTGTTTCCCACGTTTTTAATTTTAAAAGCATCTTAAGTATTTAATTACGATTCGATTTTTTTAAGGTTGAGCATTTAATTTTATTTAATAACAGATAGAATCTCGTTCGGTCTATTACTCATGTTATTATTAAATTTGTTTATTTACGTTTTCGTTTTGGCGTATATTTATTTTTCTGCTTGTCGTTTGTTTAGTCGTGTTGCGACTGTCTCAAAATATCGCCGTCTTTCCGATATATATAATGACGATGTTATTTATATGTTTATGTTATTTCGGCGTTGTTGATTAATTTTAAAAATACGCTGTTAGGAATCTTGCTTATATCGCAATTCGGTTCTCTGTTTATTTTTAAGTTTCTCGCAATTTTACTGCGTTGTGATTGTTTATGTTCCGCGAAATTTCAATATCGTTTAAAAGATCTGTTTAAAACCCTTCGCGATGTACTCCGGAACAGCGATTATAAGTAGCGAGTTTTTTTTTACGCGAGTGAGATTGTGATTTTCGGAAATTTTGTGCGATGGTATTTCGAGGCAGAGCTAGTTTATTGTGTTCCTTTTATCCGGTTTAATTAAAATTATTTCAATACTCGCATTGTCGTTTTTTGGTAAAATTGTTTCCCGGTTATGTTGATGTTTTGTGGTCTCCTTTTTGGCTATTTTCTTTTCTGATTTTTCTGCCTTTACGTTTTTTCTTTCGAGCAATCCCCTCTCGCCATCGGAGTGCGGATCTCTCTATTCCTTTGCTGATCCATCACCGCGCGCTTCCGTCAAAGATGGAATCAATCTCCATACGACAACCCTCAGCCTTGAAGCAACGAATCAAACTAACTCAACTTGCGTTCTCGCTGAGAATAACATTATAAGCGTCGAATGAAATCGATAATGAAATTCTACAAATGTAACGCTTTAGGCATTTTTTACGTGTCACATGTGTGTGATGTTTTTATTTCATATATGTTAACCAGAACTAGTTCCGAACTTGGCACTGAATAAATTACTCCAAAAAAGGAAAGAAAAGTTGCGGATATTGCGCATCGTAGCTGGCAGCAATCAATATCGGGCTCGTGCAGCGAAATATGTTTGTTTTTTGATGTGCTGGAAAAAGTTGACAGGAAAGAAGAAACACGAAAAAAACAAGCAAGATGTGATATATAAATTCACCCCATCTTAGCGGAATTTCTTTTCCGTTATTATTTTGCAGCGGGTGATTAAATTAAGAAATAATTTAAATAAAATAAAAACGAAAACTAACGAATTCGAGAATATATTTACGCGCTAATGCTGTTTTCCGAATTTTTGCAACTTTTATAGTTACTTTATTCACTAATCTCGCTCTTTTTCTTTATTCATTGAGTTTTTTTTTCCTCCTGTCTTCTTAATTTCACCATTAAAATTTCTGTCCATATTCTGAGGTCGACACTACTTTATTTTTATGTATCTTTTTAGCCGTGTGGACGCCTTTTTTTTTTTTTTATTTATTTTATTTTTATTTTTTTTTTTTTTGTCTGTTTAAGACGACTACTAAACTCGCAATATATTTAGAGGTCACGAAGTTATATTTAGTCACAAAGAAAGGTACGCACAGTGCGATTTACATTCATAATGTGGTTGTGAATATATTGACGGACTATTACCAGATGGAAAAAGGAGAAATCTTTTATCTTTATGGCTGCGCGCACGGAAAAAGAAAATGAATTCAGTTACTTTTTCGATATACTCTGAAAGGTGATAAAAGCATGCGGAGAGAACGAACAAACAGACCGATCGAAAACCAGAATACGGCAGATGTTTCAAGTGATTAAACAAAAACAGAGAAAAAAACAAATGTATACGCGTCAAGCGGGGCCGTGCAGTGAACTGACTATGAAAATAACAGTTCCTGTGAAATTAGAAATAATTTAGAGGAGCAAAAAGAATAACCGTTTTAATTAAAAAGTTAAATATAATGCTCTAGATTCGGATGTGACCGATTTTTAAAGATTAACTCGAAATTTGCAAGAATATGTGTAATGAATAGCAGGCCTGTGTGGATCTGGACAGGTACCGATTTCTCAACGTCGACACGAAAAATCCAGTTGTGTGTGTAAAACGAGCGGAATTTTTAGCGCACTTGCAAGTAAATTGCAAAAATAAGAGGACGCTTTGTAAACGAAGATTATTACAACTAGTGTGTTGTACGGTTGTTTTTTTTGATTTTTTTTTTTTTTTTTGTATCATGTACGAGCAGTTTTTGCACGCTGGGTTGTCTGCTCTTTGCTCACTCTCATTTGGTTGATATATATTTAAATTATTTTCTGTAATTATTTATTGTTTTCTTTTCTACCGATGGCATCGCTATATAAAATGTTTTAAATATTTTCAAATATCCAGAAGAAAAAGCGAAACTTTTTTCAAGTGATGCTGTATGACATATTGAAGGGAAATATATATAATCTGCCCGAGGTCACTTTATTTTTAAGTTCTTCACCGATAGATATAGAACTAACCGCGCGCTGATCCCCTATTGATTAATAATTTTATCCATGCGTTGAACTTCTTATACTACCGATATTCTTACCGCGCTGTTTCGCACAAAGCTTCGTTACTGCTGGCCATTTCGCATATGTGCTATCGCGGTATGCGGATTTAGAGTTTATTAAATTACACCACTCGGCCTGCGCATATAAAGCAGACGACGGAGTGTTTGAAAGGATATCGGTCACAGTAATGTGTAATCTTCCGATTCAACGGAATGTCCTCCGAGTATTCTTCGGTAGAACGGAGTGGACACGTGTCCGTCCAGGGAGCTCGCCGAACGACGTAGAAGTCTGCAAAAGACACAGGTATATTATGCCGAAAAAACCTTGTTCCACCAGAGAACTGTCGCGGTAGTGTTTTCAGGCTTTACTCCTCGGACTAATGTGTGGTGTTTGCGAAAGCCAAAAGTAAAATTCCATCGTAAACGAATTGCGTCCGACAAGAGCCTTGTGTTAGGTACGATGAACGGTCATAATACGCATTTCTCAGTGTATACTGATAATAATGATTAAAATAAAATAGCGCAAAAGAGTCGGGGAATTATGCTATTTTTATGAAATAAACGCCGTGTAAGCTGGGTCTATTCTGGATACGCAGTGTACGCTTAGATCTTCAGGTTCTCTTAACCCTTCTCTGTGGTGGTGTGTCGCTGGCTGTTAGTGGGTTTACGACTTTGAGTGTAAAAAATCGTTGCGCGCAACACGTTTCTGCGTAAGAAGTAAGTAAAACGACTCCATTGGCATTTAGGTGCCGCTTCATCTCCAGTTCTCAATTGGACGCTGTGCTGAAATTCGCCCATGCGTGTACGTAATCTATTACATACACATTAATTTCCGTGAAATTAACATACTGTTCACAAGTATACGTATATTTTCCACCACTTTTAGCAACCCCCCCCCCCGTCCATCAATTCAATTAAATATGGAAAACAACCGCACCGTTACAAAATTTAATCATAAAAACGTGGAAAAATACCGATAATTTTCGAATAACTTGTTCATTGTTGAATAAAGACGGAAATAAGAATTACAATCGATAATTTAATCGTTTAAAATACGTATATAGGTAAAATTATTAATTATTATATTTTACATTAAATAACGGACCTTTCCAATCGTTTTTTTTTTACTAGTGTCTTTTTTTTTTATCGATTTTCGTATCTTAGACCACGCTAAAAGTTTACCGTGTGTTTTGTTGGTTTTTTTTGTTGTTGTTTTTTTTTTTTTTTTTTTTTTGAATTAAATGGTCAACGAACACTATTTTTTTTTTTTTTTTATTACCATTTTTAAATGCGGCCACCAGATGCACTTCAATAACTAATTTTCGATTATTATTATTTTTTTGTTTGTTCTGTATATAATTTTTCGCGGGTGCGTTGCATTGTAATTTTTTATTGTCATAGTTTGAACGTACTAAAGATTATATATTTTGGGCCTTCCTACTCCTTATAGTGCCCACTCCATTCTTGCACTCCCCTCTCTCAATATAGTTCCTTTGTTGGCCTTGTTTATCTCCTCAATTTCTAATCTTTTCCTTATATAAGGTACATTTCCTTGCGTTGGGTAAGTTCCACTGTTGACGTGCCCAAAAAAAAAAGAAAAAAAAGAAAAGAAAATATATATATTTTGGGAAATGTGAAGAAAAAAATAGAAAAAGGGATGATATCTTCTTTTAACAAAACGTGTACGAAATAAAATGGTAGGGGTTCGACGAAATGACTGATGATCGGGGGTGGGGGAGTGTAGCCTAACTCGTACAGACTCCTGACTAACGGGTGGCGGGAAAAACTAGTCTTTATGCAAATCGCCTTGTAAATTATAGAAACGAATATTATTATTATTGTTATTATTATCATTATCATTATTTCGTAAGCCGCTTATCGGGAATAAATACGTATGTAAACAAGAATCGACCAGTCTGACTAATCCTACGAGTAGTCGCCAATTTCAACATTATTTTGCCTCCTCGAAGATTACTCGCGATACCCGAGAATGTTTTCTTCCCTTTCTTTCGGTTTGCTTGTTGTTGTTGTTGTTGTTGTTTGTTTTTTTTTTTGGAATATTTTGTGTAAAACAATACAAAAACGTCGATGTAGTTTTCTCGTATTATCATAAAAACGCGTAATACGGCTCTAAAAACTTCACCCGCGTTTACGGCTTCACTGTTAAAAAATGTACGACAATCTCTCTTCTCACCGTCTATACCCGTATCGCAGAATTAATTCCTCGATCATAACGCGTATGTGTGTGCGTAATGATATGCAACTGTAATTTACTAGCATCTTCGGTAGCGCGAAACGACACAAGTGCATAATGTGAAAATAAAAAAAATTAACCTAACAAAAACAATCGAATAAATCCTTCCGGTTTTTATATATACATATATTCGGACTTACAAAAGCTAGTTTTAGTGTATTCGAAAAAAGAAGTAAATCTGTAAATGAATGAATATGATATGTATATAATCGATAATATATCGAACATTTTAAACACTGTAACCTCTCTTCATCTATACTCCGATTGAGAACGCATTGTATATAAAAGACACGTTTATGCTGCGTAATTAAAGTATGGGGCAGTGTATCGAGCCGACGTAGATATCAAACTCTTGTGTATTTATATGGTCGGTACAAAAAGTTCCCGACTACCGCTGTAAAATCCCTATACTAGTGGCGCGATTTGTTTGAAATTTACGGTACTTATACTTCAGTGTTGTGAGAAGAGACGACGAAAGTTTCAGGTCGCTACCTGCATTAGTTTACACTTAGGAGACCGCCTATTGCGAATGAATACTGTGTGTCACGTTTGCGATAAGGGAACAAAGAGCCGCGATTAAATTTTGTTTTTTCTGTGCATCGGAAACGTGTACAATTTAATGAAAAACACATACAAGGATGTTATGCCATACAACGTGTTTTGTATCGCCGATTTAAAAGTGGACGGAGCTCGTTGGAAGACGATCCGCGCGAAGGACGACAGAGTAGGACAAGTACCGACCAGAACGTGGCTCGTGTGCAAACTGTACTCACTGAAAATCGGCGAGTGACGTGTCGGTTCATCGCAAATGAACTAAACGTGAGTACTATGTCCGTAACATTCTTAGCAATGTTTTCGGTAAAAAGAAGCTGTGTGCTGCCAGGTTCGTACCGCATTTCCCCTTACGGCCGAACACAAAGAGAACAGCAGCGCCTGGAAGCGAGCGAGACTCTCATCGGAGCCGCCGATATGGACCCGAATTTTTTAAAGACGATCATTACCGGCGATGAGTCTTCGAGTACGATGCCAGCACAAAACAAACATTTAATCGCGTCTCTTGGTTCCATTATCGCAAACGTGATACAGTACACAGAGGTTCACTGACAACTGGCGGTCTCCTGGGTGTAAACCAATGCAGGTGGTAGCGACCTGAAACTTTCGCCGTCTCTTCTCACAACATTGAACTATAAGTACCGTGAATTTCAAACAAATCGCGCCACTAGTACCGATTTTATAGTGGTAGTCTGGGAACTTTTTGTACCGACCGTGTATTTCGTTAAACCTGTGGTGTACATTCTCGCACAAACGAAAAGTATTTCAAATATAATTTTTGCGCGTTCTAAAGGAATATTTTAAAAAAACGGGACATCAATTGTATCTTTTGAAGAGATTCGGACCTCCCGCGAAAAATAACGAAGGGCTCGCGATTGAGCTCCGTGTTTTTTCGCATTACAAGGAACGACAAAAAGTAGATTCGTTGACGGAGAAGAGCTGTGTATATTAGCCGTGGGAACTTTGTCCGTCGACGTTCTGTTCCTTTTCTCTTATTCTCGATCCTTAAATGGTTTTCAATTTTTGTTAAGTTTCCTCCATTTCGATGGAAGAAGAGGTCGTCTCCTCTTTTCGGGTCATGATGGCGTATTAATTGCGGACAAATTCGTTAATTTGTCGGTGTAATTTTGCGGAGTAATCCGTGTGTGTGTGTGTTTGTGTTGGGCTTCTGTTGGATCGAAGATTAAATTGCATTAGATCTCGAGTAAGTTATTTCAATTGTTTATAACCGCGTGCGAAAAACATTTGTAACAGGATGACGATGGCCGATTAATTCAATTCGGTCCTGTATTTGATAATTAGACGCTATAAGGCTAGTGTAAAATCTCCGTAAATATAATATTTAACTTCCGGAATTGGTTGAAAAGAGTTCTGTAGTCGCCAAATCAGTTCTTATCGTTGTCTATAAAAAAGAGTCTCGAAATTAATCACGTCGGATTACGTCAACTTTCCAAACGATTTGGTCGTCTCTTGTTTCGACTCCAGGCTTGCTAACAGGATTTTGTAATCGCATTTATTTTTCAATACGCGCAGATTTTTTTTCTTTTCTGTTTCTCTGCGGTAAGCTGCTGTAAAATGTTTTTTTGTTTTTTTTTCAATTTTATTCGCGAGCTTAATATTTTTCTTATGGCATACTCTACTGTGAAAAGAGCTAATCGTTTTTTGTTTTAAAATTCATATATAAAAATTGAAGTACAGATAAAAATTTGATTTTAAAAATATTCACGCTGTAAGGTCACATTATCGCCGAAGGTTTTTTTTCTTTTTTTTTTTTTCAAATCGAAAGAAAATTTATTTTACCCAATTAATATTACGAAACAAGGTGGTAGAGTTAGGCTCAAAAATTTCCTACCGACACGCCTATAAATAATGATAATGATTTATTACGAATTTTAGCAAGAGGCATATTTCCAAACGGCATATGGTTCCGAACCGGGGGTGCGAGTAAAATTATAATTTAACAAGAAGCAATAAAATTTTGAATATACAAAATTTTGAAAAATTACAGAAAACAAAGCAACCCGGTGGTTTAAGGTTATTTCGCGGAAGTTTAACTCCAGTCTCTATCGAAAGAAAAAAAATTTTGTAATCTAAATCACATTTAGTTTTTAATCCAAAGACGTATCAACGGTTGTTATCGTAAAATACGCAGATCATTTTTGTTTTTTCTGTTTTTCTTATTTTTTTCTTCTTTTTTAACAAATCTGTAAGAATACGAAATGTAGAAAAATATTGGAAAGCCCTAGTCTAGAAGAAGACTGAATATAATAAGCTCGTACTTGTCTAGCGTGCGGGTGAAAAACAACGTTCAACACACGTACAAATTAGTATTATATTGAAAATCGGACAAATATTCTAATATATGCCATGGCGGTTCTTCAAATTTCCCGCCGATCGGAGACTCATTTCCATTAACCGAGTCACGAAATATATAAAATTACACTGACAATTGTGCACGGAAACTACGATGCATTTAAAGTCTAGAAATATGTAAATAATTTTGGGACGGTTGCGTTGAGAAAAATGAACTAATATTCGGAATCGCCATGGTACATGTTAGAGTATTTTTCCGATTCTCAATATAATACTAATTCGTTGACCGTAACGCGTATATTAAGCCGTTCATTTTCTGGAACCCTAAATGAGTTAGCCTACAAGTGAAATGATTCGTTAATAAATTTCCCCACGCGCATAATAATAAATAAACAGTGCGTTTTCCCCATAAAAACTGGACCCCGTTATTTTTTGCGTACTTCCCGACGGAAGAATAATTTGCAGCCAAACAGGTACACAGAATGGCTGGATTATTATTTTTTTAACTTAAGGCTAATGTACCTGTAATAGCAATTCCCGGATAATTTTATCCGTTATGTTTACAAATGCATTTTTTCAAATTATTCCCATTATTGCAGTTTATTTTATTCCTCTATAGCGGCTAATTATAATTCTTAACAATCTTTTTTGTTAGCTTTCATTTTCTAGTAATTGTGTAAATATGAATATGTATGTACGCCACATCTTTTATGGGTAATTGGGTGACCGGACAAAAGCGCACAAGACAAAAGCGCACAGGACAAAAGCGCACATGATAAAAACGCATCGGACAAAAGCGCACAGGACAAAAGCGCACACGGATAAAAGCGCACACGGACAAAAGCGCACACGGATAAAAGCGCACACGGATAAAAGCGCACATGGATAAAAGCGCACACGGATAAAAGCGCACATGGATAAAAGCGCACACGGACAAAAGCGCACACGGACAAAAGCGCACACGGATAAAAGCGCACACGGACAAAAGCGCACATCGATTTGCAGAACAGAAGCTAATTTATTAATTTTTCCGTTCTCGGCAATTGCATCATTTGTGAAAAAGCAAAACTGGACAGTTGCCCCGCAAAGAATTTAAAATTCAAAAAAATTATTGGTAATCAGCGAAAACAAAGTAAAAATAATACAATTTTTTGTATGATTCACTAGTCATTTTTCTGTTTTTTTTTGTTCTTATATGTGTATTTGTTTGTTAATAATCATAGTGTCTATTGACTATGACCGCTAGGAAGTTACCGTATATAAAAAATAAAATTTGTATCAATAATGTATTCAGGGGCGTCTCAAGCATCCCAAGTTGTGGGAGTGGTGCATTACCCAAAATACCGATTCATGAATTCATATAATTTAAAAATATATTTTTTTTATACTGTATAGCTTATATAACAAAATGTTATATGGTGTTTTTTAATGATTTTCTTTAAACTTTTACAATGCGGGTCTTTTATTTTTTACTTCTGCAGTCAAAACTGATTTAGATCGAACTGTGAGGACTAAAAATATTTAAAAAAAAAATTTTTATTAAAAGACATCTCACCTTTTAATGCTAAGCCTATAAGACTTTGTAATAATGCTTTACTTTTTCAAACAGTGAGGGTGACTTTTATTTTACACTGTTGTATACTAACCGTTTCTTTGTAAATTGTTTCAACTGGTCTGAATTTTCTTAATAATTTTTGCTTTTAAATTAGTATCGAAAAATCCGCAACTCTTTGTTAACTTAGTAAAAGTTTTCATTATATTTGACACTTCTATATCGTCAACCGTTTGTTTGCTTATTTCTTCTTCATCATTTTCATCATTGTTGTTTATTTGACTCTTTGATCGCGGTTTCATTGCTGATTAAAACAACTGTTGCAATATTTTTGTTAACGTTTAATTATTCCTTTGATAATAAATTTCCCGATGATCATTCTAATATTGTGAAAAACTTGAACTCTGTTTTTATTCCGCAATACTTCAAACTTTTGTATTAAGGGAATTTTACTTACTTTCATTTTAATATGATCAGAATAAAATATATAAATATAATGATTGAATGATTTAAAACTGAACAGAATTTGCTGTTAATTAAGCGGCTTCTATTGTATAATTCTTTAAATTTCTACAAGTCTGTTGTAGTGACCTAAATTGTACGATTCTTGGCCGTTGTTAAGAAGTTCGCAATTCGACCATAGTTGCAGACAAATACATAAATTAAATATATTTGCACTTCCTTGTTACTAGGTTAATATCTTGATGCAGAGGGACTAAAAACGTACACAAAAAAAATCTAAAATTTATTTCAATGAAATAGTTCGGAAATTTAAATTATGGTGAAGTTGTGAAAGAGTTTCATGTAGAGTTGAGAAAAAAGACATCAAGAACATTATGTTTGATTTACTTGTTACTTAAAATAATCAAATTTCGTACTTTCAGCTAAAATTCATCTGCTTTTAAGATTCATTATTTTTAATTTTGCGTAACAAGGTCCGATTATATTTAATTATTATTTCCATTATTTTCGCCGCAATATTTATATTTTTGTTTTATTTGATAATTGTATGCCAGCGCCTAAATTTAAAAGGTTGCCATATTGTCAGGATAGCGTTGGTATGTATTTTTTTAAGGACAGTATGGCTGTCGCGGTCGGCATCAAGTAGTTTTTAGGTTTAGAGACGCGTATGTAGCGAATTGGTGTGGGTCATTGTGTGTTTTGTTTACGGGAGAAAACGTGTCTCCTTTAGGTGTTCGAATATATAAAGCGTTGTTATCAATTTATATATGCATATATTTGTTGTTTGTAAAAGTTATGTTCTGTTAATTTGCGTGAAAAATTAATAAAGAGTAGAATTTAGTAGATTTGTTTGTATTTTTTATTTTCGTCGATCATCTGTTGTGTTTTTTTTTGTGTAAACAATAAATTCGTTAGTTTAAAATTTCGGCTGACAACAGTGACTTTAATTCAAATTCTTTCCAATACTAGAAAACGTTATTTTCAAATGATAAAGTTCTTTATAATACAATGTTAAGGCTGAGAATTGTTTTAAAAAATTGAATTCGTATTTTAAAACAAATAAAGATTTTGACAGTAAAACACATGTTTATACCTTTAGTCCGCTTAAAAAAAGTTAATCTTTGATTTTATTTGTTCATTGTTTTTTGCTAAAAGTATCATGCGTAAAATCAAAAATTTAATGGAATAATTGAACAGAGAACCCAGTAATAAGTTTGATGTTACACAACTAATTCGAAGTACGATAAAAATATTTCAAAAAATGAAAAATGATAAACAAATTACTGCATTGATCAACTCTCTGGTTCTTTTTGTAAAAAATATTCATAATCCCGAACCTGATTTTTCAAATACAAAGTGCGTTGTGCGCTAAAAAGTTGTGATGAAGCCCTGGTGAGACTACATGTGATGTAGATTTTATAACATTCGATTTAAAAAAAACAGAGCTGTTTTTGAAGTCTTTACTTCTTGTATTCATGACGACTTATTTAAAATTCTTTCAATTTTTTAACCTTTTCGAAAAATATTTACAATTCCAGTAAAAAAAATAATTCTTGAATCAAATTAATAATAGATATAATAGATGTAACTTTAAATTTTTGAAGGAACATATAGAACGTTTACATATTGACGTGCAAATGCTTCTCAATTCTTGCGAAGATTTTACAAGTTTTTTAAGTATTTCAAAAATTGCATTTAAATCATAAAATGTACTGCCTTTTGCATTCAAATCTGGTCATTTTATTTTATCATTTTTTTTATTGTCACCGTCTTGTGAGCATTTGAGCGTTGAAATTAATTTCCGATCATTCACATGCAACGATAAGCGGAAACCGTTTGTTTTCATTAATGTTACTTTTTTCTTGATAGAATGTAGTAAATAAAATAAATACTCATAAAACAGTCAAACTGTAATCAAAGTTAAACTTTAAAAAATAAAAACGAAAATCGAAATTTACTTCGCAATTAATTTCTATTATAAAATATAACATTTACTTTATTTAATTCAATGCATATTGTCCTTTTCAGGGTCGATCAAAAGTAGAAAGAGTTTTTCAAGTTTAAATAAAATACATACTTTTAAAGTCGGACTCATTAAATTCGGAGATTTTATATTTTAATTAAAGATTTTATATTTTAATTAAAGATTTTATAACATGCTTATTGCTGTTTTCAAATTCGGCCCATTTTAAAAATTTTTTATTAATTTCAATAAAATATATATTTTTATTTTTTTTTTTTTTTAAATAATTTACGGGTCCCACAAGGCAATTGCCCGTCTGTGGGTTCCCAACATAATTATATCGTTTATGTGTTTTACTGTCAAAATCTTTATTTGTTTTAAAATACGAATTCAATTTTTTAAAACAATTCTCAGCCTTAGCATTGTATTATAAAGAACTTTATCATTTGAAAATAACGTTTTCTAGTATTGGAAAGAATTTGAATTAAAGTCACTGTTGTCGGCCGAAATTTTAAACTAACGAATTTATTATTTACACAAAAAAAAACACAACAGATAATCGGCGAAAATAAAAAAAACAAACAAATCTACTAAATTCTACTCTTTATTAATTTTTCACGCAAATTAACAGAACATAACTTTTACAAACAACAAATATATGCATATATAAATTGATAACAACGCTTTATATATTCGAACACCTAAAGGAGACACGTTTTCTCCCGTAAACAAAACACACAATGACCCACACCAATTCGCTACATACGCGTCTCTAAACCTAAAAACTACTTGATGCCGACCGCGACAGCCATACTGTCCTTAAAAAAATACATACCAACGCTATCCTGACAATATGGCAACCTTTTAAATTTA
The DNA here is from genome assembly GCA_039619475.1 of Icerya purchasi. Classification (NCBI taxonomy): domain Eukaryota; kingdom Metazoa; phylum Arthropoda; class Insecta; order Hemiptera; family Monophlebidae; genus Icerya; species Icerya purchasi. Next base: position 72,352,559 of record CM077115.1, on the reverse strand, counting down.
GGCGCTGGCATACAATTATCAAATAAAACAAAAATATAAATATTGCGGCGAAAATAATGGAAATAATAATTAAATATAATCGGACCTTGTTACGCAAAATTAAAAATAATGAATCTTAAAAGCAGATGAATTTTAGCTGAAAGTACGAAATTTGATTATTTTAAGTAACAAGTAAATCAAACATAATGTTCTTGACGTCTTTTTTCTCAACTCTACATGAAACTCTTTCACAACTTCACCATAATTTAAATTTCCGAACTATTTCATTGAAATAAATTTTAGATTTTTTTTGTGTACGTTTTTAGTCCCTCTGCATCAAGATATTAACCTAGTAACAAGGAAGTGCAAATATATTTAATTTATGTATTTGTCTGCAACTATGGTCGAATTGCGAACTTCTTAACAACGGCCAAGAATCGTACAATTTAGGTCACTACAACAGACTTGTAGAAATTTAAAGAATTATACAATAGAAGCCGCTTAATTAACAGCAAATTCTGTTCAGTTTTAAATCATTCAATCATTATATTTATATATTTTATTCTGATCATATTAAAATGAAAGTAAGTAAAATTCCCTTAATACAAAAGTTTGAAGTATTGCGGAATAAAAACAGAGTTCAAGTTTTTCACAATATTAGAATGATCATCGGGAAATTTATTATCAAAGGAATAATTAAACGTTAACAAAAATATTGCAACAGTTGTTTTAATCAGCAATGAAACCGCGATCAAAGAGTCAAATAAACAACAATGATGAAAATGATGAAGAAGAAATAAGCAAACAAACGGTTGACGATATAGAAGTGTCAAATATAATGAAAACTTTTACTAAGTTAACAAAGAGTTGCGGATTTTTCGATACTAATTTAAAAGCAAAAATTATTAAGAAAATTCAGACCAGTTGAAACAATTTACAAAGAAACGGTTAGTATACAACAGTGTAAAATAAAAGTCACCCTCACTGTTTGAAAAAGTAAAGCATTATTACAAAGTCTTATAGGCTTAGCATTAAAAGGTGAGATGTCTTTTAATAAAAATTTTTTTTTTAAATATTTTTAGTCCTCACAGTTCGATCTAAATCAGTTTTGACTGCAGAAGTAAAAAATAAAAGACCCGCATTGTAAAAGTTTAAAGAAAATCATTAAAAAACACCATATAACATTTTGTTATATAAGCTATACAGTATAGAAAAAAATATATTTTTAAATTATATGAATTCATGAATCGGTATTTTGGGTAATGCACCACTCCCACAACTTGGGATGCTTGAGACGCCCCTGAATACATTATTGATACAAATTTTATTTTTTATATACGGTAACTTCCTAGCGGTCATAGTCAATAGACACTATGATTATTAACAAACAAATACACATATAAGAACAAAAAAAAACAGAAAAATGACTAGTGAATCATACAAAAAATTGTATTATTTTTACTTTGTTTTCGCTGATTACCAATAATTTTTTTGAATTTTAAATTCTTTGCGGGGCAACTGTCCAGTTTTGCTTTTTCACAAATGATGCAATTGCCGAGAACGGAAAAATTAATAAATTAGCTTCTGTTCTGCAAATCGATGTGCGCTTTTGTCCGTGTGCGCTTTTATCCGTGTGCGCTTTTGTCCGTGTGCGCTTTTGTCCGTGTGCGCTTTTATCCATGTGCGCTTTTATCCGTGTGCGCTTTTATCCATGTGCGCTTTTATCCGTGTGCGCTTTTATCCGTGTGCGCTTTTGTCCGTGTGCGCTTTTATCCGTGTGCGCTTTTGTCCTGTGCGCTTTTGTCCGATGCGTTTTTATCATGTGCGCTTTTGTCCTGTGCGCTTTTGTCTTGTGCGCTTTTGTCCGCGAACCGGGTAATTGTTACCAATTCGTAATTGTTAAAGATATATATACATATACATATATATGTATATATATATATGCGCGCACGCGCGCTCGTGTGTGTGTAGCACATATCCTTCGGCTCTACAGGTAACTTTTTTTTTTTTTTTTTGTTTTTTTTTATATAGATATATTTTCATTAGCGTTCTCTCAATTGTTGCTCTTCTTGATGTACTCTTTTGAGGAAGTCCCATTGTACGAAAGAGCAGCTTCTTTTTTAATTGCTAGTTTTCCTACACTGTATTGTTACGCTGTTCAATGTAATCGACAAAGCTATTTAGGACCGCATTTTTCTTCGCTCGATATGGTATCGTCACCCCGTCATTAAAATTTATAGCGAGGAGTTATACACAGAAGTACTTTCCGATCACATGCAAAGGGCGAATTACTGCAAATTTTGAAATGTCCTCGGTTTATTATTAATAAGTACTCAGTTTTGAGAAATTGCAAACTTACAAGTGCGTTTCTGATATAAATAGAACTTGTTGCGCACCTCGTTCCACCTTATATTTCGCTAAATGCAGACGGGATTTTAATTGCATCGACCGGCGTAATGAGTTTTTGTGATTTTTCTGTGATATATTATTTCCGATTAATATATATTACGCGCTGACGTAATCGTAGGGTGATTTTTATATAGATAAATATTGTTCTGTTTTCGCTTTTTTTTTTTTTGTTTTCTTTTTTCTCACACTTTAAATTTATACTTAATACGTTACCTAACTAGCGAACTGAAAATAGTAATTGATGTGTATTGGGCATTCTTCGCATTATTTGTTTACAAATTTGTTCATCCATCTCTGATGTGCAAGTTTAGATTCGGAAGAAGAAAATTTAATTGAACTTACCAGAATTAACATAACTTTGTGCACTGACCATTTAGTGATCCCCGCGCCAAACTGTGACGTTAATACCTGTCCCCGAATTACGGTTTCTAATGTGTTTGTACACTCATTTAAAATGGTGGCAATATTACTTTTAAAGAAATTTCAGTGTAGAATATGATTCATATGGCCAAGATATAAAAATCATTTATTTGCCGATATTCACACATTTCCCCTTGTGCGTGCAGTATATAACTGCTGAACCCTTCCTCTATCCTAGGAATGTCGAAACGGAAACGGTATACAATTGCGATTTTGATATTTTTACAGTAATAAATACGTATACAAAAAATAATAACGAATTTTGCAGACAGTTCTATTGCGTGTCATCAAAGTCTAAAACTAGGGCTATTTGAACGATGAAAGTACCCCCGAAATGGTAGAAACGATTTCGATACCTCCGGCTTTTAAGAAATTTTCGATTCTTTCACCAACAAACTGGTTGATACTTATGGTCAACAAAACTGCAGTGCAATAGGGAGGGGGGGGGGGGGGGGGCTACCAGTATCTGTATTATTCCGAACTGGTTATAAATAGTTGTATTAACTGCATCATCCGGCAAAGTGTAAATGCAATCGAGACGGTATGAACGCCGAATCGGTAATTATTAGAACCAGTCTTTCAAGTCTTTAAAATTTGTCATTTTAAATAAATTTAAAAACCAAAAATCATCCGTGCATGCTTTTTTTTGGTTTCTTAACGCAAGTACCTGACTGTATAAAAACACACGGGGGACCATTAAAAATGTTTCATATAAAATTTGTTTTCTTTTAATTAGGAGCTGCTTCGTTTTGATATTTTTGAAGTTTTTTATTTAAAACGTAGTTCATGTATAAAATTCATTTCTGAATGTTTCTTTAAAGCGCAATGAGAAAATTGTATGATTTAAAAATCCTTAATCTATTGATTTTTCCCTAAATATCGGGGCATTCCGAGTTAGTTGACTCTGACGAGATGACGAGAGTTGTTTTTCATTTTAAAAATCGGTTGTTGTTTTTAAAAAAAGCCTGAAGATAAGTATAATGGAGCACTTTTACAAACTGACAGCATTATTATTTAAATTTTTTAATATAATATTGTTCATTTAACGAATGAAACTTTAATAAGCCCGAATAAAATACTGTTATTTATTGGTTTATATTTCGATTTAATACCCCCGACTATGGTTTTATAGCTTTTGTATCGTAAATGTACTTCCGTATTTCAGTTTGTTACTTTCTGAAAATTTATTATTTTTCATATCTGTTTTTGTTGAATTTGTAAAATAACAACATTTTCTTATCGTTACTTACGCTGGAGAACAAAATACATTATTCGGATAATATCATAAATATTACCATTCGATCGTGGAGCTAACAAAACAATCTTGTAAGTGTCTTTACTATAGTATTTTTCATTTATCGATGTTAAGTCGGTGTTTTGTTATTCAATTATTCAGTAGGTTGTAACATCACTATCTTCTTTTGAAAGTCGTATATATTAATTGAATGTGACGACTGTTTTTCGATGAACTTATTTCGTATTCAACTTCCGCAAATGCGAGTTAATTGTTCAACAGATTAAAGATAAATAAGTAAGACGAATAAACATTTCACAATACATAGTATTACGAATTAAATTTTAAAAAAAAAACTTTAAAAATTAATATTTTCCCATACATGTTTTACACACACACACACACACACACACACATATATATATATATATTTCTATATGGATATATGGATATAGACATTTAGACAGGCCGTTTGTGGAAAGTCAATTCACGCTGTGAGACCCGCTTCGGATCTCACAACGTTTTACCGTTCTTGACCGATTTTTCATGATGTACAGATTACCACGTGTCTTTTCGCAAACTTTAGTATGAGTTTCACAATGAGTAGATACATCCATGTATATACAGATTTAGTTCGGCAACTTTTAAGCAGAGAGCGCTTTACAGATTGTATAAATGCTTTGTGATTTAGGATGGCATACAGTTCATGTGAAGCCCATCCCTATGGCAACATTATATTTGTAGATACAAACAGACTCGAGTTATTATAACGTTTACGCGAGACCCAACAAGTACAACATTTCCTTGTCATTTTAAAAATATATCGTTATAAAGATGACTAAAGAATGTTGCCAGACCCAACGAGTGATTCATAGTAAAGTTTTAAATTATTTTACTAGTTTAAAGAATCATAACAGTTTAAAAGACTGAAACTTCAATTTTAATAAGATGTACTATAAAAGATAATATTTTCAAAATATACCAGTGGGTAATTGACACACTGTTTAATTTTAATAAATTATTCTAAAATTTGTATATTTTATTTTTAAATTTAACTTACCCCTTTATGGTTTCTACGATTCACATGATACATTACACAAAACATAATTTTGCTATTCTAGCACTTTAAATATGCCCGGGTCTCAGGTAGCCCAAAGATCTGGGTAGCAATATATATATATATATATATATATATATATATGTGTGTGTGTGTGTGTGTGTAAATAAAAACCAGCCGTCGTAAAATATGTTGATGATTGTTTTGTTTAGAAAGAGGTCTATTAATAATTTGTGATGGGGGGAGCCAGCAGCACAATAAATATATTTATTCATTTCTCGGTCAACGATATTCTCTGAAAACTGTAAAATAAACGAATACATTTTGTAAATGATATATGCGGTAATTACGGTAAAAATTACTTCCGGCTTCGAACCGGTCGTAGCGTAGTGACAAGGATTGTAGAGGTGGCGTTGCGTTTTAACGTTTGCAATTGATAGGTTCGATAATAATAATAATTAAAAGTTGTTTTTCTTTTTTTGGAAAAAAATTAACTTTGCATTTTACATCATTTTTTAATATTGTATTCGGAATTAGTTATTGATTTTAATTTTGCATCTATTCCTTTCGGCGCCCTATTTCTATTCTTTTTATTCATTTTTACTTTGTTTTATTTATTTTACAGAAAAGGTTGCAATATTGCAAAATAAACTAATAAATTATATACTAAATAAAAAATTCGCATTATTAAATTTGAAAATGTTTTTTTTTTTTTTTTTTTTTTAAACCAGTGTAATTTTTACACCGTTGTATTTTCGTAAGCACATTTGTTTTCTGCCTCGTTTGCAGAATTATAGAATACATTTAATTTTTGAAAAACTTGTATGTGCAATAATGTCCTGGAAACATACATTATCGGTGAGCGGAGGACAGTATGCACCCAAGTTTCTATTTCGCAGTTTCAGTCGTCAGATTATTACGATTCCATCTAATGGGCGAGAGCGCCGGTGGTTTTGATAGAAAAATCTTCGTGAGAGCCCGTTTATTTTCATGTTTCTATTCGGCCGTATTATCATGTAGCCGATATAACGGAATCTTTTTTTGCGGGTGGGGGTTTTATCAACCAAGGACCTTTAGCTTTTAGTACAATCCAATACTGTTAATCGGACAAATAGTTGGATCCAATTAGGCCACCGTATTAACATTTTTAAGACCCTTAACCTAGAAGAAAATAAATTTAAATTAAAAAAAATATATTTACATATTATAATATAATGTTATTATTAAAAAAAAAAAAAAAAAAAAAAAGTCCAAACGATGAAAAGGTAGAATATGTAAAACATTTCAGCATTTTTCGGGTAATACTAAGATAATTGCAGTTGAAAATTTATCGAATGCGGACTTTTGGTGCGCTTAATCGATAGCGAAGCCGATTTTGCCTGCGTGCTATATTCGATCTCTAGATCATGATTGGAGAACTTTAGCTTCTTCAATTGTTTCCAGTCATCTGTCACCTTCACTTTAATTTCTTCGTCATTCTTCGGGTTCTCCTGTTGGGCGAAGCAAAGACGCTCTTTACATTCTTTTCCGGCATCGTTACGATTTTCACCTCTATCGACCATCGCCGCTGTCGTTGGCACTGTTGACGCAGCGTCTCTCGACAGATGTTCGTTAGTGATCAAAATTCTAGGGCTAAAGGAAGTGGCTGCTAATTCTTTGTTCCGAGAATGCTCGATTACGGCCACGTTTTCACGCGGCGCCCTGTTCATTTCATCCGGTGGTAGCCTTAATTCCTGATTCGGACAGCAATCTGTCGTAGGCTGCACTGTAGTACCGTTTGAAGAAGTACGAACAACAAATCTCTCGCTAAACAACTTGTTTATGTCGTTCCACGCTTTCAGTTTCCTGTTAAGATTGGCAATCGCATTGTTCAACGTTATCATCTCGTTTTCGATGTATTTCCGCAAAATCTGTTCGGAGTGCGTTAACTGTCGACGGCTGTTAGGAAACTTCGACATTTCCTCTTTCAAAATTTCCATCTCCATCTCCTTCATTTCTATCTTGCGCTTTATTCGATTGATGTTTCTTTGCCAGAGAAATGTAACGTTTCTGCACATTCGCGTGTTAATCAGTTTTTTTCTATTCTTTTTCATTGTTGTTAAAATAAAAAGAAGGTTTTCGCTTCAATCTAATATACCTATCTCGCGCAGGTGCCAACTGACATCGATTATAAAAATATTTAAACGGAACCGGCAGTATTCAACCGATAATTGTTATCCGGTTCTATGGAAATGCTTGAGCAGATAAATAGGCGATTTTCCGGCTAAAAGATTTCAATTTCGTTCATTACAGAACCACGCCTGTTGTTGGGATAAAATATTAATTTAAAAAGTCATATGGTGCGTTGTCAGCGATGTTCTAAAGCAAAAAACAAAAAAATAATACGACGCAGTTCTTTGTGTAACTCTTTATCAATATATATATATATATATCCTTTTATTACAGTTATTCAAAAATGATTCCTTTACGTTGTAATAATTCGTATCGAAATTATTATTATTCGCTAAAAATTATGCATACATTCTCTTGTTAGATATTGTGGCGTTTTTTCTGTGTCATTGCTAATTATATCTCTCTCTCGCTCTCTCTCTCTCTCTCTCTCTCTCGGAAAAGAAAGTGTAACATCGTTTATTATTTTATTCTTTGATGTGATTTTAAAGATTATCACTTTTTTTATCGGTCTCCGATCTAGAAACCATTAGTCGGCCTGTCTGTAAACTAATTGAATGTCTCCGGGAAATACGGGGGAAAAGTAAAAACGGCTCTGCACGCAACTACTCCTTACCTCAATACTGCCTAGTTTTAGATGTTCTTTAATGGGCACGACGCACCAGCACGAACGGACTTGGTTCAGCAATGAAAAGTTAAGATTTGAAGCGACAAGGATGACAGAGGCGGCACGGACAAAATGTGAAAAGTGAAAATGTAAGAAAAAAGCAACAAAGAGTTTTACAAGTGGGGCGATAGCGAGCAAAACATTGGGGAAACGTGTGATCATAGCCAGCGGATCACTAGCGGAATACAGAGGATAAAAGAAAAAACGAAAGTGAGTAATGACCAATGGCAGAACAGAGCGGCCGAAATTAACAGGAATCGAAGATTAGGCAGGCTGTGTGAATAGATGGAGGAAGCGGCAATTGTAAATTGACCGTCACGATAGCCTAGTGGCGTGAACTCTTGATTGCTGAGATTTCGATTCCCAGCGACGAGCAAAAAAAGAAAATAGACCAATTTAAAAATGAAAAATAAACAGATTTAATAAAATAAAAAATAGAATGATTTAATTAATTCACAGTATTTAGTGGCCAAATGTCATTCATAGCCAGGCCAAAAAAAAAACACGGAGATTTCGATGTCCGACTCGGGCCCAAAATGAAATTATATTTTTTAATATAGTAAAGAATCTGCTTCCCTACCATCTTCCACTGCATCATCGGAACTTGCAGAAGATGATCGACCCGTGAGCAAAATAATATGAAAAAAGATTTAAGGTTAAGGACTACGAAGTCATTGAAGGAGAAATAAATTTGAGCGTGTTTTTAGTAATTACCTAAATGGACATTAGAGTAATGAAAACAATAATACGAAGAATTCTAATAAATGGGTTGCAAATGTGCTTATCTGGCCGAATGGCAAAAGCTTGGCCAAAAAAAAAAAAAAATGTTGAAGAGGAATTTTGAAAAATTACAGCGTGACAAACATGTTGCAGATGGAAATTGGTCATTTGTGGGATTCTTTTTTTTAATATTTCATAATAGACATAGCTATATCATTATGGCATCCGTTTCAGTCGGTAAGATTGTGGCGGCCACCTTAAATAATGTATACATAAATGAAAAAGATAATAATTCTTACTTAAGTATATTGATTAATATGAAAACAACTTTTAGAAAAAACTTGAAATATACATGTATATTGAACATTAGACATTTTTTCATTTGCTCGCCATTGCTCCTTACCTTTGACAGTTAATGTAAAGTGCGAATATTTAAAATTTTTACACTTGGCAGTGGAACGTGCGTCCAGCGTTGTTGCCGCATCTTGTTGCGTTCGTTTAATATAATAATCTATTATCTATCAATGACTTAATTATTTTTGTCATTTATGATGATTTCGTATTATTACTCTGATGCAGTTTACTTAGACAGTGTTTAGCGAAGTATCCAATTAAAAAGGGGCTTAGTATTTGAACGGAGTCTCTTTCAAACAAGTAAGTAATATAGACTCGTAAGGTAGCGCGGTAGCCTAGTGGTTAAGGTGCGCTTGGCTACAAAATCATAAGACACGGGTTTGAGACTTGTCTCGTTTGAGATCCGAATCGCTCCCAGATTTACCCCCAGCCTGAAATTGAATTGGATACCAGAGAAATCTTGGAAAGTAAAGGCGACCGAGAGAAAGGAACTAGCCCTCCTACTCTCATCGGTACCGTTGGGCTTAGCACGCTGTGAATCCTAACTTCACAATCCCCGACGGGTATGAGACTTACTTTACTTTACTTTACTTACTTATATACAAGAGCAGATAATTCCAGATAATTACTTATGTCCATAAAGTGGTTGTGTAATTTTTATTAGAAAAAAAAGAAGCTTCGAAAAAAACATTGCATATCATTCTTTGTAGTAAATATTTTTGTGAATCATTTTCTTATCAACATCTAAAAACAGACGTTGAATTTATTTTTTTTTTACACATAAAAATATAAACAGATAAACACTAACTCTGTCGCCATCTTCTTATTGTTCTCTTCACGATTGTGATCCTCCTCGTATATGTGATGCTGATCATGTTTTCTTCGAGTGTCCTGCCCTTCGTAATGAATGCTCATCTCTTTTATACGGCCAGCTCTTGTCATTAGGTATCTCTATTCCCTATATATAACGATTCCTTTATCCTCTCCTTTCCTTCATCTTCTGTGGTGCCTGCACTGTTGTCCTTTGTTGCGTCCGTTTCGGGCATTTAGTTTTTCAGCTTAGCTTTTCCTACAAAAAAAAGAAAACACTAAATCTAAACCGCGATTGGCTGCCAATATGAAACTATTGCAATGTTATTAAACCGTTATAAGAAATTATTGAATAAACATTTACAAATAAAGTGACTAGTTCTAATTAATAAATGTAGTATTATTAAAATAATATTTACTCTTAACTGAAATTGTGTATTCGGACAGATTGTAGTAAAAACGAAAAAAGATAATTGTAATTAGAGAATGACAATTCGAAGAAATAATTTTAATGTTGTTCTATTTGAAAGAATTAATAACCGAATTTTTTTACCGAATCAGTTAGAAATTTTTGTTGTTAGTTTTCTCTCTCTCTCTCTCTCTCTCTCTCTCTCTCGCTCTATGTATGTATATATATATATACATATACGTATCCTAGTTTACAGAAAAAGGTACGACAAAGCTAGTCGCATGCAAATAGGTTCCTTGAAAAAAAAAAAAAAAAATGTTATTCAGTATAAGTGATTTTTTAGTACAAACAACTTTGTTTTCAATAGTAATATTATTTTTCGTTCGTATTTTTTTAATTTTTCAGTGTGTTCGATCGTACGTTGAATTCGAAATTAACGAAGGGGCGTACAGTGTGTCATGCCCGGATGCTCAATGCGAAAAGCAGGGAATCATTCTGTTAGAAGAAATTGAAAGTCTAGTCAGTCTGGAAAATGTCGAGAAACACAAACGATATCGGCTCAATAAAGGTAATTTTATTCTTCTTTTTTAATTTTCTTTTATTCTTTTCATCATCTTAAGGCTACTGCATTTACGCGTATACTTTTTTTGTTCTCTCTTTTTTTTTTTGGCCCAGACAAAATTCGTAAGAGTCCTACTAACCAGCAGCCTAACGAAATTCCATTAAGCCGGATTAACATTAAATGAGTTAAGTGGGTAAGGAATTGAATACAACGAAATTAATTTTTTATATGAAAAAACGTATTTTACTGGGATGGTTAGGTTAGGCGGGTAATACATAAGATATAACTAAAAGAAAGAAAAACAACTATATAATAATCTCGCTGACACAGTAAGTTCAGAAAGCAAAACTAATATCTTGTCACCACAACAAAGTATATGTATAAAATACCCAATACTGGGGAGGTACTCAGCGTATGACAAAAGGTCCTTTAAAAGGATCGTCTATCAATGTCAAATCGTCTGCAGTTGATTAATAAATTTTTAACATCTGTGAAATTTAGAATAGTTGTTACAACTTAGACTGGACACGTGTATATATGTTTAGGGAGGACCGAACTTTTTGTAATTTTTTTTTTTTTTCCACTGTACCAGTCGAGGGACCACAAACAGCGCCAATATTAATTTTAATATATGTATTATGATGATAGAAATGTGACCAATCCAAAGCCCTCCAGTGAGGGGTTTGGCTTATAATAGTTCACTACAACTTATAAAAAGGGATACAAAGTCTAGAGAAGGACGAAAAGCGACATTTTGTAATTAAAATACTCTTTTCATTTTGATTTTTGTACATTTATTGAACTTAATTCATTTTGAGTATTAATTTTATCTTAATAAAAAAATGAAGTTATCACAACATTTACTTTCTAAGGCGGTACGAAGTTCGCCGGGTCAGCTAGTAATATATATCATATATATAAAAAACTCGGCCATTTTGGCCTCGCAAGGGGCTGTTCCCCTTGATCCCTCTTGCTTATATTTCTGTCTCTTTCTCTTCTATACTTTGTATAAAATGATCAAAATTTACAATTTAGTTCTAAATCGGTCCATATGAATATAATAACATAATCATAAAAATCCTATAAGATATAACAAACGTTAGATAAAATTGGGACATATTTTTAGGACATTTTTCGTTACATATAAATGGAACGTTTTTTCTAATGGGGGGTAGCCTAAGAATTACGTTGTAATTAATAATGTATAACTCGCCATAACCTTTTCTTCGTCTTCACGAAATTGGTCGCGATTAATCACTTTGAAATTTTCCATTAATTTTTCCTATAATGTGGAACAGATCAACATGGTCGCTTTTAATTCTAATACACAATTTAAATAAATGATAAAAAAATATATATATATTTAAAGTATCAGATATTGTGTGTAAAGTATTTTACTTTTTCTTTCTTTTTTTTTTTTCTTCTATCTACTTGAAATATTTTTGGTGCGGAGCTAATCGCAAATAATAAATACCATTAACCGAAATTCCGTGTAAAGCATTATTTATTTTAATTTTGCCACGATCGGAGATATAATGAAGGAGTCAGCTGACGGAATGTAGAAGGTGTTGGAAATGAGCGAATAATAGCAATATCGTAGGAAGTAGGAATGTTGAGGTTAAGGAGAACTGGGAATAAAGTAGGAGACAAAAATAATGTATAAAATTTTGTGGCGAAAAGTACGTAATATAGAGATTTTAGACAGTTTTGAAAAAGATGGTAACAATACGAAATATATAAATTTATTCGCTGAGCTGTTTAACAATAACAATCAGATGAATTACAAAAATGGAATATTATACAAAACAGTAATATTGTAAAATCTATTATACGGTAGTATTATTTATAAGAAAATGGTGAAGTTCAATAAATTCCAATAATTTTTAGCCGGTATACATAGGAACCATAACAGTCAAGCTAATTAAAGCTTAAAAAACAATAAATTATACGAATCTGGAATATTTCCTTTATACTTAGAAATAGAAAAACATGTATCAATATTTTTGCAATCAAAAATGAATTATAGGTAGAAAAAACTTTCGAAAATATCATATATATATAAATAAAAGATATACAGTAGAGAATAAAATTTTAACAACTAGACAATTCAAAAAATATATCAGCGAACAATACATGGAAAAGTTTGAAAGGGTATGGATAAGTTATGATGAAATAATGAAAAGTTGTTTTCCAACAATTAAAGAGAGATTTAATAACACTACTTTACTCCGAACTTTTACAACGTACAATTCATATTATTTTTACAAATAGCTAGCGCACTTTAAGGCTACAAGTGTGCGTTTTTATAATAAAATTCCAATCGAGATACTTGACCTACCGGAAAATAAATTTAAAGTTGCCATGAAGCATACTTGACAAAGCTTATTATAAAATAGATGACTGTCTTAATGATAAACATATATTATGGAGCAATGCGATTCCAGTACAGCATAGGAAATGAACATTGTATACTTATTTTGACATACTTGTAAAAAAAAAAGAGAGATGGAAATAATTTGTAAGGCCCTGTGTGCTCCAATATGGCTTTCTTGCCACTTCTTCTCCTCAGCCATATAAGTCCGAAGTGGTGGTAGTTTTAGAGTTAGAGGACTGACGAACTCGATAACTGTACTTTCAAAAAGTGCTCACTTTATAAGCCTATTCTGAAGAATAAACGATTTGAATTTGAATTTGAATGGATAATAATAATAATCGCTTTATAAAAAGTAACGATATCCCATCGAAAACATAAATGTTTAAATAATGGAAACTAAGTGTGTTCAATATTAAGAATATGCGTGGTTGTCGACTTCAGCGACAAAAGAATTGAGATCTAAATGGGTGCCAAGTTCTGTAGATAATTCTGAAATTTATTTATAAGAACATACAACATTCTAAAATAAAATTATAAAAAATGTTTTCTTGTTTTTTTTTGCTACAACAATGTTTGCTGTTTAAAAATATATAATATCTTAAATTTGAACAGTCGAATTATTTACACATAGCAGATAATTTAGGATAAATTCTACCGATTTGACTTGGCTAGTTTTTACCAGCAAACCAAATTTTTAGAGGTGATAATATAAAAACAGTAACTTGCGTATAACATAAAGAAGATAAGTTGATTAGTCAAAAATAAGGTAACTTGTATGTGAAGACTAGTCAAGTGAAATCGTTAGAATGTATCCTAAATTATCTGCTTTGTGTAAATAATTCGACTGTTCAAATTTAAAACTATTATATATTTTTAAATAGCAAACATTGTTGTCTATGAAAAAAACAAGAAATTGCGTTTTAATTTTAGAATGTTGTATGTTCTTGTAAATAAATTTCAGAATCATCTACAGAACTTAGCACCCATTTAGATCTAAATTCTTTTGTCGACAACCACGCATATTCTTAATATTGAACTTGGCTTCCATTGTTTAAACATTTATGTTTTTGATGGGATTCAATATAGCGGAAACGGATAATTGCATTAGATGCAATGAGCAGGATAGTGTACAGCATATCCTGAATGGTTGCAATATTTTAAATACAGAAATAGTGAGAGCTTACGGAGAATTGGTACAGAAAAAATGAAAATGTTTAATAAATTGGCCAAAAAGGAATTGGAATATGAGAAGACTAATATTAACTTATATTAAAATAAAAATATATTAAGATAAAGATTAAAGATTGTCAAATGTGAAGTGGAGGAATCCAAAACTTAATTGTATGGTTTCCATCGCTGACCACATTAAATGTTTATATGTACTTAAATAAATTGTAATTTAATTAAAAAAAAAAAAAAAAAGCAAACTGCTGGAGCAGCTTTAGATATGGCAGTTGTTTACATGCATCATTAATGAATTTTAAATAGGAGTAAATTGTGAACAGTGTACCATTCTCATACTTCAGATTCATCTCTAATGGAAGAAAAACAAAATTTCAGTATATTTGTTGTAACTGTCACGAATTTGTATATTTCTTAGAATAAATGATAATAAGCGTGTGTATTTTTAACTTATTTGACAATAATAAAAAAAGCAACATGCCAATTTGGAAAATTATTTTTTGCATCCAACAAAATGATAATTACGGTTATTTTGTTTTGGGCTTCTTTGATGATATGAAAAAATCAAAAACAAGATGGCCAATAGTAGCCTTTAAAGTAATTGGAATTGAGAAGGTAATTCTGATGCATCTAAGCTGTCCACCAAGGAACATGCTTGACACGTCTCCATCACGAATAAATAAAATACAAAATTACGCCAATGTAACAGATATACACCCCCGCCCCCTCAAAAAAAAAAAAAAACAGAAAACAAACAAACAATTTCGAATAAATACCGCGAGAATGTGGATAAAAACGTTTAAGATAACTTCACGGTTGGGTAAAATGTTCCATTCGTGCGAAATGGAGACTACCTTCATTCGAATTCAAAAACTTCCATTTGTATTTTCTACATAAAAATAATATTCTGCATCGGGATAAGCAAGAACATAACTTACACAGAAATAACATAGTTACACAATTATATATATTGTGCGTCTGTGTGTATATCGGTATAGTACTCCTGTGGATAGAATACTGGTCCGGAATATTCGGTCAATCAGCCCGAAGCGGGCAACATTCAGTGTCTATGATTGTGAAATAGGCGTTAATAAGCTGATGAAAATAGCTCTGACTCTTGGAAGTTGCATGTTAATTTTGACGAATAGTAAAAAAAAAAAACAGACACGTGTTTATATTTGTAATGGAAATACAGGTATCATCGGGTAGTGCCAAAAGCAAAATTAATGATTAAACAATGAATTATCATCCGAGAATATTATGAGATCAGTTAGAAACAGGTTTACTCAATTTTTTACCGTTTAAATCGTTCCACTTGATATGTTTACGGTTTTATTCGGAGTTAAAATTACCGACACGTGTGTAATACTGAAAATTTACTTCAAAAATTATAATTTATGTTTCAAATTCGTTTGATAGTTAAAAAAAAAAAAGAAAAAAGAAAAAGAAAACCGGATCTTCCTTCGTGATGCTGATCTTATGTATCCTAAAAAAATTAAGATCATTTTCAATATTAATTCGGATGCGTTTTTGGATGATGAAGTGAAGTTTACACAATGGTTCACTTGCCAAATCGAGCAAACATGTTAACTATTTTCGAGAATGTAAACATGTAGGCCGTTATCACATGATCTGGTTCCGAATGTATAAATTAGGAGGCCCGCATCATATGCTTTAAAGCAGTTTCCAGGGGAAAAGTAAAAAATAGATGCTTTTTCCCTTTTATAAATCAGCGAGAAATTTACTTAAAATAGGCGTCAAAATTTTTGATTAGATTTCTCTGGCGCTTGTAGTAATAATATATGGAAATAGCGCTGAGAATGAAAATTAGATAGAATTTTATCACATTAGGGTATCGGTCCTTCTTCCACTGTCTATGTTGAAAACATTTATAAACCGGTTCAGTTTCGTTTGTCGGGCAGAATGAATGTTTCAAGTTTTATTGGTTTTTTAAAATACATCTTTTCATTTTAATTTTTGTTTTTTCAAATAATAGTTGCTTCGTTCTAAAGTTACAGAAATGTACAATGGTATCGAATAAAAAAATTCATTTACAATTTTTTCAAGCTACTGCGAAGGTAAAACCTATCCCCTTGCGCAGTGTCTGCCATCGTTTTATTAAAAGGTAAGTGAATGAGGTCATGATATTTGTAGAAACGATTTTTGTTATTTTTTCTCTGCAAAAATTAAAAATATTTAGTAGAAATGCTCAGAAGTTTAGACACTCTGATAATGGTAAATAATTATTGTTAGGCTGGATATTTGTAATACGTCAGAATAATACCGTAATATATGATAATCATTTATTTATCGATTAATGTTACAATGATTAAAAACAAAGTTAATACCCGCATGAGCAAATTTAACTACTACTAACCATTATTATTGCAAGCCAAATAAAGATTTAACAACATGCGGCAGCTAGAGGCCTATTACGCTGTTAAACTGTATCAGCAAAGTGCCGGAAAAAATTATTAACGAAGAACTGTTTAGTGATATTGATATCAAAAACATTCTTCGCAAAAACCAACTTGGTTTTTCGTCGCGGTCATTCGCCAGAATTAGCTATCAGAAGCTTATACAATCATATTGATGGGGTCATGTCAACTAATAAAATCAACGTGGTGATTAGTTTTGACATGAAAGGTGCTTTCGATAGTTGCAATCACTCGAAGGTTATCGAAATTCTGAAACAATATAAAATTAATGAAACGATTATAAACCTAATTATCGACTCTACCTATCGGATAGGAAAGCTAGAATTAAAATGGATAATTTTTCAGTTGAAAGGGATATAAGCTTTGGCGTTCCACAGAGATCGGTCTTAGGCTCTGCTCTTTGGAAAACTATGGAGGACTTTTGTACCAAAAAGAAAATCAAGGGTAAATCTACTAGTTTTGCGGACAATATGACTAGTAATAATAACTCTTAATAATCCAATCGGAATTGATAATATTAAAAGTAGAATATTTTTAGATTGTGGCCTTAAATTCTTTGTAGAAAAGTCAGCCGTGATGATAGTGACCAACAAATCATGTTCAAATTAAAGGAAAAAGCTACAAGTATATAAACTACTTGTTATCTACTGTGCATAGTGGTTGTTGTATGGCGCTACGCGTTCTATCTGTAAATATTTATATCTTCGTGAATCGGAAACGTATTTTTCTGAAGATTTTATTACGTCGTGTTCGGTAACTCCGGTCGATATACATTAGTGCGGGTTGCTTCGCGTTATTTAACACCATAGTGTGGTGTTCTGACACTGCTTGTGTCAAACGTCTTACGATGCTTGCTCCTCCCTAACTTGTTCGTTGGAAAGAAAGCGATAAATCGCCTACACTGACAACAGCTCTGAGAAGATAGAATATCAGCACGACAATGAATCGTTATCAGATAACTCTGCTACCAGCGGAATCATTTCTTCTGCTACAGGCTTATCGCAGTAATCAATTAGTGGTAATAATTATCACTACACGTTCAACGATATTCGGGTAACATTTCACCGCTCTTATCGCAAGTGTCGTTGTCGTCGCCGAATAATTCGGATAACAGTTCTCGAGGTAACTGAGTTGCTCCAATTACCATAGTGCGTGATCAAACTGCAACAGGTCCTGCATGGCAACTAGTTCAATATAATAGAAAAAGACAGAGAGAATTAAACTCTCTATCGCCAAAACCTGATCAAAAAATAAAAATTACTACGAAAAATAGATACCTACCCTTGTTAGAAATAACCGATAATGCACAAAATTGTAATGACTTAAGGTCGCAGTTATAGAAGTAAAGAAAATCAAAACCACCCCCGATATTTGTGCCAAATGTCAATAATTTCCAATTATTAAAGCAAAAAATCGAAAAAGAAATATAGCCTGAAACTTTCAGTTATAAAACCATAAATACGAATGGGTTGATAAAAATAATAAGTAACTCTAATCAATATAGAGGAGTGCTTAAGACCTTAAATGAAGAAAAAGCAACTTTTCATACGTACCAGTTAAAAGAAGACCGTGCCTTCAAGGTAGTGCTAAGAAACATACATCCCTCAGTTGCGACTGACGATATTATAAATTCTTTACTTGCGAAAGGACATGAGGTAAGAAACATTATAAATGTTAAACACGGAATAGAAAAACATGCTCTACCACTGTTTTTCCTTGACATTGAGCTCAATGAAAATAATAGGGATATCTATAATATACAGTACTTACTTAATGCTAAAGTAAAGTTTGAGCAGCCAAGGAAAAAAAAATACGATAGTGCAATGCACAAGATGTCAGCTATATGGTCATACGAAGACTTCACGGTAAAATAAATTTTTAACAGTTCATTAAACAATTAAATGTATAATTTTTATATCCCGGACGCGTTTCGAAGCAAACATGAAGTGTTCACAGGAGTAATTATAAATATAAATAATGAAGACTATAAGTACATTTAAAATCAACTGAAAAAGGTCGATATTAAAAGTCGATTATTGAATAAATATAAAATGTATAAAATTTAAAAATAAAATATAAAAATATAAAAAATATAAAAAATGACTAATAAAATTTAACAAGGAAAATGGTAACAATTTAAATGAAAAATGAAGTTTTAAAAAATTTTAAAATTTCAAATTACAAAATAAATATCAAAAATAAATAAATTATAAATATGAAAAATTATGTAAAATGGTCGTTAATATCGACCTTTTTCAGTTAATTTTAAATGTAGTTATAGTCTTCATTATTTATATTTATAATTACTCCCGTGAACATATGAAGTGTTTGCTTCGAAACGCGTCGGGGATATAAAAATTATACATTTAATTGTTTAATGAAGTGTTAAAAATTTATTTTATCGTGAATATATTTAACAATGTGTCTTAATAATAAATACAGTGATACGAAGACTTATTGTGCTGTAGGTGCGTTAAGTGTAAACATGGTCTTATCCAAGAGTGAAAAAATTAAAAAGGTCGCACGTTATATGTGCACTATGTAAGGGACATCATTCTGCCAATTATAAAGGATGTATGGTCTATAATGAATTGTTAAACAAAAGAAAAAAGTCTAAACTCTTCCTAAATTACGTAAATAGTACAAGTAATAATATACAAAGTTCTTGCGAAAACACACTAAATAAAGGAACAGTGGAAAATGATAAGGATTTTTATAATGATAACAAATAACCCCAAAAATAATACAAAACCACCTCTGGCTTATCGTATGCCCAGGCTCTATATGCAAATAGGGTACCGTGTAAAATAGATAGCTACCTTAATGATGATACTATCGAGAACACTCGTAACAACAGCGATCGTACTAATAATAATAATGTAGAAATGATATCAAATAAGTTTGTCAAGGAAATTAATCATATAGATTTGTTCAAATGATGAACCAACATGCAAATATGATAAATGGCTTAATTCAGACCATAATATCGTCTTTAATTTGTAAGAAATGAATCTATTAAAAATTGTAACCGGGAAGGCAAATGTTTTTTTTTTAAAGTTGTTATTGTATTACAAACTGGCCATCTAGGCCATTTAGCAATATTCTTAACAGGGAAATATTAAGCATGAAGGGAGAAGTACCCAATAGTACCTACCCGATAAACTTTACCTTAAACAAGGTCATGAGGTTTCTTACGCTTCAGCCGCCTCCTATCATTAGCATTATGTAGCAGTCCAGCAGCAAGTTTATTCGGATGACTTTCAAATCTTTCTGCGTGTCTTCGGTCATGAGTTTTAATAACATCTGCCACATACTCTATCCCTAAATCTTGATGCAAAGTTTGATTTGATACATACCATGGCGCTTTGGTTACAAGCCTAAGGATTTTATTCTATTTGAAATCATAAAAATGAACTAGAACTCTATCTTTATCAAGCAGATATAGATATACTATTAATATCTGAGTCTCACTTAACAAATAATAACTACTTTCACATTAAGGGGTATAGGATGTATAGTACTGCTCACCCGGATGGTACTGCACGTGGGGGTTCTGCTATACTAATTAAAGGTAATATTAAACATTATGAAATAGAAAAATTCTAGCAGCAATATTTGCAAGCAACCAGCGTAAAAGTTCAATGTTTAAAGAGAAGTATCGTTTTCTCTATACTGTCCGCCAAAACACAGGGTTACTCAACAGAAATTTAATGTATTCCTCCAAACGTTAGGTAATATATATATATATATATATATATATATATATATATATATATATATATATATATAGTAGGTGGTGATTATAATGCTAAGAATACGTACTGGGCCTCAAGGCTAAGTACTTCGAGAGGTAGGCAACTGAAAGAAACTCCGGATTTAAATAATTGCAATGTAATATAACTAATGGATCACCTGCATACTGGCCTACTGATAGGAATAAATTGCCTGACTTGTTGGATTTTTTTTGTGGTCAAGTGACTAGGTACAACACACATTGCAGTTAAATCTGGTTATGACCTTTCTTCAGATCACCCTCCAATTGTTATGACGCTGAGTAATGAAATTATAGAATAAGAAAGTTAAGCCAAAGATTCATAGCAAAAAAAACAGATTGGGATAAATATAGAGAGGTTATCATTAGCAAAATAAATTTACATGTATCAATTAAAACTAAAAACGACGTTGAAAATCTGCTACAAGATTTTACAAAGCTAATTCATGAAGCTGCTTTGCTTAGCACTCCTCAGAAAAAAGGAAGCTCTCCTGAAGTGCATTATTCAACCGAGATATTAAAAAAGGGCCCTCCGTAAGTCCTGGTAGACCGATAGACATCCAATAGACAAAACGAATCTCAATAAGCAGACCAAGAAAGTAAAGAACTTAATAAAACAATTTAAAAATGATAATTTTAACGGTCATATAATTAGCAAATCTTCGCCTTCAACTATGTGCTTCTTCTGCTGCGACCAGGCTAGTATACCGACAGTTCCACACATTCTTCTCACGTGCTCAAAGTTCGCCACGTTCAGGACGCAACATAGCCTACCCAATAACATACAGGATTGTCTGGCAAATACTGCAACTATCGTCACAAGGGTTATAGCTTTCGCTGGAACGAGTAGTTTGACCGAACACATGTAAGTTACGTCCATAGTTACAAACGGCGCATATAAAAAAGGTGAGGAGGAGAATTAAAAAGAAAAAAAAAAAATCAATTAATTTTAAGTTATGAATGTTACAATTCTATACCGAGCGTAATTGAAAGCTAATAATGTTTACTGTAAACATAGCCATATTTCTGAATGGATTACGAATATCTAAAGTTGTATTCTTAACTAAATGGTATGTGCTGTTCGAGATATTTGTTTAATTTTTTGCGATGAAATTTCTCAATGGTAGGTCAGAAACGTGCGATGCTAAGTGATTCGACGCTTAAGGCTAATCCTTTAAAGCGGCGCGCGAATCATTTGTCAGTCTCTATTTATTTACATTTTGTGGATATGACGTAGCTACAGTCAATAAAAGATGAAAAACATTCTACATGGTGCTCAACGGTAGTCCGTTTATAGAAGATCGATGCGTAATGAATTTTAAAAAGATATTAATAATCATAGTGCAACGGAATGATTTAAAGTCCAATGACAGTGGACGGAAATATAATGGGATCTATCCAAGTCCGTGGTGAACAACTAGCCCGAACAAATATCTTTAAATAAGTTTGGTGTCGTGTCCAGGCGTTTGGCAAATTGACCCTTACGAAACATACAGTGGACGGGACTTTAATAACGTACATATGTTTCCAAAAATTTTATCTGACACTTCGCTGCCACCTTATTTTTTGTTAACACTCGAGTTAAATGTAAGGTGCCTGTAGCTGGTTAGTAACGTCTTGCACTCGCAAGGGAATAGCTGAACTTGACTATATATTTAGTATTGATGCAGGTGTTTTGAAGAACCGCAAAAGTATCATCAGATTCGGTGCTGGATTGTAAAGCTATAAATATTCTACGGTTGTTGATAAAAGAATGTCGCATTCGTTCAAATTATCTGGACACTGAAAATGTTTTGTTTCGTTCGGCTTTAAAGTAACGGCAAAAAAAGAGGGTATTTAGTGATCCTTTGGTGAATTAGCAATGACAGAGCATCGACATTTTTTTTTTTTTTTTTGGATAATTAAACTCATATCTACGGTAACGTACAGTGACTTAAGTACACCTGGAGTTTTCAGTGGATTCAGTTGTGTTAAGGCTCAGATTTTTTGTAAAATCCTTCTTGGAGTCTAGTTATTTAGAATTTAACTAGCGCGTTTTCTCTGTCTCTATATCGTGGAACATTTTTCTTTTTAATTACTGTTTTGAAACGTGGAAAATTGTGTATTGGAAAACTCTTTTTTTTTTGTTTTTTTTTTTTTTTTTATTGAAATTTCGTCGAAATCAAATATAGCATATAAATAGTGGAAAACATGTAGATAAAAAAAACAAAACGGGAGGTTACTTTAAGGACTTTTAGCAATCTCTTCTTGTAAGGATTCATTCTTTTTATTTTACATTAACGCTCAGAAGCCCTAAAAAATACATTTGTGCCGCTATATTTTTAATTCACTTCCTATCATGTAACAATTCCTTAGAATAACAGGTTGTTGCGAAAACAAAAGCGATTAGATTAAAATGCGAGCAGTTATCAGCGAATAAAAACGGGGAAAAAAAATAATCGCTTTAACTCGAGTTTTATGTAACGAAATTGTTCGTGTCCAACGAAATATGAAATTCTGAAAAATGCATCAAAAAAGGAGAGAGATAGAGAGAGGGAGAAGTTCTATGGACATCGAAACCGGTTCTAAAAGTAGTATAATAAACACAGGATTTAGACGGATTAGAAGACATATTGGTTGGCCGAAGAGTGCTACATCTGACACGCTCATGGTTTATTCGGGATTTAGGGTTTTATACGTCACGAGGAAGGAGTCATTTTGGATCAGTTCTATATTTCGTATTCGGGAGATATTTCAAAGTGGAGGTAGAACCTGAAACGTGCGCTTTCACTAAGTTAGTCATGTGGAGGAGATCATTTTTTGCCGAATAAGAGATTAAGGGGAATTTGACGTTTAACGGAAAGATGTGGGTTGTACAGATTTAGAGATATGCCTGAGGTACTTTAAAATTCCTTCTGAAGAAATCTAAACACACGGTTTTAATCAGGCCGTTTTTATCGGACCAGGATTGTAATTTTTGTTGGAGAACATTTTGAGCGCTAAAACATATTCAGGTCGTCGATAAAAAGCCAGCCTGAAACATACTAATACAGTCTGTAATATCATTTATACATGGTACTAACAGAGTTGAGCTTAAGGCGGAACCTAATAAAATTCCATTCTCTGACAGGAAGGTATTTAATGAACGTTTTTTTCTTTTTTTTTTTTTTTTTTTTTTTTTTTATTATGAGCACGTCAGCACAGGACATTTACCCAACACAAACGATTAGAAGAATAGAAAGACATACGGGACAACGGGTTATATCAAGAAACAATTAGAGACAGAAGAAATGAATGCGGCTAACAAAGGATGGAAAAGCGAGAATGTAGAGGACACTGTAAGGAGTAGGGAGGCCAAGGCTAAGCAAATTGGAATAAAAGATCGCGCATTCTGAGGAAATGAAGAAACATTCGAATAGTACGTGGTTTGCGTCGCAGGTGACATTTAAGGTAGGAGGATGAAAGGGACATAGCGGAAACGAGAAGCCGGGAGCAGGCTATGATTAAAACGAAGATTATGGAAGAAGTAACAGAACGGCTGATGCTGGGAAAATTGTTAAACCAAGGAGAAAAAGATGGAGAAGGCTGTAAGGCAAGGTAAAAGCTACTAAAACACTCTTCGAGTCAGAGCATAGAAGAAAATTCACTAAATTTCAATTTTTTTTTTTTTTTTTTTTTTTTTTTTTTTATTCCTCTGGTATACCCAACATCACTAAATGTGTTTCATCGTATTCGTTTGTTGTTTTTTTTTTTGTTTTTTTTTTAAAGTAAAACGTGCCAAACTCAATTTAAAAGTGATTTTATTCGGGCATCATTTTTATCAAAATACTTAAAAATAAACAAAAAATTGAAGGCAACATAAACTTTATAGCTTACATTAAGTACGTAGACATAAATGTACTTAAAAAGGCGTACCTTTGAATGACAGTGCGATCTTTCTCCCTCATATACCAACCGGGTTCTTGCTGTTAACCGAATTTTTTCTTTTTCTTCCTTTTTGTATCATCGAATAAAATTTAATCGAGTCGTAAGCTGTTTTTCCGCTGGAATTCATTGCTTGTTTGACACTGGACATATATATATATATATGTATATAGAATGTTTTATTATATTTTTAATCAATTCTACAGATTGTCATCATAATTTTCGCATTGTTGTATAATTAATTCTATCGTTGTTACCACTTCACCATATTCGCATAAATTAAGTAAAGTAAGTAAGTGAGTTCGATACCCTTGAGAGGGCGTTCGGATTGTGTAATTAAGCTTTTCATGATGTACTAAGCTCAACGGCATTAATGAAGAGTAGGGCGGGGGGGCAGTTACTTTCTACTTGGAATCTGCTTTTACCTTCCAAGATTTCTCTGGTACCCAATTCAATTTCAGATTAGGTATAAACCTGGGAGCGACTTGGATCTGAAATAATTTTTGTAAAGTTCCCTTTGTAGATTCAGTTCTGTTTCTAATTATTCATTTTATACATTCATCATTTTATATGCTTTGTAAACCGCGTTTTTCAACGTGTTATGTATTTTTTTGTATCTGATAATGTTTTTGGTTCCTTATGTTTTATTTCTGTTTTCATTATTTTCTGGTCTTATGATTGATAAGTAGATTGTATTCAGTCCAACTAAGATTTTTTTTGTGTTTTTCATTATTTATCAGCTAAATTGTCCACAGTTTGATTTTCAAAATGATATTATACATATCACATTGCTATTTGCGATCACTTTCCGCCCATTAAAAAGTAAAAAATATCATCATTTCAAGTTTGTTTTTTTGTTTTTTTGTGTGTGTTGGCGTGCCAGGGCGTGAGCACGGACCCAACAAACGAGAAAAGCTAAGCTAAACAACTAAATAGCTAGGCGGTCCGAAATGGACGCAACAAAGGACGGCAGTGCAGGCACCACAGAAGATGAAGGAAAGGAGAGGATAAAGGAAGTGTTATAAGGGAGTAGGGAGGCTTAATGACAAGAGCTGGTCGTATAAAAGTGATGAGCGTTCATTAAAAAGAGCAGGACACTCGAAGAAAATGTGATCAACGTCGCATATACAAGGAGGATCACAATCGTGAAGAGGACAATAAGGAGAAGGCGACAGAGCAAATCGAAAGCGAGAGGAGGGATGGAGAGAATGATTGATCCGGAGACGTACTAGGGGAACAAGAGAAGAGCGACGACCGAAAGAAATAGAATGGAACGAGGAAATGGCTGAATTATACGTTGACGAGCTCGAATAAATTTTTAAAAAAAAAACGCTTTCTTTGCTGCTGGGATAGTGTTTTTATTGGGGCGCCAAAAAAAAAAAAAAAATTAAATAACAAGTTCCTGAAAAACAAGTCATTCACCGTGATTGAATAGGAAAAAAAAAATAAAGGTTATCGCTCAAGTTCATTCAATTAAAAGGATATAGAGGACAAATTATTAATAAACGTGTCTTACCTCGGGCTGATGTTATAAGTCAGCTATCAATTAAAATAACTGAAAGAGTCGGCGATGATATGATTAATGGCAAAGAAATAATTTATTTTCGAAACTAACCCATTTTTTTATTTGTAAACCTGAAAAGTAATAAACGCGGCTAATATGTGATAACAAAATATCAGCTGTGTGCGTAAACATTTATAAAAATTACTAGTAAAGAAACTTTTATTAATCACTAAAAATATCTTTTACCTCATGCGCGTGAACGAGTTTCACTAGTCATCACCAGGAGGGAGTTACGCTTTTGTTAGTGGAAAATATTACGTTTGACGTGTACAAACCTAACGGTTACTTGTAATAATCGCCGTAAATACATTTTTAAGAAGTCAGTGTCAATGCTACCCAAGAGGGGCAAAAAAAAAAAAAAAAAAAATGAACGAATTTAAGAAAAAGAAAAAAACAAGAAACAAATGAGACAGTGAACTCATTTACTGAATTACTCACTTCTACGGCTGAAAATACAAAAATAACTAACAACACTAATTTCAAACTCCGTCACGTCCCCTGGTGGACGGATGAATGCTCTAAAGCAATTAGAAACAGACGCAAGGCCCTAAAAAATTTGAAAGCATTTCCTTCTATGGAAAACCATTTCGAGTACAGGAAAAAACGAGCCAAAGCTAAGCGGATCCTAAAACAATCAAAGCGTCAATCTTGGTTGAAGTATATTTCTTCGATCAATGCTGATACGCCAACAAAACAAGTATGGCAAACACAATCAGATCGATAGAAAAATCCTCAGCTTTCCATGTTCCAACGGCCATTCTAACCAGAGATCAAATAACAACCGATCAAGACAAAATCCTCAGTTGTTTCGCTTCCCATTTTGCGAACATGTCTAGTGATTCAAACTGTAACCCAGCATTTATCGCCATAAAAGAGAATAAATACCTATCGGATTTCGACTTTGAAAGCCTAAATTCAGAGACATATAATCAAAACATTTCACTTCAGGAACTAGAAAATGCCATAAGAACCACAAAACCGGCCACAGTAGTAGGATCTGACCATTTCCACATTTTTCTACTGCAAAAAGCGCCAGGCAAAGTCATAATTCAGTTATTACAAATCTTCAACTATATCTGGGCTACCAATGCTTTTCCAGACAAATGGAGATCTGCAATCATTATCCCCGTGCTAAAACCAAACAAAAACCCCATTCTTGTGGACAGCTATCGCCCAATATCACTAACATCAGTTCTCTGCAAAGTATTTGAACGAATAGTGAAAAATCGGCTCTGTTGGGAGCTCGAATCCAACAACCTTCTTACTAGTAAACAGTGTGGTTTTCGAGCAGGAAGATCCACGCAAGATCAATTGCTACTACTTCAAAATTCCATCATCAACGCTTTTGCCACAAAAAGACATTTACTGGCTATATTTTTCGATATGTCAAAGGCATTCGATACAGTATGGCGCAATAAAATCCTTCAGACTCTACATGGCTTCAATTTCCGAGGAAATTTACCTAAAATTATTCGGGAATTTCTCACTAAACGATACTTTACTGTCCAAATTGGTGGAGCAACTTCAAAAAAATTCGAATTACAGAACGGTGTTCCTCAGGGATCGGTACTTAGTCCCACACTTTTCAACTTAATTATAAACGATATAGTTGAAGAAATTGAAGCACCAGTCAACTGTACCCTGTTTGCGGATGACTTCACGACATTCACATCTTGCACAGACCCAGCAATAGGTCAACAAATTTTACAAAAAACAGCGGACAAATTACAAACATGGGCATTGCACAAAGGACTGAAATTTTCCGACTCTAAAACGACCAGTATCCATTTTTGTAAAATCAGAAATTGCCAACACGACATCTGTATTCAACTAAATGGAAAAAAGATTTCGAAAGTAGATGAAGTCAAATACCTCGGTCTAATTTTTGATAATAAACTGACGTGGTCTTCCCACATCAACACTCTTAAAAGATCTGGATTAAAAAAAACTTAATTTGATGAAGAAGCTTGCCCGTACTTGCTATGGTTCAGATAGAACGTCATTATTAAGAATCTACCGCACTCTAATTCGTTCAAAATGGGATTATGGCGCAGGAATCTACTTTTCCGCTAAAAACCATATTTTAAACAGACTAAACACGATCCAAAATTCGGCCGTCCGGCTGGCACTCGGCGCTTTTCGTACCTCACCAATAATCAGCATGTTATACGAGTCCAACGAAAAACCACTCTCCTTGCGTAGAGAACAACTCCTGCTGAATCTGTATACACATATTAAGGCTTCATCTTACTCTCCAGCCCACGGAACTATTACAGTTGCCAGATCTTCGCTTACAGATATGCATCTCTTGACTCAGATATCGAAACTGCTCCACTCGCTTAATATAGTTCAACCAAATTTATACAGCAACCTAAAACAAGTGCTACCACCTTGGTCAGATCTTCAAATCCAATGTGATTTAACCTTACTAGAATTAGGAAAAGATCTCACCAAGAATGCTGCATGCGCCTTCCGGCAACTACTTTCAAAATATCCAGATTACAAAATAATGTTCACTGATGGATCCAAAATGGAAAATCGCACCGGCTGCGCAATAATATCAGATCAGCTCGATACAATACGATGCTCGCTACCTGCACTCTATTCCATCCAGTCGGCTGAGCTTTATGCTATGCTCATGGCTGTGCTTAATATTTTTTCAGACAAAAATTTAATTTGTACAGATTCCTTAGGAGCACTACAAAGCTTACTTAAGTACGTTAAGAAAATTAAGTACGGTTTTGTGACCGACAAATAGGGGGTGGTGATCTTTCAATCGATATATCATATGTCCGAGAAAGAAAAAAAAATTTTCCAAAAATTTCGAGTTTTCCGCGCCCTCAGAGCCTAATTTTGACGTTGGAAACCCGGATGCTCCGAACTAAAAAAATATACTTTGACGTACGTATTTTTAACTATGATGCTCGCGTCGTCAAGAAGGGACACACGTAATTTTTCGCGCTTGTTTAAATTATTCGTCAACTCCGAAAGTTTCGTTAAGGAAATGACTTACGGTTTTGTTCCACGACAAGTAGAGCGATCTTTCCAACAATATATCACATACCCGGAAAGAAAGAAATACGATTTTTAAAAACCTTCGAGCTTTCGACGCCCCAAGGGTCTGAATGTTAAAAGTCTGGCTAAATTTTTTTCCTGTTCAGCGGTCCTTTATGTATATGTTTGAAATACGTTTTGGTTTCACCAAGTTTTTACTTGGGCTTTTACTTATGTGAATTTCCTTTTTTTTTTTGTCGTTTCTGAACCATCTTAATATGATTCTGTATATTTTATCTGTACGGAATCCTAATTAATTTACTGTTGATATGAGTTGTCATCATTTAGTATACTCTTGACTAGTTTCGTTTAATTGCATGATCTGTGTAAGATTTTGAAAACCATTAGAGTTTTTAATGAAAATATTAAAGGCACACAGTAGAGATACACCACTTGCTTCGAGAGACAAATTCATGTCTGAAATTAAGCGAGAAAGATGTGTTTCTTTGGCGGCTTATTAATTATTCATCTAATTACCATTTTAACGTAAAAAATTATTGGACAGATGAACGGGATTTACGCTGAAAATGTCCGATGTGTTCCGTAATTAATTAGAAACGATGGGGGTTTTAAGGGGTAATTCATATTTCCTTCTCTCAAGGTTATCGTTAGGACGACGACCGCGATATATTTACATGGCGCTATATTGATTGGAAAGTGTACACATCTGATGAAGTGTAACTGTTTCAGATAAATATAACCGGTTAGAACATCGTGAGCTTGCTTACATCACGCTACAGAGTAAATAATTTTACCTTATAAAGTATAAATTTATTGCCAAGTGTGATAAGAATGTCGCCTAAACATGAGATAGCACGATTGTCCAGTTTGCCAATATGATTTTTCGGTGCGGCATATTTTAACCTTTCGCAACTTATTACGCCGATATAATAATAGATCGACTATATCGCTTCCTGTTACGTGAGAATACGTTTCTAATAATATGAAACATTCGATGTAAATTTAATTTACACCGAGCGATAATATAATTTCATAAAAAAACGTTCACAATGCACGTTCATTATCATCATATATATGTAGAGCAAAAAAAAGAATTTAAAACAAGAAATAATAATTTATAAAAATGTTCGCGCGGAAATAACATCTACAACTTTATTATTATTTTTTTTTTTTTTTTTAACTCGATACTATTTGAATTGCGTATGCAAGTGTTGCCTTACCCCTTAACCTGTGCTGTAAGGTTTACACGATTCTTACGGAAATAATCATAAGTTTGTTTTTTTCTTTTCAACAATATTCAAGATTATTGCATAATATTTTTCTGCAAAATTCCCAATTTATTTTAAAAATAAAGAGATTCATTAAATAAAAAAAAATGCCCGGTTGGTTAAATCATTCTGGGAATGCGGTTTATCCCGTTAATAATCCTTTTTCGATAAGGCTGTCATTATACGCTGCTAGTATTTATAACGGTTTGTTCCTGTGATTCAGTCGATTCATTTGTTTTAAGTTCAATTATAGAGTATACACTATTTACAGCAGTTTAATTTTAAACGATTTGTATTTTAAAATTAAAGTACGGTGAAGTTAAAACTTCGAATCGCGGAGTTTTTGGTTAGGGGAGTTTATTTTTAGTGAATTTTATATGTACACCAGTTTATTTAATATTATATAATCATTGTTCTTGCGTCTAATGTATAATAATTGTGTATTTTCATCGGCCGTAGGTTATTGGAAAATAAAAAATAATTTTTAAATTTCAGTTTTAAATTAATAATAATTAAAAAATAAAATATTTTAAATCCACGAGTTCAAAGAGATCTCGTGGTTGCCCATCCCTGGGCAATTAACTTAAAACGGTTATACCGTTACAAGTGAAAACAGCCGTATTTTGATGAGTAACGAATCTGTCGAAAGCATATAGAGTAGGCATACCCCAGCGCCATGTGTTTAAACGTCATCTGTCAAAAGTTTATTTACAACTGCTACCGGAAGAATCGGACAAATAGCAAACGGTGTTAAAATCTAAAACTTCACGCTAGAGAAGCTATACACATTTGTTAGAATTTTTTTTCATAGTATCATACGGAGGGGGAGGAAACGGTAAGATCATTGAAACAACCCATCCGTCTCGGACAGTAGTTAGGAGCTGGATAATTGCAATAAATTATCGATCGGTAATTAACAATTTAAACAAAAATCAGCTGCAAAACTAATTTTAGACTAATCGTGACGATAACATAATGTTTTTGCTCGTTAATTCGCTTTCCGTAATAATAATTTGCCACGATGTTGCAAATTAAATCGCATAATCGTTATTATTATTGTTATTATTATTGTTATTATAAATGATAACAATGAAATGTTTCAGTGAATATAAGAGAGCATTTGCTCTTCTATTACCGAAAAAAACTTTCGATTCTGACATTTTGAATTATCATAGACGTATTCATTTCAACTCGTATTTTTAAAATTCACCTCATTAGCACGGTTCACGAACATTTAAAAAAAATGTGATACCACTTCGTCCTCAAGAGTATCGTATCATCTGAACTGCGCAATAATTATGCATTCGTTTTCTCTTCTTCTTAATCGGACGTTTTATTTTATGCTATTTTGAGTTCTCTATACAGATAATATTCGTTTCTTCTTACGATAGCAGATACGGAATAACGCTATATAATTGAACGCTTCCATTTGTTGACAATTCCAAACCAAAAACAACTACGACGACACTGGAAAAAGAATTATCCTCAGATAATCCGCTACTACAAGTATTATTACAAATCGATATGAACGGTTGTGTTTTGAACAACAGAAGAAAAAAAAAAAACAACTGGATATGAAGTTTACAGATTATATTGAGATTGGTAAGGCAGCATAAAATGAGATGAGTTTCGAAATTTCATTGGCGAGGGAAAAACTGCGTGTTAATTCTAATAGCGATCCCAGTTGCGTATATGAAAAATATTTCTTCTTAAAAATCTGTACTTTACCGAATTCAAACGTATTTAGGAATGTTTCGTAAATGAACTCTTGAACTGCACACCGTAAAGCAAAAGTATTTTTATTGTTAAATAGTGTCTAATGCGCTTAAAATCTTTAAAGACAACATTATTATTTCATGCGTCAGATTTGTGTGGTTTAGAACAAGAATTATAAAGTAACAAAACCGGAATTGTTTATTAGCTCCCCTCTTCACCCTTCCGCCAAAATATAATTTAGCGTTTTTATTCGATAAAATCGAAGTGATGCAATAATTGTATTGTTTTTTTTTTTTTTGGTTTCTTTTTAAGCAGAATTTGATATTAAAAGTTTACCCAGTTTACGCTTTTATTTTATATTTTACATTAAAATATTCCTAACGCGAAAATATCATCTTTCGACCCGCTACCATTAGGAAATAAAATAATTAAGGTATCGTTAAATGCGAGAAAGCGTTGTAGTTTTCTTAATGAAAAATTATGAATGAAACCGGTGATGCTAATTTGTATGTACGTTGAGATGTACCCGTTTGCGTTTAAATACCGGTTCAGATATGAAATTAAATTTGTACATTTGCACTTATTTTTATTTCGTTTACTTCCTTGTTATAATGTACACGGTTTAGAAACGACAAAAAAGGATATCAAATAACAATCGGTAACTCACGAATGGAGTGGTTTGACTAATAAACTTCAAAGTTGAATCATAAATTACAATTAAATTTCTATCTGCGACAATTTTTTATAACTTCAAGTTAACCGATTGGACGTCAAAAAAAAAATACAAAAAACCGTCCGGAATATATAATATGGACTTTAAAACGACCTCAAAACTCAACCTTAAAATGTACATAACTCATCACCGGAAAACCCTTGAAATTCAAGATATAAAACAAAACGCGAAAGCTCTTTCGTAAAATCAAAAAAATTACATTATTTAACCAAAAACAGCAAAAAAAAAAAGATTTTTTTTTTTTTTTTAACGGGCTCCGTTAACCTCTTAACACATTTACCTAAAAAACGGGAATAATAAATGTAGAAGGAAAAGACAGGAATATAAAGGGCACACAATAAGGAGCAGGAAATCTTAAGCAAGTGGGAGTGCAGAGCCGATCGCTTCCCCGAAAGAGATGAACACTTTTAATGAATACGTGATTCTAGGAACATACGGCACGGACATGGGAAACCATGTGGTCGGCTTACACATCATGGCTGCGATCCATCAAGGTGAGCACTGAGCCTTGGTGGCCACCGATATCCATGTCCCGCAGAGAGTTTGCATCATTGACTCTAGACTCTGCATAGGGTACACAGCAATATCCCACAACTATTTTCTGGAAGGAACATTCCTCCTTCTGTCTGTTCCGTATGCAATTCCCCAATTTCACCGAACACGTTCTGGAACATTGCCTGCTTGCAGGCACCTCCAACTTACCGTCGGTTACGTTGTCGAACAAACCAAAACAGGTCTAGGATATGCTACACTATATTAGAGCGGCTAACCTATTAAAACACTTCTGATCTTGCACTGATCCATGTGCTATAATAATCCCGGCAATTACACACAGCACATGATGGACCATATAAATTTAAAAAAAAAAAATTACTGTCTCTGTTTTTTTTTTTTTTTTTTTTTTTAAATTTTCAAACCGTGGTTAGACCCCGGGCCGTGTATAATATCTAGACTATTACGGCCCAAGAGTCTCCGGTTACAGGAATGCCCCTAATCCATTGTCCCTGACGAACTGGAAGACTGCACTTTGGTTCGCTTCTGAGTTTGAGAGAACATGGCTGAGGTTATCAAATCCGTGTCTCGTTCTGGAGGATTGAAATGCAGGGCAGTTTATGAGAATGTGCTCAACCGCCGGTGGCTCTTGTGCGCGACAGAAAGGACACGTGGTTGGAGGGTGAGCGCCTTCCAACAGGTAGTCGTGGGATAGTCGCGTGTGGCCCAGGCGTAAACGGTTGAGCGCGCGATGATAAACTCGTAAGGTCCCCTGGGGGGGCCACCATGGCTCTAAGGATTTCTTTATATTCTGGAGGTGGGATGGGGTGGAGATGTGTTCTTGTTTCCACTGTTCCATTATTTGTATTTTTACAGCTTCTGATATTTGAGGGGGCCCAAGTATGCTTTGCGGACTGGGAGCTGTAATGGTTGATTGAGCTGCTGTGTTAACCCTTTCATTTCCTGGGATTCCCGCGTGACTTGGGACCCACAACACTACTAGCTTATATCCCTTCGATTGTAGCCCCATGATGAGTGCCAAGACGTGGTTTATTAACCCCCTCCCCGGGGCTCCCCCTCCTAACATCTTAGCCGCCACTAATGAATCTGTTATCAATAGGATGTCATGGATTGGCTCTGTGGACGCCAGGATCATTTCCAGACACAAGCGTATTGCATATAATTCGGCATCTAGGATTGAGCAGTAATCGTTCAGACGGATGGTTGTCATTGCTCCCTTCACTTCGAAAGCGCACGCAGTTGGTGACATCCCCTCGACGGGTGCTGCTTTGGCCCCATCTGTATAACATTGGATAGCGTTGCTGTACTGTCTTATTGTTTCGCACGCGTCTTGAATAAGTTGCTCTGACATGCCGTAGGACTTATACTTTTGCAGAACCGATAGGTTAACTGCTACAGGCTCAAGTTGCCACAGATGTAACGAGCCGGTAGCTGCTGCCTGGCACTCTGTGGAGTCGTTGACATTGACATTCTGAAGTAGCTTGGTGAGAATTGGTAGTGGATCGTTAGTGAACGCCGCGAGTAAGGGGGTTTCGGGATGGATATAAGGCAGCTTTAGGAATGGAATATTGCACCGCAGGGTATGCAGGGAGCGATAGAATTTCAGTGGGGGAGAGCCCGTTAGTGCACAGATACTCCTACACGGTGTTGTATAATGGGCTCCGGTGATAATTCGTAGTGCAGAGTGGTGAATTGCGTCCAGTTTTTTCAGGTTACTTAGAGACGCTGAGGAGTACACCTGGCACCCATAATTTATTTTACTTAGGATCAAGGCTTTGTAAACATTAGAGATTAATTTGGGATGAATATTGAGTTGGGGATTGGAGAGGTATCGGATTATTGACAGTAACTTTATACATTCGGATTTTAGCTTATTAATGTGTAGGCGCCAAGTTAATCTGCTATCAAACTCCAGGCCTAGGAACCTGGCTGAAATACAGTTCGGAATTATGGTGTTGTTTATTCGGAAAGGAATCCTGTTGGTCACAGGCCGTCCCCTATAGAAATCGACACATACCGTCTTTGCGGAGGAAAAGTTTAGACCATTGACTTCTGACCATTTTTGGAGTTTGGAGATAGTTTTCTGAAGGATTGTGTGAGATATGTGTGGATCACGAGACGCTAGGGAAATGCTAAGGTCGTCAATGAAGAGCCGGGCCGTTACTGGTGGC
Source organism: Icerya purchasi (assembly GCA_039619475.1). Lineage (NCBI taxonomy): Eukaryota > Metazoa > Arthropoda > Insecta > Hemiptera > Monophlebidae > Icerya > Icerya purchasi. The sequence continues at coordinate 72,317,120 of CM077115.1, read as the reverse complement.
TGAACACAATCAGCAATGTCATTGATGTACATTATGAACAAGGTTACGCTAAGCGCAGAGCCTTGAGGTATGCCGTTCTCGATGCTCATTGCATCAGAGACTTGAGAGTCGATTCTGACCCGTATAGTTCGGTCTGACAAGTAGTTTTGAATGAATCTTATCATTCTACCTGTCACCTGCCATCTTCGTAGTTTGTTTATTAGGCCTTGCCGCCATAGGCGGTCATAGGCTTTTTCAATATCGAAGAATATGGTTATCAGGTGCTGTCGACTTTTGAACGCAGATAAAATCTGCCTTTGAAGGCTCACCAGATGATTCGACGTTGATTTAGCCTTACGGCCTCCGGCTTGTATTGTGGAGAGGATATTTTTGGATTCACAAAAGGAGAGGAGACGTCTGTTGACCATTTTATCCAGGGTTTTGGATAAGGTACTCATCAGTGAGATAGGACGGTAGCTACTGGGTAGTGAAGGATCCTTATTCTGTTTTAAAATCGGAATAACGATTGCCTCTTTCCATGAGATCGGAATGTTACCTTGTTCCCAGATCTGGTTATAGATGTTTAGCAGATATAGTCTTGCCGGTCTCTCTGTTGGTATTTGTGGTTCCGTGCTTTTTGATTTAGAGAATTTCATTAGTATTTATTCTTTTATTGTATTTTTTTTTTCTTTTTTATATATGACATTTCATCCGCATATGAAATGTTATTTATTAATTACCAAGTAATTCGGAACCCCGAAGTATTTAATTTCGAGGGTTTCATTATTTCCTCTGGTTATAGCTTATGAAGCTGAAGAAGAGGCCATCCTCTCGTTGTTTCATTTCTTTTTTAATGCTCCAGCATTCATCGCCTCTGTTCTCTGGTTTCATGTTTTTGCCTTCTGATCTCAAAAACATTATAGATATATAATAAACTGTTGTGTATACTTCCGCTATCGTTATCAGATTTTCAATATTTCAGTTTCAATTATTCAACTCTGTTAAAAGATTTCTCGTTACCGGTGAAACATACTGAAATATCTCTGTTTACGTTTAAAGCGGTCATTTTTAATAGATATTAGTTATATACACTATATGGCATCTAATATGAAGCCAAAACTACGTTTTACTCGAGGTCTTATCTATTTTGTGTTCCCAGCCTATAAAGTTTATTATTGTTGATAAAAGTTCTAACACGCATTCTGATCGCGTTTGTGAATTATATTTTTCTTTTTTTGCTATCAGGATGAAATTAACTTTCTTAAAATCTTCCGGCAAACTACCTTCGTATAATGTATTTTATTTAAAAGATTTAACACGGGAGTGTTTTACATTTTCCTGCAATGTGTTATATTAAATCTACCGATAATGCGTTCGCTTACCTTTTCAATTGCTTTAACTAATCCGCATTCTTTAATATACGGTGCGCGTATTTCTTTACTTTAATCTTAACCTTATAATATGTGCTCTATTTATATCATCATATAGGTGAGCTACATAATCAATCCAGGACTTATTTCCTTTTCATCGATAAAATCCGACACTTCTTTGTTTCTATCATTCTCGTTTTCGTTTTTTACACATCTTCATCGTGCACACTTTATTTTCGCATGCATTTCTCCTCAATGCCGTCGGTTCTTCAATTTCTTTATATTTTTCGTTTAATCAGTCGATTTTCGCGAATTTACATTTATTCATTATTAATTTATGCGTAAGTTTTTCTATTCAGCGCTGCTCGATCTATCTTTCATTTATATAATGTTTATTACATCCTTTGTGATCGGCGCCCGTTTCTCTTGTTGAACTCGGCTTTAAGTTTTTATCAGCTACATTTATCACGTTGTACATTTTCATTCTTTCCACGGGCACTTAGTGACCGTATCAGCTATTTTCTTTATTTCATTCATTTTCTCTTCCGGGTCTTTTTGAAATTCTTTTATTTTTAAAGGAAGCTGTGTTCACCATTTTCGATTATGAATACTTTTCAACCTATTACATTTTTAAGGACTAAATTACATGTGTTTGGCGCACTGTGCACTAGTATGTGTGCGGCAATTTCTTCTTACGTTACTTCTGAATGGTTTTTTTTTTTTTCTTTTTTTTTCCTGACTAAAATGTAATCAATTTTTGATTTTTCGCGTTTTATTGCCTGGCCTTCTTGGATAACCCCATGTATATAATCTTTCTATGTGTAATGTTGCGTATCGTGAATTGAAAATTTTCTATTATCACCAGCGAACAACGATAATACTTATAGAGAAGAGTCAGTTGATCGTGTCATTCTCTAAAGAAAATATTTACGTTTACGTAAATATTTCTACTACAACTTCAATTATTTCGTAATGGGTTTTTTTTTGTTTTTTGTTTTTTTTTTGTTTTTTTTTACATTACCTACGGCAAGAATCACATCATAATATTAATGGTGTGGATACAGAAATCAAAATGCGACTGAAATTGTATTTTATTCTTCAGTGTGATTTTGTATTCAAAGAACAGTTCCGCAAAATGAAAACAAAAAATAAAGAAAATAAAAAAAAAAAAGTCTCAGATTAATTTGTTTTTAATAATGAAAAAGCAGCTTTAATCTCGCCGGTATATCGGAATCGAGAAAACAAAGCCTACGACTGATTGTCCCAGCGTGGTTTCGTATAATCAACAGTGCGACTTGTGTAGTAATAGTCATGCGACAATGATAGGGCGCTAATAATAAGGACAGAGAGAATGTGTGAAATCGTACACTTAATAGTTGATTTTTAGGATTCCGTACACTAATAATGTACGGAATCCTAATAAGATGGTTCAGAAACTACAAAAATATTCAATTACAATGTGCAATAACTTACGAGAACGGTTTGACTTATAAACTTCAAATTTGGAAAATTAAAATTCTCTTTAAAGCGATCTATAACTTCAAGATGACCGATTGGACGGCAAAAAATACAAAAAATCGTCAAGAATATATAGTATGGTATTTAAAACGACTTCAAAAATCACCCTTAAGTTATTCGTAACTCGTCACCAGAAAACCCTTTAAAAGTGAAATTCAAAATATAAAATGAAAAGCAGGAGTCCTTTCATAAAATCAAAAAATTACTTAGACCCCCTTTCGGGCTAAAAACAGCAAACAAAAAAAAAAAAAAAGAAGTTCACGTAAGTACACTAGCCCGAGTAAAATCATTGGAGAAACCAAAACGTATTTCAGACGCATATGCATAAAGGACCGCTTCATGAGAAAAATATAGCAAAGCTTACAACTTTATATTCAGACCCTTGGGGCGCCGGAAGCTCAAAACAAAAATTTAAAAGGGAACAAAACCATATTTCATTTTCTTAACGAAATTTTCAAAGTTAACGAAAAGTTCAAGAAAGCGCGAGAACTGATATGTAGCCTACCCTTTGCGACCCGAGTATTATAGCTAAAAATTTTGAACAAGGTTAAAAAAATGCGCATACTTCTCGGATTTAGAATATTCGACTTTCCAATTTTAAAATTCGCCGCTTGGAGCGTCGAAAGCTCGAAAATTTTGAAAAAAATATTTCTTTCTTTCCGGACATGTGATATATTGTCGAAAAGATCGCTATTTGACGGAAACGAACCCATAAGTCATTTCCTTAACGAAACTTTTGAAATTGATGAAAAGTTCAAAAAACGGCGAAAAATGATGTATGTTCCTTCTTTAACGACGCGAGGATTATATCTAAAAATTTTGAACGCAGTTAAAAATATATACATTCCGGTGTATTTTTCTAGTTTGAACCATCAGCGTCATAATTAGACACGGGAGGCGCGGAATACCCGAAATTTTTGAAAAAATTTTTTTTTCCTCGGTCATGTGATATATCAATTAAGAGAGTGTCTGGAACGAAACCGAATTTCATTTTCTTATCGAGATTTTCGCAAAAAATTACGTTCGTCTTCATCTTTGTAGTGGAAAAATTAAATTGCTTTGATTTGAATTTTAGTATTTGCGTAAATATAAATTATAGTTATCGTTTACTTACTCATGCTTGACTGAACTTGTTTTAATATCGCCTCGTAATTTCGCTTGGCCAGTAGAAGACAAAATGCCCCCATCATAAAATTACCGTTCGATGGAAAATTTTTCGAAGTCGTTGAATTTTTTTGCCGTGTTATTCGCGATACAAAGAAAGTCTGAATATTTATAATTGACTACAACTCAGCTGGACCGAGCAAAACGTAAAATGCCATTTAGTACTCGTCGTCTTTTTACAGCGAACAAGAAGAGGTAAATTATAGTCCGATTCTAGAAGTAATACCCCCGTACAGACATATATGTCTTATACGGACTACTATTGAAAAAGACGAAACCTCGTTTCACCGGTAGATTCTACTTATTGGACGGGAGTTTCAACGCATTGACGATGATTGGAAACAATTAGTTAATACCGAAATTATTAAAAAGTGTGTTACGAAATGTCAAAATATGCGAACTAAAATTGTGCAGAAACGTATTTACTCTGTACGGTATATTATTCGGTATAGCGCGTGGATTTTGAGATTCTTCCGAAAAAGGAAAAAACAATAAATCTATGCACACATGTACGTGATGGAAAAAAAAAAAGACAGAAAAGAAGTTAAAAAAGTCGTAAACAGTCTTATATGTATTTTGATTATACCTCTGCTCTACATTGTGGTGTTCTCATTGTTTCGTAATACGATCGTGTGGTATTTTTAAGGATGGTTGGGGAAAATGCATTAACTGACTGTATACATATTCTGTGATAAACAAAATATCATGTAATCTCTATTCTGAATCAAAGATTGGCGTAATCAATACTCTTTTGAACAAATTACAAAAATGATGATTAATTGCGTTTATTTAGTGTAATATCGATTATGCGTTATCAATTAATCGCAATTAATAGTAATTATAATTAAGAAGTACTGGGATTTGTCAAACGAATTGAATTAATCTCCTTCAGGATTTTTTTACGGATAATACAATTACATGAGTATATATTTGAAAATCGGGATAATAGTTTTAATCTTTCAATCGTACGGGGGCGTATAATAAAAATTAATGTGGCGGTGGGTTTACTTTTTCCCACATTAACGCGGTTGTTTTTAGTATTTTTTATGCAAAAAAAAAAAACAACATATTTCTTACCGAGATTAATCTAGATGAGGATGCGTCCTTTATTTCTCTATTGGTTGTGACGTACTCTTTCCCTTCGCAATTTTCTGCTGCAGGTGGTTTTTCCTTGAATGAAGCTTACTTTTATAGTTGGATAATCGTTCACTGTGGACAAGCCCAATAAAAGAGTGAAAATGAAATCAGCTAATAATCCACGCCGAGTTCCGTTTTAAAAACCGGAACTAGACGTTTCGCCCTTAACGCATATCGTTGAAACATGGAATGGGCCGCCACCCTATCTTGTAAAAACTTCCAGTTACCTCTGTTTATCGTCGTTTCTTCTATCATGCTTCACCGTTTATTTCTTTTAACCCGTATAAATATCTTAACTCAAGCGGCAAATTAAAAATTCCGTTTGAAAACGGAACCTTTCTCTCAATGCGCGTAAAAACTGATTAAAAATCAACCTTCCTTTTATTTTTCCATCCAACCTAATGGTTTTACGATTTTCCTTCGCTTCGCCGCTCCGTTATTGTCCCTATTATCCGTTTACGTCTGAATCATACTCTTCTTCCTTCTTCACGTTATCATTTCCATCTCGCTTTATCCCCTTGTTGCCCTCTTCATTCTGACGATGAAGCCATCTGTGATCCTGACCATATCTTTTTTGAATGTCCATCCCTCGTGAACAAACGCACTTCTTTGTACTCCAACCTGTTATCACTCAAACTCCCTACTCCTTATTGTGCCTCGTATATCTTATCGTTTCCATCGATCTCGGTTGTTCCTATCCTTAGTTCGTTTATCTTATCAATAGCTGACCGAATCCGTATTTAACTGATCCTTCTCCCTCGTGTCGTTTCTGGGTAAAGATCCTTTGTTGGCATTCCCCGGGTTGGGGGGACTGTTGTCGTTCGAAACGATTGAAACAGACACAATTTTTAAAAAAGCTGTTTACCTACTCATCCGTAATAATAAGTTGGAGGATTGAAGTTTGTCAAATAAAGTGCGCCTTCCCTTTTTCTTTGACAGACCTCAAAATCTCGTCGCATTTTACAACTCGCCTACTATATATATATATATATATATATATATACATATATATATATATATATATATATATATATATATATATATATATATATATATATTGAACCGATTTAATAATTCGTAACTTAAACGGTACGTTGCTAAAAAAAAAAAACTGTTTTTGCTAATTAGATTGTTTTTTTGTTGTACTTTTTTTTAAAAATTGAAACAGAGGTGGAAATGGACAAGAGTCGTACATGGTGTCCGCGCGCCGGTTGCGAAACTGTCTGCACTTTATGCACTCCAGATCGAACTACACCGCAAAATGTCAAATGCCCGACATGCTCGATCGAATTCTGTTCTATCTGCAAGGCTTCTTGGCATCCGGATTCCGAATGCAAAACGGAAGATACGATTGCCGGTGTTACGTTCGACTCCGAATTGATCAAGTGTTGTCCTATGTGCAGTGTGCCGATTGAAAAAGACGAAGGTTGTGCCCAGATGTTATGCAAACGTTGTAAACACGTCTTCTGCTGGTACTGCTTAGCTTCGTTAGACGTAAGTTTTCGCTAAACACCATATAACGATCGGATTAAATTAAAAGCGATATATATCGATCAATATGAGATACTTTTATGCGGTCTTCATAGAAACTCGTCTACGATTATCATATTTAACACTTTTATTGGCGAAATTTCATTCAAAAAATATCGAAAATATAATATTATCGCTTTATTTAAATGATAATAGAAAGAAAAAAAACCTTTTTTAAATACCGTTATGTATGTCATATCTGTTTCCTTTGCGTACAGTGAGAACGTAATTGCATAGCGCTGTAAAAAATCTTTTGTAGGAATCGTGTGTAAACTTGTGTGTTATTCTATAAAAATCAGGCAACATTAGTTCAGTCGGCCGCGAATTAAGAACTAGTTGTTTACAAACACAAATTACGTTATGAGCCTAAAATTGTGCAAATACCGGGAAATATCATTCGACTGTTATTGAAGTAAATTTACTATTTCCTTCATCTTGCAGCATTTGTAGAATCGTCTAGCTAAAAAGGTAAATGCGACAGGAGAAATCTTCCAATTTACGATGCTGAACGATTTCGCTGTTTCTTCTTTCCGTTATCATGTGTTGTTGTCCCGTGTGTAGTTCGTTTCAGTTACCACGACTCCGGTGTAGGTTATTATTCGAAGCAATTTTCTTCTGCTTCTGTTATTCTTGCCTTTGAATTATTTTTATCTTTCATCCTTAAACGCATAAGAATATAAATTTATTTTCTCCTCCTTCCTATTTCTTGCGCTAATGTCCTCGCTGACAAATCCATTAAAAAATAACGAAAATTTTTAGAAGCATCAATGTACTGTAGCAGGATCCGTATTACCCGAACGAAATACCACTGCCTAACGCAACTACGCCACGGTAGCTGGCTATTTTTGCCGTGTCGTTCTTTAAATAATTAACGTCTGTTAAAACAATTAGTTAATTCGATTGAATTTGCAGCGAGTTAATTTTGTTACATTAGAAAAAAAATTTTATGAGAGAAAACATCGAAGCATATGGAATTAACATTGATATTTAAACTCTCACGATACAACTCGAACACACATGGCCGCAATTATTGACATAGCCCACGAGTGTCAAGATGGATAGAATATAAAATTAACACTGACCACATTACACCCCAAGTGCAACAGGCACTAGGGTCCGACTGGACAGCAGCAGGTCAAGGATATAGGCTTAGAATCGAGTAATTAACAAGGTAGTAGCGAGACCTCTGAAGATGACAGTTATTAGCCACAACTCCTTGGTAGTTTACTGAAACCGGGCCATAAAATCAAAAAATCAAAAAAAAAAAAAAGCAAGAAAGCAAGAGAGCAAAAAAAAACTTTAAATAATGATTCTAATTCTTTTAATAAACGCGAATATTATTATCAACACAAGATTACCTGAAGCGAGTAAGGGAAAAATACAGCAAGGCGGAAACGAACCGCAGGCCTTTAAATCCTCCAAAAGGAAGACTCTGGCTAGCGCCTCACAATTAAACAACAGGTGATTAATTTCCTCGCGATAATCTGTACTAAACTGCTCATTACAGTTGGAATGTAGCGGGGTTTCAACCCCAAAATTTAGTCGCACCCTGTTATGCCCCGTACGAAGTCTGCTGATAGTAGTTACAAACTTTCGCACCAAACTATCCGGAACATTAGAAATATTGTAATACCAGGATCTAACTGGAAGAGTCGATTGGACCAATTCGTAAGACCTCTGCCTGTACCAGACGCACTCTTGATGATGCTTTCCCATTCGGTTAAGTTGTCTCTTTTAACCTTCTCTAAAAGATCCATCGATGAGATGTAAGGATATATTATCCCGTCCCAGGCAGCGTCTTTAGCTACCTGATCCACCACCTCGTCTAAAATGATCTCACAATGACTAGGGATCCAACAAAACTTTACCGTACCCCCATTGTCCCGAATGTTAGCGAGTTTTAATTTGATTTCGAATATCAATGGGTGGTTCTGATGCTTAAAGTGACTGTTCCCAAGGGCCAAAGTCTGCTTAGACTGTCTGAGCATATTACCGATTTTCCTCTACCATCTGCAGCGTTTAGAATAAAATCGCAGGCCTCGTCAATGGCGAACAACTCAGCAGTAAACACAGACGCCTCAGGCGAAAGCTTAAACTTAAATATTAAGTTCTCTCTCGTTATGAATGCCGCGCCCGTCGCCTTCCTAGACCTTGAGAACGTGGCGCCATCCGTAAATATTCTTAGGAAAAAAGGGTATTCGGATTCCATTAATTGCATAAAGCAAGAATTAAACACATGGTGGAGAAAGCATTCTTTCTTTAAGTTGTTTAAGAGATCCAAATTTACGTCTATTTTAACTGAATTGATAATATACGGGAAAATAAAATACCTAGATGGCAGCACGGGGATAAGGGCGGAGCAACATGAGCTGTCCCTATTGACATTTTTACATTTAATAATACTAACGCATTAATCGAGCCTATGAATAAAAGCAGTTTTTATCCTGTAGGCAATTTGGCAGATTAATGTCAATCGCCTCTGTAATACTAATAACATTTCCATGGTAATTTGGAAAATTAATAATATTTTAAGTCAACCGCCTCCTCTCTGTTTTACTAAAAAAAAATAATAAAAAAAAAATGATCCTATCAGACCACGTTTTTTCACGTTTTTGACGAATACTCAGTTTATGTTCACAAATTTTCATCGTTACTCTCATACTACCTAAATTGAATTTTGCTCTTTCGAATGGACCAAGAATCAGTAAAATCGGTCCGTATGAATATGAGTTATGCGAAATCAAACGTAAAAATGAAAAAAAAAAGAGAACGCAACGAACGTATAATAATTCCCGGTTTCTTTTTTTTTTTTTTTTTTTTTTTTTTTTGGAAGTCGGTAAAAATGAATTGAGTTAAAGTTGAAATTGCCTATATATAAAGTAGCCCCCCCAAAAAATGTAATATCCCAAGATGTTGCCGTCTAAATACAGGCAAAGGGCCTTCGGAATAATGATTTGTTAATAAAATAACGAAATTATATAAACATAATAACAAATATCTTAAAATTGAATATAGAAATGTCTTTTATATCCCGTATTTAGCTCCAGAAAGGCCTCAAATCCATCTAACCTCTCGCATCAAAAGACGTTTGCCCCAAATTACATACGGCTATATGAAAAAAGTCCAAAGCCTCTGGGGATCGAGTGTCGGAATGCTGTTAGCAGTCATCAATGAACGGCGACGGTCCATCGACGTACGATTGAAGCCCCTCCGTGGAACGTCAATGTACAGCAATTAACGAAATTTAGAGGCCAGAATAGGAAAAACAGCCAAAATCTGAAGTTCCAACTAAAAAAAAACATGTATACTCCGTCTGGCAACACGAATGGGAACAAAACTGTTACTCTCAGAAACTGTTCAAAGTCAAGGGAAACCCGTCGGCGATGGAGCACCTCATACAGACAGGACCGACATGAGGAAATAATATACTAGCTCGCCTGCGCATAGGCCACACTGCCTATATACACATAGCCACCTGTTTCAAAAACAACCTAAACCGACATGTAAAATTTGTGGAGTTCCGGTTACGGTAAAACATCTTCACACCTCGTGCCACAGATTTTGACAAGAGAGAGCCGCCTGTTTCGAGGAGTATGCTGGTTTGACCGAAGTTTTGGCAGACAGGGGAAACATTTTCAAATTTTTAAAGCTTACCCGACTTTTCCCTTTTATATAGTTCTAATCTTCAGCAGCGTTTGCCTCCTTTCTTTTATTTTCTTTTCCAATTGTTTATTTTAATTTCCTTTTTTGTACTTTTCATTTATTAATCTATCACTTATAAGATGTAACTGGCTGCCGAGCCACTTTAAATAAATAAATTATATATATATAACTCGGCCATTTTGGCCCCGCAAGGAGCTGTGTCCCTTGACCCCTCTTGCTTTCATTTCTGTCTCTTTCTCTTCTATACTTTGTATAAAATGATCAAAATTTACAACGTAATTCTTACTGGCATCAACACAAAAATCCTATTCTAACATTTAACTTTCATTATATAAAATTAAGACATTTTTTAAATAACAATCACAAAAATCCTATAAAATATAACAAACGTTACATAAAATTGGGACATTTTTTCGAATGAGGGGTAGCCTAAGAATTACGTTGTAATTAATAAATATATATATTAGCTCCAGAAAGTAGAAAATAACATATATATATGTATTAATAAGGATAAATTTAATGCATTATATGTTTCAAACCTGAAGGAGACCAGTTTGCGTCACAACCGCAACAGAATTCTTTGGTGGCTGCATCTGTGATATCCGAGCAAAACCCAACCCGACCCATTTTCGACGGTATGCAAAATCGTGGGAAGGAAGCGCACCTTCGGAACGAGATGGTGAATTCAGGCTCTGGGTTTCAGAGCACGGGAGTGTCGCTCGGAGATTTGTATAAATTCGTGAAGATTCGTAAAGATTCGTATAAACTGTAGAAATTGGTAGAAATTTATAAACATTTGTTTTTTTATTTGACTCCATAATAACCAATAAAGCCCTGGCTTGACGCAGTACGGTCCTGTTGCAATTGTCCCGTTCGTGTTCTTCCTGTTTCTACTGCGACTTTGAATTTTATTTTTATTTTTTTTCCACTAGCAAGCGTATCCGACTGTCCACAGCCGTTTATTTCTGAAAACCAGAATTGTAAATTAGGCTGATTTCACGGAAGGAAAAAATACGAAAATCCGCACCCTATTCATTGCAATACCCCGAGAAGAAGCATCATCTGTTGGTGCTAGAGAGGCGAGTAAATTGCATCAAAAAATGCAGCTTGTTCCTGGCGGTCAAAAGCGTCTCGAAAAATGAACGTTAGTGTATTTTTTTTTTTAGCACTAACCGCCGCTCGGTGCATAGCGTGAATGTGAGCATAATTAAAAAGCTCGCATAGCTCGACGGCGCGCATTTGAAAAGGAATTTTAATTTTAATCTCGTTTCCGTTTTGTTGCTTACGCACATCGTTTTGTCATACTTGAAATGAAAGAACGCAGACAAGGGGAAAAGTGGATAACGTGTCTGTTTTCCTTTTATTTTCTTTTGTTTTTAGTTTTTTCATTTCACTACGTGACAATCGGTATGGCAGTGACGTCAATCGAAGAGAACTTTTTTTTTATAATTTTATCGCGTTCACGAGTACGTCTCAAATTGTAATTTGTCGTTAACAATATGACGCCATCTTGACCGCCGAGTCCGATTATACGAGTGTTTCGTGCTTAGAGTGCGAAAAAAAATCAAGGAGGCAGTTACGAATTCGGTTTAAGTTTTTTATTTTTTGCTAAAACCGAATCAAAATAAAGTCTAGATTTTATGTAAAATGCTATGTTTGTGATTTCGCATGAATGAATGAACAAGTAAAGGGTTTATTTGTTGCTATTTACATGAAATCAGTTATGAGGAATTTGTAATTTAATGTGTTACCGAGTTGTTTATTCGTTCCCTATTACAATAGCGTGTTAAAACAAAATAAAACCGTTGGAACACATATCGGTAGATTAACCCTTAAGCGGGCGCGCCTTTTGCATTCACACTAGTGTTGGCTCGCATTGGTATGAATAGCGCATTCTTAAAATTGCTTATTTCACGGAGTTTTCTTTAATAATATGGGACATACGTTTTCAAAATAAAGGGAATACATCCCCATTGAACACACTTATAAACATTATTATTATAAAATATGATAAGAATAATAGTCATATAAAGAAAAATAATTTAAAGTTTTTTTTTACCCCCCCCCCCCTGGGTTTGCTAGCAAAGAGCATTAGCCCAGCAAAAAGGAATAGACACATGGAATAGAATAGAAATTATATGGAACACCCCTAGGACAGGAACAACAGAGATAGTAGGTAGAGAAAGAACATAAGAGGCGTTGAAAGGAGCAGGAAGACCAAGCTTTAAAAGATGACAATAAAGTAACTCACGCTCGCGAGATAAACCGGAGCACTCGAAGAGCACGCGATTCGCATCGCAAACATACTGGGAACCTTCAGGATCCAATGGACAAAAAGGAGAATCAGCCAAAGAGAAGCGATTTAGTGAAGAAGGAAGGAGACTATGCGAGGAACGGAGGCGAGATAATTTAGTAATTATGGACCGACGCAAACTGGGAAACTCATAGAACCAAGGACGAGGGGGAAGAACAGGATTAATCAAGAGATAAAAGGAATTAGGATTAGCGAAAAGAGATACATAAACAGAATGCCAAAGTCTAAGATGGCAGGATTTAGTTGGAAGAAGAATATTGTGTGCTGGAACCCTACTAATAAAATTCCCATTGGAAACAGCAGCTTTAGGAAGGAGGTCGACGGCTACATTTCCATCAATGCCTGCATGTCCTTGAATCCAAAGAAAGTCAATCTGGGTACACGTCGATGAGGATAGATCATGAAGAAGAGAACGAATAGAAAGGATAATGGCATCAGTGGAAGAAGAAAGGGAAGGTGGAGATAGCGCTAGAAGAACACTTAAAGAATCAGAAACAATAAGGAATTTGGAAGAACTTGCAGAAGAAGAAATATAAATAATGGCTTGTAGAATGGCAACAGATTCTGCAGTAAAGACAGAACAAAAGGACGGAAGTCTAAAAGACCGAGAATGAAAGAACTGAGGGCACAAGAATGCCGCCCCAACTCCGATCGGGCTCTTCAATCCGTCAGTAAAAATTAAAGAGTGATCACGGAATAGAGAGTTTATTGTATTATTAAATTCCATACTGACGATATGAGAGGGAGAGGATTTAAGGAAGCATGGCATGAAGATGATATTTGGTGGCTTTAACAATTTGGAATAGACGTAAGAAAAAAGTGGAAGCTTGTGATGAGGAATGACAAAAGGGGAAAATTTAGAAAGGCGAAACGATATATGAGATAGTATAGGAATTTTATAGGAGGAAAAACGCCAGTGACGAAGGATAAAAGAATAAGAGGTACTGATATTTGACGAGGAAGTGGAAAAACGTTTAATGAGAAAGCGATAACCCAAATAAGATCTTCGGATGAACAGAGGACAGATATTGGATTCAGATAGAATGGCTGGGATAGGAGATGACCTCAGAACTCCGAGACAAAGCCGAAGGCAACTGTTTTGGAGACGATCTAATTTGTAGAGAACGGATTTGGAAGCGTTGCCATATAAGAAGCTGCAATAATCCAATCTAGAGCGTATGAGAGATTTATACAACATTATTAACACAGGAGGATCGCCTCCCCATCTCGTAGGTGAGAGAGCTCTAAGAAGGTTAAAGACTTTAAGCGAGGAAGCATATAAATGGCTGATATGATCATGGAAAGACAGACGAGGGGATAAAGTGATACCCAGATAACGAAAAGAACTGACTATTGGAATGGAATGATTTTTTAGATTTATTTCAAATGAGCCCGGGTTGTAAGGTCGAAGGGTGAAGACTACAGCTGCTGATTTTGGGGCGGAAATGAAGAGATGAATGTTAGAAAGGGCCTCTTCTAGAGTACTTAAGGAGCTGTTTAGTTCCTCATTGGCAACTAGAAGATTACGGGAAGAAGAGTAAACAAGGATATCATCTGCAAAAAATAAAGTTTTGGATTTTAAGGAGAGAAAACCAATTTTGGAAACATATAAATTAAATAAAGTAGGGCTAAGGCAAGAACCTTGCGGAAGGCCCTGGAAGACCTTCCTTGAGGCGAAAAAGGAAGGAGCAGAAAGGAGGAGAGTTCTACTTTGAAAAAGATTTATAATTAGGAAGGATATGGATGCAGGGATATTTAAAGACATCATAACGTTTTTGAGCGTGGGAAGATGGACGTTTTCGTATGCACTGGCTACATCAATAAAAGCTGCAATTGTGAATTCTTTGGAAATAAATGATTTGTAAATGTCAGCAAGGAAAAGACTGATACAATCTGGAGGGCCTAAGCCAGGACGAAAACCAAACTGGTTGTCTGGAAGCAAGTTATTGTGTTCCAGCCACCAGACCAGCCGTTTGTTAAGCATGCTCTCAAAGAGTTTTCTCAGGCAAGAAGCTAAAGAAATGGGCCGAAAGGCAGAGGAATTATTCTTGGGAATTGGGATAACAACGAATGTGTTCCATGAATCAGGAATAGAACCAGATTGCAGGAAGGAATTAAAAATGATTAAAAGAATTTGGAGAGACTTTACAGATAGGTTTTTGAGGATGGAGTAAGAAATTTTATCATGGCCCGGACAGGAGTTGGAGGAGTTTTTCAGGGAAGAAAGAAGTTCAGAGAGGGAAAAGTTAGAGGAAAGGAAATGAGGTGATAATTGGTAAGGAGGAATTAAAGAATCCACTTTATCATAGTTAGGGACATAATCAGGAGCTATGGAGTCAAAGAAAGAAGAAAGAGTATCCTTAGGAAGACTGGAGCTAGACGGACGTTCGGAAATAGAATTTCTAAAAGCTTTAGCCAACTTCCACACTTTGGAAATAGGAGTCAATCGAGAAAAGGAAGAGCAAAAGGATTTCCAAGCATTTTTCTTGGCGTTTTTGAGAATATATCTGGCTCTAGCGTTCGAACTCTTGTAAATCAAGAAATTATTAAAAGTAGGTTGAGAGCGGAATGATTTAAAGTTAGACAAACTTTGATTGACAGCAGCTGTGCAGTCCCCATTCCACCACAGTGATGAAGCCCTTAAAGAATGACTTTTCCGGGCTTGAGGATAGAGTGGAGAAGACAGTGTTAGAGCAGAGGAGATAGAATTAGTAAAGGATGAATATTGTGAAATAGCATCGTTTTCTACTTGTATTACAGGAAGGTCTGAGTCCACAATAAACCGAAATCTATTCCAATCAATTTTATGCAGGTTCCAATCAGCATAATGCAAAGGCGTAAATGAAGATGAAAGAGAAGGGAGATGGAAGTCATTAAGAACAATGAGGATCGGAACGTGGTCACTGCCGAAGATACCATCTAGAGTTTTCCACGAGGATTTAAGAGCTGTGTCGGAGGAAACAAAAGATAGATCGATAGAACTAGAAGTAGACGATGATTTGAAGAAGGTGTGAGAACCATCATTTAGGAGAACTAAATTATAATTGAAAATTACTTCCTCTATAATTGTGCCATTCCTGTTATAACTGGAACAACCCCATAGAGGCGAGTGGGAGTTCCAGTCGCCGCCGACCATGAAAGGGCGAGGAATAGATTTCAAGAACAAGTCAAATGGGAAATCGCGTAAGTTATAGGACGGTGGGATGTAGGAGGAGACAAGATTAAAACTTTTACCGTGACACAATGGGATTGAGACGTGAACTAAATTCGGATTAAGAGGACTGGAAGAAAGGAAGGAAAAACTATCATGATGAATGAAATGTACATCTTTTCTTATAAGAATAGCAGCTCCGCCATAGCCGTCGTCCCGATTCGAACTGACTAAGGAGTATCCTCGAATTCGAATATTGGAAGATTGTTTGAGCCAAGTTTCTGACAGGAGAGCAACCTGAATGTTATATTGATCCAACAAACCTTCGAGAGAGCATTTATTGACATTAAGACTTCTACAGTTCCATTGAAGAATATTTAGCCTGTTTGACATCATTTAAAGTACAGAAAAATAGTTGGAGGGGAAGGAACCATGTAAGTGTAGAAGAGGAAGGGAAATAATACCTTACAGCCTGCAGATTTGGAAGAGAGAGGAAAATCGGAGAAGGAATGAGTGTAGGCTCGGGTAGTCCACGCAAAGCCAGTTGAAAGTATTGAATAAAGACAAGGATAGATACGGCAGAAGAAGGGATGCAAAAAAAGACAATGGAGAGACATCTGTTTTCCCAGATAACTTACGAATGAGGAATATGAAAACTTATTGCGATGCTCACTGAGGAAAAACCACTTTCTCTCTCGCTTGCTTACCAACTTAATTAGGTATGGAATGATGAGGAAAGGGCTGCGGGTCAAAGTGAAGAAATTAAGATTAAGCAAGGAATAATTAGAGATTAAATTCGCTTTAAAAAGGGTCATAACTGGAACGAAAAGGACTTTGAAAATGATTAAATTGAAACAGACTAACCGTCTTTCTTTACCGTAGCCCAGCGTGTTTGAAAGAAGACCGAAGGAAAGATGAAAAAAGGAAAAAGTCAGATATTTGAGGATGAGAATCATGCATCTAATAATTAGTATTGATTTGCACGGTTTAAAACCGAAGAAAAAAGAAGTTTTATACAATTGTGCATTGCAATCAACCATACACCGTCCTCGACTACTGTCGAACCCAATCGAAGTTCGCAGAAAGAGGCAATGGTCATAAAAATAATGCAAAGCATATAGATCAGAACAGAAACATCTGTTAACTTTTCTCGCTTTTAACAGTATAGCTGAGAAAAGAAAATTGATCCAAATAAAAATTATGAACAATTCTCCACCGCCCTCATCACCCGCAGGTTTCAAGTTGCGAGACGAGACAATGGTGATAACAGGAATAGGAAACATATATTTTTGGAATAAGGCGTATGATGTCTGTATTCTCAGTAATGCAATCCGGGAGAAACATAAGATTACAGAAGGAAATGTGATAGGAATTAACGGCCTGAGCTCCGGAATGCTGGTTAGCCTAGATAAAGGAATATGGCAAGAGAACGATAGAGTAGAAATTTGGGAAAAAACATAAAATTCAATGACAAGAACCATAGCGAATTTTACACATATGCAAGAGAAGAAATTAGAATGGAATTTCACAATCATAAGGACCATTAACGGAAATACAGGAAGTTGACCAGTTACGTAGCCGTAGAATTCGGAGGACAGTGAGCAAATAACAGTTGGAAAAGCTTGAGCGATGCCAAGCGAAATTCAGGATTTTGACGTAGGTTAGGAGGGGTATTTTGAAGGTTTAAGCTGAAGTCTAGCTTATCGACAGCTTCTTCTGCTGACATGGGAACGGAGGAGTTGGGATTAGGAAAAATTAGAGTAGTTGGTACCTGTTATTAGTTGGGAAGAGAATA
Organism: Icerya purchasi; assembly: GCA_039619475.1. Classification (NCBI taxonomy): domain Eukaryota; kingdom Metazoa; phylum Arthropoda; class Insecta; order Hemiptera; family Monophlebidae; genus Icerya; species Icerya purchasi. Next base: position 72,299,499 of record CM077115.1, on the reverse strand, counting down.
AGAAGGAACGTTATGAGACGATGCACTGTGCGTTGATTCGGGGAAGAAGAGGCCGTTACGATAATTACGATTGTTTGACGGAAGAGGAGGGAAATGCTGATTAGGAACGGGAAAAGATTTGGGAGATCGTGACCGATTGGGTCGGCGAGAAAACTTGGAAGGAGAAGAATGCAGGTTTTTTTGAGCTATATCGGAAAAAGAAAAAGCTGAGTTGGTAAGATTGGATTTTTTAATTATACTAGCTTCATTATAGGACACGTTTTCGTAAGCCATGATTTTACGAAGATGAAGCTGGTCTTGAAAAACAGGATACTGTCTATCGGTGGCTAAATGATTACCCTTGCAGTTGAGGCATTTAGAATCTGACGGCTGCGGAGCTGAACAAGAATCCAAGGAATGCAACTCATTACATTTAGGACAACGTGGTTTACTGCGACAAAACTTGTCGGTGTGGCCAAAACGAAAACAAGCTCGGCATTGGATAGGAGGTCTTACGCTGGGTTCCACTGCACAACGAAGATGAAAAAAATGAACATAACTGGGAAGGAAAGGTGATTTGAATTTAATTTCAATTAGGGGAATTGGACGAAATTTATCGCCATCTCTTTTCTTGAGTCGTCGAATTGAAGCTACCGGCACTTCCGCTGAAATATCTTCCAATAATTCTTCTTCGGTAATATCTACAGGTACATTACGAATAATGCCAAAAGAGAACAATAGATTATTAGGAATAAAGGCCTTAAAGTCATTTTTATTAAGGAAGTCAGAATCAAGAAGAAAATTATTTGCTGAGCTAATATCCCTAAAAAAGAGCCTAAGTCTATTACTGCCCGCTCGGAGGATTTCTGTGATTGATTTAGTTCTATTATAGAGAATTTTAGCAGCAGCAAATGGATGTAAATTTCCTATATTAAGCTCAGAGAGCGATTGCAGTATAATGTGTATAGAACCATTATACTCTACACGGAAAAGAATTACCTCATTTTTATTATTAATTTTTGTACTATTATCGATAATGTCGTGGGAAGTTTTTATATTGAAATTTTTAATAGCTTCGATAGCATTATCATTAGAATTATTTTTACTAAGATTATTATTATTATTACTGCTACTATTATTATTACGGCTGGAAAGTTTTGATAAATCAGATTCTGATAGTCGCAGATCTTTGCTAGAGATCGACGCGACCGGTGAAAGGGGACCGGTTGGTTTACGCTTGGTTGAAGCGTCCATGTCCATTTGAAGGGTTAAATTCGTTTTTGCCGGTTTAGTATCTTTGGCGGAGGCCGCAGGGCGGCCCCCACTAGACGTACTCATCGGTTAATCCAAAAAAAGTGGGAGGAGAAAAAAAGAAATAAATAAATGATAGTAAAAGAAAGACAAATTAAAAAATAATAAAATAGAATAAAATAAATAAATAAAAATAAATACTCTTCGAAATAAAATCAAATCTATGTATGAATAGAGAAGATTTAGCGTATTATAAATAAACAAAAGAAACGATCTCATCGATATGCCGATAACAATGCGAGCTGATAAGCCGGACAAGAACGCGAGCAAACAAGAGATAACGCACTTCCAATTGTACAATGAATGTAATAATTATTTCAACAAATTTAAAAATTATTAAAAATTTTGAAAATATGACTACATATTTTGAACATTTATAAACATTAGTGGTAACAAAAATAAAAACAAAAAATCGCATAATGTAGAATATGTAGGTACTACGATCTAAACAAATGACCGCAAGAAAAACGATGTTTTTTCAACAAATTAAAAAGTGGATATAACGAATAACTAAGAATTAGAAAATTAATAGATATTTAGAAAAAATTATTCATCGACTTCCGTATCAACACTGAACCATTTGTACACTCTATGCATGTAACTATTACCGAGCTGTGTTTCTTGGGCATAAAATTTCTTGTTCTGGAATTACTGTTTTATTTTTCTTTTCAGTGTCCTTAACTTGGCTATTCCTTTTCCAATCAGATATTCAGCGAGAGGATAACTTGTATAACAGTTATCTGTAGTCAAGTTTCTGTTTGCATGTTCTATTGGCTTTACCAATCACTTGATAATATCAGAAGGTTTGTTGGATGTCTGGTATTGCCCTGTACGTTGTTTGCCACAGTAAATTTCAAAATTGAAAGTATAAAAAATTCTACTGTCGTACGAAGCGTATAATTTTAGGTCATACTTGGCGGGTTTCTTTGACATATACTGAACAAAACTTATACTTACTTTCGTGGTCGCGCAGCGGTACAGCTGCCGCAAAACCTGACTTGACTCACTTCGCGCTGTCATAACTATAAACTTATTGTACATACACACATGAATCAAATGACGTCTTGCGAGATACATTCTAGACATATCTAGCAGTTACGAATGTTTCATTAATCCGTTTCATAAATGTCGCTAGTTGAATGATGTTTGCGGTATACATACCGTAGCGCGCCCACTTGAGGGTTAAATTAAAGTGTCTTGCTTGAAAAAATACCAAGCAAAAAAACTGCGTCACTTCTGCAATTTAAATATAAACAGAAATATATATATGTATATGTGTGTGTGTGTATATATATATATATATATATATAAAGTACGACGTATCATAGAAACAGAATACTTATTAGACTTTACAAAACATGCGGTTTTCATTAACTTTGACGAAAAAAGGAAAAGAACACTGTCGTTGCTACATTTTAACAAAGCTTCTTATCTTCGCCTTAAGACACGGCTATACATGATGCGACAAAATTGTTTCCAACGACTTTTACGGATGCATACCATAGTATGTACGTGAACACATGTAAAAATCGTTGAAGATAAATGTGTACAATATGAATCGACCTTCATTCGAGAAGAACGTTACTTTTAAAACTTTGTCTATTTATGTATTGTGCTCTAAAAGAAAATAGCAAAAAAATCTGAAACAGCTCAACAGAGACGAGTCAGAGTACGCTAGTGTGATCAGGATGGCCACCTTCTGGGAAGGCGGGAGTCAATTCCGAGAAATCTGTTTGAAAGTCGGGAAATTTGATGATGTATTAAAAATGATTTTCTGCGCTACTACATGAACATTTGCTCGATCTATTAATAATGGAACCTTTCACCGGGGTTTGGCCGGTAATCAAAAACATCGGGAAAATTGTGGTAATGAAGTGAAAATTTTCAGGTGATTTAGATTTTATATCATCGGAATTAAACTGTCCCCCGAGGGTGCAAAAACCGTATTGCGAAATATTTGGAAATTACATACACTTTGTTTTGCGTATATTATTTTGCTGAAGAAGAAGCTGAAAAAATCTAGGAAACCCAAAAACGAAACGTAAATTTATTTCGAACAAATCACCCTGATGATCTTTATCGATGTACATGGAGTTTATTGCCCGCTAGTATTGTTTGATACATAGAAAAAAACCTATCTTAGAAATGCATCGACATAATTTAATTTCCTGTCCTCTACGACCACCTCGGGGATATCGATTGTTATTGGAAAAGAACATGTACAGTAGCAGCGACGAATATTATTAGCCAGTAACAACAGGGGGGGCTAAAGACAATTCAATATATCGCTTTTCAGTTAACAGCTATTTCTGTTACAAATAATATTTCTATATTGTAACGGTATACGTCGTTTAAGTTAATTTCCCAGGAATGCCAACGACGAGTTCTTTTCGGACTCGTGAATTTCTTTTTTATTTATTTCTTTATGAATTTGAAACTGATATTTTTTAAATTCATTATCTTTTATTTTTCAATAACCTATAAAGAGATCTTTCTTTACCGACCGGCCGCTGAAAATACACAATTAATATAAGTACGACGTGAGAACAACGATGATTATATAATTACAAATAAATTGGTGTACTTATCGCTGTTTGTCGACCATAGAGTTACGCTGCGATGACGGGGTCCAAGAAGACGATCGGGGTTCCTCTCTTCCTATTGGACGATGGAGTGAACTCGATCTAATTCGATGCAACGTAATTATTTGGTAATTTAACAATTAATCTCCGCGTAATTGAAATTTTAATACGATTCTGACGGGAAATCATTTACTACTTCGCACTGCAGACGGGTTGATTCTTAACGAAACTAATTTTCTATTAACGGAGATCGTTTTCCCGATTCTTTACGGAAGACCAATTAAAACTGTTTTTTCATTTTCTTAAAAAATCTACTAAGAAGGTTCAACTGCGACTGACCCCGCTCCCTGGCTTCCATTTTCTATCCGTGTCTCCTCATCATTTTCCTTGTCCATTGTTCCAGCAGGAACCAATCATCGTGACCTTTCTCCAGTTTGACCGCATGGTAGTGTTTTTACCTCCGACCGACAAACACGATTTCAATCACGCGCACATTTACTCCTCTCGCACTAATTATTCTAAATTATTTTTTATTTTTATGTTGTTTTGTTTTTAGTTTCTTTTTTATTTGAAATTTACCCTGAATGTAACACGCATTACAAAATGTAATAATAGCACTCGCAATAATAAAATGCAAACAACTTTATGCGAAGAAAATTCATTTTTTAAAAAATTAAAATTTGCCAATTAATAAATAGCAGCGTAAATTACAACAACGTGAGAAGAAAAACTTACTAATTTAGTAACGAAGAGTTCCCCGCATATAAAATGTTTTTTTCACAAAAAAGTAAATACCGATACTTGAAGATTTATTATAAAAATTTAATAAAAATGCGCTAAAAAGTAAAAAATAATTACTCCCGATAAGAAAATATATATCAGAGTGTGATATAACACCTTTAAAGGTAACATTATCGTAATTCTTATACAACACTGATACCCTTAATTAGCGTAGGCATCAAATTCATGTTACAATATCTAGGGACAATTTAATGAACATTTAATGCAGTTTTTAATTATTATTTTAATATGAATTTGATGCCGACTCTAATTAAGGTATTAATGTTGTATAACAACTACGATAATATCACTACTTAAGTGTTATATCACATCCTGATATATATTTTCTTATCGGGAGCAATTATTTTTTACTTTTTAGCGCATTTTTATTAAATTTTTATAATAAATCTTCAAGTATCGGTATTTATTTTTTGTAAAAAAGCATTTTATTTTTTACATTTCAGTGTGCATTTTTATTCAATTAAATTAAAACATTTTAATAAGAACAGATATTTCCACGGCGTGAAAACATCAAAAGCTACATTTCCATGGTAATTTGGCAAATTTATAGTATTTTTAACCGACTTCAAAAAAGGAGGAGGTATTCAATTCGACTGTATTTTTTTTTTTTTTTTTTTTTTATGTGTGTTACCACAGAACTTTCTTCTAGATGAACCGATTTTGATGATTCTTCTTTTATTTGAAAAGTGGTGTTTGTCATGTGGTCCCATTTAAATTTGATCAAGGTCTGACCGATAGTTTTTGAGTTATCCTTAATAATGCGGGAGATTGAAGCTTTTTGGATGCTTTTCATTCATGATTGTTTTCACTGTCGGATTAGATTTTTGACTTAAAATACTATAAATTTGCCAAATTACCATGGAAATGTAGCTTTTGGTGTTTTTACCGTGGAAATAAATGTTTTAATTTAATTGAATAAAAATGCACTAAAAAGTAAAAAATAAAATGCTTTTTTACAAAAAATAAATACCGACTTCAAGGGTTATTATAAAAATTTAAAAATGCACTAAAAAGTAAAAAATAATTACTCCCGATAAAATATATATATATCAGAGTGATATAACTTAAGTGGTGATAACGTAATTCTTATACAACATTAATTTTTTGGAGTTGGCATCAAATTCATATTAAAAGAATAATTAAAAACTGCATTAAATGTTGATTAAATTGTTCCTAACATGAATTTAATTCCAACTCCAAAAAGTTAATGTTGTATAAGAATTACGTTATCACCACTTAAGTTATATCACTCTGATATATATATATTTTATCGGGAGTAATTATTTTTTACTTTTTAGTGCATTTTTAAATTTTTATAATAACCCTTGAAGTCGGTATTTATTTTTTGTAAAAAAGCATTTTTAAGTCAATAAATCTAACCCGACGGTGAAAACAATCATGAATGAAAAGCATCCAAAAAGCTTCAATCTCCCGCATTATTAAGGATAACTCAAAAACTACCGGTCAGATTTTGATTAAATTTAAATGGGACCACATGAGAAACACCACCTTTCAAATAAAAGAAAAATCATCAAAATCGGTTTATCTAGAAGAAAATTCTGAGGTAACACACATAAAAAAAAAATTAAAAATACAGTCGAATTGAATACCTCTTCCTTTTTTGAAGTCGGTTAAAAAACAGTGAATTCACCGCGAAACCTGATGCAAACGTCCTCTTGATTACAGTCTCACTAATTTGCAACAATCCGATACCGTTCATGAAAATCTAAGTACCCGTACTATACTACGTTCGACTAAACAATACGTGCGCCCCCCGGGCTGCGGGCGTTAAAATGCTACCGAATTATGTCACGAGCATATATTTCTATCATTATGCTTACAGACCGAACCAAGTCGTTACCTTACTGCGACTGCAAGTAGTTGTTACGTCGGATAGTTTTTGTCGGTAAACTTGTACACGGATCTTCGATGATGAGTTTCTCGCACCACCTGCATTTTCGAAGATTTAATGAAGGAAAATGTTAAAACCTGTTCAAATATATGTCTATAGATATCGATAAAAAATTAATAAGAAAATGATAAAAAGATGAAGAAAGTTTTAAAGTTTTGTGGCTAAACTTGTTTCGTCTTTGTTTTACAGGATGACTTTTTACTGCGTCATTACGACAAAGGTCCGTGCAAGAATAAACTGGGTCATTCGCGAGCGTCCGTCATCTGGCACAGAACCCAAGTTATCAGCATCTTCGCCGGCTTTGGCATTTTGCTGCTGATCGCGTCGCCGCTTTTATTACTCGCGGCGCCTTGCATCGTCTGCTGCAAATGCCGCGTGTGCACCAGCGACTCGAAACTGGACAACGAAGACGATATTCCGGATGTGGAATACCGTCCAAAAGTCGACGAATCGCCAGCCATCGACGACTCGGAGAAAAAAACTTAACCGCCCGAATTCATCGCGTCCCCCTTTCAACGTCGTCCTCCTCGCCGACGCCTATTCCTTCTCTACACTATTAAAGTTAAGCGTCCATAATCCCGAAGGCAACTTTCCCGTTTATTTAGTCCTTTCTCTGCTACTTTAATATTCTTTTATTATACTAGATTGATAATCATTTTCGAATATTGCGTTTTTTTCTTTATCTGCGTTTATGCGTTTCCGTGTGCGCGCGTGCGTGCGTGCGTGCCTGTCATAACGTCGTCCCCCCGTTCTGTGCGAGAGTGTATCGAATATAAGTTGTAAAGCAGGTTATTTTCAATTTACTCAAATAGCCAAATTTTTCTTTGTCTCTCCTACGCAAAACCGTATTTTAATGAAAAGCCGCTCATGGCGCGCTTTTCACAACTAAGCAGCGCATAGTTTACAGGTAAAAGCCATCGGAATTTTTTCGACTCCCCCTCGTACTACGTGTTTCAAGAGCTTATTGAATCACACGTACATACATACATACATACATACATGCATATATATATATATATATTTAAAAAAAGAAACAAAAAAAAAAAAAAAAAAAAAAAAAAACGTCACACAAGCGTTTATTAAAGTTTTTACCGCGTAACAATGTAATAATACGTTTACTGGGCGCGCGTCACAAAAATAGACTACCGAAGGTCACAGGCAACTTTCCCTTATAACTTCCTTATTGGCACATTGTTCGTCCATAATTTTATAATCGAACCGTGTATCTCCTTCGTGGTATTCCTCTCGATGTGCTTCTTGCGGAATGATATAATGAATAATTCGAAAAGCCAGCTGACTTTAGTAGTCAACACAATGATAATAACTGCAGCAACACAGCGCACTTTGATGGAAATCAAGAAATGGAAGGGAAAATTACCAAAGAGTTGGAAATATGCTTACGATTTACATATTAAAATGAGATGCACAAAATTACATTAAGAAATAAGTAGCGTAAGATATACAAAATTACGTTTATAAACTGTGAAAGTGTATAATAAATAGTTGATGCGGTTTATTTTAGACTAAAAATAATAATCTGGTCATTGACCTACGGATGATGATGGTCTTCTTTTAAAAATTACCCCCTTTTTCTAAGAAAAAACAAAATACCCTCGCATAGCACATTTTCTGTGTACCGTGAAACAGCGATTAAAGGAGGTAACATTATCTTAAGCCTTACAGGGCGCCGATATTTTATGTAAATTTTCATACGCTTTGAGGTTTAAAACGATAGAATAATACACAGAAAAAAACCATTGGAAAAGGTTGAAAGATTGTACATGAGTAACGCTGATAAAAAATAAAAAAACGAAAGAAAAAAAAAAGAAAGTGGAAAAATTTAAAAAGAATCGACATTATAAATTTTAGAAAAACCGGTACTAATAAATTAAACATTCGGTTAAATATTCGCCAAAAAAAAAAAAAAACAAAAAACGAAAGTTATTCTACGAGTTATAAAATGTGTAGTCGAAACCGAAATAAAAGAAAGTCGAAAAGGTAGATATGTAAATCCAGAAGCGAATAGAGTACAAAGATCAGGGGGATAAAAAATAAAGAAGTTCTATTAATTAACAATAAAAGAAGAAAGAACCCCGATATTGTTACTAAACGGAGATCGTTTGTCGGCGTTCTCAAAAAAAAAAAAAAAAAAAAAAAAAACCAGTAAGAGTTGATATGGATGAAAAGAAAACTAATCGACCGCAAACAATTCAAAAAAGGAACAAGAAAATGTGATAAAAAAAAAAAAAAAAATTTGATTGCGAAGCCCATTAATACGAAGGCTTCGAGAAGATGTGAACTTTGACACTGGACTTCAGGCCGAAGTTCTTAATCGATTTTCAAGCATTAAACATTGAAAGAGGGCCTTTAATGTTGGCATTCGTTAAATACGGATGAAAATATCAATTTCGTGACGATCGATTTTTCCTGATAAATTTCAGATATTCTTAATTTCTAGCAAGACTGCAATAAGATATTATTTACATTTCGTGTAAAAGCCAAAATTTCACTTTTGGTCACATTATTCGTAAAAACATGCATAAAAAACAATTATAATAGTAGTAACAATACATGTACATACATTATATAAAACTCGGCCATTTTGGCCTCGCAAGGGGCTCGGCCCCTTGAGCCCTCTTACTTACATTTCTGTCTCTTTCTCTTCTATACTTTGTATAAAATTTTCAAAATTTACATCATAATTCTTAATCGGTCTACATGAATGTAATAACATAATCACAAAAATCCTATAAAATATAACAAACGTTATATAAAATTGGAACCTTTTTCGTTACATAAAATTAGGACATTTTTTTTTAATGAATTACGTTGTAATTTATATATATATATATATAAAAAAGTGAATAACTAACAAAAAAATGCCTTAAGCGCAGTTTCAGAAAAAATCTGTAAAATTCTCTGGCAAGCAAACACGGTATGTATTAGATACGTTTTTAAATTAGTTTTCATGTTGAATAATTCCGATTGTTCATGTTGCCGCATTATTGTAGTCGAGTTAATTAAAAAAGTAAAATGTATATATCAACTCAATATACACCGAACTAGAAGCCTTAACTTCCGTTACACAAAAACAGTTTACACTGTGGAGACTTTTGTTTTTTAGATCTTCTGCCTTGAAACTTTAGTTTATTTAATGTACAACTGCTACTATTACCTTAAAAGCTGGATTAAGTTCTTTCATGGTTATACTTCCGACCACACTAGTCTAATTTCGCGGGAATGTGATTGCACTTATAAGTGAAAATTGAAGAAAAAAGGGGGAAAAAAGAGGTGCGCCATTTTCCGGACGACTGAGGATTCTCAGAATGTTTGTAAAAGTAAGGACGCGACACTGTCGACAACTTAATCAGAATGATACGTCACAGAGGACCACCAGCGTATATACTTCGGGAGAAAACCCTGTGAACCGCTGAGCTGGCGGCAAGTGGCCGGTACACGATGTTTCTTATTAAACTTTGCACGGCGTAACTTTTTATTAAAAAGCGTTCCTGAAATATTTCCCCGGCTTATAGCCAGTCAATCTCAGCGCAAAGTTAAAAATAGGCGAGCGAAAGTCGTAAAATTCATCTAGTTTACTACTTTAGAGGAGAGACCTGCTCGGTCGAACGAGTGCCGATTTTCACATTCTCTCTTACATTATTATTAACCCCGTTCGAAATTTCAAGTATATAAAAAAATGAAATTTTCGAAACCGAATTCGGGGACACCCGCCTCCTAGCTATTAATTCGTCGCCGTTAAACATTTACTGGAAAAGTCGAATCATTTCTGTGACCCCGCGGTATGTTTCCTTTTTCTCCGTGCCTCGCAGCGTGAGTTCTGAATTTTACTGTTCCATCGCAGTTCCTTGATATATTAATTCATTCGCCTACATATCAGAGACTTCAACGACGAACTGGTAAATCTTCGAAAAGATGTTGCAGGTGAATTTCAGTCTCGTCAAGGCAATAGAATCTATAATATTTATAATAAAAAACCCCGATTGAAAGAAAAAATATAGTTGTTTTCGCAATTAAGCGTGTTGATAATGCGTAAAATAATTATAAGAAAACATTATAATCCAGAATGATGCGAAAGTTTTCGAATGCGATAAGAACCAACCCGGCAAATATGTTTAAAAAAAAGGGAAAAAATTTTCATATTTTAGAAAAATCATTTTCCTTCTATGTGTCGATAGGTAAAGAAATTTTCGGAAAACCGAATACGCCGTCGAAATTGTAAAACGTGATTGATCGGCCGACTCGCCGAATGTTGCTAAAATATTATACACGGATTCAGAAAAACGCATCAGTGCTGCGTTACGTTAATCTTCTCGCAATGTTGTTTGATCCGAAAGGAAATAGAGAAAAATGTGTAAATGCGATATAATGTGCCGTCAATGTGATCTTCGCATTTCCTCCTTGCTGTATGTGCAATTTTCATTTCTTCACTGACCGCTAAAATTATCTCTGAGTAGAGATCCGACAAATCCAAAAAGAAAAATCGTAGTCTGGAAAGTATTTATCGGCAGACGCGGTACTGGATCAGAAAATAAGTTTTATTTCGAGAGTTTAGGGTTTTTTTTGTTATTTCATTGCATTAGGCTGAAAAGTCCAAGCGACCCCCGTTCCATTCAACTGCTTAATTCAAATCGCACTCTTGAAACCTTTTGATCGCGAGTAATTTCATCCATACTGTCGCAATCCATGTTTAAACCGGAAACGAAAAAAATCTCTCGCGTCAAGGGAATCATGGAAAAACCAATTGCCGATAAAATTAAAATACCCCCCTTCTATTTAGAACAAAATCGTTTTAATATTGAAGATGACAGCTGAGATTAACTCGTACGGCTCAGAATGCCAAACTTCTTTCCAATTCGGTTCGAGTTTATCGAAGATGAAACAATTGGATTCGACGCCCCCTCATTTTCAGTCAATTTCGAGCGTTAAACTTCTTTAATTCAGGTGAAATTTATTGTCGAAGAGAATATACTGGCGGGGCGGTACAACAACGATCAGATTGCGCGCGTATGAAAAATTCAATATCCGCAGCGCAATTTGAACTTAATTCTCCTGCGAAATACCGGATTTCACCACACAGTGCAACGCTTATAGTATAAAAAAATAACTAAATCTCGAACCTGTTTACTGCTTTCATAGTCTCTCGGCGATATTTACGAACTTCATGCCATTATCCCCCCTGATTCATTTACGGATGATTTATTATGTGAAGAATCGTTACGAAGAAATCACATTTTCTTCCGTTTTAAGTGGGCGAAAGCTTTTTTCGTAAGTTTAAAAAAATCAAACTGTCGACATTTTTAACTATTCGTGCCATTATTGAAAATTCAAGTGAAACCGCAACCGCTCTTTTCCCGCAGCTTTCGTAATTACGCTTACAAACAAACCGTACTTTTTATTATTAACACGCCAATTATTATTAGTCTTCGATAATTTTCGAATGTACTGATACTGTTGTGTTATTATTATTATTATTATTATTTTTTTATCGTATACAACTATTTCAGAGAAATATATGTATATATGCAGACAAATATAGTGAAAATCGAGGTTATACATTGAGTGAATAATCTGTGCTCGTTGTAACAATCGGTTCGTCGTTATATCCGATATCAAATAAAGCATTATAATTTTTAAATATCCAAAATTGAATGTTACCAAACCCCTGCCTGTTATATAACTAATTCTAAAACTACACATATATTTTACTAAATTCAACAGCACAAAACCAAATTTTTGTCTTTATACACGAAAGTGCACTGGAAACCAATATAAGAATATATAAGAAATAGGGGAAAAAATTACAAAGACGTCGTTGATTTGATTTTGTCTTATTTTTGAAGAAATTTGTAATTTTTGATTTCTTATTATTAATGAAATGAGTATATAGAGTCTTTCCCTAAAATTCTTCGAATGACTTGTACCACAGATTTTCATCGTCGATGTTAAAACAAAAAAGATATTTAATATGCCATGTTAAAACAAGGATTATTACATGTGTTCCGTTTGTACAGATTTAATTTGTTTTCACCGGAAAAAAAAAAGCAAATCAAAGGACGATCTTCTTATGCTAAATTCGTCCGCAAAAACTCCTTACGAAGCTAAATATTATGTCGCCATGTCGTTATAACCGATAATTTTCAAAATTTTGGTCCGAATAACCCGTTTGTCGCTACGATTAAGTTTAACATATATAGTTTTATATAATTCTACCGGCGGTCTCAACACAATACTTGTCTATTACGTTGTTGTAACTGATTTTCACCGTATTCGGTATATATAATATATATATATATATATATATATATATATATATATATATATATATATATAATGCAGTGTTACGCATTCCCGACAGTTTGTGGTCTAGTTAAAAATTAATACGCGATGGAAGATAATTTTGAAAACAGATATATAGTTTCCTATTAAAATAAGTATAATTTATCGATTTCATTTTTGAACCAGAACGTATTTCGTAGCGAGAAAAACTTCAAGGGGGGAACGTGTTAAAAAGCATTTAATTTCGGTTGTAAGGTTTTTATATAACTATCGTTGAGCATTTAGCATGAGATGTTTTAGCTCAATATACTTACGTCATTAATAGTTTTGCGAACTCAATCACGTTACCAATGAAAAATAAAAGAGATGGTAAAAACGAAGTAGTAGAAATTCGAGCGGAGGGAATTTTGAAGTATTTTTTTTCTTTTTTCTTTTTTTTTTGAAATTTTATTATTTAAAAAATCGAATGATCCGAATCCCATCAAATTTGCTCTTAACGTATGGAGTTACCGCATTAAAGTCCGTATCGTAATAAATCACCCAACGGAAACGTCTTTATTAAAACACTTTCTACACATATGCATATATGTCGACTTTTGTAGATTTTGTGTGTGTGCGGTTGGGGGGCGGTTAAGTAAAACATTCGCGTGATATTTGAACAATAAGATATTATAATTTTAATCAATGAAAAAATGAGAGAGTCGGGTAAAATTTATCTTCCCCGCTGCCTCTTTATATACCCTCCGCTTGAATACGCTAACGTTAGCGCTTAGTACAGATCTAATAGGGCGATAAGTACAACAAAAAAACTCAACCGTTCGACAGGCAAAAATTTCTAAAGAACTTCATAATGGTTTTTAAACAATTTCCGCAATGAATTTTATAAAATACGTGTGTTGTAATATTTCTCTACAAAGAAGTATTTCTACGATTCTGATGAATCAGGAAAAATTTAATTAACTAAAAAAAGAAAACAGACGAACGATGATTACTGTAAATTTTAGTAAAATATGTATTTCGAAATAGAGTTGTAGTTTTAGTTCCGTTTTGATTGTGCCAAATTTAAACGATGTAACTTTTGGATAACGTACAGAATCTGTTTTGATTTTGTACTGTATAGCGTCTATTTATTGTCATACGTAAATTATTATGAAAGAAGACACCATCTGAATTTTACAGAGTTTCGTATCTTGTAGCTAATATGTATAATTTTATATAAATTATATACAGTGGAAATTGTTTAACACGAAACCGGTTAACCTGAAAAATCGCTTAATACAAAACAACACTACGGTCCCGACAAAATGCCATATAATTACATACATTTTTTTTCTTTTATCACGAAACAAAAATCGCTTAACACGAAAAGATTTTGCTTCTCAGAAGGACAAATATACCTGTTTTTCCCGTTGCATCCCTTAACAGATAAATAAAATTAACAATGGTTACTATTATTTACCCCCTGGGAATGCAATACTACTTAATTTCGGTCGACAAGTTTCCCAAAAAACAATAATTTTTTATGTTTTTTTTATAATGTAATTATTTGAAGTGTATCAAGTGCTAATGTTAGCGGAAAATCGTTACCGATATTAAAAATATTGGTGAGTTTTTAATTTTTTATTTTCGTTTCTTTTTTTTGCATGTTTCGGTTAACACGAAGAAATATTTCGGTCCCTTCAGTTTCGTGTTAAACGGTTTCCACTGTGTATATATATATATATATATATATATAAGGGAAACACTAATTTTACTAGTTTCACATCAGCTGATAAATACCATCGCGTTTCATTCCTTTTATGGCGACTTTATAGAATTACTTAATTTGCGAGTTGTTATTTATTTTTTAATAAAAAAAACTGTTAAATGAAATCGCTGTAATTCATTTATCTTAACATAATTTTGGTGCATCGAAACCAGTGTGTCCTTAGGCTAATGTGATAAACTGAATATATTAAAAATAATAGAATATTTTTTTTTTGAATAAACACGGGAAATATAAAAAACTGAGTAAACTGATGTGAAGGTCGACGTCGTCAAAAAAATAAAAATTAACATTTTGTTATTTTTGCAAACAAAAATAAGTGTTTTTCTAGAAATAGAATGGTATTTCGCAGTTTTTAATATAGTGATAATATGGATAGGACAATCTAAAATGATGCTACTTTCGGTACTCTATAAAATTGGTTAAAGGGTGTAATATTCAAATTCCGCCGGTAATGAACTTTTAAAGCGTGCTACGAGCCTTTCAAATTTATCATCTTTATTCGAATCTACATTTGTATAAACCAACATTGATAATACTTTAAATCGCTTGCGTTCGTCGCCTGTTTAATTTTAAAATTTTAGGAATTCCTATTTTCCTTATATTCTAACGGAAATTTTTTGGCTACTTTTTGTCTGACTATATTATGTAACTAAAACATGCCTTTAAGGAAACTCGCTTTTTTAACGTTTATTTTAATGACTACTCGGTCTGTACTTAATAATAATATACTTATCGGTACTCTTGTGGGACCGCTGTTGACTGTACAATTTCTAATAAACGAAGGATTTCATTGCCAGATGGTCAAAGTTTTAGCCCGAGGTCTGTTCCAAAATTTCGGTTATAAATTTTATTTCTAAAAAAAAAAATTAGTCAGACTTTTTGTGCGACTTGTGCAAATTCGAGTTCGTACATTTTCTCTGTTACATGGAAAAGCGTTGCATCATGGATATGTTTTTGGCCGTATAGCTCTCGCATAACTATGCCTTTTTTTTTCCTGTTTTTGTTGTGTTACGAGATTATGTGTTTTTTTTTGTTTTTTTTTTTGGCTCATCTACATCGACAATGATCCAAGAATTAGGAAAAGATGTTATCGGATGCTTACGTTAGATAGAAAAAACTCGAAGGTTAGAATAATTGAAGGAGAAGAAGAAAGAATAAAAGACGCACCTATAAGATTGAAAGACCAATTAATAAGAGCAAAGAGTAAAAAAAGGAACGTTCGGGAACGATTCAAAAGCACTCAAATAGAATGTGCGCTGCGTCATCTGAAAAATTGCGAGTGGTCGGGTGGTGGGGACAAGTGGAAAAGAGGTACGGAAAACAAACTACGTCGAAAGTGCAAACGGTATATTGCAGAAAGAACTGAACGCCACAAGAAGGCATGAAACCGTACATTAGGTTGGATAAAAAAATAAAAGGAATCAGGATTTAAGAATTTGAAGAAAGCAGCTGCGGAGAGGGGAATAATATTGTGCGAGGAGAAACCACTGAGAAATCTACCGGTAGAAAGAGGCGAACGAACTAATAAAATATCGGCTGAATTATTACCTTCGATTCCAGAATGTCGAGTGATCCACATTAGGTCAATTCGGCTAAAATGAGAGAAGATGTTGTGGAAGAGCTTGAAAAACCAGATAGCAAGTAATAAAGTGAACGACACGCAGAATAGCGCAGTAGACCTGGCAAAGAAAATTTTAAACAGAACGAGAGAAACTTGAATATTTCAGAATATTTTAGAAGGGAACAGAAGAAGGCTGAACCAACTCCATTGAGTCCTTTGAAGCCATCAGTAAGTCGGGGGAAAAAGGACCCAAGTCGTTTAAAAATTCTGTTTTAACAATTTCTTGAGTAACCGAATTGGTTGGAATAGTTGTATAAAAACAATGAGACGTAGGAGGGTAGCAAAACTGTAGAAAAAGTATTGCAGTTTATCTTGAGAATAAATAAATTGTGAAAACTAACAAATACGAATGGAAATAGCAGGCAGCGTTGGAGCTTTGTTGGCAGAAAAACACCAATTGTGTATGGTAAACGTTTGAAACTTTCGCAAGGATTAACTATTATAAATAATTTCCGGACAACTGCGTTTAGAAAATGTAATATATTCATTTCCAAAAAGATACCTTATACTGAAGTCTTATTTTTAAGTCCGTTGTCCGTTACCCGTTGTTCGTTTGTATTCGTTTTGGTATTTTCAGCTTCTATTGTTTTATTTTATTTTGTGTGTGTGTGTTTTTTATTTTTGTATATTACTCTTATTTTTAAGTCCGTTGTTGTTTTATATATTCTTTTTTTTTCTTTAGTTTTGTTCCAGCGATTGCCGATATTTTGTCGCTGATTTTCTGTTTGGTTTTTATATCTATTGGGTTTTCCGCGTTATCTGTCTCGTTTTTTGTTGTTCTTTTTTTATTTTTTCCGCTATTGTCGACCGAATTACATTTTCTAATCGCAGTTATCCGCAAAGTATTTATAACCAATTGTGGTAGATAGAAGAGTAAGAGTTAACAAGAGCGGAAGATGAAATAAGTAGACATTTGATTAAAAACCAGTAGCCTAAATAGATAGGGTCTTCGGACGAAAAGAGGAAGGATGAAAGATTCGGCATGAAGAGCAGGAATTGAAGTTGAATTTTTAATACCTAGACAAAGGCGAAGGCACATAGTTCTGGACACAATGGAGAATGGGCGAGCAAGTATCTGGAGAAATTTCTATACAATAGTAAAAAATTTGTAAAACATTAGTAAGTTCCAAAGGTCTCCTCCCTACTTTGTCCAGTGATGTGATTCTAAAATGAAATACGATTGTCGTCCAGAAAAACGCCTGAATACCGAAAGAATGAGGAAAAAGGGACTGGGTTATTATTTGAGATTAGATTAACTAGAAAGAGGTCGAAAGAATGTTCGTAAAGACAACCATGGAGGATTTAACAGGAGAGGTACATGTTAAACAGAATTGGGTTAAAACAAAAACCTTAAGGTAATCTGCGAAATCTTATCTTAGTGGTAGTGTAGCGAGGAATGAAAAAATGACTGTTCTACAATTAAATAGATTACATATAAGAGAAGAAAAGTGAGCTGGTATGTTGAAAGAAAACATTATATCAAAGCGAGTAGATAGAGTGGAACTGTCAAAGGATGCGGATGTGTCAGCAAAAGAAGCAATAAGAAATTTTTTTTCGATAAATTATGAGAAACATGTCTATTAAATATGTACTAATGCAATATGGATACCGCGTTCTGGACGAAAACCAAACACGTTGTTAATAACAAATTGTTATGTTTGAGCCGTCAAACAAGACGTCTGTTTATTAAACTTTCGAAAAGTTTCCTCACGCAAGAGTCAAGAGAGATTGGACGAAGTGCTGAAAAATTAGATTTAGGGATCAGAACAACGAAAACGGCGTTTCAAGAAGAGAGAGTAGAACAAGTGCAAAAAAAGAAACCTAAGAGTATAATCAGACAGGATTTTAAATATGGAAAAGGAAATTTCATCTGTTCTCGAAAAATAATTACAGAAGAATTACATAAGGATACTTCTAGAAACTAAAAAGTGCGATGAAATAGAATAAGACGAAATACAACATGATTCTTTAAAGTTAGGAACGTTAGAAGGATCTAAAGGCCTCGGTCATCCAAGCTTTTCCATAAGTTTTTTCTTATCGATCCTCACAGTGAATCTGGCTTGGGCATTGTCTTTTTTATGGACGAGAAAGTTGACGGAATGTTCCAAATGTTAATAGACTCAGGCCGAAAGCAGCTCTACAACCCTGATTTCCCCTCAAGAAGAAAGACATTTTAACTTTTTTGTAAGCGAAAGAACAAAAAAAGCACTTTATGGCAAGAGGAAGGATTCAGGTTTGTCGCGAGTGAAGTAAGTGCGGAATCAACTACAAGAACGGAAGTTAAACTAATCAACTTTGGGAAGGACTCATTTAGTAGGATGAAGAGGATTAGAGAGAGAGAGAGATGAAAAGGGGGAAATTTCATTAAAAGAAATAATTGTAAGAATGTACTTCCGACAATATCCACTTTATTTCATGAACTAATACAACGAAAATCAGGAGAGGTAAAAAAAATGAGGCTGCAAAAGGAGTGACTTCGGATACAAGTAGAAGAACCATTATTGAGAAGAAAAAGGTCATTTTGACGGGTAAAATTCTCTAAAATCGTGCCATTTTTGTTATACTATTATAGCCCCACAAAGGCTAATTAGTAATCATCGCCGGTGAAACGTGGTGAACAGAACGAACTAGTAAGTACTGGGATAGAGAAGTGTGGCTTTTGAAAAAAGTCTCTCGAACGAAACAGAGCTAGCCACACCATGGTTAAATATTTGTATAATATATTGTACAACTTCGGGAACTGTATTTTGTAATCTACCCATACTTCCTAAAAGATTTTCGTTAAATCTGCTAACCGGAGCCCTCAAATAAAGAGATAATTCATCTGAAAGACTTTCGTCCGTTTTATTTGTTTTCAAACAGAAAATAAATTCAGAATAAAAATGGTGAGTTTTCAATTTTGTACGATATTTCTTATATCGCATGTAATATATACATCGATATTGGAGGATTTGATAATATCGCGTTAATTCGATATATCGAGTGTGCATATTGATTTTTTATGTAATATCGATTCATATCAAGCACTCCTGCTCGCGATTATGCGGATTAATTAGGCGGCCAGCCGGTCCGGATGGCAAAAAATCCGGATACGCCGGAGTTCAAGGTTAAATACTACGAATCAAATGAAACAAAGGAAAATTAACTTAAGGCGTGCACATTAACTAGTTTTTAAAAAAGTCCATGATTAAGGGGTTTGTGTGTCTTTCGCATGCTCTTCCTTGCCGACATACAATCTCGCCACTTGCGTGTAAACAAATGATATCAGCCGATGACGCTTCTTCCTATTGAGTTACTCCAGCGCTATTTCAATCGCCTTCAGTCTTTCATCGTGCGGTATAACACTTTGAAGGGACTCGTTATCCATATTTTATTGGATCCTCGTTGAGTACCATGATATCCTCATCTGCCGTTTCTTCGATCTCGTCGCTATCCATCCATTCTGTAACGTCATCCGTATTACCCGTTTCACATCCTGAAATATTTTTTATTAAAGAAACAAGCTCCTCGTTGTCTTTTGAACTGTCCAAATCACATTGTTTGTCAATTTCATCCCATTTATCACTGACTTTATGATCTAATAATATTTTCCACGATCAGTACTAAGGCTATGGAGTTAATCTCTTCCCACATCCCTCAGATAACCAAGTGATAACATCAAGCATGTCAACTGATTTTAAAGCAGCCTGATAGTTCTCATCATTTTCAACGCTCGATATTAGTTCGGTGAGAAGGTGGCGTCGATATCTTTTTTTTTAAGGCCCGTAGGATTCTTTGATCCATAGGTTGACAAACCGATGTAACCGATTGATGGTAGAAACATTGCTTTTATATCACCATTTTGTAACTCCTCAGTTGCCGGATGGAAAGGTACATTGTCGAGAATAAGAATTTGCTGTTTTGCGGACAAATGTTTCGCAACTGCGGGCACCAACTCTTTGTGAAACTAAATTTTAAAAATTTCACAGCATCTTCATTTGCAGCGAATGTAAACAAATATTCAGATACGTACTGCATATATAGCTGTGGATTTTATAAAAGCGCTTCGGCTTTTTCTTCTATTTTATTTTATTTACTTTATTTTTTCTGAAAAATCGATCCGGATAATGGAGAGTTCGGATAATCTGGAGTCGGCTGTACTTGCAAATTATCTGAGATATACATGCTACTATCAACTTTCAGTTGGATGGATACGAGTAAAATGGTGAAGACCGGTGTGATAAGTGGAAATGATTTCGCAACAGAACCGTCACCGATATACAATAAGTCCCCTCAGGACTACCATAAATGGACGCATCACCGAGTTTGATATTGCCACTATATTTATCGATCTGCACTCGGTAGGTGGGGTCTGAAGATGAGGAAAATAGTAACGGCTTCCGCTTCATAATAAGCGACAACGCGTCGGCTGTGTCTCCATCACACTCTCCCTTTACCTTTGAGGTAGAGGTTGACTGCTCAGAGGAGCCCACCTTTCCCTGTTTTATACCCGGATTCTGCTGCTGCTCTATAACCTCACGAATGTCTGCTAGGGGTTTAGCTATCGGATCCAACAATAAACTTGAAGTCTGGCTAAGAGACTCACGTTCATTCTTAAACTGTCGATACTTATTTGAGATATCCAAGCGTAATCTCTCCGGTTAATTCGGTCCATCACAATTTAATCTGGAACCAGAAATTCGTCAAACCCACGGTCGAAACGACCGCTCCTTATATGTTTTTCCTTATCCAGCACTGAGAACCCATACCGATCTTTCCAACATAGCCGACATATATTTTGAAAAGTCTTGAGTGAACATGCGCCGTTCACATGCTCGGCATATACATGTTGCATATTGAGGTCGTCCTGAGCAAAAAGCAAGATGACGCTAGCGTTATCCCTGATTAAATGCTTCGAAATTTTTACATACGTTTGGCATAGATAGAAACAATCGATATTTTTATGTCTTTCCGTTCGAAAAGTAGCGCTTAATTATCGCCTGATCACCATTCAGAGCCATATCATCAAATACCAACACCGAGTTGGATTTAATGTCATCCGGCAAGGGGGTACGTCTTTCTCTTCGCTAAATGTGAAGTAATCAATTTCAGGGAAGCAATAGCCCGAGTAAAAAAGTTGAGGGAAACAAAACCTATCTCAAACAGATGCATAAAGGACCGCTTATAGAAAAACTATTGCCAAGCTTACAACCTTAGATTTAGACTCTCGGCACCCCGGAAAGCTCAAAATTTAAAAAAAAAAAAAAAAAAGAATTTTCCGGGCATTTGATATATTGATGGAAAGATTGTTATTTGTCGGAAACAAACCCGTATATCATTTCCTTAAAGAAACCCTGCAAATTTAAAAATTAAAAAAAACATGAAAAATGACTTGTCTCGGCCCGTTTACGGCGCGAAAAATCAGATTTATTTGTTTTGAATTTAGTATTATTTAAAAATGTAAATTATAGTTATTTTTAAATTCACATAAGGCAATCGTCAAAGCATGAAAATTAAGGCCGACCCAGTAAAAAACAATAAATCGAAAAATAACAAGTCGGCCAGAATTTCTTGAGTTAAGTGAAATAACCAAGAGAACTTCAGAATAAATCAGAAGAACACGTAAAATTATCATCAGCCGTTGCTTTGACAAAAACTCGTAATATATAAATTTAGTCTTTCAGAAAAGTCGAAATAGCCGAATAATATTAAATTCTTCACTTTACGCGGGGGGTAGCAATTGTTTGCATTTTGTTGTTACCCCTTTTATAAAAAAAAAACTATTTAAACCCTAGATTTGAAATTTATTATGGTATTATATTTGAGAGGCCTAAATGTGTTATCTAAAATTACGTTTTGTAAAAAATGTTGAATAACATAATATAATTATAATTTTTTTATCAAATATTACGTATCGTATTGTGAAGTTCAAGGTTAATTGATACTTATAAATTTTTATCATAAACGAAAAAAGAAAAACCCGAACGTTATCGATTGCTGAAACGTCAAACAAGAAATCGACAACAAGAACTTCCTTTTTGAGATGACTCTCGATATTATGAATTTGTTATGCATGCTGAAAAAAAATTTGAGGTTAATTTATTATTTATAAATTTTTATCATTACAAATGTGAGTATTATTTTTAACCTTCAGTTTAAATGACGTTAAGAATTATAAAATTCGTACGTCGCATCGTCTAATCTTTATAAGTTTTAACGCTCAAGAAAAAATTCCCTATGGCAGATTTCAATTTAAAAAAATCTCGCATGTTAAAATGTCAAATGCAGAATGAAAAATTTCGTCTCCGATAACGCTTAAAGGAAAACATATTATTCATGAATTCAACCCTATTTTTTTTTTATTAAATAATTAATTTGCCAATCTTTATATCGAACGGAATATAAATAAAATAATTTTTCTACATTTATAAAAACTCATTTTTTGAGCACCATCGCAAAAACAATAACTACGTCTTACAAGTAGTTTTTTAGCACATACATACATATATATATATATTGTATGATCAGCTTCACGAGTCGCCACAAAGCCATGTTTTTAGTTAATTATTATTATTATTAGTTTTAGTATATGTAAAATTTGCATTTCAATTAAGATTTATTTTTTGCCAACAATTTAAAAATATACACATTTATATCTAACGTTAAGAACACTTCCAACTGTTCTTAAACAGCAAACGAGTGCAAATTATTGGAGAACTTTGCTTACAACTTTTCAAGGTTATCCGTCTAAATTCTTTATTACAGCAAAAATACAAGTTATATCACATTTTTTTCACGAGTAGCATACTAAGAAGTGTTTTTTTCAACATCAAGTCACACGAGAACCCGGAGGCATAAACTTACAGTGATGACAGTATCAATATTCTAGCGTGCACATTTTTCCACGTCTTGATAGGAATTCTATTTGAGGTAATTTATACGAACTGGAATAATGGTAGAACCAAAAGGGGATCATCACATTAGGCGAGAAGATTGCTTTGTTCATACTTTGTTTTGACCTGTAAATACATTCTTTAAACCTGTGTTTTATTAATTGAGAAGTAACATTTCTGACTATAGAATATATCGTACAGAATCACGGGGTTCACTTGCTAAGCTATGCCCGATGCAAATAATTTTCTATCATTCAATACTTTAACAAATAATATTTCACCATTTATTATTAATGATATTTCGAGTTTACAATGACGGTGTACCACTTTTAATTTGTGAAGACTATGTGACGTAATAGTTACAGTATTTGTAAATGTTACTAAATGTGGTATTAAAAAGATGTACCTGTATATATATATATATATATATATATATATATATATGTGTGTGTGTGTATATATACAAGGGCGTCGCCAGCCGATTGCCCAAGGGGGGGCAAGATGATAGAAAAAGGATATGAGTTAAGGGGAAAAATAAAATGTATAAGTTGTAAAGGCTTAATATTTTTCATTAAACAAGAATAAAATCTTAATTAAAACATCAAATTGTTCATGATTACGCGCCTATGAATACTCATCATGGCCAGTTGATTAAAAAGTTTCAAGGCTCCAGGGGGGCAGCTGGCGACGACCATGTATTATATATATATATATATATATATAAACGCGGCTCTTCGTGCCTCACAAGAAGCTCCGCCCCTTGATCCTGCCTTGGGACACCCCCAGACTCCCAACTCTATCACTTCTATACTAAATATAGAACAAGGAATATTGACAACGTGAAGCAATACATTTTGTCGGTACTTTTTCTTCTTATACATACAGCATGTCACGTTTTCGAAGAAATTTTCGTGACAGTCGGGCTAAGAATGACGTTGTCATTAATGTATATATATATATATAGTAATAATAGCACTTTCGTTTTGAGACTTAGTTAGTGTGCAGGTTGCATACCCATTTTATTTTTTTTTACAGGGGAATTTTTTAAAGAATTATAAATTTGAATAAATAAAACAAAATATTATTAACATGAGCACGCTCCATTTTTACTGCTAGTAGTCCATGAGTACCAGTTAACCAAACACTGACGTGTTCTACACCAACTACACTTCTTTGCTCGCTATTTATACACTTGTATCTTAAATGTTGTGAACACAAAAGCGATCTACCTCAATAACCACTGAAACATCCTCGTGACCACCTATTTTCCCTGCAGGCACTTTTGCACGAGCCACTCCTTTAACAACACTCGAATACAACAGAGGTTAGATTTTTAATGAATGATTTTAAATGTAAGATGAAGTGGTATTCTGGGGATTTTAAAGTAGTTAAAAAAGCAGCAAAACGATTTTGTTGAAAAAATTAATTCCGAATTAACTAAGAAAGAAATTTGTTTTGGTATCGAAGCAAATTTCTTCCCATATATTAAAGGAAACCAAAGAAGAAAGAAAATGTATTCGGTGAATCGTCTTTATGTAAAAAGAAACTACGCAAAAATGTAAAGTCGATATATATATATATATATGTAATGCTATTATTCGTGGTTTTACGATTTTCGTTTGGTCGGTCGTTCTGCTATCGTTTCGATTAGTTGCGTACGCCTTAATATTCTCGCCTTCATTTCGCCCCTACGTTTTTTGTTTATGTTGTCTTCCTCATTTGAACGATAAAGCTTCCTTTCTGTCAACGGAACGTACGGTTTTTTTATTCTCAAATGTTAGTTTTTGGGCTTCGTACCGCATACTGTGCATCTCGTATGCTGCCATTTTCGTCTTTATCCATCATTTCCTCCCTCTTAGTTATTTCATTTCGTCAATTGCGGACTGAATTTATTTTGACTTTATCCCCCAAAAAAAAACCGGTACAAAAATTGTTTTATTTTTATTTTTTAAAATAGGAATTTATGAAACATTTGTGTCATTAGATCCTGAAAATTTCATCGAAATTAACGAAAAAATGTTATCCAAAAGTAACTTTTTTTTTTTATCGGCTGCATCTTCTACCAAATCGGTTATTTAGGTAAATTACACGTTTTTTTATCTAATGAATCTCAACTCTTTTTAGTCACGTATTACAGTTTCAACAAATTCTGGTTTATATTTGAATTTATACTCCACGATGCATAGATAAAACATGAATAACCAGTTTCGACTTTTTCGAATCGTACCTGACCAACATTATTTCTTTTGCGAATTCATAATTACCTACTAATCTTCTATTATAATAGGTGTTTACATTCGGAAGTGCTTTCTGTTTTCTTTTATTATAACCGTCCAACATATAAATCTCGTCCATTTGTGTTTTACTTTAGCTTAATAGTCTGATACCAGAAAACCACTTATTAGCTGCCATTTTCCGTTGCCCGTATTTTCACAAGCTTTAATGCTAGCTAAGTAGGAATAGCAAAGCTTCCTTAAACGGTCAATGTTAACGCAGTAAAACCTTTTCATATATTTAACTCCGCTTTAAAGGCAATTAATTCTAGCATCTTTAGAACATGAAATATGTTTCGGCAAATTTTCAGTCACTCCGAAACCGTGTAAAGTTCAGTACAATCCGAATGAAACCTCTTCTATGTACAATTTACTTTCATCGCCATTTTAAATCGTTTAACGCACTTTCTATTGTACGAAATTGAATAAAATCGTTGTCAGTATTGACACTTTTTTCTGAATAAAAAAAAAAAAAAAAAAAAAAAAAGGAAAAGAACAAAAAAAAAAGGACCGCCTTAGAATAATTTAAAACTTTGGAAAAAATAAATAACGACGTTGGTATATTGCGAGACTACGGTAGAGGCAAATTTCGACAAACTATAGTTCGGACGAACGATTGTGTTCTAGCGAAAAAATCTCAAATTTATTCGGTAGAACGTAATGGACGAACGCTCCCTTTTTTGTAATACAGTCAGCTCCTGTCATTAGGTCTCCCTACTCCCTATAACTCGTCCTTTATCCTCTCCTTTCCTTCATCTTCTGTGGTGTCCGCACTGCTGCCCTTTGTTGCAATCGACCGGTTAGTTATTTAATTTCTTAGCTTAGTTTTCTTGTTGTTGGGTTAATGCCGCTGGCGCGCCAACAAAAAAAAAAAAAAATAATAAAAAAAAAAAAGTGGGTGCGCTGTAGACACTATTTACAGAAATTATTGATCGGTAATTGAATGTCGAATCGTGCTGAACACGCATAAAAAATCAAAGTCATTTAGAAACTATAAACTTACTCGGACATGTTCGTCTAGTTAGAACTTCTCACGATCAATCTGAAATTGAAAAATTAGTGGCGGAACTCGATAGGTTTTTTTTGTAGAATATCATAAAACCGCACAATAAGAAGAATAAGGGAAAACAAAAAAAAAAAAAAAAGAAAAAAACAAAACGGATGGGATCATGTCTCGTCGCAAATTTTTCGATCTCGGATTGTGGTGGTCAGTAGAGCTAACGTTCTTGCGTCATCCGAAAAAGCGGTTACACTGAAAATAACAAGTTCACCATTCAAATCATTTTTTTCTTTTGTATATTCTTTTGTTCTTGTTTACATACTGTTTGTTGTAAATTTCGACGGACGCTGAACAATTAATAAGCGTTATTTTTGATAATAAGTGTTTGCGGGACACAAAAAATAAAAATTACCACAACAGAAATATATCCCGGCAACATCGGGAAAGAATCGCAAAAGAAATGAACGCTACTGGTAAAAGTATATTTTTATTGTATTTTAATTACTTGCAATAGTTATAAAATTTCTGCAATCTCGTGTTATAAGGTTTCCCTTATATATGTTTATTCTTTTTTTTAAATCCTCGACAAAACGATTAAATAAAAAAACCGAAAAAAAATAACAGCGTGCATTGCAACTGAATTTCTCCTAAACCAGTAATTCCCAACCTGGCTACTTGCCCTGTTGTGAGGGAAGAGTACGCTTTTAATGATCCAGGAGCGTGTAAAAATATTTTACTAATGACGGATGAACGTAAACGGATAAAAGTTCAATACGGTGATTTAAAATCAAAATGGAATAGTATTTCGCTTTTAATGAATAATCGTTTTTCATCCTGTTTGTTAAATATATAAAATAGTAAGTTAATAATAATAACAAATATAATAAACAATTATAACAAACTAATAAGATAAAATGTTCTTACTTAGTATAACGTTTTCGGGCATAACCGATCATCAGCTAAACCAATATGTGAACAGATACAAATAAACTGTGATGACTGTGAAAAAACATATGTACATCGGCCCAAACAGGTAGAAAAATAAAATGTAGATATGATGAACGCATAAAATCATTTAAAAACAATAAAATAGAAAAATCCACTTATGCCGAGCATTTGATAAAGAATAAACATAAACCAAATTCTATAGAAAAAACAGTCACAGTCTTAGCTAAATACGATAAAGGTAATGTGCTATAAACATAGCTGAAAATTACTATATAAATAAACCTTAAAAGTAATATTCTAAATGATCAAATCCCAAATAACAATAAAGCCCCTATTTAATATAAAATTTTAAAATATATGTTATATATATTTTTATATTTATTTAAACTCGATCATTAAATTGCTTAAATATTATTTATTATAGTCTATGTACTTTACCCCCTTTTAATAGTTATGACCATTGACTCTATATTTGTTATTTTAAATCTATATATGTATAAACCACTGTATTCCCCCTTGCTGACCTCAGTGTGATTTAGAATTTGTATCTGTTCACATATTGGTTTAGCTGATGATGGGTTATGCCCGAAAACGTTACTAAGTAAGAAAATTTTATCTTATTAGTTTGTTATAATTGTTTATATTATATTTGTTATTATTATTAACTTTTACTATTTCGCTTTTATCGATATTCCTGTATATACATAGTTTTCGCAACTGCGAGGTAAAGATTTTTATTCTGCGCCCGACTCTCGTCATCGGGTCATTGAATTCAATTTCTTTATAAGCTTGTATTTTATACAATGATAATATTACTACGTTTCATATATTGATAAAGGATATAAATAGGCCCCGGCTCCGATTCCGGTACAATTGACGGTTGGAAGAATATTTTATTAATAAAATCCGTTCTACCATTATCGTATGTATCAACATTTTAAATGATATGCTCGATTGAGCCTATATACACGATAAAATATTCGATACTACACCGAGTTGATGTAATATATCCGCAGTTCTTATGCGGCCCATTCGGGCACATTCTCTCATTTTGTTTGTAAACCACGTCTTTTACTTTGTGAACTTTCGTATTCCGAAATAATTTTTCCTCCGAATATTCCTACTGCCTTCTTCATATTTCGTTCGCCATTCATCTTTTATGCTCAATGTAATGCATTCCAGCCATGGATTATTAATACATATATCCTCCTCCACCCGCTCTGTG
The DNA here is from genome assembly GCA_039619475.1 of Icerya purchasi. Taxonomy (NCBI): domain Eukaryota; kingdom Metazoa; phylum Arthropoda; class Insecta; order Hemiptera; family Monophlebidae; genus Icerya; species Icerya purchasi. The sequence goes on along the minus strand of CM077115.1, from coordinate 72,270,910 downwards.
ATATTACGTTATTTATGACACATTTTCTATTAAATATTGTTTCGTATTGCTGGAAGAGGAGATCCGTCGGCATTAATATTTTTTTATTTTTTACCTCCCCAATAGCTCCTCTGGATGACAATTATTCCCATTGTACACGATGAATGCGTTTCTTAAATTATTTCAATTTCCATCGTGTACCGCTATATACCGTAAATTTATCCATCTGCTTTTATTGATCCGTCACGTAGATAATTTAAAAGTTAGCTTACTTTGTATTACGTTATTTCGTACTCTAGTTTGTTTATATGTATTATTACTCCTATGGGGAATGCTTCTAAATCAGCATCTGTATAAGCTGGTAGTATGAAATAGGAGCTTTAATATTTATTGGTTTACCGATATTGTTTATTTCTTGATAGTTCGTAAGGTACGATTTTTTTTATATACATATTTTTCTACTATTTATTCTGCATCACGATATATTTGACAACACTATTGTTTGTTCGTTGATAGAACGGTGTCTTTATGATTTCGATATATTAAAAAATCTCTGTCTGAACATTTTTGTAAAAACGATAAACTGGCAGCTCTGCACCTTCAACGTGTTTTAAGTACTTTATTCCGTATCATCCATGGCCGTAGGCAATGGGGTGTTTAGGAAGTTGAGGCACACCAGCTGTGAGTTTCCGTTCGTATATAACATGTTCGTTGCCGAAAAATCTTATTATTCCGTTGTTTAAAAAGCTTTTAATGAAGCTGATTAGGCCCAACTGAATTTTGCTTTCTTTTAAACAGTTTAAAATAAACGACCATTTTATCCTGTCAAAGCCCCACTAATGTCAAAGGTTATTAATAAGAATTAATTTATAATTTTCATTAACATTATTTCTGCACGTTTCAATTGTGTCCGGTACAGATCCCAATGGCCTGTTCAGTAAATTCTTTTCCTTATGTATCCAAATCGGTAATTGTGCAGACATTCTCGTTTTTTGAATCTCGTTCTCAATTTTGTATCTTATTCTTATATTTATAGAAATAATTAAATAAAAAATATAAAAAATGTTATATCATGTTATTTAATGTGTTACGTATTGCGTATTGTTAGGAATGCCCCCTCCCCAAACCAATTCCTGTATGAAGTCGTGGTCCAGATGCACCCCCCCCCCCCCCTAACCCCACCCCGAAATGAATTCCTGGCTACGGCTCTGGTATCATCTCTATTGTTTCGAATCTCATTTTATCGATTGCGTAGTCGTAAATTTAATCTTTTTTATTATTATTTTATCTTCTTCGCCTCTCTGATTTTCCTGTTATCTTGGTCTATATGCTTTTGCCACTTTCCGCTTTCGCTTTCAAATTCACGACTGTTTATTTAATATTCTGTCTTTTCCTTTTGACAGTATTTCAAATTATAAACACTAAAGCTCATAGTATTTTCTGCTTCCCGTTTTTTTTTTTTTTGGTCGCCGAAGTTTATTTATATTTTTTATTTATATTTTTTATTTATATTTTATTTAGTTTATTCGGTCTTTAAATTTATAAACATTATTTAACTTAAAATTTAAATCGGACGCTAGCTATACACGGGTAGCTATTTTGAAGGGATGGAGTCGTCGGTATTTATTTAGACACGACTGGTTGCTTTTCGCAGAAACGTATTTAGTTTAGTTTTGGACAAAGGCTCGCGTGGGTCGATGGCTAGTGAGAGCACTTTGTGTGTTTTTCTTGGCTGAACGTAGATGTACGAATAAAGCACGTTGTCGATTTCGTTTATTTTACTTTTATGTCAAAGTGCGCGATCGTTTTTTTTAAAATGATTATTGTAAATATACTTTAGCGGTCCGTCGTTATTATGGTCAAACGAGAATCCGTTAAAATTAGTTACGTCGCGTGAGGGCAGTGTAATTTTGTTTTATTTTTATCCCTTTATTCACAGGCTCGTTTTGTTATTTCCTTTTATTCGACATCCGTTATTTTTTGTGACCCGGTACGCATCGAGAGTCCACTACGAACTAATTATTTTCCGGCTTAATTATTTTCTAATACATCGCGTGGTAACTGTAATTATGATTTCGGTTCACTGACTGGACTTTGTCTAAATATTTTGTTCATTCACAATAGTAGCATATAATTCCAGAATATTCAATCTCAAGAAAAACAAAATATTGAAAAAATACTGTCAGCCTTAAATTCTACTTGTACAAAAGCATATTATACAATTAGCCATTTTATCAGCAAGAAAAATTTGTGATATGAAAAATTAGGTGCCGAGTTTTTTATGAATTATATCTTCATCATCAGTTCGTATTTCCATTTTAATTATATATTTCTCAGATTCCTATTACTTTTTACATACTATGAAAATTAATAACTAAATATATTTAGTTAACATATTAATACGGAAAAAAATTAATTTAGATATTATTTCGTATTCATTAATATTGACGGTGTTAATTCAATCATTATTTTTATGCGGTGTGTTATTTGTAGAAATATTCAATTCTACGACAAATTTTGAAAATCATGTTTTTTTATCTACATTAAAGAAAAAGTTACAGGGCCTTAAAAAGTCCATTTTTGAGCATTTCGGTGATTTCTATATATATATATATATATATATATATATATATATATATATATATATATATATATATATGTGTGTATATATATATATATATGTGTGTGTATATATATATATATATATATATATATATATGTATGTATATATACAGCTGTAATAGCAACCAGTTTTACTAACTTGTCTGCATGCACTGCCGTGCATGTAGATACACGTCCTTATTAACGAACTATATAGATCATGAGGTTAGTTAGCGGATGGTTGCCCCACTTTAGTTCCCATTAATTTTTGTAAAATTTTTTAAATTATTTTTTCTTTTTCATGTTTCTATAATATTTTTATTATTTCTAATGTTCTATAATTTGTTTTTAAAAACGGGCTAACATTAAGTCCGGGTATGGTAAATAATACTCCGTTTCAAGGGTGTCGCCAGCCAATGAGCCAGAGGGGAGGGGGGATGATAGAAAGAGGATATGAGTTATAGGAAAAATAAAATTTATGAGTTGTAAAGGCTTAATATTTTATTAAACAAGAATAAAATCTTAATTAAAACATAATTTTCGAAGGTTTCTGGCAAATTGTTCTACTACTTTATTATAAAAGTCTTTCAAATTATCCATGATTACGCTCCTATGAATACTCATCATGGCCAGTTGATTAAAAAGTTTCAAGGCTCCAGGGGGGCAGTTCCCCCCTGCCACCGCTGGCGACGCCCATGTTCCGTTTGTTTTGTTGCCTGATGTAGTTAAATTTAAAGAATTCAATTCATTACCTGATCCAGTGCTTTTTCGCCACCGTAACAGTTTGCGCTGTAAAGAATAATATCTTCTACAAATTGAAAAATTTTTGTTGTCTCTGTAATTTAATTTTTTCCGGGTGAACGATATATATTATGTACGAAATTGGGCTTTATATCAATCCTACGATTATATACATATTTTTCTTCTTCGCTATAAAGATTTAAAATGCTAACTACGTTTTAATTAATGCAGTTAAATGAATAGGATGTTTTCGTGTGCATTTTTTTCATTGATATCTTTTTCTACATTGATAAATGTAGGACGTAGCAAGTTTTTAGTGTTTTGTACCGGAAGTATTGAATTGGAAGAACAGTGAGCGTTAAAAAAAAAATGAAATAAAGAAAGTAAAAACTTTACTTTTTATGATTCGTTAAGTCAGTCCTGTGCGATCTGCGGGCTATACGCGCCTCATGTAACACATCATTCCAGACTTTGGTTAGACATGTAACCATCTTTATTCTCTAATCGTTATTCATACTACCGTCTTATTCAACCGGTTTTTCCTGCCTTGGTTTCTTCTATTCCTGTCTGTCGTCGTTCCACGGTTGTTTTCTTAATTAGACTCAGAATCAATCATTTTCTACTCCTTTCTTCTCGAAAATTCGCTTTGTCCCCTTCTCCTTTCTGTTCTCTTCACGCTTCTGAGCCTTCTTGTATTTATGATTCAAATCACGAATGTTCTGTACTCTCCAACGAACGCTCCTTTCTTTACGCCCAACTTTTAACTTTGGATCTTATTACTCCCTTTAACGCTACCCCTATATCCTTTCCATCCCATTGGCTTCAGTTATTGCGCTGCTGCTGTCCTTTGTTCTTTCCATTTCTGACCGCCCGGCTATTTAGTTCTATTTCTTAATTTTTCATGTTTCAAGGCCGCTGGCGCGCCCAGGGTAGGAAAAAAAGCAAAATATATCATATTAATAATACATAACTAAAATTGTCTGGAGACGGAAAATTGAAGAAAAAAAAAGAGAGAAAATAGAAGATTCAGCATCTGATAACATATCAACATATATAAATAATTCCGTCACAAAATTAAACTCAAGCGCTATCAAATCAAGCTGCCGATTATAGTTTTTTTTTTTAAAATTAAAGCGTTCAAATAACGGGAGATAGCGTCGTTAGCAAGATTACCGGGGCCTCATTTAAACGGCGTGCATGGATTCTATGTAATATGAAGCAGTTCCCTAAACGGAAACAGATCTTCCTCGAAATTCGTAAACTTATTAAAGAAACTCGAGTACTTCCGCGATAAATTGTATAATTTGTTACATAAGTGAAAAATAAAATTAGAAATTACAGCAATTTCTCGTTTAAATTTTACACTTGGAATCACTAAACATACCAAACAAGTCGGTATAGATGGCTAGAAAAAATCCGAAAATTTCTATGTGATGGTTAGTCGGCTGAGATAGACTCTGAAAAGACAGAAGCATCACAACAGAATATCTCGAAGCTATTGTTGTTCTGCACGATTTAATTGTCTGTGAAGGGTTCCATTAAAAAAGGAATCAAGCATAGTTAAATTAAATCGTGAAATTGTTAAAAATATGTACAAAAAAGAAAACAAAAAAAATAATATCCAAAAAATGTGGACAACCATTTCCAATCAACTGATTCAAAGTTCATTATATTCTGTTAAAGTTCAACTACTGTTAGAAACATACTTTGATGGCTGTCATTGCCCTAAATATGATGATAAGCCAGAGGCGACACAATGTAAATTGGAAGAGTGCAAGAACAAACCACATATTTACTATATAAAATGTGATGTACATTTGAGTTTGCTGAAAAACAATAATTGTTTTGTGACAAGTAAATTTTAGTTTATATTATGATACGAGGGTCATTTCAAAAGTCTTCGCCACGCTTTCGGATCTCAACTTGTGGTAACACTGGCGAGATAAACAATACAACAGTGTTATATTCGAGACGGTTGTGCGAGTAACTGGTAAAAATGTCGAGGTCCTAATAGCACGCCGTCAGTGTTCAGCCATGGAGCTACTACTACACGTTCGGTTTTTCTAGACAACGTGCAGTCGTTAGTTCGTTACGAAAAATTTTTCGGGTAAAAAGATACACGACCAGTTGAAAAATGTGGTATGCCGATAATGCAGTGTCAAACTGATCCGTTCGTGAATAGATTCAGCACTTTAAAGCACGAAAATCGATATTGTGGTGTGGAAACGGGTAAATTCACCGCGGCCGACAAAATGCAAGGCAGAGAAGTCTGCGAATAAGCTTATGGCCACGGTCGTTTCGGATCGCTACGGGCCTCTTTTGATCGAATTTATGCCTCGAGGTACCACCGTAAACTTCGATAGTTACTATCAAACGTTGGATAATTTGAAAAAAACCATAAAAAACAAGCGACCGGAACTTTTGATGAAAAAACCAATCTTGATCTTTCGTGCGACGCTGCAATATGGAAATGGTTGGTCTTCGAACACTCAGCATACTCCCCGGACCTTGCGCCGTCTGATTTTCATCTTTTCCCTTTGTTGAAACGGTTTTTGGGTACGCAACGATTCATTAATGATGACAAACTCAAGAACAACCTGATAAATTAGTTAGAAAAGTTGGACACGCAGCAGTACCACCAGCTCGGCATAGAAAAATTCGTTTATCGTTACAATCAGTGGCATAGCGTCAATGGGAGCGATCGAAGCGCCGCTTCCCTAACAAATTAGTACGAAATTGTTTTTCGGTATTTGCCAAAAGCAATATTAACATCAGAAAAAAAATAAAGTAACACTTGTTGAATTTAAGGGCCAAAATTTAAAATTACTAGAAAAAAAGAAGCGCTAAACGAAAGAGCGCCTACCGCAGCCAGTGACATAAATCACCACAAGTTTACTCCGAGTGTTTCACGTTTGCCTAGAGTTGTCTCTGAACGATCTGCTGCGTATTGATGATAGAAAAAGGTTGCGCACGCATATTCAATTTGGAGCGTCAGGTTGCGTCGCTTCAAGATCATGTAATTTCTCGCGAATTTTGATCCGTGCGATTCCAGAGTAACGTGTATTGAGAGTGAAGAAAAAATGCGCGCGCATGTTCAGTCAGGAAGCGCTGAGTCAAATTGCCCACGGTCATATACACTGATCAACTGCGCGACTTTTATGCATGTCAGTGTGTGTGTTGTACGGTCATGGTTAGTGCGGTATTTGCTGTACATTTTCGTCGGATCGATTTTTAAGTACTGTCATTTACGAACAGTGGAACTGGAAGCGATGATCGGTCGTTCTTTTCAGTCCGTATATCGCTATAGTAGAAACTATATATTGTCGGTTTGTTTATCTTATTTCCGCAACTGCAAATGTACCAGTCTGTTAAAATGCAAACACTTTCGAAATTGTGTTATTGAAAAACTTCTACTGATTAGTTTTAGTTTATTAAGTTTTCAAAAAAAAATTAGTAGTATTCAAAATGATTAACTAACGCCTAGTTTAGAAAATTCGAATACAAATCAAAAAAAGCATGTAAAATATTCTCTTGCATAATTTATCAAACTTCTCTATGTATGTGAAGTATTTAACCGCCATTTTCAGACGAATTTATGCACAACCATTGGTTATGCGGTTGTGAGAAGATACAAAATTGTTGTGTTGGGCTTATCTTTTATTTATTTAATTTTTTGTTCAAAATAAGTTGTGGGTCGCACAGGGCAAATATGCCCGTTTTGTGAGTGCCCAACATTCTTATCAACGTTTATTAAAATAGATGTGTAGAGTACAAAAATTAAAACTAACTTAACTTACTCCATAAATAACAATTATAATAAAACTAGCATTATATTAAAATAATAGTATATATATATGTATATACGTAAGCCAATAAATAACATATCAAGTAATATGCATCTGTTCACCAATACATGCGGACAGATTAATATTTAAAGTCGACAAAAACATGATCGGTGAGAGTTTAAAATCCAGAAAGGGCACGATGAATTCAAAAACCAACAAAAAAAAGAGAGATACAGCTTCAATCTTTGCACCATTCCTTCAACCGGTTTTGCACTTCTCTTTTTTTTTTTTTTTCTCTTTGGGCGTGTCGACACAGGACATTTACCCAACACAAAGGACTAACAAATAATGAAACGAAGGGATATTTGAAAGTTATATCAGGAAGCGATTAGAAACAGAAGAAATGAAGGTAGCCAATACAGGAACAACAGAAGAAGAAGGAAGAGCAAGAATGTAGTGGGCACAGCAAGGGGTCGGGAGGCCAAGGCCAAGTAAATTAGAATAAAGGACTGCGCGTTCTAAAGAGATAGATGAGCATTCGAATAGGAGGTGATTTGCATCACAGGTCAAATTTAAGATAGGGGGATGGAAGGGACTTTGCACCTCCTTTTTCCACTCACTAATTTTTTTTCCCTCTAATATATCATTAGGTATTGTACCTATTAATTTGATTAGCACCGAGTCATCAGTATTGTCAATTCGTAGATTTACCCCGCGCGGATAGATGTGTAATATGTACTACTTTGATTTCTTGTTAACCGGATTTTTTCCCTGGATGTTAATTTTATGTTATTGACATTAAATTCTAGTAATCTATAATAGAAATAGTACATCTTGGGGGAAATTTCATCATTTTCCTTCCATACATAATTGATCCAAAGTCGATTTTCTTCCAGTAGGGTAGTATAAGTTTCAAACACCTCTTCTGTATTTTACTTATTTTATTTATTTCTGTTCCCTTAGTCTCACATAATATATTTGAATTCCATATAATATTCTAGACAATATTATTGAATTATAGTATATATACGTACAGTTCGATGTTATATTACATGCCTTATTTTATATAAAGCTGGAATTGCCTGTCCTATTTTCGAGTTTAAACCTTTGGATGTGTTTTTTCCAGTTCAAAGATTTATCAATATATATACATATATATATACCTAGATATTTAAAGTCATTTACGTTCTCTAACGGTGGACAAAAACACAAATGGGTATTAAGTAAAAAAAAAAAAAATATGGAATGCAAATGGCTTTGACTTAATTCAGTTGTTGGGGAAGACAGCTATCATGAAAAAGGATATTATTAAAAGTTATCGATGTTACACAAACAAATTTGTTTAATAATAGGTTTAATGATGTAACAAAATTAAAATTTTTAAATCTCTTAAATACAAACAATTTTTTAAATTTTCATTGAAATTTTCTGGAAGAAGACTTTTTAAATTTAAAACAGAATTACAGAAACTTTTTCAATATTGCAAGTTTGAAAAGTGTACTTTCAAGTTTCTAACATATGTAAAGGCACTGTGGTGCGTCTTATTATACTTAACCACTTCAGATCTAACAGATGTTTTTCCGGAAGTGTGTACAAGCTTTCTCATTTAATAACCACAGTTCTAGCAACCATTTCGTCTGCAAAGCTTGATCATTCTCAGCAATGAAACGAATAAAAACGTATTTAAGAAATACGCAAGGTCGGGGGAGACTATCTTCATTAACTTTTTTTGGGATTGAAAAAGAATTATTATCAAACATTAGGAAACGAGTAGCTTTTCGTGATGATGTAATAGACATTTTCGCAAACAAAAACCGAAAAATTGAATTAATTTATAGAAAAAATGAGACATTTCGTTTCTCTTCATTAATTTTTATTTCTGCTCTGTATTTAACCGAATTTTACGCATGCCTACTTTTATGTAAAAAAAATATTTGATCGTGGCGCTTCTTCAGTTCTGAAATTCACGCTGCGCCACTGGTTACGACAAATGTTTAAATAATAATTGCAATTATATCGAGAAATGAATTTCATGACGAATCGAATGCCGAGTTCATTTTTTTTGTAGTTCAATTAGGGACTTTTCCACAGAGTAGTGGCAGAAACTTTTGAAACGCCCCTCGTATATTATTTAACGTTTTACATTTTTCTTTTGTTTTTGTGTCTTTGATTATTGTGATAATCAAATTATAGATTTCATTACATATTACATTGTACATTATGTAATTTCGTTTTTTTTTTTGATAGAATTAAGGTTTTGTATGGTTTGAGGTATATTTTGTATAATGAATTTTATTGTCTGTTTTTATTTTTTTTCTAAATTTACATATATCGATTTTCGTTTTTAGTAATACTTTACATATTTTAATTTTCAGATCTCGATAAAATTTTATTTCGTTTTTATAAAATACCATAGTTTTCTAGTTCAATATTTAAAAAAAAAATTAAAAAAAAAAAAAAACAAAGAAAGAAAGAAAGAAAGAAAAGGGCTGGTAGTAGATCCAGATCTTTTTTGGGGGTAACTTTTTCAGGTGAAAAAAATTTTACCGCGGGGGGGGGGTCACTCCCATTGTTGTCTTAGATCTGCCACTGATGAGACTGTAAAATGCCTAAAAACTCCTTAGAAGAATGCAAATTGTCCAAATAACTAACAAATTCTATAATATTACTTTTAAAAAATTTTATTTCATAAAGTCATTTTGTCCATCTTAAGGGACATAACGTAACCCAAAAATAGTGGTAAGTATAAAACATGATTTTTTTTCGAGCCAATCACGTTTAATATACACATAATTTCAAAATTTTTGATCAAAAATGTTAAAAACTACACACAATGCTGCCATGAAAAACAAACAAGACAGTTTGGATTAAATGAGCATTCCTTATAACCTTCAAATTTATGTCCAAGAAATCATTGATTCATGATAAAAAACAGAAGATGATCATTTTATAAAAATATTCCTTTTACTTATAAATACATATTTTTAGTATTTTCATTATCCAAGATAAATTGTTCCTTTTAAAAGTTGAATAATTGTTTATTTTTATAATACCTTTTTAAATTTATACAAATTAATCTGTTAATTGTTTTGCTATCTTCGAATAATGAGTTTACTATTGATATATTGTGTATTCCGAAAATATTTTTTTCAAGATTGTAGGGTTTGCAGTATTATGAGAACTTAATTTTAATAAGCAACCTGTCTTTGCTTAACCCCAGAAAAATTTTTCTAAATGTGCATGTTTGTAAATTAGTTTGTAATTTTTAAATATAATCTGCGCATCACCAAAGAAGAATACATTATTTTCAACACTTCTTGAACTTTTTACTAACTCTGAAAGTTTCATCAAGGAACTAGAATATAGTTTTACCTTCCTTCTACACTTATTATCCCCTCCATTGTTTCCTTCTTATTAGCGATAGCTGATCGCCTCACCATATAACTTTCGTTTTCCCTTAATTGTTTCTAGGTAAAGGTACTCGGTTGACGAGCCCAATTAAAAAAAAAAAAAAAAAAAACCTTCAGATAGCAAATTCACTCTCAATACATGTCTGAAAAAAAAAATATTTTTCCAAATCTTAGCCGGTCCCTAAGGGACAAAATTTAGAGTTGCAGCTTTATTTTTCCTTCAAAGTACACCATTTTATGTATATGTTTAAAGTATATTTTGTTTTTTCAACCTCTTTACTTAAACAACCATTTAAGAAAATATACTTTCTTACTATTTTTGCCTCAAAAAGGTTATTAAATTAATTGTTAATCAATATTTTTTTTTTTTCTTTTAATTTTACGAAAAGTTATTAATCATGTATTTTTAAGTGATTTTTTAGCTCTTTTTAAATTCCCATAGCTGCCTGTAGAAAGGGATCAACACAAATTGTTGCTCTCTAAAAATCTGGAAAAAAAAGCAAAGTGAAAACTAATAAAAAATAATCTGCACAATTTAAAAGGTTTTTTTTCTTTTATAATTTTTTCACAAAATAAATACCGCATACTGCTTTTCAGCGGAAATAAAATTATTCGTAACTAATTTTTTGTAAATAGTAACATTATTAAAGTAATCTTTAATATTTTTATTATAAATTTTATGTTAAAAATTCTTGAAAAATTACTTAAAAATTAATTTTTCAGTTTTAACGTAGTATTAAGGTGTTTCCCACAGTTAAAAGTGCGTTTAGATTAGATTCATTACATATCCGATTAGTTAAAACAAGTTGGACTGATCCTATTAAAATGATTAAAATTACATATCAACACATAGATTTACGCGTATTCTTTTTCACGTTAAATTTGTCATGTTAGTATAGTTGATAAATGCTTATATTGTAATCAGGGTCAGATCTAAAAACTGAGGGGTTTATAGCCCTGGGCCCCAGCCTCCAGAGGGGCCCCGCGTTCTTGAACACAGAAAAAAGTGTAATTTTTCACATGCATAATTTTAATTTCTTTTGCCAAAATACTCAATACTGTAAAAATGGAAGATTTTTAATTTGCGTTTTTTATCTTAAAAATAATTAATTTAATATATATATATATATATATTAATTACAACGTAATTCTTAGGCTACCCCCCATTCGAAAAAATGTCCCAATTTTATGTAACGAAAAATGTTCCAGAAAAATGACCCAATTTTATGTAACGCTTGTTATATGTTATAGGATTTTTGTTACTGTTATTTAAAAAATGTCACAATTTTATGTAATGAAATATGTAACAAAAAATTAACGAAAAAATGTCTTAATTTTATATAATGAAAGTTAATGTTAGAATAGGATTTTTGTGGTTATGCTATTTTTCTTTTTGTGTTGATGTCAGTAAGAATTACGTTGTAAATTTTGATAATTTTATGCAAAGTATAAAAAAGAAGGAGATAGAAATGAAAGTAAGAGGGGTCAAGGAGCACAGCCTCTTGCGAGGCCAAAATGGCCGAGTTTATATATATATATATGAAAAAGGAATACATTTCATTAATAAAATCATATACTTTTTCTCTATAAAACTTTCTCTTTTTTTCCTAATAAACTAAATGCTATATAAAATGAATGTTTATAGAAATTTTGTACAATAAATCTAATTTATTGTGTTAAAAGAAAAGTGAATGAGTCCTTTAACATATGTATTGAGATATTTGACAAACCGATTAATAATAATTTTTGATTCAAATATTGACTCCCATGCAATCGTTGTAAATTTTTCTATGTAAAAATATTTTACGATCTGAAATATTCTATTTTTTATTTTTATTGGAAGTTAATACGTTTTATTTTGAAGGGTTTAAAAAATTGTTTAAAATAAAAGCAAGTTTTAATCAATTGCTGATTTTATAAATATGTTTGTATTTCGAAAAATTGAATTAACTATACTGTGTTTCATTTACTTTTTTCTGGCCACATAAACAATTATAGAATTTTAAACACGCAATGTTAATTTATATAAAGAAAATTACTTGATCAAAAACAACGCATGAGCGTATCATAAAAATTAGCTTGAAACCCGCTATAGCGACAAAACGGGCGCATTTCGCCGTTACAGTGGATAATGCATTATAAATAAAGTTTTTACTTCTATTAAAAAAATGATTATTTTTTTCTTACCCACAATATTTAATTTATATATATATATATATTATTTTTATGTAAAAAAAAAATACATAATGTAATTAACAATTACAAATATGAACATGTTATATATACATATATATTTAAAATTACTTATTTGACGTTCAATTTATGTAGTGTTCAGTTTATTAGGGTAAGAAAGTTGATTTTGTAAAGAGAGCTTAATTTAATTTTATTAATCATTTATACGTACGCAGTAGACTTCTTTTTTTTTTTTTTTTTGCCTGTTTGGCAATATATGATAAAAAAAAATTTACCATTTTGTATTCAAAGGAGGGCCTCTCATTCAAGATTAATCTCGGGCCCCGTAAGTCCTTAATCCACTCCTGACTATAATATAATTTTAATCGAATTAACTGAATTAGTTTAAGTTGTTTTGATTAATCCAGTGTAAAATGAGTCTTATGTTTACGACGTTTAAAAGCGATTGCTTTCGGCTTTCTGCTGGCTTTTCAGCCGTGCGATTAATAAATAAATCTAGTTCCTAAATACTATTTAATTCTTATGTTAATATTAATTCAGATATAATTTTAAACGGCATTATGTCTAAATTATATTCAATTTGCAATTTTAATTTAATAAAAAATAAACCCTTTAAAATATTCTAACATCTATCGTAGATTATGAAAGTCGATAATAGTATGTATAAACTTTAGCAATGTACAACTACGATTTTCGTTTAAAATCGGGTCCCAATGAATTCAGTTTTGAAATAGTGATAAAATGTTTGTCAACGTTTATGGGTCGTGTTGTTTTGTTGTGTATTTAGTTATTTTTTAGTTTTTTCCTTTTTTATTTGAATGTTTTATTCGGTGTTAGAATTTTTAAATTTGAAAGCGAAGAAGTTATCAGATAGGCTGTAATGTAAAAGAGCGTACGGAATTTTACATTTATATAATTAAAACTGATGTAAAGTGTACTTTTAAGGAGAACAATGAGGTTTGTACGAGATGTCTCGTTGTTTATTTTTATGATACTAGTCACCGTGATATTGTGTAATTTGGAAAATAATTTATGGAACGCAGATGATTCGTTTACTTCAGGTATAAATCACCTGAAATCTAACGATGAGAAAAACCTTTTCAAAAGGGAAACAGCAAACACCAATGTAACTAATAGCAAATCGATAATTTCCGATAAAAATGCAAATAATTCGATCAGTTCTTCGCAAAACGGTAACGGTGATAAACTAAATATTTCGACGAATATTAATAACGCGTCGAATAGTTCAGCAACAGCGTTAATCGGAGTGGTTAGCAATGGATCCGATGCAAACGCTAGTTTCATAAACGGTACTAATTCGCCGGGTAAGATTGATATCGCTACAGATGGAGCAAAAAAAACATTCGATAATATTAGCACTAGTTACGACGTTAATAAGAATATTGCTAATTCTTCTATTGTTAGCGTTACAATCGATAGTAGTGTAGTTGTTAACGGTACAACCGACCTTAATAGTAACAATGGTACCGTAATCAGTACGCTGAATGTTACCGATTCGAATAATTCCGGTACTCTTGACAATGCTACGCTCGTCGTTAATACTACGATTAACGATAACAGTACAACACCGAAAACCGAAACAAATACGACTTCAGAAGAAGTTGCTGGGGAACCTGTACTGCCGGAAAAAGGCTCAGCAGAACAAGAAAGAAACAGTTCAATATCGATATTTTTCGTGTTATGCGTTCTAGCTCTCGGTATTTTATTAATTCACTTAATGCTGTTAACTCATTTCCAGTATTTGCCAGAGAGTGTTGCTATTGTTTTCTTAGGAGCCATAATCGGACTCGTACTTAATTTAATGTCCGATCAAAATATCGCTAATTGGCGTAAAGAGGAAGCATTTTCGCCAACCGCATTTTTCCTCGTACTTCTACCGCCGATTATATTCGAGTCTGGTTACAATTTACATAAAGGGAATTTCTTCCAAAACATCGGCTCGATATTAGTGTTTGCCATATTCGGAACTATAATATCGGCTTTGGTAATCGGAACCGGGATTTACATCCTCGGACTGGCCGACGTGACGTACGAGTTAAGTTTTGTCGAAAGCTTTGCATTCGGATCTCTGATTTCGGCCGTCGATCCGGTTGCTACTGTAGCCATATTCCATGCCTTGGACGTGGATCCAGTTTTGAACATGCTCGTGTTTGGCGAAAGCATTTTAAATGATGCCGTTGCCATTGTTTTAACTACGTCCGTTTTAAGTTCCGACAATCCATCCATGTCTACTTCGGAAGCCGTATTAACCGGTATAAATAAGTTTTGCCTTATGTTTTTTGCCTCGGCCGGAATCGGTGTTATATTTGCCCTAATAAGCGCGCTTTTACTGAAATATGTTGATTTACGAAAGAATCCATCGTTAGAATTTGGAATGATGTTGGTATTTACTTACGCTCCGTACGCTTTGGCTGAAGGAATTCATTTGTCCGGTGAGTATGCCTTATTAATCAGCATTATAAAGAATGTTAATAAACAGAGTTGCCACATTGTTCCGCTAACGGGATTCCTATGTGGCGTGTATTTGTTTCATTTACTTCGCTGTAAAATTAATTTTTGTTTTTATTTTTTTTCATTAAAACTCTACTAATCGTATGTGGACAGAAAGTTCTGTACGCATTGGCGCCTTGCAACTGAAAGTGTAGCAGTTCGCAGATAAAGTTGTTTCTGCGAGCAATATTCAAAGCTTTAATCTACAATGGAATTTGCATTAATATCGTTCTAGCGTTATTTGTACTTTTAAATGCACGGTTTCGAGTTTTTAAGTTAAAATGTGTAGAGTAGCTTTCTGTGCAAAGAAGAGAAAATTGCAATTTTTGCAGCGAATAAAGTAAATCACATAGTCTAAACGAACATCTAAGAAGATCGTAAAATTAATCGCAGTGTAATCAAACGACAGCGACACCGATGAGCGTATATGGAGAAAAAAAAAGTATTTTCAGATTCGGGCACTGCATAAAAAGTTAGCCTATCGCTGGTTTAGATAATTGACGGATTAGCGCATAGACAAATAGAAATCACGTATTATTTTAAAAAAAAAAAGAAAAAAACAAACTTTCTTGAAAATACATTAAAATTATCTACGTATAACATTTTTAATGACTTTACCAAAAAGGTCTATCATAATGAGGGCGTGGCAGTGAAAAGGGTGCCTACCATGAGAGATACTCTCGAAAAATTTGTAGATGGCCAATTTTACTAGCTCGAAAGTATAATAGTTTGTACAATAAATTCTTGAATGTTTAGTGCTTGAAATTTCTCTTCTTTCGTCTGTAATGTCGTGCTTTACCATTCTTAGTTATAAATAAATTATTAGTTTGTATATAATAATTAGTCGGTGAATATTTCGATGTAAAGAACATAATTAAATTTTATCTGTAAAGAAACGAACAGAAATTTTTGTATTACGGAGAGTGAAACAAAATTATCGCAATTGTGCAGCTACACTATCCACTTCGCTTGAAATTTCTGATGCTGAAAAATCAAAGAGAATTACCGCTTTTTATTCGAAAAATAAATGTTTATACCTTTATCCGTGCCAGTAATCAATTTTTTTAATTCATTTTTTTTTTTTTTTTTGTGCAAATCGATTCGGACCACTGAATTGTATATTTTTTAACTCTAACAAACTGCGAGAGCTTCCATTTGGGTCCATTATTCGCTTAAACTAATTTTTCCAGTACTGGATGTAGGGTAAACCTTTTTTTGTGTTTCTTAACGTAATTTATTGAATTCGGCTATAAATCTTTTAGATCGCAATAAATTACACAGTGAGATAGTATGGATTACATGAGCACCATCTCTTTAAAATTCCATGTAAATTATGAAGGTTTTTTTTTTGTTTTGGGAGAATTATTTTAAGTTGTTATGATAGGTTTCTTCTCGCGTTATCTTGTTTTAGTTTTTTTTTTTTGTTTTTTTTTTTTTTACTTTTTTCATTCGATAACGATAGAGAAATGAGAAAAGCAATTTTCTGGATGAAACGTATATGCAGTGAACGGGTATTATATTGAAAGTGTATTTTGTATTAAACGTTTTAATACTATTTATATGTCGAATCGAACGTTTTTCGAATGGTTTATGTAGTAAATGAATAATTATAATTAAGAGGAAAAACAACAAACAAAAAGAAAACACGCCTGGTTATTGTAATTATTGTATTAAGATGTAAAGATTTAAAATGTATATACATTTCACTTATTTACACTAAATTAAAATATGAAAGATTCTTTCAAGGTTAATAAGCTATAAATTTAATCCGTACAAATATTACTTTTTTTTCTTCAGGAATTATGGCAATATTATTTAACGGCATTGTGATGTCGCATTATACTCACTTCAATTTATCTACCGTCACGCAAATTACAATGCAACAGACAATGAGGACATTGTCTTTCATCGCTGAAACGTGTGTATTTGCTTATCTCGGTCTGGCGCTTTTCAGTTTCCGACACAGATTTGAACCAGCTTTAGTAATGTGGAGTCTACTTTTGTGTTTATTTGGAAGAGCATGTAATATATATCCGCTGGCTCTGCTTTGCAATAAATTCCGAGAACATCAAATTACTAACCGTATGATGTTTATCATGTGGTTTAGTGGTAAGTTTAATTTTTTACTTTTAAGCGGGTGTTATTTTAAAAAAAAAATAAATCTCAAAAGCTGCTATTCAATTTTTCAGCAATTTTATTAGTGTTTTTAGCTAACTGTGAAATATAAAATAGAATTTTATTGTCATTCGTAAAGAGAAACTTCTGAATTGTTATTTATGGATATATAGTTTTTTTTACTAATATGATGATCAAAATATTACGGGCATCAAGAAAATTACCGTTGTTTCATAAATTCATGTTTTCGCAGTTCTAAAAATTATTAACCAAAGCAAAGCGTTCTTTTGACACTCGTACTCCAATTTTTCAATAATAATCTTTCTGCATAAATTATTGATTTTTACGTTTTAAATAGTTTAGACACTAATTTTTAGTATAATCTAACGATTAATGAAGTATTTCGCAGGAATACCTACACCGTACAGTAACTTTTATTGAATGCAGGCTGATGATTGATAATTATCGGTTTATTGATACGTCGATTTCTACGTTATTGGGCTCCATTTTTATAAAACATTTCAGTTTTTCGAGAAAGTTTTATAATGTTGTTACAATTATATTCCAAGCATCGCTTACTGGTTTGTAATGTTTATATCGATTATTAATGTGCCGGTTAAATTTTATATCGAGAAAAGATGTAAGTTAACCTTTAGAATTTGGATAAAAACTGTGCGGAGGTTTTATCTTATTGACAGTTATTGATAGGAAAAATGTTCTCAGCACTAGATGCGTTGTTCTTCTTCGTCCTATACGCGACGTGTCGGTAGAGTTGTATTATTCTCTTGAAACTTGCTGGAGAAACGGTAAATAAATACGCTATGAGGCTTTGGATCATTCTTTTTTTGAAATTCTCGTTGTGTTAATGAATTATTATGTTCGATTACGTAACAATTCAGCACACTTTAAAGACGCGTTTTTTTTTTTTTAATTTTACATGTTTACGCTATACAATGATTAAAGTTAAACTGACAACGTCGAAACAAAATGATTTTTTAGCGCAATGGGAGCGTGGGAGTTCCCTCTTCTCCCCTTCCCACACATATAAACAAGTGCACATATACTAACGATTTTATTGCTTTTGTAAATGGTACTTCAAATTGGTCTATTAAAAAACTTCTACTAAGCAGTTGGATATTATCAATTTGAATCTCGCGATAAGTGAAATTTTTAATTTCATAATTTTAAACGAATGTGTTACATTATTGGACGTATTACCGAACTGTCAGAAAACTCTTTATTTTCTATCTTTCTCCGATGTGGATTTCTCTCTGACTAAGAATCTTTGCTTTTCTTTCTTTTAATTTTGAAAATAAATTCCTGAATTTACATGTTTCTGTTTTTACTTTTTATACTGTTAACTTCGATTTACCATATTTTTCAAGATAGCTATTTTTCCGATTGTAAATGAAATACAGATAGTTCAGAGTACATATTTATTTTGTTGCAAAAAATATGGAATGTATATAATGTAAAAATGCGCTGTTATAGAAATATTAATTTTTAAAAATAATTATTTTATTTTTGCTTGGTCACTGCTTATTTTAATCACATGTATGTATCGGAATTTTTTCCGAAATAATGAATATATAGTGAACATTTCAATTAATCTTTACACATCTTTTGAACGGGTTTTTTTTTGGGGGGGGGGAATAATTTTATTTTATAAAATTAATTGATATTTGAATGAAAGACGCATGCAAATTATCGTGTTCCCGTAATTTTTACATGAGAACTTTTCTTTTGAAATAACACTCTTTTCATAGTTATCGATTTTGTATGATAAAGTGAACAGCACGGTTAGATGTGAAATGCGTGTAAAGTATTACCGTGACATTTTATCGGTTCTCAAAACACGTATATAAAAACGAATTTATCCACAAAAATTACAATTTTTTCCAATAGTATCCAGTTTTACTGGAATTAATAATCCAAAATTATTTATGTGTATATACGTATACATGTAACCGGTTTAACTTTTTTGTGGTTCACAAATTTCCATTTTTTCTAAATCAACATCGATAAAGTCGTCCAGTTTTATTTTTATTGCTTTGCGATTGTTATAGGTAAATTTTCGGCATTAATCATTTTCGAAGTTCTCTATCATCTGTAACATATAAAAACATGTTTTTTCGAATTGAAAGGAAATTGCTATCGGACTTTTTGTTGATGATTTCTTCTTTGGTTCATTATAAGTATCAGTTTTTATTCTATCCTTGTTTCGCAACAGAAGTTTGTTTAGCGGCCAGCTAAAGTCATTTTTCGTTTTCCACAAATTTACTTATAACAACTTTATATTTCCTAGGCTGAGTACTCTTCATTTCAACCGCTACTTCGGTGGTTATTTGCAAAGCTGTATTTTCGATTTCTCGAGATCCAGTGAGATATTCTAGCTAGACTTTCAAACTAATGTGGTAAGTTTAGTTTTTTTGCATGCACAATTAATATTTGGCAGAAAATTCTTTCCTAAATTTTCAAGCGTCATCAACTGTGCAAAAACTGATCCTATATTTCTAATCCTCAACGAATACGCATTAAAAGTAGTACTTGGTGTTTACCGTTTGTAATGTAAAAGTGATATTTGAAGACTTGTAGAGAGAATTTTGTTATCTGCATAGAGGTGGCTGAGTAATTTGAAGAATGCGCAAGAATGAAGAGAACTAAAAAGAAGAATTTTTATTTCAAGTCAATCGTAATTTTTTTTTTTTTTTTTTTCCTTTTTAATTTCTGGTATCATTCAATTTTCCTTACTAGATGTTTATTTAATATCTCCTCTTAAAAATACAGGATTTTTCAAACTAACACTTTAAAATAAAGATTTATATTATTAGCTTACTGACTTGTATGACCTTCGCGTTAGATAATTTCATCTAATGTTTTACCACCGAGGCTTTTATTACCTTGTCAGCAGCTGCAGATTTGTTCTGTAATGCAATGTAAAGTTGCAGTATGTTTTTAGTACATCATATCACACTCTGCTATCTATATCGAGGTCAGATAAAACATCATCTATTACATTTTTTTACTTTAAAAGATATGCTCTGTTTTTTGTTTTATTATTATTATTGTATTTTCTCGCAGCCTTATGGTTTTACGGCCGGAACGAACGTTTTTGTGTCTCGAATCCTATCCAAGGATGTAGGAGTCACAGAGATATCTGCGCAGTATGTTGTGCTATTTGTATTCAATCCTATTGTTTTCTCAGGTCGGATGGAATTGTTCGAAGGACATCAATTACTATCGGAACAATAATTACTTTTTTTTTACCATAACCTTGCAAGTTATATTTGCAGGTTCTTGTACCGTAATAGTTTTTCTTGTTCTTTGTCTCTTAATCTGCTATCTCCAAGATTTGATATATCTATCAGATATACTCGATTTTTCCCGACGACAATAATAATGTCCGACGTGTTATGCTCTAGGTGTTTGTCAGTCTGGATCCGAAAGTCCCACAATATTTTATTCTGATCGCCACAAATTACTTTTTCAGGCTTATGTTCTCATCGTTTATTATTATTACGTTTTCATTATAACTTAAATGATGACGATTAAAATTCCTTTATATACATTAATACTTACTTCAGACACCTTCTCATGCACGAGCTTTAAAATGAAGTTTCTTTATATCTTAACTTAATGTTGCTTATTATTCGAAATTTTTAACAGGACTACGAGGTGCCATCTCGTACGCCCTTTCCTTGCATTTGGAATTCAGTGATGAAACCAGACACGTTATCATTACTACGACATTAATCATTGTGTTGGTTACAACATTGGTGTTTGGTGGTTCAACGATGCCATTAATGCAGGTAAATTTCGTATTTTCGAGTTTTTGTTATGATTTAATTTAATAAAATTTAAGTGCATCTTCCACGAAAAGCGATAGCTGAAACAGATAGAAATAATTTACTGTTATTTCTACGTATCGAAGTTGCGGTTTTTACAGAATTATGCAGCCTTCGCATTCGTGCACGCACTGTGTACGTCATGCATATAGAAAAAAAAAAACAATATTAGTTACTGAGAATTGTAATATTATTATGTTGATTAGCAAATTGATAATGCAAAATGGAAGTGAACTATATCATCACGCGCTATTTTGTGTCTTCGATGCAAAGATATTAGGTTTAAAAAGTAAAAATAAAATACTAAAAGTTGTTGTAAGTTTGAAATAATAACATTTCCTCCAACATGTTTTTTTTTTTTTATAAATAAGTTGTGGGTCTCACTGGGCAAGTATGCTTGTTGCGTGAGTGCCCAACACTCTTATTATCGTTTATTCTAGTAAACAAATTTACAAGTAATGATTCTTACTACCTAAAACGAACATATTAATCCAAAAAATATATCAATCACGCAAGTATATGTATAAATAGTACAATGATACACCCATACATAAGGTCCGCTTATATATTAGACGTCGCATACATTAACGTACAGGAAAGGACGAAAACAGGGAAGTAAATAGTCTAAAAGAGCCCTAAAAGCTTTACTTCCAATTGAAATAGTAAATATATTTATCTGCTATGTACTTGCAGTTGTAAGACAAGGTCTTTCGTGATGTGAGCACATAAATGGCAAAATAGCACTTTTCATTGATTACACGTAATAACCGAGGGAAAAAACATATAAAGACAATCAGTAAGAAGTGTATATGCGGTAAAACTTTATTTCCGGACAGTCAAAATCGAATGAGGTAAACATATTACACCGGGGCGACGTAAGCAACTTTTCTGAAAAAAACGGTCTGATGTTGAGTAGCAAAATTGTTAAATATCTCAATTAACACTTTTGCAGTCAAACTGTGTGAGATATGTAAAATTAAATAAAGGAGACACTCGAAACAGATTTCAAGCTTTTAGACACGAAAACGACTAGTTCTGTTTATTAGATAGTCCATTGCCTTTTGATATTTATGCCGAAATTTCTGCGCAAATAAACAGTAATATTAGCGTACCTATTGTGTGATGTCGATTGGTAAAATTTGGGTTGAAAGAGCGTTTCAGGAGAAAGAAACCTTTGATACATGCAAAAAAAAAAAAAGTAGAATGTTTTGCCGTGGTGACTGTTTTTATGTTATTTCTTTTTAAAAGTTACAAATACGATTTCCACAATATGAATCTTATAAATTATACGATCTTTATGAAATTTTCTGTTTTTTTATTTATTCAGTAAATCGGGAATATAATTATATGAGCACACCTTATTTCATTTACGGCATACATGTACCGAAATTATTTTATAGAAATTAATTAATTTGCGAATTTGTGACGATCACAAAGGGTTCAAAGGAATTCGGTTAATTTTTTCTTCTTCTTACAGCAGCTTTATAAAGTCATTTGAACTTGACTGAAATTCAGTTTAGTCTGAATACTTTAATATTGTTACATTTTTAAATATCACTTAATAGACAGATCACAAACCATTTCTGAATCATTGATTAGAATGGATAATGTTCCATTCCGAGTGCTCTTTAATTAATATATTTTTTATTATTATTGCGAGTGTAGGCTTCGTATAATAAACGGTCAAGAAAAAAAAAACAAACAACAACATAAAAATTGATAATATCGGAATGTTGGGGAATAAACTATCGATAAAATGATATTTAAAATCCTGTCGTGAATTTTGGATGACGATTATTAATTCGTTAAAATGAATTAAAATGGTTTTATTTAATATTGATATTTCTTTTTAACAAAATTACAGATTCTTCAGGGGTCAAGCAAGTCTATAACGAAAAAAGCAGGACGTAAACGAAAGAAGGAAAAAGAAATCTCTTTAAGTAAAACGAAAGAATGGGTACGTTTATTACTTTTATTATTATTATAGTTTTAGACATAACGTTTCTTAAGAGGTCGCGTTGGATATTATATAGTTGAAGTACTACGAATTACGTTCCCAAAATGAACTATTTTAAGCTTATCTACTATAATTCATTTTCTCGCGTCTCTTTTTTCTACGCCGCTGAGAGTTGTCTTGAAATTTCGCTCTACTGCGCACCAAATGTAAGCAATAGATACTTTGAGAATTTATCGACACGTTAAAGGAGGAATTAAAAATCTTCTATTCATTTAAGAGCTTTTATTAATTTAATCTGGGATTTTAGCTGTAATCGCCATTTTCAGCGTTTATGATTAATTATAAAGCGGAATTACTGAATTAATTATTGGAGTATTATAATACAATTTTTGCTTAACGGTGCAATTTAAATATTTAATTTGCGCAACCGGATTATATCAAAAAATAACATTTTTACGTGTAAATGTGTTGATAAAAAATCGAATTTTCCGTTTATTTGATGTTTATCTGATTATCAACTACTTAGTTTTATTTTTCCGTATGTGGTATATTTAAAAGTTTGTAATTCGAAAATAAATAAATAAACCAATAAAAAACACACCCAATTATATCGTCGGAAGGCTTTTCTAGCTAACAGCTGGTTTCTCTTTTTCTTTCAATTTTTCAATATTTACAACATTAATTTTCCTTAATTTTCTTCTTCTAGTTTCTTCTCGTTTGTTACTAAAAATGAATCAGTTATTTATAATTTTTGTTTTTTTTTTTTTAGGTCAGAATTTTAAATTCACATTTAAATTATTACGAAAGGCCGCTTGTCAGAATCACTATAATTATATAACGTGATTTTCTCATAAGCGTCGGAACAGTTGTATAACGTCAATTTAAGGTTATTGAAATTCTGACAGCTGTTGTTGCCAGCAGTAATTCTGACATTAGGCAGTTACATCAATTAATCTAAGCGTTCGACTGTCGCATAAAATTTTCATAATGAATTGCAGATTTTATATCGTAAATTATGGTGCTTTTATGTCAACTTTTTCGTATACGGTTAAAAATTTATTTCAAAAATGACTTTTTTTTTTTTTTTTCAACTACTTCATTCTATAATTAGAAATAAAGTAAAATTTGAACAAGCACGAATGAAACAATATTACTTAACCCTTTTAGGTAGATAAATTATCTAAAAAAATTTTAAATATAAATCTGTTTTTTTTTTTTTTTTTCTATTAAATAAATTTTATTTTAACCCTGGATTGGCGTTTCATATTATAAAATATTATTAAAAATTATTTAAAACATTCATTTTTTAATCGTTCCTTTTTTTTTCTTCCAAAATTACGCATACTGTTTAATTGCGCAATTAAAAATCTATATAATCAAAAATTACGATTGAAACACATTTCGCGAAGATTACCAGCTCTCGGTTAGATTTTTCGGTTTTGTTTACCTTTGGTGGTCGAATAAACACCGACGCGAATTTCATATAATACCAAAATCTTTATTAATCATAAAACTTTATTTTCTGTTTTTGATAATTTTTCGTTGAAATTACAATTAATATTGATTGCGATATTATTTGTATCACTTGCGTGCGTTTATTAGGATTCAGTACACATGTAATGTACGGAATCCTAATAAAAGATGGTTCAGACGTGATAAAAATATCAAATAAAAATCAATAACTCACGAGAACGGTTTCACTTATAAACTTCGAAATTGGATCATAAATTACAATTAAATTTCTATCTACGACAATCTATAACTTCGAGCTAACTGATTATCCTGGACGGCAAAAAATGCAAAAAAGCTGTCAATAATATATAATATGGAATTTAAAACGACCTCAAAAATCACCCTTAAAATATTCACAACTCGTCATCAGAAAACCCTTTAAAAGTGAAATTCAAAATATAAAACAAAACGCAGAAACTTTGTTATGAAGTCAAAAAATTATTAGACCCCCTTAGGGGCCGAAAACAGCGAAAAAAAGGATGTTCATGGTAAGCTATAGCCCGAGTAAAAAAGTTGACGAAACCGATACGTATCATATACATATATACATAAAGGACCGTTTTATAGGAAAACTGTAATCGAGTTTACAACTTTATATTTAAACACTTGAGGCGCTGAAAGCTCGAAAGTTTTAAAAAATATTTTTTTTTCTTCCGGTCGTGTGATGATATAGCGATGGAAAGATCGCTATTTGTCCGGAACAAAATCGTATTTAATTTCTTTAACGAAACTTTGGAAGTTGGCAAAAAGTTCAAAAAAGCTCGAAAAATTACGTGTCCCTCCTTTTTCATGCCGCGAAAAATCAGATTTCAAATTAGTCCAATGGACGCAGCATATGTAGACAGTGATGTGTAGAATTTGTACACTTACTTTTTTTTTCTATGTTAATCCCGAAATGAAATGTACGGGATTGTTGTGAAAAAATTGCGCGCCAATATAGAAAACTGAGATAGGATTTCTTCTTTGACGAAATTAAGTTTACTTATATAACTAATTAATATTACTGGACGTAAAATTAAATTTAAAAAAAGAGGAAATGAAAGTAAAAATAATGACGTTTCTGATGATATCTAGATTTTAGTAATATTAATGAATTTTTTGAGCTTTGTAAAATAAATTCATTTTTTTTTGTTTTTATTTTATATTGTATTTAGTCGACATAAATTTTGAATCCGATCGGTTAGACTAAATTAGTCTGTCTGAATTTTTCGTTCCATCACCCATCTTAAAAGAAAACGGCGATGTCAAACATACTTAATGTTCCCGTAAACTTAAATTTAAATTCGGTATATCTGAAAATCATTTTTACATTTAACTGTACGGAAAATTCTGTCGGTTTGAATTTTTCTTACGCTTGTGTACGTATAAATACAGCCAATAAATAATCACATAAAATTATTTTTAGAGGTTAATATCAAAAAAGAAAATAATTCATTTCAACGTCAGCACTTAACTCGCGTTCCATTAGACAACTGCGAAATTTAATTTTAAATGTATTATTTTTAGACATGAATACGTAAGTATTATAATTTTTAGTTATTTAGAAAAAAATGAAAAAAGTAGCCTCTTGGAGTAACACTTTTGAATCCTATTATGTGAAAAGAAGTATCTAGGACACAAAAACAAACAAAAAATATTTATATATATATACATCGTAGCGAGCAATTATGGAAACAATTTTTTCATATTTTCCAAGAACAGGAGCAGCGAATTCTCAGATAAAGTGAATTTAAAAAAAAAGAGAAGAAAATGATTTAGTGGCAGTAATTAACAGCGCCAGTAATTATTCCATATCTGTTAAGTAGTAAATAGTGTTGCGAAATGGAAACTACTGAGCGAAAATAAAAGTTGTGTTCGTAATTCGTTAGTTTTTCTCAACTGTTCAAATAGCAGCATGTAATTATTTCATGTCGGCAAGTTTTGATTAATTCGACTGAATTATGTACATATAAGGTTTCATTATGCATATATTTTGCATGGCATATGTGTGAGATCTACTTGTTGCCTTTTATAGTTTACTTTTTGCATAACAGTGCAAATGTTTCAAGTTGTATGCGAATGAATTATTTTGTATTATTGAAAATTCAGTTTTTTATCGTTCCGGTGAATGCGATTACTACAGAGTAAAGTTAGGTTGAGAAAATAAATATCAAGATAGTAATTTATGAAAGCTGTAGACTATGTACAAGAGAGAAACTTTACAATAGTGAGAAGGGGATCAGAATGGAGTTCTTTCTTTTTTTATTGTACTTGTTTCGATTTTTATTTTGTTTTTTGGCGTGTGAATAAAATCAGATTAAAATTGGTCTTTAATAATGAATACTGGTATAGTTTATTTAAATGGTAATGTGCAACTTTTTTTTAAGAATTCTGAAAATTAATTTTGTAGGAACTTATTTTTTACATTTCGTTGGATTCGGTTGTTGTTTTAGTGTACCGTGTTTCGTCGTTGTTTAGGTTACTGTGTCGGGTTACTGAGAAGAATAGAAGAAAAATTGAATTTTTACCAAGCCTATAAAACGTTCTTTAAAGTATATTAAGTTAAAACGCAAAAAAAGAAAATAAATAAAAACCAGGTCATTTAATCGTGAAACTAAGTTTTGGTAAAAGACATTAATCAGCATTTTGCAGTGTAAAGAAATAAGTAAATAAATACAGCTCAAATACAGTAATAATAGACATTTATTAAATTAAATGAATTGCAAAATATTAATATTTCTGGGATTCAAAATTTTAAAAATAGCGATTCTGTCGAAGGAACGAAATGTTTGTTTATTTCTTTATATAACATTAAAATTTCTAAATGTTGAAATCTCATTTACTGTAACATTCCAGTTTTGGTAGTGAACAGTAAAATTATGATTTATTAGTGTCATAGTGATTGCTTCGTTCAATTCATTATCTTTTTTTATGCCTAAATTCGCCGTATATACTTTTAAATATTCAAATACGTCTTAATTCCGAAACTACATTCTACTAATTGTATTATTTTTAAATAAGTTAAACAATTTCATTTGGTGGAAAAGTAATTATTTGCAAATCTGGTCGAGTATTTTAAACGTTTTTTTTTTTTTTTAATTTTTTTACTTTTATACGTACACCTACATCTATTTAATGAAGTTACCAGTTTCAGAGTTGAAGGAATTGTCGCAAAGTTGATACTTCTAGAACTTTTGCTTTTAAAGTGAAACACTCTTTACTTAATTTTTTCAATTCTCTTTGTAATAATAAAAAATTCATGATAATGTACTCGTTTTAGTTATTGAGAGTATTTGTCGATTAGATCTTTTAATTTTCGTACAAATTTCGATAAAATTATGATGGCTATCCTACATGCGATTGTTTATATTTTCTCTAGTTGTAATTTCTCCGACTATTTGATAATTTCCGACCCCATATAAGTGTTCTTCAGGCCATCAGTTTACCTCTTCCCCCATTCCTCCAACTTCATTCTTTTTCATCTAAACACGTTAATTTTCTGTGGGTTCCTGGTCCACGGGGGCTAACGAAATGGCGAACGCTTTGGCTCAGGTTGCTGCTCATTCCCGCTTTTACTTTTAATAGTAAGAAATTTCACTTTAAATTTTGGTCGGATATATACTCTTCCTTCTTTACCAATAATCGTTCTTTCTATTATCCCTCAATTCAACCTAACCTTCCTTCTAATCCTTGGTTCTTAGAGTCCCTTTCTCTTCTGCGTGCTGTCGTTGTCTCTATTATTTGCCTAAGCTTTAATCACACTTTGATGACCTTTTCACGCTATCGTTTCTCTCTTTGGTTTCCTATCCTTATTGTCCTCTGCATCCTAATGAAACAGTTGTCTGTGTAATGTTAATGGCATTTTCTTTGAACGTTATACGTTTGTTTTTTTTTTGTTTTTTTTTGCTGAACGTTCTTTTCTTTCTTTATACCTCTTAAAGTTAAGGGATCTTACTCCCTATCGTGCTTCCTATATCCTGTTCGTTCCCTCGCAGTCTGCCTTTGGTTTCCTTTGTTTCAGCTATTCCTGATCGAATTACGTTCTAATTAGTCACGTTGGCTACCCAACCGGGAATTTTGTCGTAAAATCGGGGAAAAAATTAAAAATAGCAAAAACGATATTTTTAATAAAAAATCATTTGAAACGAAAAATGAAGGCATTTTTTAATGTACTTCACACTTAAGAATAAATTACGGAGTTCTGTTTTATTCATATAAAATTTGCTGCGGCAGTCAAATATCATCAATAGTAACAAAAAAATCCCATTCTTCTTTTTGTACATTTCTAATAATCGGGAAATCGGGAGAATTTGGAACAGGAAACCCGGGAATGTAAAAATTATATTTGAAGGGCTACCATGTTGGTTAACTCCGCTTTCTATCGTTTCGAGGCAGAGGTTCTTGGTTGAGAAGCTCAAAAAAAAAACTGAAATTTTCTTTGAAATTTCTTAAAATAATAAAACCTAGCCGG
This sequence comes from Icerya purchasi, assembly GCA_039619475.1. Classification (NCBI taxonomy): domain Eukaryota; kingdom Metazoa; phylum Arthropoda; class Insecta; order Hemiptera; family Monophlebidae; genus Icerya; species Icerya purchasi. The sequence continues at coordinate 72,241,811 of CM077115.1, read as the reverse complement.
AATAAAATTAATTAATTATGTGAAAAAGCTACAGGTTTAGTTTTTTAATATAATGTGATAGTAATTTGATAATTTGCCTTTGGGCAACTTCATATTTATTTTATTTTTTTATTTGTATCGATAGCGCATTGTCCCGATTTGCGGTATGTTAGAAATTTCAACGTACCTTTTGTTGATTTTGTGCTTATTGTTATCACTGCAATATTTAGTTAATACGTATATTGTAAAATCTAATGGAAAATCACTTTAATACTAATAACTAAAATATGTGTGTCGGCTGCAAACGTATTATTCTTACTATCACTAACGAGTAATCGATTTAAATTGAACTTTCTCGAAAATATTTCAAAGAAATGACAACACTACTGCACGCCTGAATTAAAATCTCTACCAAAATGCCAATTGAATTTATTTCAGAACTTCGATCTTATCAACTCTCTTCCTAAAAAATATTTGGTCTATGCAAATTTGTGTTTAAATTACTTACGATTTAAAACCGCACGAAGTTGATATCTTTTATTAACTACTAAGAAAAAGTGTGCATATCGTAAATAACATTACGAAAATATCAGTTAAAAATGGTTCATGATTTTTAGTACAAATACAAATTCCTAGAGCTTGTCTGCCGAGAAAATGTCCACCTATTCCGCTAGTTTCTGCCTTAGTATTCTCGTACTGTTTCCTTTTTTTTTTTTTTTCTTTTTCTAATACTGCTTTCTTAAGTTTCATCGCTGATCATAATCTACCAAACGGACAGAACACAAGCGTACATATTTTTTTGCCATTCTGCTACTATTAATGAAATAGATTTTAAAATGTTACACGCTTAATAGTAATAAAGCTATTAATATTAATAGGGGCAAGCGATTGATTCGGAACATCTGTCAGAATTAACTGAAGAGGAACTAGAAGTGAATTTTCATCATTCAAGTATCAGCGGTTTTGCCAAGTTAGATATAAAGTACTTAATACCATTTTTTACTAGAAGATTCACCCAACAGGTATGCGTGAAATTTATTTATTAATAACTTTTGCGATATGTTAAATTATTATTAACTAACGAGAAGATTGACACTCTAATGAAAAATATCATCTCGGTTGTTTTAGTTAATATTTTTACGTTTTAAACCGACATCAAAATATTAATATTTTTGATAATTATTTTGATAAATGGTGAAAAAAACTCTGACATTACTTTCTTAGTCACGTCTGTGTCTATTCATCTAATATAATTCGATAATTATTATAGTTGCGAATTTGTTTAAATATACGAAAAACTCTTTCCGACTTAATTATCTTCGAATACATAGATCATTGTTTTTTTCTCGGTATTTATGTAAAATCAGAATGTACCCGAGAACACTGTAAAAGTCGACGGCAATATTTTCAGCTTGTTAAAAAAATTTTCTTTTTCCAAATGATCGACAATTTTTTTAGAGCTGAATTTTTTTTTATGATCCCGCTAATTGTATAAAATTTCTCGCTTATGTCAATTTTCATAGCATCGATATTTTTGAATCGCTGGCTTGAAATTTTCATTTCTCAAGTTGATTCTATCCTTAAACTCCCAATGTCAATTCTGTTTTCATTAACGTACGTGTATATGAACATAAAAATAATCGACAATTTTGAAATGTGGTGCTGGAGAGGAGAAGCTCCTACGAATTCCATGGACAGCGAAATGTACAAGAATGAGTCAGTATTACAAGAAATCGGCATTACACAAAGGCTATCAAAGACTGTTGTGTTGAAAGTGATGAAATTTTTCGGACATATAATGCGGAAACAGGAAGGAAGAAAACGCTCGGTAGTTATGAGAACGATTAATGGAAAGCGATCACCGGGACGCATACAGGTGTATATTGTTCAAGAAGTGGCGGGATTTTTATCCGCAAAATAGGTATGCCAATCACAGGATCGAGTCGAATGGCGTAAAATCACAAAATTATTGACAGAGTAAATATTAATTACGATACCCTATGTCTAGCTTGACGACTGTTGATAATGATGATAATGCCGTATTTTACTAAATATAAATAAAAAATAATCGACACATTTCGAAATCGCAAATATAAAGTTTCCCCTGTACAGTGCATCAATCACATTGTTTAATTAATATTTTTCGGTTTCAAACAAAAATCATCGTTAAATTGATGGAATAATGTGTTTACAACTAAGGGGTCAATGACGATAAGCATAGCGAATCGGTCCCAGAGGGATATTTGGAATATCTTTTTAGAGTATGTTGGTACTAGTAAGATATGTTGATCCTGCAAGTTTTAGACCTCGATCTATTTTGGTTTTCGAACGAATCAAAACAAAAAATGAAAAAAAAAAATTTCCTCAAAAACGGCTTAACTGATTTGAATGAAATTTGAACACGTCAAAAAGATACATAAAGACTACATACTGGAAAAAATTTTCTGATGTTTATTTTTTTTTATAATAACGTTTTTGTGCAGTTTGAAACTAATTTTTTTTTATGTCTTTATTAATGTAGAATAACCTCTCAAATTTATAAATTGATTGAAAAGGTACGTCATATTGAAAAAAAATAAAAATCAATTTTCTAATATAAAAATCGCTTTATTTCAATGTTTATACCTTTGAAAAAACAGAAAAGAACCTTATTCGATTAACTTATAAGTGTAAATAACCTAAAATGTACAAAAAAATAATACGATAACAATTTTTTTTATTAAAATATTTAAATATTTCAAAAATAATTATAAACTATATTGAGAAGTTAATAATTTGTATTAAAATTCAAAAAGATATTCTAAGTAAAGTAATTAACATCTCAATATAATTTATAATTAATTTTTGAACATTATAATATTTTAATAAAAAAAATTGTTTTCATATTATTACTTTTCGAATATTTTATGTTACTTGCACTTATAAATTAATGTTTTTTTTCTGTTGTTTTAAAGGCATCATATAAACATTCAAATAAAAAGCGATTTTTATATCAAAAAATTATTTTTTATTTTTTTTCAATATGGGTTACTTTTTCGAAAAATTTATAAATTTGAGAGGTTATTCTACATTTAAAAAGACATAAAAAAAAAAAAAAGTTTCAAAATTATTCAAAAACGTTATTATAAAAAAAAACGTCAAAAAAAATCGCCTGTTTCTAATGGTTACTATAAAGATTATGAACTGTTATTTTTTTCGACTATAGTCTTTATGTATCTTTATGATGTGTCGAAATTTCATTCAAATCGTTTAGGCCGCTTTTGAGAAAAAAATTTTTTCATTTTTTCATGTTTTTTTTTTTTTTTTTTTTCGATTCTTTTAAAAACCAAAATAGATAGAGGTCTAAAACTTGCAGGATCAACGTATCTTATTAGTATCAACATGCTCTCAAAAGATGATCCAGATATCCCTCTGAGGCCGATTCACTATGTTTATCGTCCTATGATCTTTATTATATCTCGATATTTATAGGTGGATGTAATATTATAATTTCACTTAAATGAAATAATAATATAAAAAATAAGATCACTATACACGGAAGGCGGTTTTTGTCTTTTTCAAAACGATTATCTCCGAATTTTCTCAGTATTCTGAACTTTTCCAGTTTTTTCCCTAACATGCAAATATAGTATCTGCGCAGATATAAAACTGTATTTAATTTACGAATGTTTTATAAAAATATATATATATATATATATATATATATAGGTTGTCCAACAAATTTCGAGACTGAGCCGATCGCAAGCTAGCGACAAGCGGTAAAATACGTCGAGTAGCCAAACATGTGTACGACAATATATTCAAAAATCAAACCTCTAGGTGCAGTAGAACAAAACGCGCGCACTGTGTAAGAAGTGACCCTACCAATTTTTCAAGAGAAAAAAAGACACAAGAAAAACGAAAAAAAAATTTATTTACATTCGGTATAAAACAATCAGCTGTTCTTTTTCGAAATAACGTCCATCGTTTTCGAGACATCTGTCCCACCTTTCGCGTCATTTTTCAGAAATAGTTTTGGCACATTCGGCCGGAGGGATATCCTTGAAGACGATTTGACAAGCAATGGTCACGTCTTCATTGCTCTCGAACTTGCGTCCCCGTAGGCGCTTTTCAAGAAGGGAAACAGCCAGAAATCGTATGGAGCAAGATCTGGACTGTATGGCGGATGGGGCAGGACTTCAATATTTCGCTTCGTGAGGAAGTCGACAGTCGCATGGGCGGTATGCGGTCTCGCATTGTCTTGGTGCAAACACCAAGATTTTCTGATTCCAGGACGCTTCCGAGAAATGTGTTGTCGGAAAATTACAGTTTTCCTCTACTGCGCATTCTATTGCATCTACAGCGGTGGTGATTTTCGGATATGTTGGGGGGAGCTACACGAGTTTTTTTTTCGTCTGCCGACAGAATGCGCGGTTGTTCCAGAACTCCAACCAAACATTTTGGTAGGGTGACCTTGTACATACGTTACGCGTTTCGTTCTCGTATGCGTTCTGTTGCACCTAAAGCTCTGATTTTTGAATATGCTGTCGTAGTCATATTTGGCTACTCGGCGTATTTTACCGCTTGTCGCTAGCGTGCGTGGTTTCGGAAATATGGGCTCAGTTTCGAAATTTTTTTGACAACCCATGTATATATATATATATATATGTATTTATATATTGGTGTTAGTATGTTCTCATCATTTTCGTTTATTTTAAGGATGTATCGAATAGTAGAGAAGAATTATTAAAAATTTTTATACGTATTTAGAATTACAGTTAAACGGGAAATAACTTCTAATTAAATTTACGTTAATTCTGTGATGATCATTCGAATTTATCGTAGCTGTTATTTCTGATTAGTTTTAAACTTATCTCTGTGTTTGTTCAACATTTCCAGGAATTGAAGGATTGCAAAACACAAATGACCGATTTAACTAATCAGTGGTACCAAGCTATTCGTATATCACCGGTTGAATCTGAGGAAGAAAAAACCCGATCGCCCAGCTGACTAGTTTTTGGTTACTCAAAAAGTCACTGTAAATGAAAAAGGGATATAATATAAAAGGTGTTATTTTCAAAATTATAATCAGTAAGATTTTTGTAATTCGTGTGCTACACATTTTCGTGATTTGTTAAAAAATAATCAGATTTATTTTTTAACGATGGCCGAATGTGCACGAATCGAAAAGTATTTCTGTGATATTCTCTTTGTGCACAATTTCTTGTTTTTTTCCGTTAATTTTTATAAAAGATACGGCGAAGATGGAATTCATTTCTTTTTTTTTTCATCTTGTGCAAATTTCTTACCCATTAATATCGTTTCTACTCAAAAGTTTTCACCACTAGGAAATATTTAATAATATTACAATTTTTTCCTTCCTTTTTTTTGTTCCCTGATATTTATTTTTTTTCAATTTAGATTAAAGCTTTGGAAAGTTATTGTTTTTTTTTATTTTAAATATGAATTTTATGATGCTATATGGAAAATCTGCTTTTTTTTCTTTTCCACTTTCCGTCCACCAATTGACAACCATCTTTGATCAAAGTTTACAAGTATCAGAAGAAATTTGGGCGAACTTTATACAATGCTCGCATTTTAAAAAAATCGTTTTTCTTAATCTCGTTTTTAAAATTTTCTATAAATTTATTTCTCTCGTACTCTTTTTAATGTTTCTCTAGTGTGATTTATTAAGTGCAATATTTGTAATTACCAGTTACGTAGTATTTAATTTAGATATTAAATAAGAATTATTGTTGTTATTATTATTATTATTATTATTATTATTATCATTATTTTATTATACGTACGTAATACATAAAACACCCGTGATAGAGATTTATAAGATTGCGGTGATTCGTTAATTTTTGATCGTTATCGCTGTATAGGTGATATTTATTTTGAAATTAGATGGCGAATATTTAATACTGCGGGAAATTAAAAGAAAAATATGGTTACATCTTAAAAAACAAAGCACAGTATTTGTTCCTTTTTAAAAATTAAATTATTTAAAATTATATTACTGCAGTGGGGGTTGAAGTTTTACCGAATATCTCCTCGTTTTCATTTGCAATTTAAAATCGAACCAAAGGTTTAATTGCATGAAAATAAACAAAATGAACGAAGAATAAATCAATTGTTTTTTTTTTCTTTTTTTTGAAAGGGTATACCAGCGTTTTTGATTTTAAGTATAGTTTTATTTTTCCAAAAATCGGCTTTCAGTTGTATTTTTCCATTTAAAAGTATCCGAAGTGTGTTAGAATATTGTGATATTGAAATAAGCATTTAATATTTTGTTTGTTAGTTAATGAGAAATTAATTTAGAAAAACCGTGAAATTTGATTCTGAAAAATTACGAAACGATGTTAAATATAAATGGTGTAATTGAAAAAAAAAAAAAAAAAAAGGTGTTTGATCGAATTTTTAAAATTGCATAATTAGTAGCATTGTTTTCATCTTCTTCTTCTGGCTTGGTCTAGGGTTTCGAAAATGTCGATTTTCCCCTATTGGATGCTAAAAATTTTTGACTTTTTAGCAAATTTAACATTCGAAAGAGGGTTTGTTTATTATTTCAATTACTTGTTATCGAAATTACGCGCCTCCTTCAAAAAATATTTCCGCATCTTATATTCTTCAATTTCGGGTCTTACTGACCTGACCCTATTCTTCTGAAATTTAATATGGCTGTTTCCATCGATGCTCTTTCTTTCATCTCTGCTTAGAAGTCACTGTTTGAGTGTATTTTCTGCATTTTATTTTTTCCTTTTCTTTGTGTTTAATATCGTTTAAAATTTCTGATTTTTTCTCTATTCCGCGAACTCTTTCTTTTTGCATGGCTCTCAACTATTTTACGGTTTTCATATCGGACCTTCTGTTCTTGTTGTTTTACAGAGAAACTGTTTTTTCTTCTTTTTAGCGCATGCTCGTTAAAAAGTTAAAAATATGAACTGATTAACGATGGACTTCCGAAAACCATTGAGTGTCATTATACCGATAAAAAGCTTATTGGCCTTTTTTTAAATATTTCAGATATGTTCTGAAAAGAAACATTTTCTGTCATGTACGTGGGACAGAATAACTTAATTTCAGGCTCAACATGAACATTTTTTATTTCAGCAAATGTTGGTTATAGAATTTTTGTAAATTTTTCGTGCGAATTTCTTAATTAAAAATATTTTTTTTATGCATGAATCTTTGCAGAACGCGAGTAATTTTGAAAAGTGTACTCATGTATTATTGAAAATGGAAATGCTTCGATATTTTTCAAATTACTTTGTTTTTAATGTAAAAGGACCAATGTGTTTAAGATTTTTTTTTTTTTTTATGATGCATTATTCGGTGTTTCGCTTGATTGTTCGTACTGTCCAGTTGTTCAATTACCCCACTTGAAGACTTGAGTTCGATACTTCAGGTATATTAGAATCAAGCGGCTGTCTATTAAGGTTGAAGTCGAATAATTTGCGGGAGAAATTAGAACAGCAAACAAGAGGCGAGAAAGAAGAAAACTGTCTTGGGTTTACATTCTTTGATTTATTAAACTTTGTGTATTACGAATTTTAACTTCATAACCCTCGACGACCTTTATTAAGACGATCGAATTCACTTTAGCCTATTAATACAATAATGCGATTTAAAAACGAGTTCGATGGTTTTTCAATGAAAAAATGATGCTTTATTGTGTGTCTGTGTTTTAGGCTCCATAGTTTTGTCGTAATAAGTTTTTTCATCGACTGATATCTGATATATTTGGATTTAACTGGCGGTTGATGAGAATATTTAAAAAATTTGACTTTTAGCAATTTTTACGATCATTTTCGGATCTTGCATCAGTATTATTAAAATACTAAGGTTTAAAGATATTTCAACAAATTTTTAAGTTATTAGTTTAGAGAATATTTAAATATTCCATTATACATTACGGTAATGGGAATATTTATGTCGAAAACTCTAGTCGTTCTTTTTATATTATGACTTTAATTCAATTTAAAATGATATTTATTTATAATAATGTAATAACTTATAGCTTTTAAAATTTTGAAATATATTGTTCATAACATTATAGTTACTAAAAATATATATATGTATATATGTGTATATATTGTTCAGTGAATCGCTACGAACATAAATTTCGCAGCGCTTTTCTTAACGTATATCGAAATTTATGTTCCATCTAAAACATTAATTTTTCTTAATATCCATCGGTGTTGCATATCTACAACAAATCAGTAAATCGACAAACTATACCGCTGTTTTGTAAATCTTTATCGAATCCATTGCGTTAACTAGTCTGACGATGGCACGAAATTAAAGATAACAGAAAAAATAAAATATGTATGTGTGCGCGTATATATATATATATATATATGTATGTATTAAAATACTACTTTAATCTATATGAATTTAAATATTATTAGATTAATCAGACCAGCGTTATAACCGAATCAAATTTATAGGAAAATAATTGCATATGTTTTTATGACTTTATAAATGATAAGATAATTGATGCAAATATTACAGTGACACCAGGTACTGGCTGTTATTTTTCTTCATAATGTCATTTATTTTTATTTTTTTTTGTTTTTATTAAAGGCTCCGAATCAAATATATACTTGTGTAAAAGAAGAAACAAACAACAGATTATAAGGCCCAAAATTTGGTCTAATTTTCAAGCGCGAATATTCGTTGTTCGGCTCCAATTTTTCTACTGCAGCAACGCTCCATATATTTTTTGGTATTTCGACACGCCCAAACATTAAAAAGTCCAGTTTCTCGTAAATTTGTGCCATTTATTTCCTTCTTTAAGTGTCCAGCATATTTTTTATGTTTGCTTTTTTTTTCTTCTATAAAAGCTGTATTATGGTTTACATAGGTATGTTAAAAGTAATGGCTTAATAATTTAGGATACGCTTCTAATCGGAATATAATTATAGGATTAATAGTTTAGAAGTGTGATGAACGTTTAGTGTAAAAGGTGTTGGTTGATACAAAAATTGGCCTGTGAAAGAAAAAATTTCCAATGATTCTTGTTAGTGTCTAAATGTTTGCCTCTTAATCTGTCCTATTCGAGACTTAGTGTCGACACTATAATTTCCTTCGGAATACTACCCTGCAGTTTACATCCCCTTGTTGCACCGCTTCATACTGTTTTCTGGGATGCTGTCCGCGATCGTTGTTTTGGTTTTTTCGTTGTGCCTGTTTAATCGAAAATAATGTTAACTCTATCAATTTTACTTTGTGAAATATAATTTAAAAAAAAGAGAGAATCGTAATGGGTGTAGTTCGGTTTGGAAAGTGATAGAACTGAAATGATTTTTTAATTTAAAAAACTGTACAAATGGTATAGCATAGGATGGCGTGTTATTACGATGAAGATTGCATCAAATTTTTCCGGTAATTTTTTGATTGATCGTTTTCTTAGGAAGCACTCGGACTTTATGAATGGTGCCTCTAGAATCGAGAATCCACAAGCCTACATTTTACGTTTGATTTCAACGTGTTTTTTTTTTTTAATTCACTTTTATCAACACTATTACAGTCTTACTCATCTTGTCTTTCAATCATAATAGCAGAACCAATTCTCATCATCAGCGAAATCATGCTCTAAAAATTCTGGCTTGAGCCGTGAGCTCCCAAAACAGTAAGCTATCACATTTTTTTTTTTTTTTTTTTGGACGTCGCGTTGCTGTTCTGTAAAATTTTTCGATACGACTGTTGCATAAGATTTTTTTTTTTTTTATTCTCAGGTTTTTACTTATTAGGCGACGAAGCTATGTGATTAGAATGGGAAGGCACAAAAACACGTTTCTCCGAAACATTTTCTTGTTCTTAATTTAATTAGCTTAGTTAATTTTTAATAATTTTCTTTAAATTTTAAACATAAAAAATCATATTATTCACCCCCTCCTTTTTAAAAAAATGTATATATATATATATATATATATATGTGTGTGTATATATTATAAACTCGATCCTTTGAACCTTGCCATGGGGACACACACCCCAAATGAAATCTATAATTTTTTATAGGAGATCCGGTTTTAATTGACTGTCTAATTTTTTAATTTACGATTTTTCTAAGCAACTTAAAAACAACAGGATTTTCTTAATATCCCTAGCGAAAAAGGTGACATAGCCATTGCTGTGTGTGTGTACGCGCGCGCGCCCGTGTGAAGCCTTATAAAAAATGTAAATTTCTCAAACGATCATAAAGAGTCGAAATAAAATTAAATACGGGGATGTAGCTGCTTATAGTTGTAGACTTAGTTGTTAATGAAAATAAATAAGCCAGTCGAAAATTTACCGAACTCTTATATTGCATTCACTGATTTTCAATGGCCACTTACTAAAGATCTCGTGAGTTAAACAGAACAAACTCCATTTACAAATTTTATGAACATAATATGTCTTAATTCTTATATTACTCCACAAAAGAGGAAAGTTATATATAGTTGTCGTCAGTTTTTCTGTTGTAGAATCACAAACTACTCTTACCTCAGTTAGCTGTTTAATGAGATCAAATCCAATAGAACAAATTTATTTCACAAATCTAATAAACTGAATAATTCGTTATAATCGGAATTATTACAAGACTTGGAGAGTACCGATTTAGAATACGGAAACGTTAAACTGCGGTGTTTAGATTGGAAATAAATTATAACTTTACTTTATTAATGTCTATGTGTATTCGTATATCATAAAATTAAAATTACTGATTTTAACGATTGTTTGTTTATGAAACAAGCTAATCCCGAATTATATATATATATATATTGATTCAGAATTTTTACAAACCGCATCATACGTACATTTGTTTATCAGTAAAATTGCTATCATCCGTTCTTTGTGTTTCTGTAACGAAGGTTGCGGTATAAATTTGGGACACAGAAAAATTCACAAAGATTTATTTTTCCTTATATTTCTTTACATGTATTTCTACGCGGTAGACTATGATTAAATTTTCTTTTGCATACGTAGAATTTCGATTCAAACGTTTAATTTCAAATTTAACTGTACATTTTTTTCTTCTTATTTTTCGAGTTATTAATTTCCGTAACGGCGGGTCCATTATTAATTTTTTTTACATAATAGAGAAAAGTTATTTTCATTTTTTTACCCTATTTACCGAGTGTACTGTTTTCGATACGTTGTTATTATTTGTTACCCATAAACGGGTTGTATCTTTTTATTGATATTATAAAGGGTAAAGTCATTTTGATGAGTACTTTTTATGAAATATTAATTTTTATTATGTCGTCTCATTTCAAAACATATATCGTTATATTAGTCATTAAAAAACCAGTAATATTTGCTCAAGTGGAAGTTCCTTACTTTAAAATAATTTTTCATTATTCGAAATGAAAAGTAAAAGGGTACACACACTTCGAACATGCTGTTGTTCATTTTGTACGAATTCATTCGGATTGTTAGTTTATGAAAAATAAATACAGAATAGGTAATTTAAAACATAGATCAAACTTTTTCAATTTAGATGATTAATTAATTTTTGTTTATAGTAAAGAATTGAAGCAAAATTATGCCGCCATTTTTTTTTTTTTTAATTTACTATAAATACGAGAATTATTGTTTTTAGTTTTAAAATAAATTTTAATAAAATTGAACCGGATTAAAGCAAACTTTTGATCCAGTGCAATACACAATATAATCCGTCCACAATTTTTCATTTCCTATAAGGACAAAATTCACAGTTTTTTTTTTTTTTTTTTTTATAATTCTAATTAGAATAGAAAATTAATCTTGCTCACTGATTGATAGCGTTTTAGAGTATGTGTTCGTGTGTTAAGATATTACGTATTAATATGATAAATTATACTTTTTATTAAAATGGTTCCTAGTCTCTTAATGCGAAAGTTATTATTTGGGCAAACTGTTGTATATTATTTTAATTATTTCGCGTAAGTAGGTGTATGGTGTTACTGTATATTTTTGAATTACGTCATCGTTTTAATGATGTGTAAGCAGTTTTCCAAATAGTCTAGTGTACGCATATTTAAAATGTTCCGTATTTATTTATTGTATATTAAATATATTTATTTGTCAAAAGTTTTAATCTAACCGAGTTTTATTTTGTTTTTAAATTGATTTATACACAATCGCACTGGAATTTTATCGAGTGATTTGATTCCTTTCACTATGAACATTATATATTATTACATTAAAAAAAAAATATATATATATATATATATATATTACGTAATATTCGGATTAATTATTTGAAATGTAGCCCCCTATTCATTTGAACAGTACTTCTTTGAGAGAATTGATAAATAAAAGAAATTATTACCTTTGCCTTGATCGATTGATATGCGAAACATTTGATTAACATATAATAAAGATTAATGTTTTTGCACATAATTGCAAAAATAAGATAAATTTTAAGAGATTGTAGCAGTGCCGTGCCAACGTTCCACCACCAGTGGTGGTGAAGTGGGGGGGGGGGTAAAACATAAATCACCCCTATACATAGAGAGGCCTATATAGATGAATAAAAAAAGAATGTAGTTTTTTTTGTCGCTACTAATAATATTTTATATAAATAAAAAGAGGTTTTAATTGTGAAGTGAAATATTCTAAAAACGCTTTTCTTTTTTACTTTAATGATTTTTTCTTATCGAATTTTTATTTTTTCTAAGTGTATTCGAAATTTCTGGTTTTTGTTTTCTCGGTTCAGTGGCCACTTGTTTTATTTTTGTGACGACGATATAATATTTAATATGGTTAAAAAATTGAATTTTATTAATTCAAACGATGATCTCTCTTCGTATTTATTTAGCTTTTCGTTTAATTTTCTTGAATTTTTATTAAATATATACTGGTATAATATATATTTTTTTGAGAGGGCGTCACTTCTGCAGTTCTTTCTGTGGGGGCGACTGCCCCTGTTGCCCCCCCCCCCTCTCCGTTTGGCACGCCACTGGATTGTAGATAGGAAAAGCCGAAATATAAAACCTTTCAAAGTAAAGCACTAATTACCATCAAATTTTTGGTCGTTTTTTAAAAGGAAAATAATGTATTTAGAAAATGTGAAACAGACAAAACAAAAAATAAAATTCCATAAATAAAAATAGCGAAAGAAATTTGAGTGCGTCAATGATTGCGATAAATTTGTAATCGTTAATATTAGACAAGTCATTTTAATTCTCGTTAAATGAGAAATAATTCGATTCGTGATAACTACTGCGTGACAAAGAAAAAACACGCTGGCAACATTGGCTCATATTTTGTCGTCGGACTATACTTAATTAGTGTGATGCGGTCGAATAAGGTTCCGGGGAACATTTAACAGAATAGGCGCACTGTTTTCTCAATTGTCGAAGCAGCCTTTTCTAAATATTACTCCGAGTTACAACTATCGATCTGTCCGAACAGCGATTGTGCCATCGCTAGTTATACAGTTTATGTATATGGTGTCCTTTAAATTAATATTTTTAAACTAATATTACAGTACTTTTAAAATCACACCTGCTTATTACAAACATAAATAATAAGAAAATTAAACATACCAAAAACTAACGAGATAAATAAATACACGAAAAATATATTAATTTTTGGGGGGAAACAAAAATAATGAGAACATAGTAGAATCAAACTGTATGACATGGTCGAACTGAAAATAAAAGGAACACGATGTATTTATATAGGAACGTATGAAAAATAGAATGGTGAAATTTCGCATATTTATAATGAGAATAAATTTATTCTTTCGAAATTTAATAATATAATAAAGGAAAAACTTATTATTTTATTACGTCTATTGCATTTTCGCACGCTGTTATTATTTGACTCTTTTTTTTTCTTTTTTTTCTATAATAGTTTATACCCGTTTTACAGATGTAATATGGAATTTAAAACAACCTCAAAAATCATTTATAAATTCATAACTTATTACTAGATAACCCTTTAAAAGTTAATTTTTTTTTTTTTTGCAATTTTGCAATTTTGCAACTAGCTCTGTGCTATCCAGCAATTTTATTAACATAGTATGGATGATTTGTGGAGCTCCTTATCCAGCGACAAGGATTTCCGCTACCTGTATTTTAATACTCTTTAATTATCACTGTTCATCATTTATAACAAATCTGTCGGCTTTGTTCGTTTTAGTCGTCTGATTTCTGCCGAATTGTCTAGTAAACCAATGGCTAAGGATATTTTTGTGATGATCTAGTTCAATTCCATATTCCCAAGCTATTTCTTGTATTTATTCTTTGACAGCTTTAACCGGCAAATCCGTGTGCAATGTAAGATTACTTACACATATCATGGGGCGTCTGCAATTGTTCTTGGTGCTTTACTTTGGAAACGCTGTATTATCGCTATATTATTCTGTTTAGCACAGCCCCACAGTGGACTTCCGTACGCCCATATAGGTTTTAGAATTTGATTATACAACAATGGTAATTTATTCTCCAGCGATAGTTCGGATTTTCTTCCTATAAACCATAACACATGTTCCTGTACTTTATATTCAATTCGTTCCGTTTTTTAACTATATGGCTTTTCCATGTTAGTTGTTTGTCTAAGTGGATTCTGAGATATTTTGCTGATTCCTTAACCGGAATTATCTGATTTTGTTAAGAATATTTTTACATTTGCAGATTTTTTTATTTGTAAATATTACACGGGTAGATTTTTTCTCGTTGATTACTATTCGCTACCGTTTGAACCATATCGAGAGTGTCTTGACAGCTGATTGTAGGTTTATTGCGACATTTTCTAGCGACGGATCTGAACAAATCACTGCTGTATCGTCCGCGAAAGTGGCTATTTCCGCGTTATTTGGCACAGGTATATCCGCCGTATAAATTATGTAAGTAAAGAACCAGTCCCAGTATGCCACCTTAAGATACACCAGCTTTTATCGGATGTAATCGAGATTCTTCATCTCCATGTTTAACCACGAAATATCGTTCATTAAGGTACGATTTAAATAATTCGAAAAACCGATATGGGAGGTGGCACTGGATTTTATAGAGCAGCCCTTCGTACCATACTCTATCAAACGCCTGTTTAACATCAAGGAAAACCGCGTCGCATATTTTTTTAGTCTTCAAGGACTGTTTAATAATATTGACTATATGCTCTACATTTCCATGACCAGCTCGAAATCCAAACTGATGTTCCGGTATTAAATTTTCACCTTCCAGGAATTGTTTCATTCTTTTTAATATTATCTTTTCGTATATTTTAGAAAGCACCGGAAGAAGAAAGATTAGTCGATATGATGTTAGTTCCTCTGCAGGTTTTTGCAGTTTCTTTGCTATTATAATTTGGGAAAACTTCAGCTCGATAGGTAAAAAAATATCGTAATCGAAGTATAGCATTAACTATATATAAGTTAGTAGGACAAGACCTTTGCGAGGTAATTCCTTTAATACCCTGGAAGTAATTAGATCGTATTCGGATTCATGGTTTGAATTATTGACTTAATTTATCCGGTATTTCTCTGATCTATATCGTTTAGCGGTGTTGGTAGAGTATCTGTTCCAGGATTTGTCTGGAAGACATCAGCGAAATAATTTACAAATTCTTCGGCCTTCTCGAGATCACTTCGAGCCCATTTTCCATTTTCTAATTGGATGTAGTTTTTCTACCGGTCTTTTTAATCGTTTGGTTTCTTTCCAAAGGGAATAGTCGTATTGAAGAGTGGACGACAAGTTATATAAGTATTCACTGAATGTTTTATTTTTGTGATTCTGTGGCAGTTGCTTTATTCGCTTTGTTTGGCTATTTTGAATCTAGTTTTGTCTATCGGATTTCTATTTTATTTTGCCACATCTTCCGCAGTTTCCTCTTTAAAGCAACTTCTCTACATATTTCTGTCGGGTAATATTTGATTGTTTTGTATTTCTTGTTACGTGGCGTAGCCGCCCAAGCTGATTCCTGGAGAGTTTTTATAAAGTCCTCCTCAACAGCTGTTCATACGTCTCTTCTAGTTTTTAGTGAAATTTTTAAGTTGATTTTGTTACGCAGAATTTCTCGTAAAAGTGAAATTCAAAATGTAAAATGAAACGCAAAAGCTTTTTCGAAAACGCAAGAAATTACTTTTAAAAAATTATTTAAACCCACCCTTTTATGTCAATAGCCGAAGTAAAAAGGTTGAGAAAACCAAAATGTATCCCAAACCTACGCATAAAGAACCACTTTATTGGAAAACTTTAGCCGAACTGACAACTTTATATTTAGGTTCCCGGGGTATCAAAAGCTCGGATTTTTTTTTTTTTTTTTTTTTTTTTTTTTTCGGGCATGTGATATGTCAGTGGAAAGATATAGTTTTTTGTCGGGAACAAAATTGTATATTATTTTCTTAACGAAACTTTCGAAGATGGCGAAAAGTTGAAAAAAACGCAAAAACTGACGCGTGCCCCTTCCCCCCTTGCGACGTGAGTATTATAATTAAAAATTTTGTACCAGGTTCAAAATATGCGCATCCCCATATATTTCTCTATTATGAAAGATCCGGGTTTCCAACTTTAAAATTAGATCCTCGCGGCGCCGAAAGCCCGAAATTTTTGGAAAAAAATACTTCTTTTTCTGGGCATGTGATATATTATTGAAAAGATCGCTATTTGTCGTGAACGAAACCGTATTTCATTTCCTTAAGGTAACTTTCGAAATTGGCCGTTAATTCAAAAAAAGTATGTACAATAAGGTGCAGCTCCGCCTTGCGGCGTGACTATTATAGGTAAAAATTTTGGACAATGTTAAAAATATGAGCATCCCTCTATATTTCACTAGTTTGGAACATCCGGGTTTCCAACTTTAAAATTAGACCCCCAGTGCGACGAAAAATTTCGAAGCTTTTGAAAAAAAAAATATTTTTTTTCGGACATGTGATATATTGTTAAAAAGATCACCATTTGTCGAGAACGAAACCATATTTCATTTCCTTAATGTTGACATTATTTTCTTTTTTAGCTTCGTAGTTTTTAGGCCGCATGCAATTTTCATTCGTTGTTTGCTTAGGTCCTGAATGTTTCATTAATTTTTCCCGTTCTATATAGTTCTTTTTACGACGGCTTGTAGGAAACGTAAAATTGATCATGAGATGTTAGTGTTGCGAGAGAAATGTACAGAGTTATATTTTTTTTTTTGTGGGATTTCGTCAAAAATCTGCATGCTTGGTCTACAACGAATCAGTATCTGTAACGGAAAAATATAATGTCTTTTACATTGCGAAACTAAGCATGCGGTCAAATATAAAGAGGTGTACGTCACGCACAGATAATGTAGCAAATTTGAAAAATTTACAACAGAACATCCGAATCAGAATAATTTCGGAAAATGAGTTGAGTCGCGCTTTTTTAACTGGTTTTCCAAATAAAATCATTTTATTTTCGACGATTTTGATACGGCCAAAATTTTTTAATTTAAATCACTAAAATATTTCACGATATTAATAAAAACCCAAAATCTATTAACCATTCGGAATTTGAAAATTCAGGAATAGATTTTCCTCTGCTTTTCACAAAGGTAGCAATGATTTCTTTCATTTTAAACACATTTTACCCCGAGAAAGCCATCGAGCATCAGAAAAATAATTACAATTTTCACATTCTGCTCGGTATGCAAAAGAAAAGCCTGGAATTCAAGGTGATTTAGTCTTCTAGATTTAATACAAGTTACAATCCTGACTATAACTTTCGCAATTCATCGATTTTTCTATAAGTGTAGCTGGAACAATTCTTTCGTATTTCCCTACCACAGTTGGTACATCGTCTGTTATAACTGCAGATAAATTTCTTAATCTCAGACTAAATCGGTTTTAATAGCGTTATCAAACTTTCGAAAATATCAGATCCTCTTGTAGTTTCCTTCATTCGATGAAAACCTACCACTTTTTCAGTAATTTCAAAATTAGCATCTATGCTGCGAAAGAAAATCGCTAACTATGCGGCGCGCCAGACTTGTCAATGTTTTCACCAACAGCAATTGCATGAAAAAAATAAATTTCAACGCGCAATGTTTTTACTTTGACGAAACAAAATTTGCATAATGAAATCGGTGTTCAGTTTATGTTAAAGCGAAAAAAATGGAAACTTAAAAAAACTTGACCGGTGATGAATTTGTGGAGCAGTGTACGGAATCGACCGCCGAAGTACTCGTACCATCTCATAAACGTTTTTTTTCAAAAATAAATTTATCTAGAATAATTCCATTGCTACGAGAATCTAAAAATAAGCGGATTTAGAAAATTTTTTAAAACATTGAGCGATTTTCTTTCGCAGCATAGATGCTAATTTAGAAATTACTGAAAAAGTGGTAGGTTTTCATCGAATGAAGGAAACTACAAGAGGATCTGATATTTTCGAAAGTTTGATAACGCTATTAAAACCGATTTAGTCTGAGATTAAGAAATTTATCTGCAGTTATAACAGACGATGTAACAACTATGGTAGGGAAATACGAAGGAATTGTTCCAGCTACACTTATAGAAAAATCGATGAATTGCGAAAGTTATAGTCAGGATTGTAACTTGTATTAAATCTAGAAGACTAAATCACCTTGAATTCCAGGCTTTTCTTTTGCATACCGAGCAGAATGTGAAAATTGTAATTATTTTTCTGATGCTCGATGGCTTTCTCGGGGTAAAATGTGTTTAAAATGAAAGAAATCATTGCTACCTTTGTGAAAAGCAGAGGAAAATCTGTTCCTGAATTTTCAAATTCCGAATCGTTAATAGATTTTGGGTTTTTAATAATATCGTGAAATATTTTAGTGATTTAAATAAAAAATTTTTGGCCGTATCAAAATCGTCGAAAATAAACTGATTTTATTTGGAAAACCAGTTAAAAAAGCGCGACTTAACTCATTTTCCGAAATTATTCTGATTCGGATGTTCTGTTGTAAATAAATTTGCTTGAGCGTTAACCAATTTCAAAATCGAAAACTGAAATTAAGGTTTGTGGGTTTCTCAGAAAATGAAGAAATGATCGGTTTGTTTTCGAGATCTTTCAATGTGTATATTGTCAACGTGTGTCCGTAAATTTTCAAATGGATTTGATTGATTCGAAAAATAATAAAAATGTGAAAAACGATTTCGACTTGGAGTTAATCGATGTTAACAGAAAATACATTAGTAAAAAGATCTTCGCAGCTGTTCAACAACATACGCTTTGAAGATGATATTGTTTTGGAACCGCTTACTTATGTGAATAATTGTTTCGGAAAATAAAAATTGCCGAATCAAAAATCAAAAGTAAGATGATTTAAGGTTCATTTGGAAAATATTTTTAGAACTATACAACTACAAAAGACGGAGATAATATTGATGAACTCGTGGGAAATAAACCAGGCCAAGTATTACACTAACAGAGTTACAGTAAGTGATTTTATTTTCTTCAGAACTAAAAAGTGTATAATTTAATTTTAATTTAGTTTTTTTTTTTTTTTAAATTAAAATATAAAATAATTATTTTTAAATTATTAATTTTATTTCGATAATCTGTTATTTTTTCAGAGTTTTACTTTCTTTCTGTTGAACGTTATTTTGTATAGACAAATAGTTTATATTTATTTAATCGTGTACAACTGTTTTTCCAACTAAAAAGTAGAGACTTTTACCGATGAATAATTGTTTCTATAATTTCAATTCTTTTAAAATATTAATATAACAATTTTGACTTATACGGCCTTCGCGTACTGCAAAATATCCACGTTGGCCCTTCAGTTAAGAAAGGCCAAAAACCATTGGCTTAATCTATCAAATGCGACTGCTACGTATGCCATGTCGTGCGTTTCTCGTGTATATTGAAGTACTAGGTAGTCTGATCTCTATCCTTCTTCATTTTCTAATCGTGGTTCCTTTTATTGAGCTATACAGTCCATTCCTTCTCTTTTCTCTTGGTTCCATAATTTCCCCAACATGAGACGGTCAACTACCTCTATAATTCGATTTTGGTTAAATCACGGCTTGCTTCTTGCTTCCTCTCCCGTTTCCCCATTTCCACCCAGTCTCCTCTTTACCCTTTTGATCCTTCGGAAGCTCACTTCATTTGTGACGCGAATCATATTTTGCTTGAAGGTCCCTTCATTTCTTCAGAACGCGCGATATTATATTTTGGCCTTTTGCGTCTTGGCCTCCCTACTCCTTATAGCATTCTCAGTATTCTTTCTTTTCCTTCTCCCTCAGTTATTCTTTTGTTAGTTTCATTCATATGGTCCATTTCTAATATTTTCCCTATATAATCATTAGTGCTGTTAAACCTTTGGATTGGGTAAACGTCCTTAGCCGACATGCCCCCCCCCCCCAAAAAAAAGAAACAAACAAAAAGTTCTAGGTACAACCGGCTGCAAATTTCCTCTTTCATATCCGCTGCTGTAAGGAAAAGCAAATATCATGAACATAAATAATGTTTGAAATACTTTTAATGACAATAGATAGAGTTGAAGGAAAGTAGGGAATTTTTTGCCGCGGTTGCGGAGTATCAGAGTATGAACAATTATCAGTAGAGATTATTAAGCTGATGGTGGCA
This sequence comes from Icerya purchasi, assembly GCA_039619475.1. Classification (NCBI taxonomy): domain Eukaryota; kingdom Metazoa; phylum Arthropoda; class Insecta; order Hemiptera; family Monophlebidae; genus Icerya; species Icerya purchasi. Next base: position 72,221,364 of record CM077115.1, on the reverse strand, counting down.
TCAACGTTCGTTCCGCACTGTGACACTCAAGTTGGAAAAGGAAAAGTCGTAAGAAGAATTTTCTTCAACAAGATATCGTCGCGGTAAACCACTTACTAGTACTGAACAGAGTATGTTGAAACAGCTATTAAAAATAACCATTATGTATTTCTTCAGAATGTTTTTTTTTTAAAAGAAAGCTTTTTCTTCGCAACTTCTATTAATATTAAAATACATTTAGCGCGCATCATCAAGGTAAATGTCCTTAATAATAGTGTAAACTCAAGGTGCCGTTTTCTAAATTTTTCTGATCGTGAATGAGCATTTTCCGCAATCAAGAAAAATGGAATACAAGTAGGAACTGTTATATGTATGAAATAACCTACTCGAAGGAAAAGAAAGAAATAAGTAGAACACGTAAATGATAATAGGAAAAAAATAAATATAAGAAAATAAAAATTTATGAAATTGTAGACTTATTTGCTAGAAATAGGATGAGTTTCTTACGTCTTTTTTTTTGAAATTCTTTAGTAGTATTTTCACTGGAGTAGATAATAAGTTAAATGACAAAAGACCCATATAAAAGGCCTGATTACGGATATGGTATTTCATAATCTTATGTGGAACATTGCGCGAATAGTGGTCAAAACAAAAATTAAGCCTTTACAATAACAATGGATACGGACGCGACATTATAATTATAGGTAAAACATAATAACAAAATTTAATAAAAGAAGGAAGAGAAAAAAAAAAGGGGAAAAAAAAAAAAATAAAGATAACATATTAGTTACGACAAACTGTAACAAAAAAACAAAAGATGAGATAAATGTGTTATGCAGTATAAATATATACTAAACCCTGATAATGGCAAAATACGGTAATTTAACATTTTACTTTATGACTGATTTTAAAAATCTATTCTAATAGTACATACCAGTACTTAAAATAATTAAATACATTAAATAGTGTCACATGCAAACGTCTACCCTTATATCTACACCCTTATTCACAAGTCAACTCAAATACTCCATATAACATATACAATCATGAATATAACGATCTCATCAGCTACACCAAATACATCTACTCCTTCAGTAATATACATAATTTTACAACCGACATATCAGTACATATCTATGCAAACAGTCGTATTATTTGTACACTCACACGCGCGCGCGCACTCGCACACAGAAAAACATACACATATGTATACCGATTCAAATTCACCACACTTATTCCATTGTTATGCACATATAATCTGCTCTCAAGTGCATTTCAGTGAAGATTAACATAGGTTTTGTACTGAAATAATTAAAAATAAACTAGTAAAAAATAAAATTGAAAGTAAAGATAAAATGAGAAAATAAAATATATTTAATAAGTAAATCAGTAAAAATGGTATTCAAAAGTGCCTATAAAGATACAAGATGAATAACCTTCTAGGTATCTTAAAAAAATAATATTATAATTGTGTGAATTTAGCCTTTTTTCTTTTTTTTTTGGCTTGGTTTTTCCTTTTAACCTTTTAGCCAGTTTATATGTTAAACGTATCATATATATTTTTCAAATTTTAAAGTTCAATATTACATTTCTTAGGGAGTATTGGTAAAGCTGTTTACATGCTTAATGGATTTGTAAGAATGGATGCTTTATTTATCGGTAGCGTGTGTTTTCCCGAGTTAATTTATTTATAAGTTCTTCTTGTTGTTTTTGGAATCGAGTGCAATAGGAGATGATTAATATTTTCCTCATAGTCTTTATTACAGTATTGGCATTTATCCGATAATTCGATGATGTTCAGTTTCTTTAATCGGTCTGCTGTTTATGTCCTGCTCTAAGCCGTATGATTTGCTTTATGTAATTGCTAGGCAGGTTCTCCTTGACTTGAAGGTACCACCATGGGGGATCTTGATACTTTTTCTATATTAAAATAATATTTTCCGCAGTTTATTCTGTTCAGAATTAATTTTTTGTTTATTTGTTACTATATCTCTTTAACAGTATGTACGTAATCTGTCCAATATTATTCGATTTGTTCACATTTCCGGTAACTTTTCTTGTTAGTGTATCAACGAATTCATATTTCTATTCCACTATGCCTTAACGTGTCCATTTGAGTACTACGTGATTATTGTGATTTACTTTTGTAGATTCGATTTTTCTTTTTATCTTCACGACTATATTATTATCGGTTGTGTCATTTATTATTTTATGTAATACGCTCAGTGAGTAGTCGGTTAATATCAGAAAATTATGGAATTTATCCTTAAGATTACTAGATTATGCAGCATAAATTTGAGAGGCTGATTAACAGATTGTGTAGAGTTTATAAAAATCGGTGAAGTTTGTATAATTGGGCGGAGTATGTGTCTTTAATGAGTCACGTTTTTGCTGAAGTAATCAATGAGATACTTCCGCCCGCATTTATAATTTCTTAGTTGCGGTTTCCTAATTTGGAGTTACATTTTCAGAGTTATAGGCAAAGAATGAAACAGTTTGGAACACATATAAAAGGCTTGTAGACGTATGTGGTTTTTATTAGTCCGTGGTATTTTAGCTATATTTTTTGTTTAGATCGTCTTGTTATTCCAGGTTTCATGGATATGCTAGATTTTGAATTGTTCTTTAAGACAAACAGAAGAAGATGTATTTCTAAGTTGGATACCAAGGGCGTCGCCAGCCGATGAGCAGGGGGTGGCAAGATGATAGAAAGAGAATATGAGTTATCGGAAAAATAAAATTTATAATCTGTGAAGGCTTAATATTTTATTAAACAAGAATAAAATCTTAATTAAAACATAATTTTCTTTGGGTTTCTGGCAAATTGTTCTACTACTCTATTATAAAAGTCAAATTGTCCATGATTACGCGCCTATGAATATTCATCATGGCCAGTTGATTAAAAAGTTCTGAAGCTCTAGGGGGGGGGGCAACGACTCTTCCCTGCCTACCTTGGTGACGCCCATGTTAGTTACTGTTAACAGTCCATTATTAATTGGTATGTCTCCACTATTACTACATAAAGTTAATATTCGTTTTGGCAACTGTGTTATCTGCCGCAAGTGATAAGCAAAGGCAAGGCCCCAGTGCATAATGCCGTGGTTAAGATCGGCTGGTATAGTGCTAGATATATTCGATGGAGATGTTTGGTATTAAAGTGGTGACTAAGATGATAGAATAAAAAGTTTAACCTCCGTAGCTTAGACGCGAGATATTGAATATGTTTATCCCAGAATAGCTCGAAACACTTCAAGATATTTAATATTATACATTTCTTCTAATACATTGTTACTGTCCCAGTAGATTGTTAAGTTATCCCAACGGGTCTGACGTAAATGGCTATATATCATAAATTTTGTTTTATTTAAATTAACTATAATAAGATTTTCAACCAACCAATTTTTAATTTTTGTCAGATCGATTTATACTAGATGTTGTAGAACACTACTTTCCCGAGCATTTACAAGGAGAGCAGTGTCATCTGCATAACAAAATATTTTACTATTTATATCCAGGTTACATAAGTCGTTAATATAAAGTAAGAATAAAAGTGGTCCTAGAAAAATTCCTTGTGGTACTCCATACTGATTTACAATGTTGTCACTGTATATGCTGTTAATTTTTGTAGTGTATAATCTTTTGGTTAGGTATAGTTTAAACTAGTTATGTATACTGCTATGGAAGCCACAAAGATGTAATCTGTGTAATAATATGTTGTGATCTAGATAGACTGCAACCACAGATCGACCTGTCTCTAAACTTTTAGCTATTAGTGAGCAGTCATGTGGCACGGAATATTCGCCGCTAGAGCTAGTTCTCTAGGTAGTAGTCACTCAACTGCCACATGGTGCTAGCCCACCGGCAGGGAAACGAATGGCGGCATCCAGGGGGATTCCGCGCGTCCACGTCATACGGGGTGGTAATTCTGTCATTGGTGGGCTCAACACTGATGACAGGAGCTAAAGCGGAATCCTCCAGCTGGTGGTATTGGCGGAAGGATATTGTAAGCCGAATGCAATATACCATCTAAATACCGCTATCTACAGACTGCAATTAACAACATGCAGACCACCAGCTACTCACTCACAACCCAGGCCCTAGGTAAGACGGACGCTACACCAGTCTTGGAGTGAGTTGGCGAGCATCCAGCGCCTTAGAAACTGGACTCTTCGACTAGGGGAGTAAACGTCAATAGAAAATCCGGCGAAAGGCAAGGGGAAACCATCGCCGTATCATTTCCCAATCATTCACAATGGCTAGCGAAAACCAGGAAACAACGGCCCTCAGTCCGGGGCGCCCCTTCAATGGGAAGAGGGTGCTAAAAATACCCCCGTCGTCTACCATTGTGTCTCGTAAAGTGTAAATTTTCAATGAAAAACTACAGATAGCCACTTGGAACGTGCGCACACTACTGCAGGCAGGTAAACTGGCCAATGCAATTATGGAGATGAAACGCCTGAACATCGACGTCCTTGGTCTCAGCGAGGTGAGATGGCCGGGAACAGGCTCACTTAAAACAGAAGGAATAAGCTTTTATTACTCCGGGGAACAACAGGGTCGAAACGGAGTGGCAATAATGCTCCCAGAACGAATCGCAGGCTCTGTCATAAATTTCATTCCCCTGAGCGATCGCGCCATGCTAATAATAATAGAAACGTCGTATCGTAGACTAAATAACATACAAACATATGCACCAACAAGCGAAAAATCAGACGGTGAAGTAGAAGAGTTCTATAATACTCTCGATGAAGCCCTGAAATTAACGAAAACAGGTGAAATTACGATAGTCATGGGTGGCTTTAATGCCAAAATCGGTAAAGGCGAAGAAGGTGACCTTATTGGTAAATATGGTCTTGGAGTGCGCAATGGAAGAGGCGATCGACTCGCACAATTTTGCACTGAGAAGCAGTTCATGATAACTAACACCTTCTTTGAACATCATCCTCGCCGGCTGTACACTTGGAAGTCTCCTGCAGATAGTGCTGAGAATGTAGTCCGAAATCAAATTGACTTTATCCTGATCCGCAAAAGACATCGTAAGTACATCAAGTCAGTTAAAACATACCCGGGTGCGGATATTGACTCGGATCGCAACCCGGTAGTCGCGAAAATAAAAATGCACCGCTTAGTGAAACCCAAAAGAAGAACACAGAAAAAGATAGATGTTACAAGACTAAAAAATAGCGTCTTCAAGTCAGAAGTCGCAGAATATCTAGAGGAAAAGCTAAACTCAGAGCCGTGGGCAACTGCGGAAGCAGTGTTATCTTGGAAAGATCTTAAACGGGTGCTGAATGAAGTGCAAGATGAAAAAACAGGCACTGTAAAAGCTGTCAAAAATCAAAAATGGATGACTGACGAAATTATAGATATAATAGGAAAAAGACGTCTCGCCAAAAAGAACGCATCTGAATATAGCAGATTGAACAATGTCGTGAGCAGACATTGCAGAGTCGTCAGGGAAGAGTATTGGAATGCGAAGTGTGAAGAAATTGAGACCATTCAACGTAGTCACGACTCCTTCAATTTGTACAAAAAAGTGAAAGAAATAGCAGGCACGTATAAGAAACCCAGCATAGGTCAACTCCGTGACAGGGATGGTACAATCGCTATTGGTGTAGAAGAAAAACTACGAGTATTGGAGAGATTACATAAGCAGGCTCTTCGATGATGTTAGAAGCCCTTCAATACCCGAGATCCAACTCGATCAAAACGAGGAGGCACCACCAATAACCAAAGAGGAGCTGATTTACGCTATTAAATGTCAGAAAAATGGAAAAGCGGTTGGTTCAGACAAAATACACGCTGAAACCCTCAAGCTTATAGCCGACCTAGAGGGCAGTGGTCTCAAAAAGCTGACTCAAATATTCAATAATATATACCGCTCAGGTAAGATTCCAGTAGACTGGCTGAAGTCAACATTTATCGTAATACCCAAAAAAGCCAAATTCTACCAGCTGTGATGATTACCGAATGATCAGTCTTATGTCGCACGCGCTAAAAATCTTCCTCAGAATCATACATACAAGAATTTATAAGAGATGTGAGGAGCAGATATGAAATTCACAGTTTGGTTTTCGCAGCGGCATGCGCGACGCTCTGTTTGCAATTCGTACTCTTGTGCAGCGCTGCCGTGATATGAATCTCGACGTTTATGCTTGCTTTATTGATTATCAAAAAGCTTTCGACTGCGTCCGCCACGATAAACTGATGGAGACATTGACAACGCTTGGGATAGACAGACAAGATATTCGTATTATTGCTCAACTATACTGGAATCAAACAGCGGAAATAAAAATCGACTCATCTACATCTAAAGAAATGCCATAAAAAAAAAGAGTTCGGCAGGGATGCGTGTTGTCTCCTCTGCTTTTTAACATATACGCCGAGACAATATTCAAGGAGGCCGTGGGCGAGCTTGATAAAGGAATCAAAGTGAACGGCATCTCTATTAATAACATTCGTTGTGCGGACGACGGTCTTGTGATAGCAGAAAACCGAGACGATCTTCAAGAAATGATGGATAGAGTCGTTCAACACAGCAAGCTTTTCGAACTCTCAGTGAACATCGCCAAAACAAAAGTCATAGTCTTCGCCAAAAAACAGATAAGGTGCAGAATAAATATTAACGGAATAGAGTTAGAACAAGTCAACTCATTAAAATATCTCGGTACTGTCTTGGATGACACATGCGCCGTAAGAAGAGAGATTCGTTCGAGAATTGAACAGGCTAGGTCAACGTTTATAAAAATGAAGAATTTATTTACGAGACGCGTACTTAACCTCGAGCTTAGACTCCGGCTACTCCGATATTACGTTTTCTCGATTTTATATTACGGTTGCGAGAGCTGGACTCTGAACGCTGCCCTGGAGAAGAACATACAGATTTTTGAGCTGTATACGTACCGACGCATTCTCCGAATCTCCTGAACCGAGAAGATCGCGAACAAAGAGGTACTCAGCAGACTGAAAAAAGAAAACCAGATGACACAATTAAGGAAAGAAAGCTGAAATATCTCGGGCATATTATTCTACGCGGGCCAAAGTATGAGGTTCTAAGTTTAATTTTACAAGGAAAAATCATCGGAAAACGTTCAATAGGACGTAGACGGAACTCTTGGCTAAAAGACCTCCGCCGCTGGTTTAACGCATCATCAGTCGAGCTGTCTAGATTCGTTATATCCAAAATTACAACAGACATGTGGATCGCCAACCTTCGTAGCGGGGACGGCGTATGAAGAAGAAGAAGATCAAAAATTACATCATCTGTACCTCTTCTAGGTATAAAACCGTATTGATTCACACTGAAAAATTCATTCGATTGTAGAAAAGCAAACATGCTGCGTTTTAGTCGCTTTTCAAATGTTTTTGAAATAGTGGGGATAATACAAATGGGTCTATAGTTTGATTGAGGCTTTGTTTCCAGATTTGTAAATAGGCGTTATAGTACCTAATTTCAATACTTCTGGGAATGTTCCTTTTTTAATGGATTGGTTGAATAAAAATGTGTTAAAGATCTAATAAAGAAATTAATGTTTCCTTTTATTAGAATAATAGAAATTCTGTCCGATCCGAAAGAAAATTTGTTTCGTAGAAAAGAATTCCAGATTTTATTTCATTAGGAAGTAAATCATAGAACCCAAATTACTTTAAATTATGTACCTCTTCGTAAATGTATGTATTAATCACTGTTGTCGATAAAATTTTTTCATTTTTTTTATTTCGTTATTTTCTTTACTCGTATGTAAATATGTTCCGTATCTTGTTTATATATTAAATTCGTTCATGCACTAGCGCCCCTATTAAAAACGATCGACTATTTTTCTAAGGGATGGCGTCGGTCTTTGTTTAGACGGCATGGCGATTTTTTTGTTTGAGTCGGTCAGTCTACTGCAGGTAGTTGCGAATGCTGCGCGTGTGAGATTCTAGCGACGGGCTTTGTGCGTGTTTTTGGTCGCGCAGGTGTGTATACACCTGTGGTACGATATTTCCGTTTTCTATTTTCTATATTAAATTGTGTTAACATTTGGTTAAATTCGTACTGGTAATATTTGTTCGCTGTTTTCGTTAGTTCTTTTTTTGTTTCTCCGGTTTCGATATTTTGTTTTGTGACCCGGCGCGCATCGAGGGTCTTTACAAATTATTTTTGGGATTGACTACTTTCGAATATATCGCGTGAAAACTATTCGAGTATAATTATTTCGGTTTTATTTTTTTTTAATTTGAATTTTACTTATAAGGATATATATTTTTTTAATTATTTTATTTACAACAATCACATTATAATTTTTTCGTAAAGTCTTAACTACGTCAGAAAAGTAGTTATTGAAACCATCAGATACAAATTTTTCATTGCCAACAACATTGATTTTAGAACCATTTATGGAGATCTCTTTAATTGTATGATCTGAGTTTCTCAAAACGTTTTTGATGACCGATTAGTATCTTTTTTGGTCAAAACCACAATTTTGTAATAATTTATTATAATAACCCATCTTTGCTTTCCTGGCCTGCTTTTGCTCTTCTTTAGAGTTTTGATTTTCTACACAAATACCCTCTTTCGTCCCTATTTTCATTACTCTTAGAATTCCCTTCTAATTTGTTAGCCCCGACTTACTTCCTCCGGATTTTTAATCGTTACAATTTACTTTCCTCCGTTTCTCTTCCAACCTATTTCAATCCGATTAATACGAATGTCTTTGCTTCTCTTTTCACCTTATACGAACTTAGTGCCTTCTTACTGCTTTTGTCTTCCCTTTTCTCAATCCTTATGCTTCTAATACGTTTCCTGTTTCATCATGATGGCTGCGTTCAATATACTTCAGTGGAATTGTCGTAGCCTCAGAGCCAATAAAAATTCATTAGAGGGTCTATTGGATATTCATAAGGTTAGTGTTGCTCTTATCTCAGAAACTTAGCTTCGATACGAACTTTAATATTAGAAGTTATAAAATAATTAGATGTGATCGGAATGACGGGTATGGTGGTTCCCCAATTCTCGTTAAAAATGGCATTCTTTTCCGCTCTCACGATGTTTCTCTAAACCTCCCGCTTATTCCTAACCAGCCTAACATAGTCCACACTCTATCCGTACTACACTTTTTAACATTGTCTCCATCTACGTTTCCCCTAATTATGATCTTCGTCAGTTCTTTCTTTCCGCCTTTTTTTCAACTCTATCCCGCAATCATTTATTATCGGGGGTGACTGGAATGCCCATTCGCCCTTGCGACTACAATTCCAACGGTTCCATCCTTGAGAATGGTATCCTTTCCGATAATTTAATTCTCCTTAATGATCATTCCTCAACCTATTTCAGGAATACATCTATTTCTAGTTCTCTTGATCTTACCTTTGCTTCTTCCATTACTGGTCTTAATTATAACTGGAGAATTCTTACCGGCAGTGACCATGTTCCTATCCTAATAATTCCCGTTAACTTTTTTTCTCCGACTTGCTTCAGACCTCTATATTCTCCTCGGTGGAACCTCTTCAGCACTAATTGGTCTCTGTTTCGTTTTTGTGGTGATTCGTCACTCCCTAGTACTCAACTCGACTCCGATCCCATACTTCTATATAATTCCTTTTTAAACTCCGTTACGTCTGCTCTTTCTCTACCTTCACCCAGCCGCCACAGACATCCAATAACCACAGTAAAGCCCCATCTCTTTGGTGAAATGAGGAATGCAACAGCGCGCATTCTACCATAGTCCTACCACCTTTAGATCTTTTCGTTTAGATCCTACAACTGAAAACTTTCTTGCACATAAGCGAGTGAACGCAAGAGCTAGGTATATACTTAAAGTCTCAAAAAGGTCCTCCTGGAAGAAATTCTGTTCTTCATTCTCTAGGAATACCCCTCTTTCTCATATCTGGAAAATGGCTAGAGCTCTCAAATCCCCTTCCTCTGAACGTCCCTCCAATCTCAACCTTTCTGTAGATAATCTAGAATCCTTTATCGATTCCGGTGCTCCTGCTTGCGTTCCTAACGTTGATGAACTGTATCTAATTCTACTTCTGCATAATTCCCCGTCACATTCCCTAACTTCTACTTTCAATATTTATGAATTAAAATCTGTCTTTTCCGAATCTTCTAGCTCCACTCCTGGTCTTGACAGTATACCTTTCTTGGTCCTTAAAAACTTATTTGAACAGTCCCTTACCTTTGTCCTAGATCTTTTTTTAATTGTTTCCTCTCCAGCGGTATAACTCCCCCTCTTAGAATTCTTTTATCATCATTCCCATTCCTAAAAAATGTTCTTCCTTACGTCCTATTTCCTTGGCATCCTGCATCAGAAAACTGTTTTGAAGGTATGTTAAACAAGCGCCTTGTTTGGTGACCAGAGTATAATAATGTATTTCCCAGCAATATGTTTGGCTTTCGGCCTGGTATTGGTCCCTCCGACTGTATTAGTCTTTTTGTTTCCCATATCTACCAATCCTTTATCCAAAAATATTGTACTTTAGCTTCCTTCATCGACGTATCCTGTACCTTTGATAATGTTCATTTACCTACTCTAAAAGATAAGATGACAGCAATTAACGTTCCAATGCAGTTTACTTCCCTTATTATCAATCTCATGCTGAATCGTTCTATCCACCGTTCTGCTCCATATTTTGAAACTTCAAGAACAGTTTTTCGAGGTCTTCTTCAAGCTCCCTCAGTCCTATTCTTTTCAACATATACGCTATCAGTGTGGCTTTTCTTCATCTAAATTCTTCGCCTTTATTCTTTGCTGATGACATTCTACTTTATGCCTCATCTCATGATATTAAATCAGCCAGTGAGGCACTTAATTCGTCCCTTTCTGTGCTGGATCATTCCCTTTCCTCAATTCTATCTAGCGAATCGTTTCACCCCATATAGGGGTATCGTGACCATGATCTGTCACCCGATTGATCAGACTGCGCCAACAATTCCGATCCCTTGCGATGTGTACACAATCCTGAAAAGTACGACCAGCAGCTGTGCACACGGCGTCCGTCCATCTAGTCGGCGCACGACCTCGACTCCTTTTTCCGTTGACCTTTCCTTGGACGAGCAACGTTTCCAAATTGTTCGCTCTGATCACATGACCAAAATACCGCAGTGTACTGCAAAGCACCATACTGGTCATGTGATCAGAGCGAACAATTTGGAAACGTTGCTCGTCCAAGGAAAGGTCAACGGAAAAAGGAGTCGAGGTCGTAACCTTTCTATTTTTCCTACTAAATCTTGTTATGTCGTATTTAGTCTGCGACCTTATAATCCTGCTTCTGTCTATCTGTCCCTAGCAAATGCACTTTTTTCTCGTGTTAATTGTTTTTGTTATCTTGGTATCTCCCCCTTGACAGTTGGTTAACCCTCTCCAAACACATCAAGTATCTTTCCTCTTCAGCAACCAAAAGGCTAATCCTACTGAAGGCCCTATCTCCAATCAAATGGGGTGGTGATCCTTATGTCCTTATTTCTCTATATAAATCCATCATCCGCTCAAAATTTGATTACTGTTCATTTCTCTATCGTTGTGCCTCTAAGTCCCGACTCTCTAAATTGGATGTAATCCAAAACTCTTGCCTTGGTCTATGCCTTAGTGCTCTTAACTCTTCTCCAGTTCCAGCAGTCCTTGCCGAATCTAATACACCACCCCTTTCTATTCATAGATCTCATTTGAGCCATTGTTTTCTTGCTAAGCGTCTTTCACTCGCGTCCTCTACTCTTATCCATTCCTATTTTTCCATTTCTACTAACTGGCGTTTTGCACCTAGGATAACAACCCCTATTTTATCCCTCATCTCTTTTCGGCTCAGTTCGTTTTGCCCTTACATCATTTCCTTTGACAATCTCCCTTATTTCTCTTTTAATTTCGCCGATCTCTGCCATCCCGCAAATATGTTTACTGTACTTACGCTCTTCAAGTTTCTCCCGCAGGCACCAATTCCGCAGTATTATCAATTCCCAATTTTACTTAACATGCAACCGTGTTTATAGATGGTTCGAAGAAGCCGGATGTTGTCGGTGCCTCTTTTATCTTTCCAGATTTTGATTTTTTTTCTTTTCCATACCCATAAACGAATTAATGATTATCGTACGTTCCATTATTTTCATTTCTTCTAAATTCTTGATTATACCTGACTCTATGACCTCCCTTCAGGCCATTTCTTCTGCCCTCCCTGATCATTCCTGCGATTTTATCATACTCCGCATAGGCTCACTTATCCACGTTCTTTCTTCCCTTCATTTCATTCAAATTGATTTGCTGTGGATTCCTAGTCATTCCGGTATCTTCGGTAATAAAGGGGCGACTCCTTGGCTCGGGTTCACTTCTTCTTTAAAAAAGTTCCATCGTCTAATCTTCTTCCGCTGTGTAAAAGTTTTCACCTCAGATTTTGGTATCGAATGTGTACGTTTCCTCTTTTTTTAACAATTTCTCTTTTTATCTGTCTGTTCAACCAAGTCTTTCTGTTAACCTATGGTTCTCTTTATTTCCTTCACTTTGTCGTTCTTTTTTTGTCTCCGTTATTCGTCTGCGCTCTTAAGTCATATTTTATTATATGCCTCCCGTTTTCGTTTTTCGTTGGTTGCCTTTCAATATTGTCCTCTCCATTCAAACGAAGAGGAGTGTGTTTGTAATGCTGATCATGTGATTATTAAGTGTTTATCTCTTTCTATTAAGCGTTCTGCTTTCTATTCCATAATATTGATACTCGGTCTTCCTACTCCATATTGTGCCTCTTATATCCTATCTTTTCACTCTCCACAGATTGTTCCTATTATATTGATTACTTCCTCCTAACAACATTTGATATCGTATGAAGATATAATTGACTCCTTCCTTTTCTAATTGTTTCCGGGTAAAAGTCCCCGGTTGACAAGCCCAAAAAATTTAGAAAAAGAAAAGGAAAAAAATTTATGAACGAAATGATTAGACAAATGAATTATGAAAAACGAATGTGTAAAATATTAAGCTGCGTGCGCAAAAGATAATTTTGAATAATTTGCTTTTAATTTTTAAATATTTATTATGAAAAACACAAATTGTTATTTGTTCAGTATGAACGCTATATCGTTTTCATCGCTTTCAGTATTTTCAAAGATCGGTACTTTTCTCTACTTAAACCACTTTGTTTTTGAAAAGCCCATAAACGAAAAGAACATAAAAAGGTTAGAATACGTAGTAGTAATTGTTTCTCATAGCCAAAGACGCTTTTGGAACACGCCTACAATGCAGTTTACTCGAAGCTATTTTATTTACCGGTTTTAATTTTATGCATTAGAAGTACCGCTTGATATTTGCAACTTCGATCGAGCAATACGGAATAACCGTAATCTTAACCCAAGTTATTTACTGCTGGACAAAAGCTTGTTCTCGTTTATGTCACGTAGACTGGCTATTCGTCTTGCTCAGTCACTTTGTACGCATATCGCTTCATGCAGATGAATAAATTATCTGGAAAATGAAAAGCTTAAAATTATAAACATATTTATATGTTACATCGAATTTGTGAAATTACTGAATTCTCGTATGTTCAGCAAATTTCATGACATATAGGCAAACTACACGAAGTTAAAAAATGTTTAAATTCAGATTTTAGCTACTTAAATTACATTTTACTTTACAAAAAACCAGAGGGATACTTTGGCAACGAAATGTCACCTGCAAAAGTTGAATTTTAGATTATTGTGTTTTATGTTTTTATGACTTTTCTTAAAGTATGAACAATGGGAATGTCCACTGTTCAAAAAATTCATGGGGCATTTTTTGGATCCTTGACGTCATAAAATCATTGCTGCGTCATTTAGGTATTAGTTTTCTGTGTTTTATTTAATTTTTACTGCTATATTTTTTTTTCCATTTTGTACTGGTAAAAAACATTGCATAGTTCAATAATGAAAATAATTTTTTTCTTTATTTTCCTTTGATTATTATTTATAACAATGGCAGAGAAAATATAAAATGAATTGATAATTCTAATGATACATTGAGGATCAATACTGAACGTTTACATTAAAAACTGTGTTAACTAGTTTTAGATAACGTGAACTACATGAAAATAAGTGGTAAAGAAATTGTTTATTTTTTCAATTAAAATCACATATTTGTTATTCAATGCAAATTGTGGCCATTTTAATTTTTAATATTATGTTTCTTGTTGATTTATATATCTATCTACACTAAAATTTTATATTAAAATTATATTTAAGTTATATAAAACTCAATATAATATATTTGTAAACTACAGAGGAGAGAAAACTAGCACTGTTAAATAGAAAAGTAAACGCTGATTCTAAGAGGAAGGAAATAATAAAAATGAAATAAGAATAATTGGCTAAATGGCTTGATGGTTAACTAAAGCCGGGCGATAAAAAAAAAAAAAAAAAGTACATTAACTTACAGAAGTTGCAAATGATTAGAAATTTTTATGACCAAACGAATACCTTTTAAAAACTTAAATATATATTTAATACTGGAAAACAAAATATGTAAATAAACAAATGTTATTTTAATGTTTCACTGTTTAATTAACAATAGTAAAAATGTTATTTATATGTTGAATATAAATGATTCGTTTTAATGATAAACGCGATAGCCCAGTTGCTGGAGTGCTTGACTTCCATTATGGAGATCACGGGTTCGATCCCGAGCGACGACGAACTTATTACAAGAATAAATAAATAAATAAAATAATTGCTAATAGTCACGTGGAAGGCAATGGCAAACCACCACGTACAACATATCATATGCGCGCTAGGTCAGTACACAGCAGACCCACACCGGACGGACTGCACTTGTATATCGATAAATCAAACGATCACTATCAGTTCCGAATGTAGACTTGCGTGTGTATGCCAGCGTTGCATATAACAATTGCCTGGTACCACTAGCTATGTCTGTACTACTGAGATGTACAGATAGGTAGTCGCCGACGTTCAGAAGCTGAGTATGGCACTATAAAGAAGAAGAAGAATGATAAACAAGTGTAATTTATTATGTCTTGTATGTTTCTATTTTATAATATTGAAATTCTATATGAAATTATATTCTTTACATCACATAACCGAAATTAATTTAGTATTTTTTATTCATATTAAAACCAACATTTTAAGTAAAACCCTCACTATGTATTACAATACATATATTATGAACTTGGCTATCACATATGTATGTAACGGAAAAGAAAAAAATTAATTAAAAAAATACATATTATAATATATAATTGTACTTTGATCAAAAGTTACATTCGGTGCTATAACAATACGTTATTAATTACAAAATTAGACGTAAATATTTTTATTAACTATTTAAACAAAAATGTGTACTCAATTAGATTATGTCTTTCCTGCTATTATTGCAAACAATAATCGAAGTACATAAAACAAAAAAATCATGAAAATAAAATTACATGATAATTTGTGATGTCAAGGATCCAAAAAATGCCCTGTGAATCTTTTGAACAGTAGACAGTGTTAGACGCTCGTGAAGTGAACACCATGTGACACATAAGTAGATACCCTCTACACAAGTTGATTTTAATGATAATAACTTATAGTCCAAAAGGTAAAGTCTGGTTTAAGTAAATTCATTTTATTATATAAACAATTAACAAAAATAATCAGTTGACAGATGTGAAATCAATTTTTATTGGTGATTAATTACTATTGCTATAGGTTGCTGGATTTTATTCAGACTGTTTGTATTTATAAAATTCAGCGAGAACCAGAGCCGAATCTGGGGGGGGGTCAAACTACCCCGAAATGCCTGCGAAATAATAAGTACTTGAATTAAATGGACCGAAATTCAGAATAAATTTATTTCTTTTCAATTTTTGACAAAAGAAGAAAATTAAAATTTCTATGAATTCTATGGAAATGACTATTTCTTATTTGTTTTTATTGCAGTGTTCAAATATTGCATATACAACAATTGACTACAAGGCTTTAGTATACCATTTATAAATAAATATATTTCATGATAACACACACACACACACACACACATATATATATATATATATAATTATAAAAATATTTTCGTACCCCCCCGCCACCACAGACATTTTGGTCTAGATACGGCCTTGGTGAAAACTATATATCATAGCAGAAACATTGAAGAGGAACTACATTTACAGATAAATTACGGAATTTCTAATAAAAAAAGAAAAAGAAAATTAAAAGGAAATAAAAATACAAATTAAGCGTGCTAACTTATGATATCAAAATAAAATTTTGAAGTATGAATATTTAAACAATCGTAATTATCATTACAATAATGATTTAATTTTTTTTTCTTCATTAAATATTATTAAATTCACAGTTACGAATTACAAAGTAAAAATTAATTTTTTTATTTAACCGATATCGATAATGAATTTTTGCATACATCGAATTAGTTTCATTATTTCATTTAACCTTTTTATAGATTTCGTTATTCGAAGGTTTTCCGTTTTGTTTTATTTGATTTTTTCCCTTCTTTTTTATATGAAGTATTGTATGATTTGAAATTTAAATGATGGAGTAAAAATTTTGCGAGGAGAAGTTATATGATTGTTAGTTTTACTAAAGTAATATACTTTCATTATGACTACTATTTTTAAGGGATACAAACAAGATATGCCCCCGAAAGGGGGCTATCGTCCGATTAATGTTAAAAGAACATTTCCTAAACTATTTTTAACACGTAAGTATAAGTATCTTATGAGTGAATTTTGTTAATTAAAATAGATCAATTCATACTGAATAGATGTGATGAATGTTAAAATGTGTTATATTATCTTTATCTTACTGAATCGATAGTGATGGTGTATAAAGTTGTAACATGTTCAGTAGTACGAACTGTAATTTACGTCTGGGTCATATACTTTAGTTCCTTGGTGTATTGCGTTTTTATACATTTTGAACTGCCATCAAATATATTTGTAAGTTACAGGAATGTTTGTATTTAGATCGTAAAGTACCGTACGATTTATGTTCATAGTTTCTTATCATTGCTTCTATTAATAATATGATTTTTCTATTGTTGCTAGCTAGACCCACTTTTTTTGCCGTAATAATTTTCGTCCGGATTAAAGCTAGTTCCGTTGACATGCTAGCTTTTGTTTTTCCGTTTCGGACATGATTTTTTCTTTCTTTTAATCAAACAGGTACTTTCGGTTTTCTAGTAATTTGTTCGTTATTTCAATTTCATATCCATATTTTCTGGTGTTTTAGTTCTTTACAAGCTATATTTTATTGCACTAAAATACTTCGTCATTCTAATTGGTTAAATCCTTGAACCTCGTAATCACTTCGCCAACTTATTTATTTATCGTTGTTGAATTTTCCTTCACTTTAATCTCTGATAACGTAAAAGTAACTGTGAGGATAATGTCGGGTTGCATAGAGTATCGTTCGGACGAAATTATTGTTCATTTTATGAGACAAATTAATATTTCTGCAAGAAAGCTTTGTTTAAACGTAAAAATCGTGCTTACTGTAAATGCTTGTTTTCACAGTATGTTATATTTTAAGGTTCGATTTTCCTGCAGTTTTTTTTTTATCTTACAATTTTTCCGATTCATTTAATTTGAGATAAAGATGTCCAGTTAATTTGGATCGAACAATACTCATTAATTGAAAAATTCGGAAAGAATGACCTGTTACAGTATCTTAATGACACCTCCTAACTTTTAATTGGTAATTTTTTCTTAAGACGGATTATGTTTAGTACAGAATTTTGTTGAACTATTATATATCTCATTTTCCATTTTTTTTTGTTCACTTATTCAATTTATCTAACTTCTCTTACGTCTTTGAAAACCTATTTAGGTCCCACATATCATTTGAAACGTAATATATATTAATTACAACGTAATTTTTAGGCTACCCTCTATTCGAAAAAATGTCCCAATTTTATGTAACGTTTGTTATATTTTGTAGGATTTTTGTTATTGTTATTTAAAAAATGTCACAATTTTATGTAATGAAATATGTAACGAAAAATGTAACGAAAAAAGGTGTTAATTTTATATAACGGAAGGTAAATGTTAGAATAGGATTTTTGTGGTTATGTTATTTTTTGTAGTAAGAATTACGTTGTAAATTTTGATCATTTTATACAAAGTATAGAAGAGAAAGAGACAGGAATGAAAGCAGGAGGGGTCAAGGGGCACAGCCCCTTGCTAGGCCAAAGTGGCCGAGTTTATATATATATATATGTATACATATATTTATTGTTTTTGCGTTTTTTAACTCAGCAGATGTCGCTTAATTATGATTTAATCGGGATTTATGTGCTTTGAACATAAGCCAAAGTGCTATTCAAAAATCGAGCAAAATTCGAGTTTTTACATAAACATACGTGTAGTTGATACGTACACAATAAATAGAAGGAAGAATCATTTTAATATAAGTAAACCCAATAAGAAAAAAATATGTATAATATGAAAACGATTTAAGAAAATACTCCAAGAAGTGACAGTAATTAACTGAATCTTACCCAACAGGCAGGAAGTTTATTTTAAGTATAAATAATAAATAGGTTGTAAATGGAAATATCTCCCAAGAGTTATCACAATCATTCGAACGAAACCTGAATAAGAATTCTATATTAGTTAAGAAGAATGTAATTTCATTTCACCAGCCTCCCCCCACACATGCACTTTTTTTTTTTTGAATTGAATACAAACATATATCTTTACATTGGCATATACACACATAATAACAAAACCAATTTTTTGCCCTCGTTAGATATAATCTTTGATGATATTAAAGTGCCTGATTGTGAAAAATTCGGAAACGTAATGTATGATTTAATGGACTTGAATATCCATCTTTTAAATATTTTTTTTTTCATAGTTATAATTTATTGCTATTACTATGATTACGATTTTAAACAGACAAATTTGGTTGGCAAATGTTAATGTTTTGCTATGATATAAATATATTTTTTATAATTTTTAATTATATCAGTCAGACATCGCATAAGACTAAAAAAAAATGCATCGCTATATTTTAATACCTGATTTTGTTTTTGCTTTTTCCTCATTTATGTTTATTCGTAATAATAGAATTGCTTCTTTCTATAGTGATTTGTTATTTTATTAGTCTTTACGCTGTTTATATTTATTCCCTACGATTGACCGGCTGAACTGTCTAACAGTACACTAGCGACTTTCATTTGTCTAAAACTCTTTAAATATTCGTTTCAAATTGTCGATTAATATTGAAGGTAATTCGCCGAACATTCTTTATTATTTGAATTTCTTAGGTCATATTTTCACCCGTCCAATGTTACTTGCTGAGTGTAGAATAAATTCTTGGAAATTTATGCGTTTTTTTAGTTAATCCGGCACCGTGATGTTTACAATTTATAAATGGTAATTAATGATGTTACAAGTATCATCGTCATTTAAAGTACCAAGTATCTTGGCATGATGATTGTATATTATTTTATTTTTTACTTTTCAGTTCTAAAATTATTATGTATCGTGAAATATTTTCTTTTGTTTAACGTTACGAAATTTTTGAAGTGAAGGAAAATATAACTTTTTAAGATTTTTACGGAATTTCTTTCATTGTGTGTTTTTAGATGTTTTTGTAACCGTTAAAAATAACCTTTCCCTAAATTAATTGCGCAGAAGGATTAAGCATTTTCTTTTTTCTTTTAAAAGATATACGTTTTAACTTACCGGCTTACATTTAATCATCGGATGTTGTAGATTTTATTTTTCATACCATCGGTTTTTTTTTTTTTTTAAATAGTTT
This sequence comes from Icerya purchasi, assembly GCA_039619475.1. Lineage (NCBI taxonomy): Eukaryota > Metazoa > Arthropoda > Insecta > Hemiptera > Monophlebidae > Icerya > Icerya purchasi. The sequence goes on along the minus strand of CM077115.1, from coordinate 72,201,665 downwards.
TCTAAATTTTATTTGAACAAATTGAATTTTTTAATTTGATCTTATTTTATGTTTTCCGAATCTCAATGTAGTTCAATTGTTACGTAAATAAGTGTTGACGTAGTTTTCCATTTTATTTTAACTGCATACGTAACTAAATGTTTGCGAAGCCAGTGATATATACAAGTATTATTTAACGAATATTTTGCAAAATTAGGCGATAGATTTATTTCTGTATTATTGGTAATCGGATGAGTAATTTAATCGAAATTCGAACTCAAAATCACCGGATTAAATTAAAGATCTTGATATTTTAGAATGTACTTTAAATAGATTTTGTTTGGTGGCAATTTTGAGATTAAGAAGTATTGACTTTATATTAAAAACGGGAAACCAGTGAAATAATTATAGCGATCGTATGTTGTGCACCTCAAATGTCGACATCAATAGATATCATTTTTTTTTGCATAGATTGACGCGTTTGTGTATAATATTAAAAAAAAAAAAAAACAACTAAAATTTATCTCTTTTTATGAAAAGGTAAAAAAGTAAATTGCAGATTTTTTACTCTTTAAATAGATCACAGGTAATTTTCGTTAACAATTACCAGAAAAGTAGTTGAATTAATTTTAAAAAGAAAAAGTGTTGAAAAATTGGTTATAAACATTTTGATAGCAAATTAACGATAACTACAGAATTAAATACAGTTGCTTTTTATTTTAGAATTAGAATGAAATTTTACAGAAGTATTGTCAACCTTAACGATATTAGTAAAATTTTACATTATTAAAAAAAGGAACATCAAATATCAAATCAAATCAAATCAAATATTTTTATTATAAAATTCCACACGTGCGCAAAAAAGCACGAGTAGTGTAGTACAATAGATGCGCACAAAAAGAATATTATAAAAAAAAAGTTTTTACATAAATTTGTAAACTTAAAATTATAATATCTTCTGGTGCATTTGAAATTCCGCATTACAAATTTTATTATTGTTTTTTATGTCGCATGTTACATTTATTTCGTCGACACTTCTAAACGGCAAGTATCTTGGAAGTGGGCTGCTATTAAGATTTTTAAGCGATAATTAAACGAGGCAAAAATGTATTTATAGTGTTAGGTACAAAAATTTTTAAAAATTAACAACGGATGATTACTATCGAAGGGGAGCTCGTTTTTCGAATTTCGGCTTCACATATAGTTCACTTATTACCTAACTTTTATAAGGATGATTTTTCGTTTGTTTTAGCAACAAAACTTTGGTTTTTGCATATAGCACCAACCGTACTATTTTGTAGTGTTTTCACATATTATAATCGTCTTGCCCGTGATCTTGAGGTAGAAAATAGAAGTGGCAACATCGCTTTGGAACCGTTGCTGTGGGCTGAATGCGACCGCGAGTAAGTTGTATTAGTATTTTCTTCGAACGAATCTGTTTTCTCTTGAAATACATTATTAAATACATATGCGACGTTTGCTGAGAAAAGGTGCATAGTATGTCAAAAATGTGGTTTTGACTTAACAACGGTTTCGGACACGTGACACATGCCCTTTAACGTGAAACTGGTGGGGGAAAAATTTTACTGTTGCAAATCGTAATTGTATGTCTAAAATTACCTTAAAGTGTATCACTACATTGCGAAACAAATACGTTTTTCTCGCGAAAACTTGTTTTCTGACACTGTGTACCTTTTCTCAGCGAACGTCACATATGTAAATTTTGAAAATTACTGTAACCTTTTTAAATTTGTACGTTCTTTTTCTGAAATACTCGTTAAAGTCAACTGAGTGCCGTTTTTGGAGATCCCACGGTTTTCATCATTGTAGTCATTTGTTTTCTCTATTCTTTATTCACTACTTTCATCATATTCACTTATACTATAAACGGGCCATTTACTTGCCCGCGGCTGGTTAAGTTTTTTGTATACGGTAAACTGTATTTTCACTTAAAATTTTTTTTTTTTTTCTTTTAGGAACACTACTACAAGGGTCATATAAATGAGACTTTTTTAAAAATTAAAATTTATTGAAACATTTAAAAAAATTAACACCAGCACTATTTTTCTACATAGTTACCACTTTTATCGATTCATTTTCCCTGACACTCTTCGATAATGTTTCATTTCCGAACTGCGACCGCAATCTATCGAGAATTTCTCACTAGGTTTTACACCTTCGTTACTAAGAAACTTGATAATGCGTTGCGCAACGCTACTTGACACGCGTTGCTCACTCATCGTAAACAAACGCAGTAGAACGTATTTTGTTGCGCTACTACTGCACTGAGCGCGTCTAGAGGTACCAAACAATTTCCCCTCCAAGTTACATCGTGTAACGTGAGTTCGCTCAGCTTCAGTTAAAAAAGCCTCGTTTTTATTTGACTGCCCCTCGTAATATAATAAATTGTAAATCACAGAGTAGTTGAGAAGGGTTTAAAATTTGAATATAAATATATTTTCAGTAGCAACTCTTAAAACTCCGGTTACAGGATTTTTTATTAATTTCCCCCGTAATTTTAATGTACTATTTTTATCGAATATTTTACTAAAATAGTGCATAATTACCAAATTGTATATTGAAAAATTAAAAAGAAAAAAAAAATTAAGACATTATTATAAAAAATTTTATATGTAATGTAATGTTTTTGCATAATTAATATCCTGCAGATAGGAATAATTCAATACGATGTCTACATCATAAAATTGCTTCCCGCCACTTCACTTTTTTTACTAAAATATTTCTTAAAGTTATCTGGCCTTGATTTTGAAAATTGTATTGCTTCCATCGCTACGCGCGTATGCTTTTTACTCTTTTTTGACCATTTAATTTTTCTTACATTGTTCATTTGTTTCATAAAGTGTCCATCTTCTTTCCCGCTTATTTATTTAGGCTTTAAATGTGAATAATAGTTATTTCTTTTAAGGGGTTTTTAATTAATATATATCTGTAAAGATCCTTTCTCTCTCTCTCTCTCTAAGAAGTATATTTATCTCCATTCAATAAAAAACGGTCTTCACGTTTAATTAAAGATTTTCGTATTTCTATAACCTGTGGCGATCTAAGAAAAGGTTTCGCTCAACGGAAAATAAAACACAGCTATCATTTTAAAAATATGTATATAAAATCACAGAATTGTAAGTTGGCCAACAGTAATCTCTCACAATTACATATTTAATAAACCATCTTCTTTACCATGCTTATTTTGTTCTGGTCTTCCAACCTCTCCGTCAAGCATTTCATAAAAATTAATTTATTGCCAGAATAGCAAACTATAATAGTTAAGTAAATATTTAAAATTTGAATATGAATAATATTTCCGATAGCAACCATTAAAAATAATCAAGGATTCGTTTAGTTTTTTTTTGTGTTTTTTTTTTTTTTTGTAAATCTTCGCGCAGTATCCAACAGCTAGGCTAGAAGAAGGGCGACTTGTATGTTTAAATTCTATTATAGAGGTTTAATGATTTGAGTAACCCAAAAGGAGAAGAGACAGAATGCGGTATACATACTTGTCTTAGAAATTAATCAGACGTTAATTAATTAACGTAATTGTTTTATTTAATTGTATTTTATCGAGTGTATTTTACTTTTATATTTTGTGTGCTTCATTGAAGAAACTCCCATGCTCGGCTAAATCACGACAGAAATTTATGTATTATGTACTGAAACCTTCCACGGGAATGAGTTTATTCGCTGGTGAAAATTGGGACAAAATTTCTTCTATAGTTTGTGAGATTAGTGCGCCCAGACAGACAAATTTTCCGACTTCCGTATATGTACATATATATAATATATATATAAATATAATAGATTTCTTGCAGTTTATTAAATTTTATAACTTATTACCATTTCTGAAAACAAGGACGTTATACGCGTTCATCCGGAATGTTTTTTTTTTATTCGCGCATAATTTGTATCCATGTGAACCGAATTTTAATGACTTTTTCTTCATTTGAAAGTGTATCATTCATTGATGGTTGGTACCCCATGTGAGTATTGATGAAGAGTTAGCTACCATAGTATAATTGAATAGGCAGCGGCGTTTCGTTGAGTTAGAACTTGGTTCGAATTCCGCCGCTACTACACATTAACACTTAAAAAAATTTAACTTGTGCTGGTTTAATGTTCGCCCCCCCCCCAAACAAAACAAAAAAAAAAACAAAAAAACAAGAGAAAATTGGTGAACACAAACTAAGTAGTCAGCAAAAAACATGAAAAAATGTTGTCGCTGTACATAATTTCTTGTTAATATAATAGACGCAATTACGTAAAATACGATTAGTTTGCCGTAGAAAGGTAATTTTAAAAAATTAAAATATTTCCAACACTAATTAACGTGGATAAATATAGATTTGAATAAAGAAAATGAATTTTTGACCGCTATAGCGTCATGTACAAGCTTGTAACTTTTAAAAAAGTCCGTTTTTAGCAAGATAAAAAATGAAAGGATTTGCTAAAAATTGTGAAATGAAATATTTCAAGATTTTCTATAAAAATTGAATAAAAATGCACTAATAAAAAGTAAAAAATAATTACTTATAAGAAGATAATATATTTTACAGTAAAATATAATACTTAAAGGGAATGTTATGATAATTCTTGTACGATATTAATACTTATTAGAGTTCGCACGGAAATCACAAATTACAATAATAATTAAAAACTGCATTAAATATTCATTAAATTGTTTCTAGATATTCTAATTTGTAATTTCTGTGCCTATTCTAATAAGTTTTAGTATTGTATAAGAATTATCAAATCGTCTTAAGGTTTTTTTTCACCGTAAGGTATATTATAATATTTTTTATTGAATAATTATTTTTTACTTTCTGATATGTTTTTATTAAATTTTTTGTGACAAATCTTGAGGTTAACATTTTTTTTAAACATTTTATTCATAATCCATTGAAAATTTTTCGTTTTTTTACCGATGTCAAATTCAAGTTTCTTATTACGGCGGAGTAATGTATAGTACATCTTTTTAATAATTGCAGAGTACTTCTTTTTAAATTTCATCTCATTTTTATTTTTAACACGCATAGATGAGACGAAAATGAAAGTATGATTTTATTAATCAACAATAAAATATAAGGTATACACGACATACGGATAAATTGAATTTGTTTTTAAACAAAAAAAAAATGAAGACGCATTATTAAGTATAAATCGCTATCTTGCAATTTCATTTATACGCAGTTATTCATATTTGATAAATGATAATAGAATTTTCCATTTACCAGTTCACTTTTTATTTCATCTCAAGACGGTCGTATAGTTAACAACTTACCTACATTCTATGCATTTATTTAAATTATATCTTAATTTAACTTTTATTCGATTTTAACTTGACCGATTAAGCGGTTAACTAATTACTGTTTAATTTGGCCGTGTAGTGGATCACCACACTACCCCTCATTCTACTGGTCTTATTCTCTTTTATAATTTACTTTCATCCGTCTATTGATTTGTTTCGTATCCGTACTCCGTTTATGCCATAAAATACTGGTATACATTTAATTATTCGCTATCTCTGAATTATAAGTTGTTATTAATAAAAATCTCTTGTACGCAGTGTCGTTTTTAAGAGTCAGGGTTGCCGGTTGGGGGCCCACTTAAAGAAAACGATTTTATGCAAAAATATAAATTTCAGCACGACATTCGACGTGCATCACCACCGAAAAAAAAAAAGGAAACCACGTACCATTTCATTGGCCCGAGTTGCCAACCTGCTAACTTCGCAAAGGGCATATTCTTGTTTTCGGAAGTCGAAAGGTATTCTCCCCAAGACAAGAGCATATCTTTTGATTGTCAGCAGAGATTAGGTTTTTTTAAAATTTTTGAATTTCCCTCCCTGGTTCCGCCATCTTTTAACATAGTGACGCTTTAGTCTGTTTAAAAAACAAGTGTGAACTTGTTTGATTCTCTAGAAAAATATCTTCATAATTTGAGAAACAAGTTCGATAATTATACGAGCGAAAAAAAAACATTTATTGAAAAAAATGAAATAACAATTAGTGAAAAAAATGATAGACTGAAAGCACGAAGATTCGAGGGAAAACGCGATGATACTGTTTCCAATGAAATAGATAAACTTAAAATCGAAATTTTTTATCTCATTGTTGATTCTCTTTGCGTTAATATTAAAAAACAAAAGTTAGCAGCATATAATAACATACGTGATAATTTTTTTTTTTTTTTTTTTTTTTGTATTTACAAGATATGGCAGATGAAACAATAAAGAACAATTGTATGCAACTTTCTGAAAAATGTGATATTGATATAGATGCGGAATCTTTAACATCTGAATGTATTCACTTTAAATTTTACTTAGAATTGTCAGAAAAGAAAAGTACAATTTATCTATAATGAAACTACATATATACCCGAATAAAAAAAGAATTTATATAGTTTCTACCTTTCCTAATATAGAAATATGCTTTCGAATATTTTTAAGTATGATGATCACAAATTGCACTGGGAAAAGAAGTTTTTCAGCACTCTAGTTTCTAAAAAATCAGCATAGAAGCACAATGCGTGATAAAAGATTAGATAGTTTAGCAACAATGTTTATTGGATCAGATATTTTGGAAAGGATAAATTTTGAAAACATTACCATCTCTGAATTTGCACTAAAAAAATGCAGTAGAAAATTGTAAATTATTGTATTTTTTAATGTAATAAAAACTATTTTAATTATGTCTTTATTAATTAAGCATTAATATATTGCTCAAAAACACTATGTAAAATATGGAATTTTATTCATACTGACAATATGTTTCAATTTCACAATTATTGGTTTATCAAAATAAAGTATTTACATTTTATGTTTGAAATTTATTTTTATTTTTTTAAATATTCTGAACTGTGCAGCCAGTCTAGCAATCCGGGTACCCCAGTTCGCGAATCTCGGGTAGGAATGGAAAAAATGTGCTAGTGATTCAGTAGACCGCAAAAGAACAGCAACGCGGTCCCTTGCTCCTTGTAGGACCTATGGGAATATATATATATATAAAATTAATTCAGAATATACATATATATATATATATAATTGTTTTTATTCCATCTTAAGGGGCCCCCTCAAGACGGGGGCAGACGGAACTTCCTGTACGTATGAATATTCGTCCACCGAACAATTTTAAAGACATCAGTCGTGTAAAATCAGTTAATTTTTTATTTTTAGTAATCCGTTAGTTGGGAACTTTTAAATATAATTTTTACACGTTATTATGAAAAAGCTGTTAATCGACTTTGTGTACCGCTTACTTTCAGTTTCTTGAAACAGGTGCGAAAAAACAGAGATGAAGAAAAAGAATTGATGAAAAATGTTAAAGATTGGGAAGTTGGAAAATATTATAACGAACCGGTATATTTCACCGCTGATCCTGATCAATGGATTCGGCCCTTAATAAATGAATATTACACATTCGCATCCGATAAAAGTTTGTCTGATTACGCCAATTACCATCTTTGGACGTAAATGAGAATTATCGTCTAGTTTATTTCGCCCATTTTTTCGCGATATTTATTTTGCTAGATTTTAATTAGATTTTGATGTCAAGTCGCGTAGTTTGTTTTCTATTTCATAAAAAGTTTCTCAGAATAAACTGTACAACGCATAATGGCCGTATATTTTAATTTAACTGTAAGATTAAAATTTTAATTATCGTTTTTTAATACACATCAGAAATTCATTTAACGTATCCATTTTTATTTACATTTAATCGACCAGAAATTCTGTAGGCACTAAAAATGCTATACACTTTGAAGCACAGCTGCGTGGATGCGCTGGTATTGCCATGTAGAATTACCAGTTATTATAATTTTTGTAGAGGAAATAAACGGTTTATGTAATATTTTAATAAAATATAAAAGCAACTTCTTTATCAGCGTTTGAAAAATTAAATTGACAACTATAAAGAATGTAGCTGTAGCAAACAGAAAAAGGTGTACCCGTCAATCCCAAAACCGCAATCAAGATATTCAGCTCGCTTGTAAATCAGTTTGCGAGTATACCACATTTCATAAACTGAACCAGATGAGAGCGTGTCTTGTAATGTGAATTATCAAAAATAACTTGGCTATAAATTCCGATAAAGATATATCAGATAGAACGACAGATATGCACGTTTGGAACAATTTATGACGAATTAGTATCAATTTAACTTAATCTAACGTTAAGTTTAAAGGTAAACTTGTGTACCATGCAGTTGAGTTCTTGAATTTCATAAATCTGTTCGATGTAGTCACACAGCTGTTGTGCAACCTAAAGAAACTTTAAATTATTTAATTCAGAAGCGTTTTGTAGATTGCAAAATTAAAAGGCTTTAGACCATTAAACTAATGATCATGTAGTTGAAAAAACTTTTACCATTCTGAATGCTTTTAAATGAATACACATCAAAGATATTACATTTCCTTGTTTACGAAATCATGGTGAATTGACGAATTGGATGTATATTTGTAAATTATTTTTTACGAAACGATGAATCTCATTCTGGACAGACTTGTGAATAGACTGAACGAGAAGTGATGTTTCTGCAATTAGTGTTGTTTGGATAAAGAAATTTTGAAGTATAATTTTTGTTCTACCTATATTATATTCTGAAATTCTATCTTTTAGTGTTGTCAATAGCTGAAATCACCAGATAAAACTCTATTATTATATATTTGAAAAATTATATAAGTCTACGGAATGGTATGAACGGTAAACAAACTTAATTTATTTACTTCTTAATAAACGTTAAATACAAGTGTAATCACCAAAACGAATACTGTTTGTTGCTATTTATTATCAAATTAACGAACAAAAATACTGAAGAAGGATAAACATAGTGAGTGGTTGTCATTACATGATCAGTATTCAAATAAATTTATCGCTATGATTAATTTAATTAAACGTACAAGTGAAATATTAATAACAATAATAACTGTTTGGTATTTTCATTATTTGAAATTTTCACTTTTGTATTTATAATTAAAGTAAAAATTATGCAGTTTTATTAATCATTACAAAATGAAACGAAATATGTGAACTAGGAAAAATGAATAAACAAAGTAACGCTAAAATGAACTAATTAATTTCATTAATAAATTAATAAATGTGTGTTAGAGTTGTTTTTGTTTTTTATTGGAGTAGTGAGAGGTAAAATATATATATATATATACAAAAGTGTCATTTTGAATAAAGAAATAAAAATTCCACTTTGAATTTGAATAATATTAAACATTTGGCAACAACGCTGAAATATCGACTTTTATCGAAAATTTTTCAGCGGCACATTATCATTGAACCAACACTTAAGCGGAGCGCACACCGGTGCGAATAACTTGCAGGATGCGGGATAGAGTGTGAAATTCGCGTGGAACGTAATGACATTGCGGGATATGAGTGAGCGCACACGATAGCGGGATCCCGCACTTACTGCGAACATTCGTCGGTTCGCAGTTGACACAGTTTTCCCGCATCCCGCAACGAACTTGCTTCGTTTTTCGTTAATCTTTCATGATATTTCAAACGGAGAAGTTGATTGAGGCAGTGAAAAAACATCAGATGTTGTTCAATTTGAGCCACGAAAGTTACAAAAATCCTCGTGCGAAGGAGAGAGTATGGAACGACATCGGACGGGAATTGAATAAAAATGATTACTTAAACATTTATTTATTGTATAGGTATATAACGAACAGGTTAAAACTGAATAGTACATATCTATCCGATTCTAACATTACGATAACCATACTGGCTAAAGAGACTAGAAAATCAAAAACAAAAAAGTGGAAAAAACGATGCGATATTTTCACTATTAATTATTTATATATACTTCGACGGTGACGGTGACGATGGTGGCGAATTAAGAATCTAGCGCGGAACGCAACGAGCAACTGAAAAAGCCCGTACGAGCATTTCATTTCCTGTTTTCGCGGATAGAGAACAGCCGAAGCGGCAATGGTAGTAGACGCTTCAAGTAGTATTCCGAAGCAGACACTCTGCGCATTCGATCATGGCGACCGATTGACGCTTATCGCGTACAGCAGCTCCACGGGGGAACAACGTGTTTGACGTCGCTAGACGACGACCGGGAATTAAACGGGATGATAGGTGCAACATATTTAAGGGGTAACAGCACTGTAAATTTTTTGAAAAATCGATTTTGTTTTTTATTGGCTTAAAATATACTTTGAACCTTCCTGAATACGAGGCAATATTTTTTTTTACCTGGAAAAAAAAGTAATTTCCTTAAAATTTCACGCTTTTTCTGGAGTGCGGCAGACTGCTCCGAAATGACTACCCACTGCGACTGTCACCTTATGTAAATATTTGCTCAAAAGGTACCACCCTAATATGTCTTGCCTTTTGATTTATAACTTGCCCAATATAGTATCAACCGATGTCGATAGAAGGTATTTATGTTAAATTACCAGCTGTTCAAAAGAAAGTCAGTATATAAGTAGATCATGCTTCAAAGCAAGCAGCAAAATCATCTTCATCGGACGACATTTTTTCAACTGAACTAGGTACAATGCAACTTTTTCTTGCGCGATCTGAAGTTCCCGTTTCGTTATGGTGTGCGCAGAGAAGCGGGAATACTTCCCGCCGAGCTTGCGTTTTTTCGCAATCCACCCCGCGTCCCGCAATTTATTCGCACCGGTATGCGCTTCGCTTTAACTGAATGTAATCCGATTTTGAGTATAATTTTATACGGTGAGTCGTCATCATTATTTTCTCAACCATTTGTTTGGTAGGCAACCTATTCGTACATTCTTCAGCTGTACAGATATAGATTGTGTACTAGGCAATTATTATATGCAACATGGGTGTACACATACAAGAGTACATTCGGAACTGATTGTCGCCACTTTTTATGCTACAAGTGCAGTCCTGTATGTGTCTGCTGTGTACTGACCTAGCGCACATATGATATATGTGGTGATTTTCCGTTGCTTTCCATGGGAAATGGCGAGTATTTTTAATTTTATTTTTTGTAATAACTTCTGTCATCACCCAGGATTGAACCTGAGACTTCTGTAACAGAAGCTAAGCGTTCTAGCAATTAAGCTATTGCGACGATCACAGGATTAATAATAGAACACAATTTGACTACAGCACATGTAAAGAAATTTTCCATTTTTCAAAATTTATTTAAGCAAAACAGCAATATACAATCAAATTTTTCGGTGTTAATTTAGGCGAGCGAATCGAGACTACTTATAGATCATAATGAGTATTTCTTGTTCCAGCCATTATAAAAAAACCACTAAACATATGGACATAAAATTGAACATAATTATTCATATTCGTGTCTAGATGTGCCATCAATCGTTATTGTTTAAAAAAAAAACAAACTTGTACAAATAAAAAATAATATTATTTTTTATTTTCATGCCTATATAACTGTAAATTCGAAAATAATGGTAGAACATATTTCATAAATTACGATGTTGCAATTAGAAAAAATAGTTATTTATTAAAATAACTTACAATCACCACATTATTATTGTTGTACCTACATAATTGCAATACAACTCTGTACTGTGCTAACTTTTTGTCATAGCTATTTACGTTATACTATTTTTCATAAATAATTATTCTTTCAAATTGCAATATCGCAATGTACGGAATATGTTCTATCATTTTAGGATTTTGAAAAATGGCTCCGTCTGTGAAATACATTACCTACATACACTTTTTTTAATCTTATTATAACGCAGAAAAAGCGTAATAATCATAATTTATTATCTTTAACAGTTCCAAAGCGAAATATCTCCAGCAATTAATCGGTAACTTATTTTTCAATTTCAAAAATATTCATGCAAATAATGAAACTATTTTTATTAAGAGCAGATTAATGGTCTATTAAAATCAGTAACCCGATTATTTAAAAACAAAACTATCACTTCCTTTACTAATATATTTTCTATTAGATCGTTGGTAATAAAATCAATTATTTTTCTCTTATTTAATCCATGCTATACTTAGTTCTTGTATTTATCATATTTTTCTGTTTTATATTATTTTGGAGGTTTTCAAAGGTATTGTATGTCTGATAGTTGGCGTGATTCTTTTTATCTTATTTGGGCTAAAGTAATAAATTCATTTATTTTACACATATTAACATTATATAACAACACTAAAATTCCATTTTCTTCGATTTTTACTATTTTCCCAGAAGAGTGCATGTTAAATTTTCATATAAAAATAGCAGTATTTCTTAATAACATATTATACTAATTAAGACAATTGCAAAATATTCTTACTTAAACTATTCTTCCTCACTATACGTTGGTATTATTTCATAATTATTGCATAAATGTAGTATGTATAGAGATGATTTATATGATCATAAAATCGTACATCCCATTTACAATGTTATGTTTCGGACAAGTCTTTTGTAATATTATTTTTATACAAGTTTAGCTCATATTTAGTGAAGTCATGGTTTATATGACAAGAACCTTAACCCTTAACTGGTCCGGCGTTGTCTGACAGATGACTGCATATAAATAATTATTTCTCATTGCTTAATGAAACAACCCACACACTTCTCCTGTTACCTAATCCTTCCTCTCTTAGTCCGTGATAGATGGCCATATTTGTGATCAGTGTGATATTTTCTTAGAAGTTATGATGGAAATTATTTCAGTCGTAGTCTTTCAGACGACGCCGGACTGTTCGTGTAATAGTTTTGCGTGTGGAAATTTTTGTGAAATATGGCCGAACCATCGAAACGTGTGCATTTAGGCGATTTAAATTATGAAGAAACTATTTTAAAATGGTTCGATGAATGTGACAGTGGTAGTGATATAGATAGTGTGCCAGAAGGCTATAACATTGAATCAGAACACAATACTAATTCAGAGTTATCTGACTCAGATGGCAATGAAGAAATTATTGAAGACGAAGTAAGTGGTAGTGATAAACGTAATATATACATATATATATATATATATGGTAAAAATTGGTACAGGTGATGTACGTCAGAAGTTCGCCCATCGTTTAGAACACAAAAGCACAATATTGTAATAAAAGTTTCCTGCACTAAAAGCAAGAGCAAGACGGTTCGCGGACAAAAGCGCACAAGACAAAAGCGCACAGGACAAAAGCGCACACGGATAAAAGCGCACACGGATAAAAGCGCACACGGACAAAAGCGCACACGGATAAAAGCGCACACGGACAAAAGCGCACACGGACAAAAGCGCACACGGATAAAAGCGCACACGGATAAAAGCGCACATGGATAAAAGCGCACACGGATAAAAGCGCATACGGACAAAAGCGCACATCGATTTGCAGAACAGAAGCTAATTTATTAATTTTTCCGTTCTCGGCAATTGCATCATTTGTGAAAAAACAAAACTGGACAGTTGACCCGCAAAGAATTTAAAATTCAAAAAAATTATTGGTAATCAGCGAAAACAAAGTAAAAATAATACAATTTTTTGTATGATTCACTAGTCATTTTTCTGTTTTTTTTTGTTCTTATATGTGTATTTGTTTCTTAATAATCATAGTGTCTATTGACTATGACCGCTAGGAAGTTACCGTATATAAAAAATAAAATTTGTATCAATAATGTATTCAGGGGCGTCTCAAGCATCCCAAGTTGTGGGAGTGGTGCATTACCCAAAATACCGATTCATGAATTCATATAATTTAAAAATAATTTTTTTTTATACTGTATAGCTTATATAACAAAATGTTATATGGTGTTTTTTAATGATTTTCTTTAAACTTTTACAATGCGGGTCTTTTATTTTTTACTTCTGCAGTCAAAACTGATTTAGATCGAACTGTGAGGACTAAAAATATTTAAAAAAAAAAAATTTATTAAAAGACATCTCACCTTTTAATGCTAAGCCTATAAGACTTTGTAATAATGCTTTACTTTTTCAAACAGTGAGGGTAACTTTTATTTTACACTGTTGTATACTAACCGTTTCTTTGTAAATTGTTTCAACTGGTCTGAATTTTCTTAATAATTTTTGCTTTTAAATTAGTATCGAAAAATCCGCTACTCTTTGTTAACTTAGTAAAAGTTTTCATTATATTTGACACTTCTATATCGTCAACCTGTTTGTTTGCTTATTTCTTCTTCATCATTTTCATCATTGTTGTTTATTTGACTCTTTGATCGCGGTTTCATTGCTGATTAAAACAACTGTTGCAATATTTTTGTCAACGTTTAATTATTCCTTTGATAATAAATTTCCCGATGATCATTCTAATATTGTGAAAAACTTGAACTCTGTTTTTATTCCGCAATACTTCAAACTTTTGTATTAAGGGAATTTTACTTACTTTCATTTTAATATGATCAGAATAAAATATATAAATATAATGATTGAATGATTTAAAACTGAACAGAATTTGCTGTTAATTAAGCGGCTTCTATTGTATAATTCTTTAAATTTCTACAAGTCTGTTGTAGTGACCTAAATTATACGATTCTTGGCCGTTGTTAAGAAGTTCGCAATTCGACCATAGTTGCAGACAAATACATAAATTAAATATATTTGCACTTCCTTGTTACTAGGTTAATATCTTGATGCAGAGGGACTAAAAACGTACACAAAAAAAGTCTAAAATTTATTTCAATGAAATAGTTTGGAAATTTAAATTATGGTGAAGTTGTGAAAGAATTTCATGTAGAGTTGAGAAAAAAGACGTCAAGAACATTATGTTTGATTTACTTGTTACTTAAAATAATCAAATTTCGTACTTTCAGCTAAAATTCATCTGCTTTTAAGATTCATTATTTTTAATTTTGTGTAACGAGGTCCGATTATATTTAATTATTATTTCTATTATTTTCGCCGCAATATTTATATTTTTGTTTTATTTGATAATTGTATGCCAGCGCCTAAATTTAAAAGGTTGCCATATTGTCAGGATAGCGTTGGTATGTATTTTTTAAAGGACAGTATGGCTGTGCAGTCGGCATCAAGTAGTTTTTAGGTTTAGAGACGCGTATGTAGCGAATTGGTGTGGGTCATTGTGTGTTTTTTTTACGGGAGAAAACGTGTCTCCTTTAGATGTTCGAATATATAAAGCGTTGTTATCAATTTATATATGCATATATTTGTTGTTTGTAAAAGTTATGTTCTGTTAATTTGCGTGAAAAATTAATAAAGAGTAGAATTTAGTAGATTTGTTTGTATTTTTTATTTTCGTCGATCATCTGTTGTGTTTTTTTTTGTGTAAACAATAAATTCGTTAGTTTAAAATTTCGGCTGACAACAGTGACTTTAATTCAAATTCTTTCCAATACTAGAAAACGTTATTTTCAAATGATAAAGTTCTTTATAATACAATGTTAAGGCTGAGAATTGTTTTAAAAAATTGAATTCGTATTTTAAAACAAATAAAGATTTTGACAGTAAAACACATGTTTATACCTTTAGTCCGCTTAAAAAAAGTTAATCTTTGATTTTATTTGTTCATTGTTTTTTGCTAAAAGTATCATGCGTAAAATCAAAAATTTAATGGAATAATTGAACAGAGAACTCAGTAATAAGTTTGATGTTACACAACTAATTCGAAGTACGGTAAAAATATTTCAAAAAATGAAAAATGATAAACAAATTTCTGCATTGATCAACTCTCTGGTTCTTTTTGTAAAAAATATTCATAATCCCGAACCTGATTTTTCAAATACAAAGTGCGTTGTGCGCTAAAAAGTTGTGATGAAGCCCTGGGGAGACTACATGTGATGTAGATTTTATAACATTCGATTTAAAAAAAACAGAGCTGTTTTTGAAGTCTTTACTTCTTGTATTCATGACGACTTATTTAAAATTCTTTCAATTTTTTAACCTTTTCGAAAAATATTTACAATTCCAGTAAAAAAATTAATTCTTGAATCAAATTAATAATAGATATAATAGATGTAACTTTAAATTTTTGAAGGAACATATAGAACGTTTACATATTGACGTGCAAATGCTTCTCAATTCTTGCGAAGATTTTACAAGTTTTTTAAGTATTTCAAAAATTGCATTTAAATCATAAAATGTACTGCCTTTTGCATTCAAATCTGGTCATTTTATTTTATCATTTTTTTTATTGTCACCGTCTTGTGAGCATTTGAGCACTGAAATTAATTTCCGATCATTCACATACAACGATAAGTGGAAACCGTTTGTTTTCATTAATGTTACTTCTTTCTTGATAGAATGTAGTAAATAAAATAAATACTCATAAAACAGTCAAACTGTAATCAAAGTTAAACTTTAAAAAATAAAAACGAAAATCGAAATTTATTTCGCAATTAATTTCTATTATAAAATATAACATTTACTTCATTTAATTCAATGCATATTGTCCTTTTCAGGGTCGATCAAAAGTAGAAAGAGTTTTTCAAGTTTAAATAAAATACATACTTTTAAAGTCGGACTCATTAAATTCGGAGATTTTATATTTTAATTAAAGATTTTATAACATGCTATTGCTGTTTTCAAATTCGGCCCATTTTAAAAATTTTTTATTAATTTCAATAAAATATATATTTTTTTTTTTTTTTTTTTTTAAATAATTTGCGGGTCCCACAAGGCAAATGCCCGTCTGTGGGTTCCCAACATAATTATATCGTTTATGTGTTTTACTGTCAAAATCTTTATTTGTTTTAAAATACGAATTCAATTTTTTAAAACAATTCTCAGCCTTAACATTGTATTATAAAGAACTTTATCATTTGAAAATAACGTTTTCTAGTATTGGAAAGAATTTGAATTAAAGTCACTGTTGTCAGCCGAAATTTTAAACTAACGAATTTATTGTTTACACAAAAAAAAACACAACAGATGATCGACGAAAATAAAAAATACAAACAAATCTACTAAATTCTACTCTTTATTAATTTTTCATGCAAATTAACAGAACATAACTTTTACAAACAACAAATATATGCATATATAAATTGATAACAACACTTTATATATTCGAACATCTAAAGGAGACACGTTTTCTCCCGTAAAAAAAACACACAATGACCCACACCAATTCGCTACATACGCGTCTCTAAACCTAAAAACTACTTGATGCCGACTGCACAGCCATACTGTCCTTTAAAAAATACATACCAACGCTATCCTGACAATATGGCAACCTTTTAAATTTAGGCGCTGGCATACAATTATCAAATAAAACAAAAATATAAATATTGCGGCGAAAATAATAGAAATAATAATTAAATATAATCGGACCTCGTTACACAAAATTAAAAATAATGAATCTTAAAAGCAGATGAATTTTAGCTGAAAGTACGAAATTTGATTATTTTAAGTAACAAGTAAATCAAACATAATGTTCTTGACGTCTTTTTTCTCAACTCTACATGAAATTCTTTCACAACTTCACCATAATTTAAATTTCCAAACTATTTCATTGAAATAAATTTTAGACTTTTTTTGTGTACGTTTTTAGTCCCTCTGCATCAAGATATTAACCTAGTAACAAGGAAGTGCAAATATATTTAATTTATGTATTTGTCTGCAACTATGGTCGAATTGCGAACTTCTTAACAACGGCCAAGAATCGTATAATTTAGGTCACTACAACAGACTTGTAGAAATTTAAAGAATTATACAATAGAAGCCGCTTAATTAACAGCAAATTCTGTTCAGTTTTAAATCATTCAATCATTATATTTATATATTTTATTCTGATCATATTAAAATGAAAGTAAGTAAAATTCCCTTAATACAAAAGTTTGAAGTATTGCGGAATAAAAACAGAGTTCAAGTTTTTCACAATATTAGAATGATCATCGGGAAATTTATTATCAAAGGAATAATTAAACGTTGACAAAAATATTGCAACAGTTGTTTTAATCAGCAATGAAACCGCGATCAAAGAGTCAAATAAACAACAATGATGAAAATGATGAAGAAGAAATAAGCAAACAAACAGGTTGACGATATAGAAGTGTCAAATATAATGAAAACTTTTACTAAGTTAACAAAGAGTAGCGGATTTTTCGATACTAATTTAAAAGCAAAAATTATTAAGAAAATTCAGACCAGTTGAAACAATTTACAAAGAAACGGTTAGTATACAACAGTGTAAAATAAAAGTTACCCTCACTGTTTGAAAAAGTAAAGCATTATTACAAAGTCTTATAGGCTTAGCATTAAAAGGTGAGATGTCTTTTAATAAATTTTTTTTTTTTAAATATTTTTAGTCCTCACAGTTCGATCTAAATCAGTTTTGACTGCAGAAGTAAAAAATAAAAGACCCGCATTGTAAAAGTTTAAAGAAAATCATTAAAAAACACCATATAACATTTTGTTATATAAGCTATCCAGTATAAAAAAAAATTATTTTTAAATTATATGAATTCATGAATCGGTATTTTGGGTAATGCACCACTCCCACAACTTGGGATGCTTGAGACGCCCCTGAATACATTATTGATACAAATTTTATTTTTTATATACGGTAACTTCCTAGCGGTCATAGTCAATAGACACTATGATTATTAAGAAACAAATACACATATAAGAACAAAAAAAAACAGAAAAATGACTAGTGAATCATACAAAAAATTGTATTATTTTTACTTTGTTTTCGCTGATTACCAATAATTTTTTTGAATTTTAAATTCTTTGCGGGTCAACTGTCCAGTTTTGTTTTTTCACAAATGATGCAATTGCCGAGAACGGAAAAATTAATAAATTAGCTTCTGTTCTGCAAATCGATGTGCGCTTTTGTCCGTGTGCGCTTTTATCCGTGTGCGCTTTTGTCCGTGTGCGCTTTTATCCGTGTGCGCTTTTATCCGTGTGCGCTTTTGTCCGTGTGCGCTTTTATCCGTGTGCGCTTTTGTCCGTGTGCGCTTTTATCCGTGTGCGCTTTTATCCGTGTGCGCTTTTATCATGTGCGCTTTTGTCCTGTGCGCTTTTGTCTTGTGCGCTTTTGTCCGGTCACCGAGCAAGACCACTATGCAAAAATTGTTCTTCAAAGTAACTAACTTTGACTCATGGTGGAATCCAGAATATTTATTACATTTTTCTTTTTCTTGTTTTTTTGTTTATATAATGGCTTATAAATTTCACAGTATAAAATAATACATTTTACTTGTTTTCTCTTGGTTTCTTTAAAGCTTAGTTTGCGAATAAGTTTTTGTTTTCTATTTATCGGCATCATATTCTATTTACTATGATATTTTTCTAATTTTTGTTTCAATTACTTTAATTTTAACATACCTAAGTTTAGTAATGCTTATAATATGTATATCAAATAAAATATTTAGTTTATTTGTATGTTTGGCTTTCTTTTTGGCCTCCCAAAATGAGTAGTTTCACAGAATACGCCGGACTGTTTATGTTACAAATATAGCACCGAACTAGTTAAGGGTTAATGTTTTAATATAGTTAAAATTATGTTCAGGAATATATATAGATCTCAAATGTTACCTAATTTAATTTTATTTGTAATCATTATAACTTAAGATGTTATAGTTCAAATTGTAACGGTTGTAACTTCAATGACATTAGTTCAGAATTGATTTATTATGTATTCCTAACTTATTGTTCAAGTTTGAAATATTTTATGCGCAATTTAGTTATTATATACATTTTTTAAGAGTATTACAATATTTAATTTCCGATGAGAAATCTAAAACTTAAATCATCGCCTTAAATGCTGTAATGGACTATTTCACTCTATAAATTATATCTGCACACAAGCATAACGTAAAGAATTTTAATTCCATCTTACTTCATTTATTTTTACACTTCCACTTATTGTATTAATTATTTAATATTTATATATATGTGTGTGTGTGTGTATATATATATATAATATATATGTATGTATATTAGTATATATAAAGAATAACTCAAATAATAAAAGATATGAAATGCACAACGTACAGCCGATTAAAAGCAGTAGTATGGAATAGGAGCGAATGGAGACAACGAACCAAAGGGTTCAATGATTGATGATGATGATGATAAAGAAGAAACGGAAAAAATAAAAAATAATACAAACGGATTGAAGAAAAGTAAATGATTATTCGTTTAGTTCATTCAGTTATTAGTAAACTACACAGCGTTCATTATTTTTATGACGTTCTTAGTAATTATAACATAAAGTCAGTACACAGCAGACATACCACCGGACTGCACTCGTAGCGCGATAACAAGCGACTACGATCAGTTCCGAATGAAGTCTTACGCGTGTACACTCGCGTTGCATATTACAATTGCCTAGTACACTACCTATATCTGTACAGCTGAGACGTACGAATACGTAGTCGCCGACGCTCAGAAGCTGAGTATGGCACTATAAGAAGGAAAATGTGGACGTCGTTCTTTAAACATGAAATCTAAATTACTTAATCTATAAAAATACCTTATTTTATTTACTGCATGCCGTACTGAGTATAGTTATTTTAAGTTTTAATTCAAATTGTTATTTGTTCAAATCTGCGACGATATATCCGCCATAATGGAATCTTAACATATTAAAACAAATCAGATCGATCCAGTCATTTAAACTCTATGAATTGCCGTGTACCGTAATGAACTATGCAGTTATACACAGCTCATGGTAAGAAAAAGAAAAAAAATTGTTATGTATGATAATATTAATATGTGTAAAATAAATGAATTTTATATTACTTCAGCCCGAATGACATAAAAAGAATCACACGAACTATCAGACGTACAATAATACCTTTGAAACCCCTGAAAATAATATAAAACAGAAAAATATGATACATACAAGAACTAAGTATAGCACGGATTAAATAAGCAAAAAATAATTGATTTTATTACCAATGGTCCAATAGGAAATATATTAGTAAAGGAGGTGACAGTTTTGTTTTTAAATTGATACTATTAATCTGCTTTTAATAAAAATATTTTCATTATTTGTATGAATATTTTTAAAATTGAAAAATAAAAAAAGTTACCAATTAATTGCTGGAGATATTTCACTTTGGAACTACTGAAAATAATAGATTATGTTTATTATGCTTCACATTTTTACTTATGATTTTTCGATGTAATTTTTTTAGTGATTTTTATATTTGTTTTTATAAATATTTTTTGACGTATAAAATATATATTTTTTCCTTTTAGAAATATATATTTCACGGAATACAATTAGCGAGCCGTCACAAAGTTGTGCTTTTAGCTAGTTTATAACCATCGTTGGCATATTAAATTTCACTCAATTTTTTTACTATTTTCTTGTGCAGGGAACTATATTTTTGGACTTAAAATACTTCGAGGAATTAAATCGAAAAACAAATTAATTTTGAATTTTCTTCTATTCCTCAATCTTTCGATTGTTGGTCAATCATCTGGAAAGTACATTACTTGAAGCCGCTTGCTTTTAAGCATCTACTTCGGACCTTCTCTTTCATTAGATTTGTTCACCTTTATATCTTCCATTATTTATGAAATGAATTTTTGCCGCGGTCTTCCCAGTGTTCTTTAAAGCCTGGTTTTTCACCTTATTACGGGTAGTCGCATATTTCACACCAGAAGTCCCACCAGATTTCTGGCGCCAGTTGCTAATTGGATCGCATAGCTTATTCTTGTTAGTATTTGTACTTTTCATGATTGAAATCTTGGAAAGATAATGAGGTAGGTTTCCGTTACTTTCCTCATCGCAGTTTTATGGTCGCTTCAGTAATATGTACTTCACGCCCTATAAATATCTGCTTGTAGCTGTTCTGAACTTCCTCTTCTCCACCTACAGGCAGTACTGATAGTGCTGCTTCCGCTATCAGGAGATCACTCTAATAAACAAATTTTAAAAAATCAAAGATTATATCTCTGTCAAACAATAGTTTTAACAGAAAATTTTCCATTGTAAATTGCTTTGTATTTCAATGGTGTGTGGACACTTTTATTTTAAGCTATATTGAAAATATAAGATTCGTGTGTAATATTTTCAAAATATGATTTTTTATCGCTACTATAAAGAATTCATTAAACTGCCAGGTGACCATTCAACTGGGAATACGCGGGAATTTTGTACCTGGGAATAAAGTGGGAATTTTTCTGTGAAACCGAGAAAAATAGTAAAAAGTGGTGATAAAAAAAAATCATTTTAAACGAAAAAAAATTTTAATGTACTTTGGTTAGTAATAAACTACAAAGTTCTTTTTTATCGATGTGAAGTATGCTGCGGTGGTCAAGCATTAATCTCAATAGTAACCAAAAAATAAATTCTTTTTTTACAATTTTCTTCTGATTTTTCAATTAAAAGACTTCTATAACGGCGCAGGTCTATTTTCATAATGAGTAATATTTATATTTATTGCTAGTACATTTTGGTTAAAATTTTAATGAAACGCATACAAGTATTTTTATTATGCATTTCAGTTTATTGGGAGGGATGAACCCTTTCAGTAAAATATTTGGAGGGGCTTGAGCTCTGTAAATCCCTTGAAATCAGCGTGTATGATTAAAAATGTAAATATTAGGCTTCAAATAAATTTTATGCCAAAACTATTTAAATAGGGGAAAGGTAAATATCAGCCTGTTATTAAATTCATTATTAACTTTTGTAGTAATAAGGTAAACACGTGTTGTTTGAATTAGTTATGGGTCATTATAACTGTAAAATATATAATGTGAATATAACAACTTCAAAAAATTAAAAAATTTAATGTGTAATTTTTTTGTTTCTACCGATATTTTATTTGACTTCGCTTTAATTTGTTGGGTTTATTATACAAACGGAAGGTCGTGCGTGTAAATTCGTACAATTCTGGTAACCAGCAAGGTGACCATTCAACCGGTAAACCGGGAATAAACTGGGAATTTTACAAACCGAGAAAAAACGTGAAAATAACAAAGAACAATATTTTTAATAAGAAAAAATCATTTGAAATGTTAAAAAGTGAATGCATTTTTTACTGTACTTCACACTCAAGAATAAATTACCAAGTTCTGTTTGATTCCAAATAAAATATGTTGCGATGGTTAAATATTATTAATTAATAGTAACAAAAAAGTACCATTTTTCTGTTTGTACAATTCTAGTAATCAGGAAATCGGGAAGATTTGAACAAGGAAAGCCGGAAATTTAAAAATTACATTTGAGTGGCCGACATGGCCGGGAAATGGGAGGATTTACAATGGGAAAACCGGGAATTTAAAAATTATATTTGAGTGGCACTATGTAAGTGAAATTAATTGGATGTGTATAAATAAATAACTCATTTATTCGCCTTAATTAATTTCATCTTGTAATGACTCAATTATTGCATCGCATACTTCAGGCACTATTTCTGATATTGATTGCTTTGATACTTTAAACAAATATTGCAGGCTAGCATAGGAATCTTCTGTTGCTAAGAATCGTAAGGTTATAGCTTGCCGCTCACGAGATGAAATAGCTCTGCTAAAATTAGAGTCCTTTTTCATTATTTTCAACTCGATTGGATGATGTAGGGTTTCGAAATTCATTGACGACGTTCTGCAAAAATTTTTAAATTTTCCAGAATCTTCAGCTTCCATATTCTTCAGCAAATTATTGCCACCATGTAAATTACGATTTTTAAATAAGTCTAAATTCCACCATCTTCTTTGCAGCTTTTTTCTTTTATTCTAATAATTTATATAATATAATAAAAGAAGACACGCAATTATTTCATTGTCAGACGTGTTTCTAAAATTGAACGCCTCAAGCAACAGTGAAATGTAATAAAAGAACAACACAGGGTTATTATTGTTTATAGCGAGCACCCCGATTAGTAGCGATCATAAAAGTAATCCGTAAATGCATGAGCGCCACTGTATGGTTGAGGGGGGGGGGGGGGCTGTCCTCCCTGGAGCTTCGAAACCTTTTAATCAACTGGCCATGTTGAGTATTCATAGGCGCGTAATCACGGACAATTTGGAAGACTTTTATAACAAAGTAGTAGAACAATTTGCCAGAAACCCATGAAAATTATATTTTAATTTAAATTTTATTCTTACTTAATAAAATATTAAGCCATTACAAATTATAAATTTCATTTTTCCTACCCTCTTTCTATCATCTTGCCCCCCCCCCATGGCACAACGCCTGACGACCTATCTTCTCCCATCCCTGGTCATCGGCTGGCGACGCCCTTGGGTAGGTGTGGACGGAAGGCCGATCATATGCTCGCGAACAACAGAGAATACTGGAGAGCATCAATTTTCAAAATCATATTGTTGCTCTTGCTCGCTCGCCTAATGTGGATTCAACCTTAGGGAAGTCTCTAAAAGTACGTCTTTTTATGGTCGTCAGACGTTCAGATCACTTAAAGACCAAAAAAGACGTCTTGTGCTATATGGGTAGGTCATATATGTATTTTCACATCTGGGGGTCGCCCGCGACACTTAGTTTTTCTTTTTTATTTATTCTTATTTCATTTTTATTTTTTTTCGCTTAAAATCAATCATTTGATTTCCTATTTAACAGCCCTAGTTTCCCCTCCACTGCAATTTATAAATATATTCTATTGAATTTTATATAACTTAAACCTAATTTTAATATAGATACGTAAATCAAAATGAGAAATACAACATTAAAAAATTAAATACCTGCAATTTGTGCTGAATAACAAATATGTAATTTTAATTGCAAAAATAAATAATTTCTTTATCACATATTCATGTAGTTTATGTTATCTATCTAAGACTTGTTAACACAGTTTCATATGTAAATATTCAATATTGTTCCTGAATGTATCATTAAAATTAACAGTTAATTCCATATTTTTTCTGCCATTGTTGCAAATAATAAAGGAAAATAAACAAAAAAATTATTTTTATTATTGAATTATGCAATGTTTTTTACCAGTACAAACTGGAAAAAAATATAGCAACTAAAAATGGAATAAAATGCAGAAATTGTGAAGTTAAACTAACAATAATTTGGCGACGCTGGATCCAAAAAGTGCTCTATGAATCTGTCGAACAGTAGAAACTCCTTAAATTTTACTGATGGAGTTATTTTCCCAAATCCGAAAATGATAGAATGTATACTCCAGATGTTTAGGCAGGTTTTTTATAAAGTGTACCACAAGAAAGGGTCATTTTTAAATGTTCAAATTATTTCAATGGAACAGATCATTCACACATTTCAAATACCAATTATCACAAATTAAAATTTTAAGCAAAATATAAAAAGATTGTAGGCTTTATTTGTTTATAAATTCACTCGCAACACAAGTTCTGTGAGCTCATTAAAGCTAAAAATGTAATAATTTAAATTTTCAATGTACAGCTGATAGAAAGAAACAATTATTTTTAAGTAAAATTATTTAAAATATTATTGCCATTTTTTGTTTTACTATAAAAGAAAAATAAATAAAAAGTCAATTTTATATACATTTTAATAAAAAATTATTATTAACCATATATCTTTCAGAAAATTATAAATTTTATTAAATCCATTAAAAGATACTATTCTGCTTGTACTCATTTATATAACAAAAATTATGAAAAGTCTTATAAAACAAAATTTATAAAAAGTGTTACAACAATGTTGAAGCGAGTACTTTTTGTAAAGTATCGATTCTTGCAAAGTACTTTTTAAATTTAAACTTTGAAAAAATCACAAGACTTTCGGGATACAACCGGAGAACATTTTTTCGAGTACAAAAATACTCAAAAAGCATCGAAAAGTACTTAAAAAGAATCGATATTTATTTGGTAGTATTCATTACTTTAAATTTAAAATTTATTGAAAAATTAATAATTATTTTATTTTTTTTAATAAAAAATACACAATATTTTTTTTTCTTTATTAGTAATGATATTAAATCATTTTTTTGCTGTTTATTTACATTTTAAGCACTATAATTTTTAATTTGTTTAAAATCCAAGTACATGTAATTTTTTCATCTAGATTATTAATTTAGATAAATAAAAGAAGAAAAGTTTTTAACAATTTTATTAATAACACTTTTTTATTAGTATATCATACTGAACAGATTTTAGACTTATCTACATATTTAACTTCCCATTAAAATGTAGGACATTTATAAAACTCAACTTTGAAAATAAAATAAAACAAAATAAATTCATTTGATAACATATTAAAAAAACATAGTAAATAAAACTTCCTAATTGTTTGTAAAATTGTATATATTTTTGATTGTAGCAATATCATTAAAAAAATATAAAATAAAGTTCATTTACATAAGCTAGATATATCAATAAGAAGTCCATTAACTAAATGAAGTTTATTAGTTTTACAGTAATAAAAATGATTGTCGCTATCACTGTCTATAATTATTAATTTAAAAATTGTATTTGTTATTTATTAGTTTTTTGAAATATACTGAATATATAGTACCATTAGTTAAGTACTTTACATAATACAAAAGTTTTCAATAGTGTGCGAAAGAAATCAATATTTTTTCTCCGATTGCATATTATGTTACCTCTTCAAACTGTTAATTCAATTATTTAACTATAAAATATATTATTTCACAAATTGTCTGATCTCTTTTGAACATTATAAATGACTCGGCATTGTGTAGAAATTAATTTTTTTTTTTGTAGACTTTATTTCAATCATTAAATAAAAGATCAGACCATTATAGCGTATTTCACATTTTACTATATAGTAACATGGAAACAGTTAAAATAGAACAATTAAATTAAACATTGCTTTCTAAAACAATTTTGCAAAACTTTTTTCTTGTTTTTTAAGTAAATTCATTCTCGAAATAATATGTACTAATATTGTAATTATAAATTAATTAGCTATCATAACAATATATCATTTTATTTTAAATTTACTTAAGTTGTGTTACACAAAGCTTTATTTTTTGTTTTATTGAAGTTAATTCAAGTCACACTTTTTTTTTTTTTTTTTTTTTTTTTTCATTGCGCCGAGAGGTATCATAAGCAATGAGGATCTCTGGTGTACTTAAAGGTGGAAAAGAAGGGAGGAGGAAATAGGGAAGGGAGAGGAGTGAGGAAGGCGTGTGGATAAGGCAAGGTAGGACAGTGAATAATGTGGTGGCCTCAGTAGGACAACAGATTAGGATTGAGGAAAAGCGGACGCTTCGTCACAGAGAGGTTACATTAAACGACGAAATCTACATAAGAGCGATAGTCAATAGTTCGAGTTTACTAGGTGATCGGAAGCGCATCCCGACACCACTTTCTTCGTTTGAGCCGTCTGGGAGGATTTCCAGGAATATTTAACTGGTACATTCGGCTGATATACGGATTTGAGCTCCATTGCAGCTTCTCGAAGAATTTTTTGTACTGCTCATCATAGGTGTTCCTGACGAAGGATACCTGTAGATCCGTGTGCAGCGATAAGTTTGAAACATATCTAGGCGCGGAAGCAATGATCCAAAGTATCTTCGACTGCTCCCTTTGGATTTTGGCTAAGTTGGATTTTGTTGTTGTACCGTACAGTTCAAGTCCATACTTCCAAATGGGCGCTATCATCGTTAGATAAAGTTGTCGCTTGATATTTAATTTTAAAGTTGATTTATGACCTAGTAGAGGATATAATAATCTACAGCGACTGGAGACGGTCTTCTTCGTTTGAAGGACATGATGACGCCAAGTGAGTCGCCTATCCATATGTAATCCCAGGTAACGGACTGAGTCGACTTGAGGAATTTTTGTATTATAAATTTTTAAGGCAGGACAAGTGACGTGTCGGTTCGTATATGTGACATGTTGGCACTTTGCTGGGTTGAAGTGTATACCCCAAAGCTGTGCCCAGTCTGCTATTTGGTTTAAGTGGCTCTGTACTGCAGCATTAGCATATTCTGGATCTTCATTTGTTGCAAGTATGGCCATGTCGTCAGCAAATGTGGCGAGGATTGTTAGATTAGACTTAGGCACATCAGATGTATAAACGGAGTACAATAGTGGTCCAAGTAGGCTCCCTTGCGGTACCGACGACTGAATGAGATGCTCTTCCGAAAGCGAATTGTTGACTCGGACAATAAAGGTTCTATCGTTTAGGTAAGATGATAATAGCCTATGTAGATCTGAAGGAACCAACGGTTTTAGCTTAAATAGTAGGCCTGCGTGCCATACCTTGTCAAAAGCCTGGGCAACATCAAGGAAAACCTCCGAGCAAACTTCCTTCTTTTCGAGTGCGAAAGAGATGGCATCAACTAACCTGTGGCACTGTTGTATGGTTGAGTGCTCTGATCTAAAACCAAATTGATGGTCCGGAATTACATGAAGGCTTTCCATTATTGGATGGAATCGATTTAAAATAAGTTTCTCAAAGACCTTTGAGAGAGAACTCAATAAGCTGATTGGCCGGTAGGAGGATACCTCTATTTCTGGTTTTCCTGGTTTACGAATCATAATGATGACTGATTTCTTCCACATGTTTGGAAAGTATCCGATTCTGAGCGAGCTGTTGAATATATAGCAAAATAGAATGGCCGCTTTACGCGGAAAGTGTCGGATGATCTCCGGTGTAATCTTGTCGCATCCAGGAGATTTCTTCAAAGCTACTTCCTGGAGATGCTGAAACACCTCTCTGGGCGAAAAGAGTTTAGTCCTAGTTGTAGACTGCGAGGCTTCCTGTAAGCCATTACACACCATTTGTGTATGAGCCTGATCCATATCTAGCTGGGGTGTGAAGACTGCGGACAAGTGACTAGCAAAAGCATCCGCTTTATCCTTATCGGTTTTTGCCCAGCATCCATTCACTTTCAAGTTGAAGGGCTCCTCAGTGGGCTTCGTCAACTTTCTAGCTTTATGCCATAAGGATCTGTTATCGTTATTTAACTGGTTTAACTTGTAAGTCACGATTTCATTTTTATAGTCTCTGAGTGCAGTCTTCAGCCTAGATTGTAAGGTATTGTAGATGAGCTTGAGCGAGGGGTAACGATTTCGCTGCCACTTCTTCCTGGCCGCCCGAGTGTCTCTAATTAATCTTCTTATTTCAATCGGGACGAAAGTACTATGTACATATTTGTTACTGTTGTAGCTGGTAGATTCGTTACATGCAGATTTCACCATAGAAGTGAAATCGGCAACTGCATTATCAATATCATTCGCGTCTTTTAACCTGATATTCAGATCAATATCGTTTTCTAATATGTCTGAAAAGAGAGTCCAGTTAGTAGTATTATTGACCAGCTTTTGATGTTGCGATATAGTTTTTGGGTGAGAGCTTACCACGGCAATAACAGGCACGTGATCGGAGGATAAGTCGGCTAAAGTGATGCACGATCTGCCGTAAGATTGAAGTCCACGAATAATAAAGAAGTCCAGAATATCCGGTCGCCTGTCGCAGTGGCTAGGCCAATACGTCGGAGACATCGGAGAAAGAATGCTAAGAGAATTTTCTTGTATTGCCTTGACAAGCCTTTTCCCGGATTGGTTAGTTATCGTTGATCCCCATGCGCTGCTCTTCGCATTGAAATCGCCACCACAAATGAATTTGTTTCCAAGATGCCGGAAGATCGCGCTGAATTCAGTCTGTGGAATACGAAATTCACCGTGACAATAAATTGCAGCTATTCCAAGTTCACTTGAAAGTGTCTCAATATTTACTGCTATGATTTGGTACGCATACGAGGAGCGAGAAAAATTTTTGTGTTGCTTGTAGCGGCGTTTAACCATTACCATGGCTCCTCCACGTGCTGTGCCATCAGGATGATGCACTGAGTACACTTCATATCCGTGTATGGAGAAACTGCGTTCGTTTATTAAATGTGTCTCTGTGACGAGTGCAACATCAACAGAGTTGGTTTGAAGAAAAATTTCTAGTTCGTTCTTTTTGCTTGTAATGCCGTTGGCATTCCACAGCATAATGACTAGCGAATGTTGTGTGACAATACTGCTGTTATCTAACATGATGGTATTAATTTTTCTATTAGCTTTGTCATTAACGATATTAGCGGATTAATCGTACTTCTAAATTCGTTTAGAAATGACGTAAGATTCAATGCCAAAATGCCATTAATATTATTACCATTAACGTTATCGATATTTTCGTTGACGTGATTACCATTAATTACGTGATCGTAGTTCATATTATTAGCTTTAGCATCATTTTTAGCCACACTAGCATAGGACTTGCTATTTACGTAAGGAAAAGCTTTTTCAGGATGATGGTAACTATTATAGTTGGTTATCTGAGTTTGAGCGTGAGAGGATCGCACATTGTTATAATACTGAGCCTGTTGTTTTAGCACGGGACACCCTCTATAGCTTGCCGGGTGGCTCCCTTCGCATAGCGTACAAACCGCTGGTTCCGTCGGGTCTTTACGACAAGATTTGGTGTCGTGCCGTCCTGCACATTTGACGCATCTCGGGGGTAAATTACAATAATTTGCCGTGTGGCCCAATAGCTGGCATCTTTTGCATTGCTGTAGTCTAGAGTTCTTATATGGTTCTTCAACTGCAACAATAGTATTTAGCATGCAAGTGACTTGAAATATGTCCTGATTTTTTGGGGACGGCTTTAGATCTACAAAAAACATCGGAAGAGGCTGTTTTGTTTTACTTTTTAAGATGTTAACAACTCTAATGACATCATATCCTTTTAAACGTAGTTCGCTCGTTATGTCCGCTGTATCTGTAGAGGAGTGGAGGTTTTTTAAGACCACCCTAAAAGGTTTCTCCTCCGCAAGTGAATACGTATAGTAAAGATAATTTTTTTCCTTCAGGGCTTTAACAACTGCGCGGTAACTTAGCGCGTTTTGAGTCCTTATAGTTACGCCTGATATGGTAGATTTTAAAGAAAATTGTATATCTTTCAAGGTTAGCAAAAATTGTCTAAATTCAGTGAATTTTTGTATGTTTTTAACCATTATCGGCGGAGGGAGTTTAGTTTTATTAATACCCAATTCAACATTAGTTGAATTACTGTCTCCGTTTGCTACATTCGTTTCGTTATTACTTGGAGAAGGTGTGTTGGTTTGCATTTTATTTAGGTCTGCGTCCTCGTTCGCAAGGAATTCAAATATATTGACTTTAACTGGTTTTTTATCGTGAGCAGACACGTTGTTGGCGAGCTTGTCGGTCCCAGCCTTCTTCGCTGGCGCTGTACGTTTAGGCGTGGACCAACCGTCACTGTCACTAGTTGTAGGAGTAGATAGTTGTCGTTTAATAACGTACCCTGACGATGATTTTTGTAAACGAAGAGAGGCAACGGCAGTATTACCCGAACTACTTGCCGGAATAGACGGGCGATTTACATTCGTACCTTTATTCATAGTTTTGAAATAATAAGCCGGTTAAATAATAACATGTAATTTGTGAGTAGTTTTTCGCGCGGTGGTAATTACTGCTTCCGAGTCGTTGTTATCTTATCTTATCTTGTCGCTCGGCCGAACAGAAACATACAGACGGCTGCTGATAACGCAGGTGAGATCTTTCTTTTATAGGCTGGCTCCGCCAGTCAAGTCACACTTTAGTTGCTGTAAAAGCTCTACAAGTGTAGTTTGGTTAATACTGTGAACTAGAGATGGGAAAAGTAACTCATTGCAGTGAGTGATTCTTTTGAATCTGACTCAGTAAATTGATTGTATACAATCAGTAACTCAGTTGACTCAGTAAATCAATTAAAACATTTAACTCTGAATTATTCACTGAGTGATTTTCATCCACGACAATGAAACGGTAAAGAAGCGTATGATGATAGCCGAAATTATTCTCAAGTAGTTGCAATTATAGGGTTTTCAGCTGACAGGTTTAGAAGTAATTTTTGTTTACATTTTAATAAAGGGTATCATTTTTTTTTAAAATAAACATATTATGCAGTATTACAGAGAAACGTGTAAATTGGCTAAAGTTAATGGTTAGTATCGTTTATTGTGTAAAAATAAATAAGAAAAATAACTGGTAGTATTATTAATTATAATTGTATTAATTTATACTTTGTGTCAAATTTATTTTTATTATAAAAGCTACTGTATATCATTTAAATTAACATTTGTAGAAAAAATAAAAGCGTTGAATTAAACTTTGGCGACGTATTACTTTTTTAAAGAACTTTCTTTATAAATAACGAAAGATTGAAAAAATGTAATACAAACAAAATTAGAAGTAGAATTTAAAAAAAACTAATTATGATGTTTAGTTAGTTATGAAACTGTAATTGCAAAGGAATGTTTAAAACTAAAGAAATATTTTATTATATTCTGAATTTTGAATAATTTTAACATTAACTAAAATGAACTTTAGTTACTAATACACAGTATTTTGAGTGGTAAAGTTAATTTCTATAACAAATTCTAATTATCACTGGAAGTAAGGAATTTTGTAAAAATTTTGTTAGAAAACAACAATCTAATATTTTATAAAACTTGTGAAATATTTAATTGTGTAATATATTTATATATTAAGTAATAATTATTTTATATATTTGAAGGTGTTAAATATGCAGATAAAAAAAACGGATCGTTAAAGCAAGTGTTTGAAGTTAAACAACTTCATATTTGGAATTAGAAGCTAATTAACAGGCTGTTTAAATTGTTTTAACAACAAATTCTAAATTTGTTCAGTTTTTTTGAGACTAATACAGCAAAGTAGTGATTATTAAAGCACTTAGAAAATTCTTATTAGTTGTTGTTTTGTAAATTAAACATCTGTTATAATCATAGATCACAGGGCAATTTGTTTTAATTCTGTAGACTACTGAATTAGTGAGTCAAAAGAGTTACTGAGTTATCTTTATTCATATTACTGTTTCGAATCTATAGAATCAGTACTGAGTTACACACCTCTACTGTGAACTACTTAACGTTAGAACTTGTTCTCAACAATTCAGAACTTCAATTTTTTTAAAGCCTCTTTAAAAAGTTACATTATGTATTAATAATTTTTCTATTATTTTCACTAAGCATTGGTTATAGTAAATAAAAGCTGAATAAAAAGTAATTATCTAAAGTAAGATAAACCGCAGCATTCAGCACCATTATTTACAATTAACTTAAAATATGAAACTTCAGAATTTATGTTTATCCGTCTGTCTATCTACTGTGAATTGTTTTAATTCAAAAGCCACTAAACCAAAAATTATAAAAAGTATATAGTTAATATAAATTGACTTAGATTTTATTTTAATACTACAGGTTATACTAATTAAAATTTAGATATCGTAAATCATTTCAAATATAGAAACCTTAACATTCGCAAGGGATACCTTTCAAAATTTGTTTGAGAACGTGTAATGTATTTTTTTATGTCATATAACGATAGGGGCGGAACAAAAAAAAAAATATTTTTTTAAACCTATATTATAGTTTTAAAATATAGAAAGAATATTAAATTTCTAAGTTTTCATTTATAATTTGAGTGACAAATTGACTAAAAATATGTGTAAGATTAGATTTGAAATAATATTAATTTGATTGGAAAATAATTTTTTTATGCCGCTGTGAAAAAAAATTAAGACATCGACAAGTATCTCTTTAGTCTTACTTTTTGTTACAATCTTAAAATAAAAATCAATGAAATTAAATATACATTTTACAGAATATTCAGAATTTACTTTTATGTTAAAACTTTTTTTTTTTTTTTCATTCACAAATGTTAAAGGTTTACTGTAGTAAAGTTAACGATTTATAAAAAAATAATGTAATGGGGTGGAGGAAAAATAAACTAGTGATAAGAAACTTCTGATAAGATCCATATTTTTTCAAATTTAATGATATAAAAACGTTAAACTAATTGTAATATTTTTACTTTGAAAAAATTACTAGTAAACTTCATACAACAAAAGTGATGCTTTATTTTTGAATATTTGGGTTCCATATTTTGCTAGAATGTAATAATATACAAACGATTTGTACCAAAAAGTTTATCGTTTAAAAGAGTAATAAATAATACAATAAAAGTAATGAAGACGGTTACTAAACATATGCAAATAAATTATGGTCGAACATAAACCTCAACTTGCTATTACACACGAAATAAAATTTCAAAATGAAGTGCATTACAGCAAGCGATAATAGATAATTTATTAGTCAGTTTTAAAAAGATATTCATACAATATTAAATGCAATAAGTTAAATACGATAAAAACAAACATATTTATTTTTAACTCTCATTTTGGTTCTAAACTTACAAAATACAAATCAATTTTTTATCGGTAAAAATTTAAAGCTTTTAATTAATTGCATAATTTGCAATTTCTTGTTTAATCTTTAACTTGGAAGTTAATATCAAAATTACAAATGACTTAACAATTTGTAATTATACATTCCTGAAGTATTAAACCAATTATAAAAAAGATTTAGCATATTGTCAGTATTTCTAAACATCTAATGTTTGCTTATTCAATATTAGTTTTAAATTTACCAGATCTGAAATAAGGCTGCTTTTTTAGTAAAAATGATATATATAATTGGAGAAAATTTACTTTCAGTGACATCGATACATAATTTTAAATAGGAAAAATTGAAATATATGAAAAAAAATATAAAAATAAATAACAAAACAAGAAACAATAATTATGATATATTGTACTGAAAAAACGTAATTATAGACAATAAAATCGGTTTATAACGGAAAAATCAATTTCAGCCAGGGTATTATAAATTGTATAATTGTATTATTGTATAATTAGGTGCAGAAATGTAATAATTACCATTTTTGAAATTATACATTAAACACAGTATAAAAATAAGTGAAAAAAATATTGATTATGGTAGAAAAAAGTTTAAATACAATCACACAATTTATGATGTTTCTTAACTGGAGCTAAAATATAAAAAATGCGATTATTTATAAAAAAATAAATACAGGCAGCCCTGAAGAACTGATTAAAAAAGTACAAAATGAAACAATAATCGGAAAAGTATTAAAGTAAGAAATATAATAAACAGATGAAACACAAAACAAGTATATATGAAAAAATAGTACTACTGAAACAAAAGAAGCTGCTATTACATGAAAAAAACAACAATCATTATGAAATTACGAACACAAAAGAGCAATATAACAATGTAACTAGTAAATGAAAATATAATAAATTAAACAATAAAACTGAGCAAATTTGTTACTAACATATAATATTAAGAAAAAAATGTAAAGTAACTTGAAAAACTATATTGAATCCAATATACAATTTGACAGAAATTGCAATAAAACGCAATCATATCATTTTTATAAAATATAAATATATATACATACATATATGTATGTATATATTACGTAATTATTCTTACGGTTAAATCGTTGTTTACAATTAGAACATAACTGCCTAAAACGTTTTATACCGTAAGAACTGTTAATTTGTCTAATTCAATTTTTATTACGGCGAAGAAAGAAAATTAAAAAAATATGTAAAAACAAATCCGATGAAATGCGTAAAAAACCATAAACAACAATGCTACACAAAACAAAACGCACTAATCGAAATACTTATCGATCCGATTCTTCTATACTAGTTATATCGAGTACTTGGTGGACTATACAGCCTGTGTTAAAAACATAGCTCCGGTTGTATCCCGATGGGCTTCTGAAAAAATCTATCACTAGTGTGTTCCCGATCCCCCTGTCGTCTTTTAAGGTAAACTAAAAGCTATTTTCACACTAGACCATAAAATATAATTTCTTTTCAATTTTATCTGATTTTGTCATTGCGGCGTTATTCACAAATTCAGTATTATCACAATGCTTGTTATAAGTTAGTACAAAGGCGGATAACAGTTATTTGTTTTTTGTAATTTCTTTTTTTTGTTTTTTAACCGTTATAAGAAATGGAATTTTCATCAAGTATTGTTAAACATTCCTTAGCTAGTTATTTAGCGAATTTGCCGTTGCCTAATTCATTTTTAGGATGGTTCAAATTAGGAGGTGAGCATAGCATTAAATAGTTATTAGTAAAATACGTGTTAGATGTTTATTGTGATCGCAGTTTATGTAAACACTGTGTGATATTTTTCAGTCAAAGATTGGGTACAGTTGGTTCCATTTTTCACCGTTGTGGGTGGTATTTCATTTGTCACCTATAGATCTGTAGTTTCAAAAAGTGTAAGTACGAATTTTTGTCTATTAAAACATAAGAACAGTTCAAATTTTTCTAGTTAATCGTTAATTGTTTGTTATACCATGTATATAATGTACATAACGGTAAGTGTACTTACATGTATAACCAGTTAAAAAAGGTCGTTAATATGCTAAGAAAGATAATTTGAGTGTGTTATTTTTTACTTTATAAACGTTTCGGTGAATTTAATTATTTATAAACAGTTTTAGGTAATTTAATTGAAATTGAAAAGAGGAAAATCAGTAAATCGTAAAAATGAGTTAAAAGTATCGTATGTACAAAAAAAATTGTTTGGAACTAAAATAATTTTCTTTTGAAGTGCGAATTTTATTTAGGTAAAATGTACTGATGATTTTATGTAATTTTAACAGCTTGTAAATCCGGACACGAAAAAAGATGTACCTAAAGTTGTAGATATTTTCGATGTTGAAGATCTCGGTGAAAGTACAGCATTTTGTCGATGTTGGAGATCTAGTAAATTTCCGTATTGTGACGGTGCACACAATAGTTATAATATTAGTGCTTGTGACAATGTAGGTCCAGTAATAGTAAAGAAGAAATAACATGTAATGTTCGGTTTAGGTTATTAATATTTATTTATGCGCTTAGATTGTATAATTAACGTACTCATAAAATTTAGAAACAAATTTGTAACCATTGTGAAAAATCAAATTTTACAGAATTGAATATGTCAATATTGGAAATTTCGTTATTTTCTAAATGTAAATTATTATTTTAAATTCATTCAATCAATATGGGAAAAGGAATATTTTTTTATTTTGAATAAAATAATTCGTGCGATCAAAAATTTATGTACTTTTACAACATTTTACGCGAACGATTTATTAATTGTAATTAATATGTTATTGTAAGTAAATTTTATTAATACTGCGTAGAGATTTTTCTTCTTTTCAGTTTACCAATTTTACGAATAGTTGCATTTATAAAATTATTTTGTTGTATTTATGTTTATTCTACGGAATTTTTTTTGAGGGGAAATAATTATTTTATAGCATCCTTCAAAACAATGAAATTAGTTGAAATTCTCAAACAACTTAAAGTTATATACCGATTTAAATAAAAATATATTTTAAGGTAATAGTTTGTATGTTTCTGAGATAAACAAATTATATAAGTCGGTGGCGATGGCGAGTATTATAAAATTATTCCTTGAATTTTTATCTTTCAATCATGATTTTATGGCGGTGCTTATTATTATTTTATATAATTTATCGAGTAAATAAAAATGAACAATTCGGTTTTTATTTAGTTTTAAAACAGTTATAATAATTTTTTTACGATGCCCTTTTTGGAATTTAAAATGTTACAAACACGGAGCTGCTGCGGGTAATAAAATTATTTATCTGGGGTTTATTTATTATACATCTACTTATGTTAACTCGAATGTTATTGTAACCAAATATCAAAGCATTGCGAAATTTGAAATTAGTGAGTTATGTAGAATTGTATTGTATTATTTACATCCTTCATTGACCCTTTATGTTTGTGTGTGTGTATATATATATATATATATATATATATATATATATATATATATATATATATATATATATATATATATATATATATATATATATATATATATATATATGCATATATGTATATATATGCATATATGTATATTAACGAGTATGGGACGTTGCTGTAAACCGTTTGTTTTTTAAGGTGACTAATCAGACTTATTTTAGCAGCGCACTCTTCCACGTGCATTGCACTCGAATATGTTGCCGGAGTTGGTTCCCTTGGCGTCCAGAAGGTGGTTTTGTAAACAGTTGACTATCCACTCCAGTGACCCGTTATATGTTTCTTCTCTTTAACTATCTCCCTTGTATTCAGTTTAGCAGTTTGAAATTGTACTTCATTAAATTTTTTCAACTGACACGGCCATAAGCTGTTTTTTTCCACGTATCAGGTCCTATAATCCTTAAATATATACCGACAAAATATTTCTCTTTATAACGGTCAACTGATGCGCCTTTTACGCAGTGCCATTAGACTGTAATATATTTTCTTAGCCTGGCATCGCTCATTCCTACTAAGTGTCTGGACATTTCGGAGTGTTTTTATAGAGCATTATTTAAATAGGCTCACAATTTTGTTGGATAACTTGTTTTGCCCCGTGTGCGCAGTATTCTACGCACTACGCGTTGCTGAAAACGTTTTAGTTTATTTATGTGGCCTTTATACTACGGTACCGATGATTTTGAACCATAGAACAGTGTTGGTATTACAACCTTTTTGTAAACAAATAACTTGGACCGTATTAAAAGTTGTTCATTCCTAAAGATTTTTGCGTTCACACTGCTTGTAATTTATTTTTTATTTTATCGAATGGGTTGAATTTATTGTTACGTATGCTACCGGAATAGTTAGTGCTTGACTTGTTCCGTTGATTTATTATTCATTTTTATTTGTGTATTGTACACATTGTGCATTGATGTTAATTGAACTAGTATCTGTAAGCTTTTTATGAACAATTGTTAATATATTTAAATGGTGTTGTAATCCTTCTGATTGCATTTTTTATGACTCACTTTATTAAATTCTTACCAGGACCAAACGAAAACGGAAGTATTTTAACGAAATATTGACCTCTTTTGTAAATGTTCAGATTCTATTTTGCCCACATACATGTATATTTTATCATTAAATTACTGTCATAAATTTAATAATAATGTTATATCGTATTTTTAAAAAAAAAAATCATACGTTTATTTAAACAAACAGTACATTTCATGTTACATCGAGTATATTTTTCCATATTTCGGCTTTGAATGATGCCCGCAAAATTTATTCACATATCATAAATGTACATAAATAATGCTTTTAAATTCTACTTTACATATTCTCAATGGTGTATTATTCGGCGGATGCAAATGATATAATTTTGTTGCTTATAGATGTTAGCATTATGGTCGAATATTTTAAATTCGTTATTTTTTTGATAATACTTATAGATATTAATAAGTAAGTACTGTATAATAAAACCGGCTAGTCAGTAAATTTCAAACTTAATCTAATTAAATCGTCTTAATCTTCGATAAATAAACGCATTTACTTAATTATTTTTTACGCATAACATACTTATAAAAATAAACTGGGTTGTTCTTAATTTTTAAATGCTCAAAGTTTTGCCTTTCTTTTTCGAAATGTTTACTGTGACGGCTGTGCGCTGTATTGGATATAACGTTTACCAACTTGAGCTTGTAGAATATAAATGTGAGTGCAATAATTTTGATTTTTAGGTAAAATATTTTCATTATAATTGACATTATATATTTTTAATGTACCTGCACACTTTGTATTATTTGGCGGAGTTTACAGTTACGTGTCGGCTTGGTTTTGTTGATTAGTTCACTCTCTGTATTACGTTGTATAAAAATGAACTTTGTACGCAGATTAATTGAAATTAACGTAGAAACTTATCATTTTTTACGATCAAATTATTTTAAAAGGCTTTCGTTATTATTTTTACGTTTATATACCGGTTTCAGTTGGTTTAAAAAAAAAGTTTTTTTTTTTTTTTTCATGTATTTTAATAATGAGAGTTACTGTGTAGGATGAGTAAAAGATAGTGTTATTAATACATGAAAAAATTCAGTGATCCAAATTTCGGACCATCATTTATGAACAAAAAATTACCGAGAAGCCCTAAAATCTTTTTCAACATTTAGCATAGGTTTTTTATTTTGTTTTTCCTATATTTCATAATTCAACAGTTCTATTATTTATTTTGGTGTAAATGTTTCTTAAATTCAGTTCACGTAAGCGAGGTTCTTTTATTATTATATTTTCACTTTTTTTTTTGCATAAAATTACACAATAAAATTTCATTTTATTCATTCATTCAACAACTATAACTAGAATAACTAGAAACCCCTAAGGTGTTTAGACTCAGACGTTTAAATTGATATTAATGTTATCATCAAGTCTTTAAATCTGTATTATTATTTAAGATTGGCTATGCCGAGCTGCGAGTGACATGTGTATATCAACTTTCGTTAATAACTAATTTACTCACATGCCGATTGATTTTTTTTTTTTTTGCTTATTGCTAAAAATTGAACGAATTTTTTAATATTGTTAGATAATAATTGAGGCTAATAAATAATTAACTTTTTAAAATATATTTATTGGATTTTTTTTTTTTTTTTTTACTTAAAGTTACTATTGGCAATATTAATAAGGAGCATTTAAACGAGACTTATAAAAAATTATTAACGCGCTCAAGTCGTGTTTTCTCTCCGTATAAATATATACTTTTTTTTCCTATGATTTTTATGGTTCAGGTAATGCAAATCATAATTTTTGTATAAATTTCATTGCTGGTAACTGAATGGTTTCTAAATTAAAATAGGGCAAAAACAAACGGACGAAAAAATAAAATATGAATTTACCGCTTAGGTACAATAATAGTTTAATGCAGTTATTGAAATATTGAAAAAAAAAAAAATTCGAAAAACAACAGGTGTACACTGTAATTTAATTCGTCAGTGGTACATGTTAAACACAACATCACATTATCTAGTTGTGTGAAAAAACATCATTATCTGTTGGGACATTATTTCTAGATTATTTTAAGATCCTAGAATACGTTCGAAATGGCTAAAAATGATTGAAACATAAAATTCGTATTTCAGATTGAAATAATCGTCGAGAACGCGATTTGGTAATCTATTATTTGCTAAAACATGAAATATGTTTTATGTAAACGGTGAAACGCCATGTTTTGGTTTGTATCATATTAGAAGTTTCTCTGCTACATGTTAAGGTGTAAAAATAACGGTCTTTGGTAAACACGTAGGAGAATCTCTTAGTAATTCGTGTTAATAAAGTTGGGTTTTTGTAATCGTTAGATTTT
Organism: Icerya purchasi; assembly: GCA_039619475.1. Taxonomy (NCBI): domain Eukaryota; kingdom Metazoa; phylum Arthropoda; class Insecta; order Hemiptera; family Monophlebidae; genus Icerya; species Icerya purchasi. Next base: position 72,160,875 of record CM077115.1, on the reverse strand, counting down.
TAAAACTGCTTTTGTGTTTTTACGCGCATTAACATTAGCGATTCATGAATTTAGAACGTTAGTCTAGTGTTTCGTAAGTTTCGAACGATTCCTAATTGCTGGTCTATGATTCACATCTTGGAATGTAAATCTGGATTGTATAAAAATTATTAATCTAAAATATTCATTTTTCGCGTATTTTCTTCCGACACACTTCGATGCCTGTATAATAATTGAATTTCCGAAGTTAATCTACATTTTTGCAATATTAAAAAGAGAGCAAAAGCAAAGTGACGATTTAGCAGCTTTTTTCGTAAAGAAGTATTGATTTTTAGTTTTTTCGAATCGTATGTTGAATATGTATGCTATGTTTTTTGAAGTGTGTCAGCACGGTGCTCTATATCTGTTGGCGTTCGTAATTTTTATATTCCTTTTTGTTTTGAAATAAAAAAAGTTTCAAAAAAAAATCTATTTTATTTTTTCAAAAAAGGCTGTAACTGTTTTTATTCTATTTTCCTTGGCATTTTGGCATTGTGTTTTATTAGGTTTTCATTTTAAAATTAGTTACTGTGTATTTCGGCGTCCGGGGGGTGTGTTTACATAAAAGCTACTTTTATACGTATTGTAGTAACTTAGGAATTCTGAAAACGCAATTTTTGATCAATAATAAATGATCGAAATACAATTTTTTCGTTTTCATAATTTTTAATCATCCAGACATTTTAAAGTACTCGAAAGTGTAGTAGTTGATTTAATCAGGTGAATAAATTTTATGTTTTAGCCTAACATATATAGATATCGAATAGGATTTGCGCATAAGAATTATAATTCAGTTAAAATAAATATATTAAGTATTATTTTCTGCAATTAAAACCGCGAAAACATAATTATGGAATAATATGGTTATGTTATTATATTATCCCACCAAAAAAAAAATAAATGGAAAAATGGAAGCTAAAAGTGTTCAATATTAAGAATATGTGTAGTTGTCAACTTCGCCGACAAGCGAATTGAGATCTAAATGGGTGCCAAGTTCTGTAGATAATTCTGAAATTTATTTCTAAGAACATACAACATTCTAAAATAAATTTAAAAGAAACTTTTTTTTCTTGTTTTTTTTTCATAGACAACGATGTTTGCTATTTAAAAATAAATAATATCTTAAATTTAAACAGTCGAATTATTTACACAAAGCAGATAATTTAGGATAAATTCTAACGATTTCACTTGGCTAGAGTTTTCACATACAAGTGTTATCTTATATTTGGCTAATCAACTTGTCTTTTTTTTGTTATATGCGAGTTACTGTTTTTACATTGTAAGGTCAATTTATCTTATCTCTTCTAAACATTCGGTTTGCTGGTAAAAACTAGCCAAGGTAAATCGTTAGAATTTATCCTAAATTATCTGCTTTGTGTAAATAATTCGACTGTTTAAATTTAAGATATTATTTATTTTTAAATAGTAAACATCGTTATCTATGAAAAAAACAAGAAAACGTTTTTTTAAAATTTATTTTAGAATGTATGTTCTTAGAAATAAATTTCAGAATTATCTACAGAACTTGGCACCCATTTAGATCTCAATTCGCTTGTCGGCGAAGTTGACAACTACACATATTCTTAATATTGAACACTTTTAGCTTCCATTTTTACATTTATGTTTTTGATGGGATATCATTAGTTTTTGTAAAGAAATCATTATTACTGTTTACCTACGCTAATATTACATTTGATTAAGGAAAGCAAACTACGTTATCTAGGCCACATCATGAGAGGCCAAAAATATGAGATTTTACGTCTCATTATGGAAGGAAAGCTTTTGGGTAAAAGATCAAAAGGGCGCCCACAAAATTCGTGGACAAATGACTTTCATCGTTGGTTCCGCTGTTCACCCATTGAAATGTTCAGATCTGCCATGTCTAGAAAAGACATTGCCGTGTTGATCGCCAACCTTCGTAACGGAGACGGCGGATGAAGAAGAAGAAGAATCTTTCTTTATCGGTCGACCGCCATAAAAGACAATGATTAATTATGATATTTATACGTACATACAACAAACAACAACGTTTATAAAAATAAATATGAAATGGTACGTATCACTGTTTGTTGACGGTGATGCAGGATCTCGGATGAGTAAACAGGCGGTGTTACGATATTAATTCAACGTTCCGGAGGACCAAAATGTTTTCGAACGATGTTTAACACAATGCACCGGTCAATTAATAAATTGTTTATTAGCGAAATAAGATGAAATACTCGATATTGATTAAAAGTCGACTGTTTCCGAAACGATTAAAAAGGGTAAATATAAAATAAACTGCGATGCAAAGATTGTGACAACGATACGAAATGATGAGAGGCAAAACAGCGATTTTCGAAGCGACATACGAAACGAACGAAGTTAAACAACAACAACATGTTAAAAGATCAGCGAGTCAGTTATTTTTCTAACGCAGCGATACTTGTCAATTTCCGGCCTTTCTTAAATTTGATAACTTTACATCTAGCAATGTAACTGAATAAACGAAATTAAAATAAACGAACGAACTTACGTAAATAATATAAAAATTTCACTGTTTTCTGAGATTTTTTCCTTTGTATGCACACAATTACCCAACTGGATGTCAAATTTCAACTTTCTATCACCTGGAAGTGGGTTAGGTTTTTGATCTATATATGTATATGTCAGTCAGTGATAAAAATGACGATTTTTAGACGTCAACATCTCGTTAACCGTTTGAGTTGTATTTATGAAATTTTGGGTTCTAATTAATCTAAGAGGTTTTAATAAATAAACCAAATTTTTATGTTTAATTAAATATTAAGTTATTAAGGGGTTAAAAGTGGCTCCAAATGGTTCGTGTAAATATACACACGGCTGCTGCGTCGTCGCCAGTTCCTTTTTCTCGGCTTGAACTTGGCTTGACACGCTGTCGCGTGTCTAGATTCGAACAGTTATTATCTTGCGACGATTTTTCAATTTAGTTTTCAAATTATTACGTCGAATCATTTTTATTTATTTTACATTTTCAGTGCGATTCCAGTTAATTAAATTGCCTATTCAAACTAATAGGCAGTTTATAATTCACTGTTTATTACATATTAACCTGCGAGACCGAGCCTTGCTGCTCGGATTTATTTCGAACTTGCAGGTTTTTTTTTTTTTTTTTTTTTTTTGTAAATAATTTGCGGGTCCCACAAGGCAATTGCCCGTCTGTAGGTTCCCAACATAATTATATCGTTTATTCATCATCTACATCTTAAATCTAATACATCATATTCGTCTTATATCTAAATACTTAATTCAACTTAACTTCTATTTTTACTATTCTACGTCTAATTTTAATTCACAACGTTTATACCCATCGCACATCGTACCACAATATTTTCACATAAGCCTTTCTTTTTTTTTTTTTTTTTTTGATTACATCATTTATAATTATTTACTCTTTCAATCAACTACCCGTCTTATTGCTGTTCCTTTACTATGGCTATCCATTTCTCATTCTTTGCACCACGCAATCAACCATATTTTTATTTTATCTTTCCATATATTCGAATTACTTTCGTTTCTTAATTCCTTTGGTAAGTTACCTAGTAAATGACTCATAACTTCCTCGTCAACATTATCAATTTTATTATTAATCCCTTTAGGTCTTATAAAACATAAATTGTCAAAGTTCCTAGTCCCATATACCTTTTCCCTTGTCGGTAATCTTATTTTTTCTGTTTTATACCTTAAAAGTTTACTGTAATAAAAAAACATTTTTGGCGACATTTCTTTATTATTGTCCCACCAAGTAGAATTTGTTACAAGATTCGCACTTCTCCAATTCGGTAACAAAATTTTTAAACATCTTTTCTGTAGCCTACTAATTTTCCTTAATTCCGTTTTTTTTCCTCTCTCCCAAATTTCAATTTCGTATATCTAATCCTAGTCATTATTAATGAGTCAAAATACAGTCTCGTAGTTTTGTAATTCATAATATGTTTTAATTTATATAACGCCGGCATAGTCTGCCTAATTTTCCTAGCAATGTTATCTATGTGAACTCTCCAAGTTAACGCCTTATCGAATATTATTCCCAGGTTTTTGAAATTATCAGCCGTTTCTAACGGCTCACAACGGCATACTTCCGATCCATGAAGGCAATCTACCTTGTGCAAAACTATTTTAGGCACGAACTTTCTAAATCTACTCGGTGTTCTTACGTACATCACTTTTGATTTTTTGGCATTTATTAATAATTTTTTATCGTGTACCCATCTGCAAACCATATTTAAATCCTCCTGAAGCAGCCTTTCTGCTATTTCTACGTCTTGGTGTTCAATTACCAGAGCAATGTCATCAGCATATACATAAAGTTTGGCGTTCCTAATACAATTGTGAATGGAGTTGATGTAAATTAAAAACAGTAACGGTGCTAATATAGTTCCTTGTCCTACTCCATATTTCGTTTTCCCCATATCACTGTATTCATTACCAATTTTCACTAAACATTCCCTTTCATGTAAATAACATCTAAACCAATTAAGATATCTCCCTGTTATACCAATTTTGCTTAGGTCTTCTATCAATAATTCCCTATCCACTAAATCAAAAGCCTTAGTAAGGTCTAGAAAGACTATCAAAAATTGTTTGCCGGATGCTAATCCCTTATTTATCGCAGATGTAAAAGTTCTAAGCAGAGTTACCGTTGATTTCCCCTTTCTAAACCCATATTGGTCATGATATATTAGGTTGTTCTCTTCTAGGTACAATTTAAGATAGTTACCTACATAGTGCTCAACCACTTTAGCAATAACTGATATTAACGTAATTGGTCTATAGTTTTCACAGAGTTTTTTATTCCCATTTTTATATATTGGTCTTATTATCCCTACTTTTAACTCCCTGGGGAATATACCTTCTTTTACAGACTCATTAATAATTTTTGTTAACAGCGGAGCAAGCTTTTTTGCATGTGTAACTACATCTTTCACCCGTATACCATCATGTCCTTGGGCTTTATTCTTATTCATTTTCTTAATTATGTTTTCTATCTCTTCACTTGTGGCTTTCGGTATGTAAAATGACGTAACCGTAGTATTCACGTTCTCGGTTCTAATGAGTCTAATATGACAATTATGTTTCAGATTTTCAATAGCCTCCATATAATATTTTTGAAATTCACGCGCCGCATTGCGATACCCATCAAAATTCTTCCCTATTGCCTCATCTATAATTATAGACCTTTTTTTACACACTACTTGATCTATTATCTTCCAGGTTTTTTTAATGTTATTATTCGCTTTTAGTAATTCCTGTTGGTAATATTTTTCTTTTTCTTGTCTTATTTCCTGCTTTACTAATTTCCTGTATTTCTTATATAGTTCTTTATATCTTCTATTTGTATTATTCCCTTTACATCTTTTGTAATATAGGTCTCTAATATGTATGAGATTTAATATTTTCCTATTCATCCAAGCTGCAATAGGATTGTATCTCCTTTCCCTCCTTGTCTGCCTAGTAAATTTGCAATCGTCATAAAGTTTATTGAATACTACTTTTAAATTATTTACTAATTCTTCCACTTCTCTTTTCTCAAGCAAGCCCTACCAGCGATAAGCATTTACTTTCTCTTTTAACAAGTTCTCATTCAGATAGCTTTCACGTGTACTAACGGTCTTCAAGTTCTCGTCTCTATCTACACATAGTGTACCACAAACTATGTAATGATCTGAAATTTTTGTCTTTATAATACCCGCCATTACTTTCTCTGTTGAATGTCTAATGAAGATGTTATCTATACAAGATTTGGTAATACGACCTGCTCTTACCTCTTCTCTAGTTGTTCCTTTAATTAGCTGAATTCCACCGTGTCTTGATAAGATGTTCAGAAATTGATCATTTATTTTACTCCTTGAATCAGTGTTAATATTGAAATCTCCGCAGATAATAAATTTTGTATTCCGATCTAATCTTTTCAGTCTCTCTTCGAGTTCCTGTAGGAAGTGACCAACGTTGTTACTCGGTGACTTATAAATTGCCATTAAGTAAATTTTTTGATTTTTTGGTAGGCTTATTTCTACAGTAATGCTATCAGCAGCAGAATTACCCGCGTGAACCACGTTGAAGCTGAAAGCCTTTGACGCCAATATCATTATTCCCCCATTACGGTTATGCGGTTTCTCAATTACACATTTCTCATAACCCTCTATGTTGTAATATTCAGCCTCGTGCTCTTTGATGTTTATTTCGGTAAGAACTATTACGCTAACATCCTGTTTATGAATTTGTATTAAAAACTCATCCCAATTGCATCTAATGCTTCGAATGTTTAAATGGATTATTTTAATAATATTCTTACTATTTTCCTCTTTCCCGTTAAAATTTCTATTTATGTCTGCATTCCATTTTTTTTATGGTTTCGTATTCGTTACACTCAATTTTGTGACAGAACTGTAATAGAGATGTCATTTGGTTGCATAATCATTTTTCTATTTAACTTAAGTTCAACTTTTCGAACAAGAATAGATGTAAAACTGCAAAGCCTGGATTTATGTGCGGATTAAATTCACAATTATGCTTTCCATTCGCATCGCACTTATCAAACTAATAATTTGATTATAATTATATACATATGCTTGATAAATTCCCATACACCTAAGGTAAGTACATAATAGACATACATTCAAGTATACACACACGCCTACGCATCTACCCGTATGCCCACATTCATAACATAACACCTCCACACGGCAAAACCTAAAACTAAACAGTACGGAACGGAATAAAACAAAAAATAATAATAAAATATATATATCGTCACACACGAATTTCGCACACACCTCGCACATTACCTGCCTTTGACGCACATAAAAAAAGTCTACGCAGACGGTATTGCAGCACATAATAGCATCGCCATGCGCCAACCTCACATACCCCTTCGTACTGCACTGCCTACTCTCATATACTTGATCTATCAACCTACATACACACGACATGATTGATATCTTGCAATGCAACATCACTTCCTTCTTATCACGTAATGCTGCTTCAATATCTCCTCCCCTCTTACCTTTTCTCGTATCTCTATACTGAACCTGCTGCTTAAACATACAACCCGACAAATAAACCCTTGTCCACAGCGTTCTCTTAGTGAACTCTGATTTATTTAACGCTGGCACATACGCTTCCAACCATGCTATAAACTTTATCATGTTTCCTCTCACTGCCCTACCGCTTGCGTAACTCACGTACCCGAACACATATTTAAATTCATTCTGGCGACTTAAATAAACGAAAATCGACACGAGAAACTACAATTACAATAATTTGTTCACATCTTCTTCGTTCCGAATACGTAGTATACGATCCTCTTGATTTTTCCTTGCAAAAATCTTTCCTCGTTTCGTGCAAACAAATCTATAATTAAGCGCTCTGGCCTTTTCTTTCGTCTGCCGTAATAAAGGATCAAAAAGTATATTCATGAGTTTTAACAAACATTTCAAAACGTAACAATAATACGCGCATAATACGGAAATTACAATTGCATAATTCTATTTTTCAATTTTGAATGTGTACTTTAGTTTGCATAATATATAAAAATATTGTATATAAATTAATTTCATCTCGAAATTTCAATTCTTTATCTAACGCGGTAAATAGGCGAATTACTTTTTTTTGATTCATTATTAAACTTGAAATAGAAAATTTAACACTCGCAAGCCAGAAATATTAAGACAAAATAGCACAACCGTGTACTTTAATTAAATTTTATTTTTTCTGAAAATTTGTGATTAGTTACGGTAATTTGTAATAATATTGAGTTTTAAATTCGTTTTCATTCGTCACTAGAGCGAACACTGGTCGCTTCCCCTTTATACGTTGCCCATTTCATAGAATTTCCTCGATGATAAAACCTTAACTAATTGATTCCTATAAAATCTCGAAGTCGTGAATTTCATCAAAATCGTTAGAGCGATTTCCGGGAGAACCCAGTTGCATAAATATACGCACATAAGCATATGAATATACAATTTTTACTCATAAGATTATATATATATATATATATATATATATATACGAGGGTGGTTCAAATATAAACTGGAATTTTAAAATAAACGCGCGAAAAATTTATTGTGGAAAAAGTGGTTGCACTGGCAGTTAGACCGGTTTGTTATGTAGAGCAATTAGAACCGCGTAACCTCACTTTTTAGTGTAGTTAGAGCCATGAGTGAAAAAGAAGTACCAGTGTCTGTTGCGCAACGCATCATTATTCGTTTTTTAGTCAAAGACGACGTAAAATCCGTGGAAATTTACCGAAAACTACGCGAACGGTTCGGCGATGAGTGTCTCTCTCGAAAACTCAAGTGTACGAGTGGTGTTCCGCGTTTCGAAAAGGACGTGAAGTGGTGTCAAACATAGCACATGCGCGGCGCCCAAAAACCAGCATTACAGATGAACACGTCAAAGCCATCGAACAACAACTCATTTTGGCTGACCGACGCGTCCGTGTACGCGATATGACCGACGCGAATTGGGCATCAGCATAGGGGTAGTATTGAGACAATAATTCATGATCGGCTAGGTTATCGCAAAATTGCAGCCAGATGGGTGCCAAGACTTCTGAATTTTGAACAGAAATTCACTCGTTGGGAAGTTTGTACGCGTCCCCTGCAGCGGTATGAAGAGGAAGGAGAGAATTTATTGCGGCGAATATTCACCACGGACGAAACTTGGGTACACTACTATACGCCGGAGAGTAAACGCTCGTCTATGGAGTGGCGGAAGAAAAAAGAGGGAGCGCCAGTCAAAGCGAAGGTTACAGCTGGGAAGGTGTTGTGTACCGTGTTTTGGGACATGAAGGGAGTGATCGCAGTCGATTTCCTAACTGAACAACGTACTGTGACGGCGCAGTATTACAATAACCTCCTAAAAAACACAGTCAAACCGGCCTATCGAACAAAAAGGCGCGAAATTCCGATCCGTAGTGCGATACTGCTTCAAGACAACGCCAGGCCACATACCGCTCGGCTCACGATGGAGACATCGGCCGAATTGGGCTGGGAAACACTTGAACATCCTCCTTACAGTCCAGATTTGTCGCCTTATGATTATTATTTGTTTGGCCCGTTGAAAGAAGCACTTGGTGGACAACGTTTCGACAGCAACGATGAGGTGGAATCGTTCGTGCGCAAATGGCTATGTGACAAGCCGCGAGATTTTTACGAAAAAGGAATAAAAAAATTTCCGGAGAGGTGGAAAAAGTGCGTAGCGTGCGAGGGGGGTTATCTCGAAAAATTGTAAAAAATATGAGCACTGTAAGTATAAAATAAAAATTTTTATGACAAAATTCCGGTTTATATTTGAACCACCTTCGTATTTGTATATAACATTAAGAAAAAACAGGAAAAAATTATATAATTGTTTTAGGCCTAGAAATATAAAAGAGACGAATTGAAATATTTTAGAAAATCCAGTATTATCGCAATAGCCAAATTGCTGTAAAGATTAGACTACCAATTAGGATCTCGAGTTCGAAAATCGGCAATGACAAGTAGAAATTAGTAGAAATGAATCGTTTAATATATTTACGGGAAAGGTAATAACAAAGATGCATAGCATTGTAAAGGGTGCGGTACGGGAACCTATCGTATTTCAAATGGCCACAACTTGAGAAGAAATTAGCGAAGAAATTCTATTTTACAAAAAGACGTGAAATTTGATCAATTTTCATTCTAATTAAACGCGTATTACAAAATTACTTCGTTTTAAAAACAACATCGCTCGAATGATCATCCTTATTTTTACAGCATTCTCAACTACGCTTCTTGAAATTTAAGGTCACTTTTTCGAGGATGGCGGAAGGAATTTGAGCTGTTTCTCGTTTTATGTTCCTTCAAAGTTCCGCAGGTTCCGTGCTATATACACACCTTCGATTTCAGATAGTCTCATAAAAAAAAGTCCCAACGTGACAACTGCGGCGATCGAATTGGCTACGTTAGATCGGCTCTGCGTGAAATTAAGTGCTTTTCAAAATGTTTTCGCAGCAATTGCATGAGTTCTGCCGCCGTGTGGCAAGTGACGCCACCTTGCTGGTACCAAGTACACGACAGTGTTTCCCGTTTTTCTGCAGCGCCAAGCATAAGGAACTCTTCCTACATCTGCCGATACCGTTCGCCGTTCACCGACTCTTGGAAGAGTGAGGACCGATTACGCCGTAAGACACCATGTCATTCAGATTGTTACTTTCGAAGAATGAAGCGGTTTTTCGTGAATGATGCGCGGATTCTCGCTGCTCTTATAACGCCTATTCTGGCTATTAACGTCACTGTGTAGATAAAAGTGTACGCTTCGTCTGTAAACAAAACGCAATTCCGTATTTTCGATTTCTTAGAGCGCGCGTTCGCGAAACTCTAATCGAGTGGCGCGATCTGTGGCCACAGTTTTTGGCTGTTAACATTTTATCTGGATGAAAGTGTCGAGGTGTTCATGGGGAATACGTCGCCGCACGGTTTTGCTGCTTGGCTACAAACTGTCAGCGTGCTTCTGATCCGTTTTTGTTTTTTTTATAGTGACACACTCATTGGTATTCTGATCTTCTTAACAGGCCCGCCGGCGGAGGCTTTATTTTATTAACGGTCCTTTTTTTACGAACGTTTTTAATCCATAGACGAACAATTTCCTCTTTGGGCACTGGTTTACGTGGTCGAATAGAAAAATATTTGACTTAAAACGTGAATAGTAGACGTGTAGGATTCGTGACTCTTGAAAAGCGACTCAACCGCAAACACGCGCTATTCTGTATTCCAGAATGCTACCGATAATATTTGATGTACTAGACTACCATCAGCAGCGGAAATCTCGCTGCTCTCACTCCATTTCTTTAGCTACAGTAGCGATTTGAAATGCGATAGGTTCTGGTGCCGCACCTTTTATGTGGCCGGGTTCCGCAAACTCGGACTGTACTTGTATTAAAAATCAACCATTTGCAGTTTTTAAGGTGTCACGGAATATCGCCATGAGCACTGCCTACATCTGTACAACAAGAATATACGATTAGAACATTCGAAATCGAGTGGTAAGACTAAGAGAGACGTAGACGATAAGATATGTAGCAATATACAAAACATTTTCTGTTTGTTTGTAGCAATCATGCGTGATTTAAAACTACAAATAAATGAAGTTACACGGAGTTTAATAAGGCCGACAGTATTGAGGGTAACGTTGATAATTTTTCACTAATTTGAATCGCGCACTAATGTTGTAGAGTGTTTTTTAATACGTGAGTGTCTATATTTGCGCTTGCGTAGGTTAATGTACTTTTTTTTTGTTTTTGATTTATTTTTGTGCATTCAGTAGTGTGCACTATGGGATTTCGTGATTATAAAATTTTTCAATTCAAAGTTTTTTCAAACAAAGAAAACTCCTTATTCGTAATTTATTATGTTTAAATTCAGTGTTGCTTTTTTTGCAAAAATCAGATTATGCGTTTTATTAAATATTTGAAATACACCAGTTTATATTAAATTTTTTATTCTAAATTCGTTTTTTCCTTAGGATAAATGGGAAATAGCTATGCTCTCTGGAAGTTATTACAATATCCGCTGTATTTTTAATTTTTCTGTGAATTTTAAAAGTCAAACATGAGGCCATTAAAAAATCATGCGTTTGCGTATGTGTTTCGTAGAAAGGGGGCGATTTCAAGTTACGTTATTGCGTAAAAAAAAAGACACATACTAAATGAACGAAAACAAGTTTTGGTTTTGAACAAAAGAGTTGGTCACGTGAAGATTGAATTAATAAAAAATTCCCGACAACGGTAAATCGCTCGTGATTTCGTGGTCCGCTATAGATTTGCTATCCGATGAAATTTTAATTTCTTAGGTCAGACTTTTCAGCAACAGGAGTTTATATACAGAAAATTTTCTAAACAGTAGTAGATTATGAAAAAAATTTCGTTTTTTTTTTTTTTTGTTTTTTTCACCCTACGTACAGCAGCTAGACTAGAAACGCGGTCAGAGCAATATATTTTTTAAAATAAGTTTATTTATTTGAGAAGATCGAAAAGGGATGTGATGGATGGCGAATCTTTCAACGGGAGTGACGAAGGGGAATATAACGGAGTGGTGGAACTAGAGCATAGGTTGAGGATTATTTCGGACATTTTGTTAGAAAGTGGGAGACGGTGATAGCAACTTCACATCTGTCATAGGTTGGTGCAGCAAGATTTTTAAATATATATATATATATCCTTGTGTAAGATTTGAATGGCCGATATGTAGGCGATACAGTACCACGCCTGATGATTCTATTTCCATTCGCGAACTGAACATTTTACTGCATGTAGGTGTAATGGATTTTGTTGTTTCGTCCATTTTTTCTGTCACAATTTCTTTATAGAGAGCGAAATTGTATTATTTGCACAACTTTCAAACAAATCGTAATATTTAATCATTTTTCTTTCGATATATAATATAATATAATCAGTGTTTTTCATTAGTCATTATTCAAAGATATTGAATAGTGGAAGACAGAACTGATTTAACATTTAGTTGTTTTTTTTTAAATTCAATTCGGAATTCAATTTTATCAAGTTTTTACGAAATTAACGCTGCATGCATTTTGTGAATCATAGACCCGGGTCTTTCATTCCTGTTTCAGGCTCCTTGTCAGCGTTATCGATTCCATCGGCGTCCGCATCATTTTGTTCTTTTCGAGTGATGAAGTCATCTGTGTACCATCGATTTCGTACGGTCCGCAGCTGTCGCATGTTAAATAACATCAGGTCGCACGCATACAAAATAAGAAATATTTCACCTTAAATATACCTAGTTAGTGCCCTAATCGGAAATCTTTTCACAATGGCGTTTGATCGATTACACGTAACAGCTTACTTTGGAAACAAATAAAGGAAGCTATATAATATTTTACTATCGATATTGTTCGGTTCATTCGTTGGATTTACTATATTATTATTAATCGATAATACGAGTATAATTAATAAAGTAAACCAGCGTTAATTAAAAATTTACATTTATGCAAATAGTAATTTTTCTGAATTATTGTAACGTATTATACATTATTAAAATCCTTACGGCCGGTTGACCTTCAACATTTCTCCCTAGGCTAATTGCTTTAAATATTATCCTGATCCTTGCGACCTTCTGGTTGAAATTTCAATTCGCGAACTGATAGTGTGACTGTCGGTGGTGAATTCTGAAGGATTATATTTATGGAGTCAGCTTTCTGGTGGTTTGATTTTTATCGGATGTTCTATAATGCTGTCAGTGAGTCCTTTGATTTAATCGCTTGTTCGAAAGCTAGCAGGATGCCATACAATTCTGCAGACAGAACGGAGAATAGCGGCGGAAGCGAACATCTGAGAATAACGTTTTGACTAACAACGACTGCGCAACCGGCAAATTCTGCTGCCCTTATGCCATCGGAGTAATATAATCGATTTCTTTGCAGGGAAAGTAGTTCGTGGACTATGGAAAAAGTAAGAGTGCTTGTTTGGCAGCAGCGAATAGTCATATGTATGAGGCTAGTTTCGCTGTCCATGACGTTTGCAGGTTTATTGTCTACGTTGAGCAAATATTAAATCATCGGTTAATCAAGATGCGAAGAGTCTGGTTTTTTCTGATGGACTCTGGACTGGTCGTATAACGTTGTTTTGGTGCTGGAAGGTCCGGATTTGCAACTCTGTTCGTAATAGTAGGTTCACTGTAAGGGAATCACATCAACGCGATGGGAACCACTCTGAGGCTTTACAATAGAGGCTCAGTATTGGGAATGTTCTGACCGCACCTGTAATTATGCGGAGAGAAGCGTGTTATGGATGGTATCCAGTTTGGAGAGGTCCGTCTTGGCTGCTATGGAAAACAGGAGAGCTCCATAGTTGCATTTCGAACGGATCTGCGAGCGGTATATCGTCATTGATGAAGAACGGTGGGTTCCGTACGATTTGTGCGATAGTGTTTTTTTTAGCAGATTTAGTTTTACTGTACACGATTTAGTTAGTTAAGTTATACGTTCTTTCCAAGTTAAGTCCCCTCAAATAACGAACACAAGATGAGGATTGAAGAATGGTTGAAGTGTTTAGTAGGATACGTGTGTTATTGTTGCAGGATCTTGTTCGGCAGAAGTGGACTGCTGTTGTTTCTTCCCGGAGAAAACTCCCAGCCGCTGTTTTGAATTGTCGCCGTTGTGGTTTTGTTGATCGTCTCATGCATGATGCATTCTGCTTGTTCTATGTTTGAACATGCAAGAAACACTACTAAGTCATCTGCGAAAAGACCAACTTTTACCGGAGATTAAACGTCTTCGATAACGTCTCATTAATAGAGCTATAAATTGTTACCTTTCTGTTAACATTTGTGTTACATTTGAAAAATTAATGTTTTTAAACTTTCTTAAAAGCGAATAAAGTTTTAACAATAATAACATTTTTTTGTTTTATAATCTTGTCATCTTTTCGTTTTTCTCGAAAGAAAAAAAAAAATCAGATGATGTGCACGGAGACAGTAGTAAGTTGTATGCTCGTTTCCTCGAAAATTGCGAGTGGTACACTTAAAAATACAGAAAACAAAAATGCTACTAAAAAAAAATATTTTATTTACTGAAATATTTCGTAAAAAAAGAAATATCACGTTGGTACGAGTAGTTTTCATAATTTATCAATTCGAACAAATTCTAGTATGTATGTATATATATATATATATATATATATACATATGTGTGTGTGTGTGTGTGTGTGTGTGTGTGTGCACACGTTGTTATTACAAAACTAAAAGTATAAAAGCAGAAATAGAAAAAATAATAAAACAATTAATTAATATAGTAAGGACCATCGTCGATGTATTCTTCTTGTAGCAATATTTCGCTGTTTCCGTATCTATTTCTGCAAACATAAAACGAATGTTGTTTATTAAACACTTTGTAGGTCACAAAATATTTTATTTCGTAAAATATGCGCGGCGGAGCTTAAGCAAATGCGTTTTTGTTAGAAAAAATTATCGCGTTTTGCTTTGCACGATGTAATAAAAATTGCATTATCATAGGTTGATAAGAGTTCTTGCTGTGACAGAACCGTCGTATGCACACTTATCTTGGCACCCCACAAGGAGTATACTTGAATTTCGTTATTAACACTGGCGGAAGATTTTTTCTTAATTTTTCGTTTTTTATTTAAAATTATCCCACCCCACTCTCTTCGGTTTTTTTTTTTTTTTTGTTAAATACAAATTACAACTGGCTAGAAGGCCATCCAGCAATTGGACTGTAACGCGAAAATAACTTGTTAGGGGTTAGCATCTAGCGATGGACCCCACTGAAATTTTAGTAACATAAAACTAGGCCAGATCAAACGGTCGACTACGTTTTAACCTTCGAACATCAAGACTATTATCAAGAAGATTGATCGCCAAAACGTTTGTGTGAGACTCCAAGCGGCCTATGTATCGCTTAGCAGCTCGACTGATCTCGTCTTTCACATATGGGATATTTTTTTTTTCCACTGTACCAGTCGAGGGACCACAAACAGCGCCAGTATTAATTTTAATATATGTATTATGATGATAGAAATGTGACCAATCCAAAGCCCTCCAGTGAGGGGTTTGGCTTATAATAGTTCACTACAACTTATAAAAAGGGATACAAAGTCTAGAGAAGGACGATAAGCTACATAAGCAGTACAGCACAATTTTGACCATATGGCCCTTAGGATATAAAAAGCGAATGGGATGGATTTTAATAGAAAACAACATGAGATTAGTACAAAAGCGTGTACAATGTAATATTTAGAGCACAATCGTCATGATAACAGTGCTATTTAGTGTATTTCATAAAAGCTCGGCACGCATTTAGTGTGCAAGAGTGCGAGCACCACAGCAATCGCCTTATGGAACGTTATCCATACGTAGCAAGTCTACTTCTTATGATATCTGACAAAAACTCGAACACCATGGCAATCACTATGTTAAGAGTGACCCATACATGTCAAGTTTATTGTAGAACGTTATCCATAGGTAGCAAGTCTACTTCTTATGATATCTGATAAAGATTCGAACACCATGGCAATCACTAAGTTAAGAGTGACCCATACATGTCATGTTTATTTGGGTCAGATGACCTGGACCCCATAGTAACCGTTGCTGTTTGGTCGGACAACAGAGTCCGGTGAAGTAAATACTTAAGTCTTGATGTAGAGTATGGTTAGATACGTACCAGGGTGGTGAGACTATCAGCCTTATAGCCTTGTTCTGGAACCGTTGTATCTTGTTTATGTGTGTATCTTTTGCACAACCCCACAACATTAGACCGTATGCCCAAACGGGCTTTATAATTATTTTGTACACTAAGAGTTTATTTTCCAATGATAAACTAGAGTACCTGCCAAGAAGTCAATTTAATTCTTGCAATCTTATATCTAGATGTTTTCTTTTTTGTATAATATGCTTTTGCCATGTTAATTTGCGATCCAAATGAATGCCTAAGTATTTTACATCTTTATCCTGGTTGATAACCACCCCATTTATTTTTAACGGCTGATACGTAAAATTTCGCAACGTGAAGTATACTCGCGTACATTTACTTTCGTTTACTCTAATACGCCAACGACTCAGCCAGTTTTCCACTTCCGATAAAGTTTTTTTCAATTTATTCGAAGTTTCACTATTGTCTTTACCGGTAGCTAATAGTGCTGTATCGTCTGCAAACGTAGCTGTTATCACGCTATTATCAACTGGAAAATCGGCAGAGTAGATTAAGTAAAGCACCGGGCCCAAGACACTTCCTTGTGGCACGCCAGCAGATACAGGATAGATTTCAGAATATTGATTTAGAATTTTAACCTGGCATGTGCGATCTTCAAGGTAGGATTTTAAAAGAAGGTACAAAGGATGCGGCACTATTTTTTTAAGTTTATAAAGCAGACCATGATGCCATATACCTTATCAAAGGCTTGTTTGACATCTAGGAACACACCCGCGCATATTTGCTTAGTTCCAAGACTTTCTTGAATAGTATGCACAATTTGTCGGTGTACCTGTTCAATGGTCGAATGTCTTTTTCTGAATCCAAATTGATGTTCAGGAATGTTTTTCTCCATTTTTAAAAAGTTACTCATACGTTTATATATATATATATATATATATATGAATAACTTAAAAAAAAAGGAGGAAACATTTGTACCGGGGGGGGGGGGGGGGGATTTTAAATAATAAACGAAAAATTAAGAAAAAATCTGCACTAAAACAGCAGACATACATAAAGGCAGGCGGCAGATTTATATTATAAATTAAACACATTCTGCACGATTTTAACGAGATAGTTTGCCCCTTGTATTTATCAAAAGTTGAAAGAAGAAAAAAGTTGCAATTAAAAACACAATTTTTAAAAAAAAATTAAACGCGTAATTTCGTTGTTCTTCATTACAATGCAATTACAGACGCGGAAATGCAGAATACGTGATTTTATTTTACAAACAGAACTGCGCACATCGGTAGGTTTATTTCTGGTTTTGTGCCCTGATTAAAAGAAACCAACAACAGCTGCTGGAGATTATGAATAAAAAATTAAAGTCAAAATACAAGTGTGTATATTAAAAAAAAAACAAAAAAAAAAAACAATCTTCCTTGAAGATTAGGCCGACGCGTGTATTAATAATTTTAAAATTAGTAACCAACGATGAACTACAATAATGAAATAACGTAAGACGCGGAAATTCTCTACGAACTTCATATTGTGGAATATTTTTGAGCGCAGAAAGAAAATTGCCCGGAAATATTAAGATATATAAAAAGTACATGTCACTTAAGGTATATACCGGTCGATCATCATTGAGGAATAAAATTTTCGAATTTTATATTAAATGGGAAAATTGAAGAGAAAAACCCGTTCTTAGGGGCTGAAAAATAATTGCTTGGTTAAGCAGTATTATGTAAAAGCTGATTCGGCAGCGTGCTAAACTTTGAGGTATGAAAAGAAAAAGGAAAATTAGTCTTTGCGCTGTTTATACTTCTATCGAATAATAAAAAGCAGAATAGAGTGGAAACTAGGTGACAATTTGAGCGATGCGCAATTTTGGTTTTGTCCCAAGAAAAGGAACTAGAGATGCAGTAGCTCTACTCAAAATAATAATTCGAAGAGAACGTTGAACGCAAACAGGTATACTGGGTTAATCACGAACAGCTTATAACGATATTACAAAAATATAATATCGATAACACAGACCTACAGCTTGTTAAACATCCGTATTGGGAACAGAGTGCAAAAATCAAGATAAATGCAGAATTCTCGGATAAGAAAAGTATAATCAAAAGAGGCGTACGACACAAGGAGGGTTCTCACTTTCACCCAGATTATTTAATATATGATTAAACAAGCTGCAAATATAGGAAAAATGATAAACAAAATTAGTTACGCGTATGATAAAGTATTACTCGCAGAAACAGAAGAACAACTACAAAAAATGGTGAACAAAATAAATAAAATCGGTTTAAGATGTGGAATGAAAATTAATACTAAAAAAAAAAAACAAAAATCATTAAATTTACCAGAACTAAAAATAGGCATATACCCCTAATAATTTACATTGACGGAGAGAAGATAGAAAACTTAACTGAATTTAGATATCTAGGTAGCTTTACCACTAATGATTGACGAAGAAATCAAATCAAGAATTGGAATGGCGAAACAGGCATTCAACAACCTGAGTCGTGCACTAAAGGATTCCAGATTAAGTCTGGAACTCGAGAAAAGAATAATGTGCTGCTATGTGTGATCAATACTACGGTATGCATGTGAAACGTAGATTATATATGCAAACGGTAAAAAAAAGAATAAATTCTTTTGAAATGCGGTGTTATCACAGATTGTTAAAAATTTCCTGGACAGACTTTGTCAGTAATTTTAACTACCTGTAATGGTCGATAGTATTCAGAGAAGAAAAGCGAAATACATGGGGCTCGTGAGATACGAAAAAACGGAACTTCATGTGTTGGCAGCACAGGGAAAAATAAAAGGGAAACCTTATAAATGGAGAGAAAGACTGGAAATAACAACATCGAATCTGAGATTAGCAAAACATATCAGAAAACTAGTGATGGGTGCCAGAAATCGGATCGTATGAGTTGCACGCTATCTTTTGTTCCAAGAGCTGTGACGACTACGACGACGCTGTTTAGGCGCATAATAGATTCGAATGAAAAAGTCGATGTTCCCGGTGTTTAAAAAAATTTTCAATAAATAAAAGTAATTTTCCGAAGTTATCCCTAACAGTTCACACTTGTCTGAACCGGTCATTTTTTTCCGGACATTTTGCAACTGACCGGGTTTTTCAAACACTTTTATATAACTTCATTTTCACGTCTCTGTCTGGTCGCGGTTAAATTTTGTAATTGATCTTTTAATCGCCTTTAAATAGGCTAAAAAACTTTGAAATATTGCCCAATGCTGTGTTCTACCAGTGACGAAGCAATACGAATGACTTCCCTATTGAATAATGATCGTGCAGAGTTAGGTGAAGCTTTAGAATTTCCAAAAGCTTGCGTTACAGCTGATGATATGTTGTTACGAATATAGTTTTACCACCTACGACGTTTTCTTAATGAGCAATAATTAAATCCGTGTCTCTAGCCTCGGTTGTTGTATATGACACGTAGATAAATAAATAAATAAATAAAATAATTATTAATTTCTAATAAACGAGAAAATTGAAAATTTTTTGTAAACCGCGAAGTTTTGTACTTTCTCCGGTACTTTATTTAAATCGTGCGGCTAATTCTTAAATAAACAAAAAGCGTAAAATGCAATTATAAAAAAAAAAAAAAAAATTAAATTAGTACTAAATAGGAAAAAAATATATTCTCTTTACAAATTTATTTGCGCGTGCCTGTCTAAATTAAAGTTTTAGGGTCGTTGCTTTCCATTAGTGGAGTTTTCGTTTCTAGAATGTAAACTGATAAACGAACGTGTAGAAAATAGCTGTTCAGCATCAGAGGAAGAATGTGCAACTTCTTGCTCTTCATTTCGGAAATAATGGGAACATTTGTGGAGCGGCCATACTTTTATTTTCATTGTCGTACGCAATTAAAGTTGCAATATATAAAAGAATGTAAATTTTTCCACTTTAGTATACAGATATATGTATATATATATATATGTATATATATATATATATATATATATTAAAGTTTTTTCCTCCCTAATTTTTTATTCGTATTATTTATATAATTTAAAAACAAAAAAAACACTGTTCAACTGTTGACAGTTATGTGAGGGAATGCAGAAGTTATCAACTTACTCTAAAATTCGCCTCCACACTACAAGACCAATGTATAGTGACACGACGGCGACCATCAGTAGTATTAGTGTCAGCGACAAAAAGTCGGATTTTTCCCATGTGTCGGAATTGGTTTTAAGGTCACGATCGTCAGATGAATCGCCGGCTGCTGAACTATTGGCGTTTTTCGTTATTTTCACGGAATCTTCGTTGTTGACGTTGCCGATTAGAATATCGCTTTTATCAACGATGGCGATATTGTCGATATTGTCGATTAATTTATCGATGTTGTGGTCCGATGATATGGTCGTCGCGTTGGAACTGGAACTTACAGTTTCCGCTGACGATCTGACCGATTTCGAGGTGTAATCGCGATTACTCACGTTTACTGCGTGTTTTATAGTGAACAGCGATTTTTTTCGATCCTTCCTATTGATTAAATTCGTTGCCGGTCCAACGTTTCCATCATCATCATCTGAAACTGATTCATATGACGCGGGCAGCTTCGATGACGGCGATTCTAATTTTTGAAATATCGTTCTGTTTACTTCGGAATTTACCGCTTCCGCTACCGATTTCGGCAACTCCGAATCGTTCAATTTACTCGTATTTAGCTCGTGGTTGATGGCATCCATTAATTTCGTGTCCGTTTGGTTGATCAACCGCCTTAGGTATACTATCGGCGCGATGTATACATTGGCACCGTTCAATATCGGTTGCGGCGACGCTGGAAACTCCGATGGCACCGATTCTAGTTTGCTTGCGAATTTTTTTTGCGCGACTATTTTTTTCCAGAGCTTGGTTTTCATTGGATTTTCATATTCCGTGCTGAAAGCAGTTGGAAATTCTGAAATACAAAGTTAACATTAGAATTTTATAAGCAGTTTCTGAAAAAGTTTGGAAACGGAGAAAAACAAAATACATAGGTAACTAAATTACAATGCAAGGAAAAAGTTAGAGGAGCTCGCGCTGAAAAAGCATTTAATATCATTAGCGAGAGTTGCTAATAGACACTCACAGTTAACGGCGAGTTGTATGATCGTTCAAAGTCTCTCGTTGAAAAGTCGACACCATCATCTTTTAGAGAAAGGTGGCTCGATAAAAATTTAACATTCAATTTTTTGTTTTTTTATTTATTTTTCAATGGATCTGTCAATGAGAACATTAGCCTAAAAAGCGGCAAGAAGGAGGAAAAATAAAATTATATTCTTAAACGTTTAAGGATAGGGAATAAAAATAAATCGAGGACAGAAATAACAGAAGTAGAAGGAAATATGAGAATATAAGAAGAAGCACTGATAAAAGGGGAATAGTTTTAGTAGTAGATAAAAATAGAAGGACGATTGTTTCGTAGAAAAAGGTCAAACATTAAAAGACAACATGCGGATGAAATCCAAGTAAGCGATGCAGGAAGGCTACTATGATATAAAAGGAAGGCGACAAATAGCCCTGATTGTGGGACTTGTAAGGCAAGTATCTAAAAAAAAAACATGAGCAGGGAGGCGGAGATGGCTGAACAAAGATGTTAAACAATATAAATATCGTTCTTCTTTTTTTTCTTCTTTTTCTTTTGATATATATATATATATATATAAACTCGGCCATTTTGGCCTCGTAAGGGGCTGTGCCCCTTGACCCCTCTTGCTTTTATTTATGTCTCTTTCTCTTCTATACTTTGTATAAAATGATCAAAATTTACTACGTAATTCTTACTGGCATCAACACAAAAAGGAAAACAAAACATAATCACAAAAATCCTATCCTAACATTTAACTTTCATTACATAAAATTAAGATATTGTTTCATTACATTTTTCGTTACATATTTCGTTACATAAAATTGTGACATTTTTTAAATAACAATAACAAAAATCCTATAAAATATAACAAATGTTACATAAAATTGGGACATTTTAGAATTACGTTGTAATTAATATCGAAAAAATGTCCCAATTTTATGTAACGTTTATTATATTTTATAGAATTTTTGTTATTGTTATTTAAAAAATGTCACAATTTTATGTAACGAAATATGTAATGAAACAATATCTTAATTTTATGTAATAAAAGTTAAATGTTAGGATAGGATTTTTGTGATTATGTTTTGTTTGTTATATATATATATGAAACTCTGCCCTTCGGGACTCGGAAGAGGACAAGCCCCCTTCACCCCCCGGTCTAGTTCTTCTATAATTCTTATAGAAGAGTAAACTTTTTCATTGTTTACGCCATTCGACAACATTTTTTCGTTACATTTTCGTTACATATTTCGTTACATAAAATTAAGACATTTTTTTGAGATAAATTTCGTGACAGGACACTTTTCCTGATGACCTCTGGCGTAAAAATGGCGTAGCCATTAATATGTATATAAAAAAAGGTCTTTTTCCCTTCATTTCGTAACCGAAGATATCTGGCAAGCTTAATTTAAAGTAATAATTTGAACAAATGCCTCGTCCACTCACTAATTCGTAGAAAGAGTCACTTGGTTACTGAGATTTTTTTGGCGCTTTAAATCTTGATTTCCTCAAAGTTATCTGAAATCGCCGAGTATATCCCTTCGGTTTAATATCGTATGTTTCCACGTTTCATTCGATGTTTCCTCGAACTTTTGTTCTTGATTGTAATATGCAAGAGAGGATCATCGATAAGTAAAAGTTACATTCGCGCGTAGTTTCTACCTAAATTAACGTACACTCCCTACTCTAGCTTAAACGAAATCGGTTTTCAGTCTCTATCCTCTCATGAATGAATGAAACCGGTATCTCGTTTGGTTCGTTTACAGTGTCTGTTTGAAGTAGGACTGTTGATATTTTTTAAAATATCGGATTTTCGGATATATCGAAAAAAATATCGATATTTTATCAACGGTACTAGCAGAAGGAAACACTTCTTGTATCAACTTTTTTTAAATACGTCCACACAATGGAAGAATTTGTCGAAGAAGACATATTTTGGCACTAAACTATTTCTATGTATCTAGATATGAAATAAATTAATACGAATGAACACGTGCTTTTCCGCTACATTACAATAAAGCAGTGATTTTTCATAACCTCTTTTTAACTTTGCTCACTGTTAACCACAGACTAAATAAAGGTAGAGATGCTAAGCTGTTAACGCAAACAGTGACAAGTGACAACAACAGTAAGTGAAGTAGGTACTAGGTATCATAGATTATAGTAATTTTTTTTTATACCACAGAGGTATATCTATACCAAATTACATTTCGTTTTTTAAGAGAATAAGTAAATAAATAAACTAGGAAACGAGGAAAAACATAATATAGTGTAAATGAAGTACAGTAGATTAAGTTTACGATGATTTTGTAGATTAAATAATTTACGAGAAAAAATTAAAAATAAAAATTTATTTAAAAAATATGTCGATCATCGATATCTACATTTCAATATCAAACTATTGATATATCGTCCAAAAAAATATTAGTAATACATAAATATCGATATATATATATAAATAATAATATTGATATTTCAATATATCGATATTTTATCAACAGTACTAGTTTGAAGTGGAGCGTCGTGTGAATCAGTCGTCCAACATTGAGTGGCGAAGTGCGGTTTTTGTGGACAAAAAATCATAATCGCGCTGAAATTCATCGACAAATATATGAAGTGTGATAAGGCAATGTCGAGACGCATGATATCCAAATGGTGTGCCGTATGTTCGAGGAAGGACGAGATTGTATGGAAGATGAAGCGCGCAGCGGTCGGCCGTCAACTTTGCACACAGATGCAAATGTTAAGTGCGTCGAAACTTTCATTCTTTCGGATGATCGCCCATGTGTTTGATTATTTAAAAACAGCCCGCGAACAACGAAAAGAATTTCGTATTGGTTAGCCGAAGTTGGACGGAATCGGAAAATTGGTACCACTTTACGACAAGTGCTTGAATAATTTAGCCGAATACGTGTCGGAAAATAGAGAAAGGATTATTGTAGATTTCAAAAATAGATTTATATATTTTTTACGATTTTTTTTGGTTTTATTTTTTTGATCGCGAAGTGTAACTTACCTATCCATCCTCGCCCTTGTACTAACCTGAGCACACGAATGTTTAACAAAGCTACCACATAAATGTATGAAAGGTTAAGGCTGTTAATATATTTAACATACGATGAAGCAGAAACTTAATTTATCAAAGTGAGCCAGGCAATTCAGCATCACAATTTTTCTGCCGATATTTTACTCCCAACCGAAAAACAATTTCAATATATATGTAACCTACCCCATTGATAGAAATGATTGCGATTGGTCAAGGAGAAATAAAGAAAGCGATGAAATCGAAAAAGACATATAGGGTTTCGAGACTGCGAGTCAAAAATAATATCTAATAATTTAATAATATAATAATTTTACATCCACGGTATTGGTGAGAATGCCTCCGAGGGCGTAACTAAATAATTCACGTTTTAAAATTTAAGAAAGCGGCCTACTACGCCGATTTTAGCAAAATACATATAAATGTGATGCTTCTTTTTATTAGCTTCGGCTTTGTAATCGATTTCATTTTAATTTTTTAAATATCCCAGGTGATTCTGATTTAAAATTTTAGAGTCTGTTTATTTTTTTTTTTCTTTTCCCGTTTAAAACCGTTCATCTACCAAAAATGACATTAAACAAATAGGGAGCAATGGAATAAAGGCGCAGGTTTTACAAACTCTCATTGTAAAGTCGTAGCTAAAAGCTTACAAAATATCATCACCCGTATCATTTACTAAATGACGTAATGCTTTTAATTAATTTCAATGAACGCTAGCGGAAATAAATTAAATTATCGCCGTGGAAACAAAAAAAAAGAAAAATAAAGACTAGCCGTCAAACTAAGACCCGGACGTAAACATAGCACAGTTAAGCATAGTTAATCGATCAAAAATAGTTTGAAGGGCTGTCGAGATATTGAACTAAATTCGAGTTCTTGGACTGATCATTGATTCGAAGATGAAGAATACCGTGAAAGGTATATCATCAAAAGAAATTATCGAAGTCAGGTTAGAAAAGGAAAGAAAACCTCCCTTATATTCACTGAGATGCGTGCAAAATTTTAATTAAGAATATTACTATAGGTTATATTAATTTATTTTTAGGAATAAATTTCGATAGCGAAAATAAATCGGAACTGCTGTAAAATATGTAAACCGTGGCGCGGTACAACTTCAGTTAGTTCTTGGAAAAAGTAAATTCCCGCGACTCTGTCACAACGAAATAACGGATGATTTGATTCGTTCGTAAAATTTCGCAGTAAAATTATGAACTAAAACAATCCGCAGTTTACATAGGCAGTAGCATACGATCTCGCGGAAGTGGTAGACGCGGAATAATAAAACGTTACACGGTCTTGAGCGAAGGATGCGCGTTTTTAAAAGTTGTCTTTTTTTCCCTAGCCTCTTTACCTTTCGTTGTTTGCAGGTCTTTCGTCTGGAATTTAAGATATATTTCTCTGATTAATCGTTACGAAATTACAAAGTCCTTCGGTAACTATTGATGATGGTTTAACAGTGATAATAAACAACTACCGCATTAATTCCGCAATATTATTCAAAAACGTTCTCTTCCATCGTTACAATTAATACGTTCACATGTTCTCTCTTTTTACATGTTAATGTTCAATCGAAATAAATGGCTAACTGTGTTTAGGCGCTTTTAATATATTGTAGTTCTTCTTCAAACTTTTTTTTTTTATATCCACACAAAACTGTAGTCCGAATATTGTGTCTTCTGGATTTTGGGTGGACACATAGTGGTATGTCCTGTGATTCATCGTAATAATAATAACTGGTACAGTGATCGAAATTTATTTGCCAGTGCTCATCTAAAAAGCGGTCTCGGATGCATACGAAAAATTTATTCCATCTGTAACCTAGACTAAATTAAAAATCGGTAATTAAAGAATCGAGAGTAGTGTAGGGGCGCGTTTGAGGACAGCGAACCAAATATTTCTCGGCACGCTGCAGCGGACACGCAGCTGGAATAGATTAAATAATAAAAATAAAAGAAGAAAAAAACCGAAAAAGTCGAAACGATTAAGAAAAAAAGTTAATAAATTCACGCTGGGCGTGTTCGTCCGGCGCACATGGCAAAATAAATCAAGCTGATTAGCTTCTGATTAGCGGAAGCAGCGGCCACCGAACAATACACGTTCTTCGTTATCAATTAATGATACGCGCGATTATTATTATACCAAGCACGGCTGATTTTCTTTAAATAGCCAGCGACAGGCAACTTGTCTGTGTGTGTATGTGTCAGAATCGGTTCTATCGCGGTTAGAAATTTTTTCCAGTCTTCTTATTTCAATTTTTAATATCTACGGTTTTATAGACCTGCTCTCCGGTTAGGTGACGAATTTTAACCGAAAATTATACCTTCATTGCTGAGTAATAAATGATAAAAGTGTTTGCGTTTAAACAATATGCCGAGGGCAGTTGTAGGTATATAATAAAATAAAATTATTTCGTCGGTAAAACGATAAGAAAAGTTCTTGTGCGCATACCTGCACCAGCCCGCACACACACATATATATATATATATATATGTGTGTGTGTGTGTATATGTAAGTCGCTTCAGTTCTAATGTAACAATGATAATGTACAGATTAAATAATGTATACGTTAATAGGACATGTTGTGCCTGTTTCTCAACTACTATATTGTTTTAATTAAGCTAACTTGGCTATTTACTGGTACTTCGCCCGCCTTTATCTGTGTTTTATTAATTGCTCGTCACCTTTGTTACACTGATTATCAAATTAACTCACTATATTTAATCCCATAATTATTACTCCTCTGATAATCATTTTTTCCCACTTTACACATTGTTTTTCATTTGCTAAAGGTGATTTATCTGAATTTCGAAGTTATTCTGCTGCCTGTTTCTTGGTCGGTTCATCGTTTGCTTTTTTTTTTTTTTTTTTTTCTTTCTATAAATAAATAAGCTTGTTCGTCGCACATCACGCAGCTTCAATACGTTTCGGCTTATGCGACTTTGGATGTAGAGAAAATTGTGAAACTTCTTAATTTATCACTTTTATAGGTTATTTTATTTAAACCAAGTTTAAGAAAAGTATTTTTTTTTTTTTTTCAATATTTTTATTTATATTAAAGGATTGAAAAGTATGAGCATTTAAAGTTTTGATCTCATAAGAGTTCTTTCGCGTGTATATATATAGAAATATGCTGTGATTGTTTTTTGTTTTTTTTTTCGTAACTTTTAAACTGCGTTCACCGAAAATTTTTGCTTTTTAAATAGACTATACGTCAGAATATAAAACTGTTTTATTTCTTTTATACTTTAACGCAATATAAAATGGGAGGGGGGGGGTATTCGTAAATTAGAACATTCATCTTTAAAAACAGTGTGCATGCATATTTTTGGAAAAGGAACTTGTTTCTTTAAGTCAGCGGTTCTGAACTTTTTTTAACACATTATTTTCATGTACCCCCCGTATTAAATAATGTAAAGTGAAGTATCTTAAAAATAAATTATAATGTTGATATACTGAAAGTTGCCTACTTATTAAATTATTAATCAAGTATCTATCAACTTTGGAGAGTAGAAAAAATATGTAAATATATACATTTTGTAATATATTTATTGGTATAACTTCATATAAATTTATGTAATATATTTATTGGTATAACTTCATATAAATTTAAGTAATATATTTATTGGTATAATCTATATATATAAAAATCCCGTGTCTTTATGTTTGTGCAGGATAAACTCGGAATTTACTTAACCGATTTTTATAAAATTTTGAAAGTACATGCAATTTGGTCCAACTTAACAGATAGGATACTTTTTGTTTTAATTATTTACATAAATATTTGTTATATTAAATAATTTAATCAATTAATTAAAAAAAAAACAAATTTAATTGTTGGCTATTACTTTTTGCTTTAATTATTTACATAAATATTTGTTATATTAAATAAAACAAATTTTGACAATTTTATTATTTTTTGAGCACCAACTACTTTTCGTGGCGACTTTTGTGTATCGTGCGATGTTAATCGAAATGCAACCATGTTTATCGCTGGCGCATGGCGTTATTATTGATGAATGATGAAATAAACTTTTCCGCTGTTGTTTACAAAAAAGTTCGTATTATTATGGAGTTGTTGTTTATGAAAAAAAAAAAAAATTGTGCGATTATTTTAATATTCCGACAACAATATTGTGGCAGTAATACAATTCTCTGACATTGTTGGGCATTTAAGTTGCTTTATATTTCAGTATAAGATAATGCCGCGGAGACAATCGAACCTCAACAATGCGCGTAGCAGAAATGCACGGCGTATGCGTGTTATGAGAGCTACTGAATCGGAAGAAGAAATTGCAAGAATAAACGCATGTTGCCTGCTGCTCACGTGTGGGGGAACACCATCAAATTTATTCGTGTTAGCAAAAGACAGGTTGACCAAGAACATTGTGCACAAATTAGTGCTTAGATAATTTTCAATTTTATAAAATAATATAACTAATAGTTCGAAACCAATGTTATCTGCCTCATTTATAACATTTAATTTTTATATAACTAATTTATTTAGTATATTGTGTAAATAAGTCATTGATTACAGATTAAAGTTAAAGATTAGATAAATAAAATGTAAATTCAATAAGTGTATATTAGTTGGATAATTTCATTCTCTACATATGATTCAAAATCGGCTAAATAATTTCAGGTTTATTATTAAAAATTAATTTGGTTGCATCAAAATAATAAGTAAAAAATTAATTTAATCTATTATAACTACTAAGCCACAGCAACGCGTGGCTGGGTCAGCTAGTTTCATATAAATTTAAGTGTTATAATAATAGTAGCACTTCGAGTTTTTTCAAGATTTTTTTTGATTTTTGCGGACTCCGTGTGAGAATATCACGGAACCTTAAAAATTGCTGCGTTAAATCGCTCTCCAGTTAAAATGGAATGAGTTATTATATAAAAAAAAAAAAAAAAAAAAAATCGGCGCTGGGCGTCTTTCCGTTGGAGACTCCGGAATCCCCAATGCTCTCTGTTTAGAGCCGACGGCTAAAATTCGAAAAAACATGGAACACGCTTTATTTGCTGTCTGTTAATATCATCTCTGATACTTTCAACTGTAAATTGAAAATGCGATAATGAGAACATCTTGAATTTGAAAGAAAATATTATGAATGTTAATGATTTTATTTAAAAATTTTTTCATTTTTGTGTCACGTGATCCTTAGATATAACGGACAATATGAGTTTATGATAGCTGAAGTAACTTATGTAATTCTTTTAGAATAAATTTTGTCGACGTGATGAGCGAAGATCAAATTGATGCACGATCCTTAACGAGTAGAGTTGGTAGAGCTGGATTCAAGGGCGTCGCCTGCCGAGGGGGGGGGGGGGGGGGGATAGAAAGAGGAAAAATAAAATGTATAAGTTATAAAGGCTTGATATTTTATTAAACAAGAATAAAATCTTAATTAAAACATAATTTTCATGGGTTTCTGGAAAATTGTCCATGATTACACGCCTATGAATACTCATCATGGCTAGTTGATTAAAAAGTTTCAAGGGTCCGGGGGGGGGGCTATCCCCCTGCTCCGTACTGGCGACGCCCGTGGCTGGATTCGTTTTGAGTTGTAGTCCAAATGTTTTTTCTATGAACCGAAATAATAGTCAATTTTCAGGTTTCTTGAGATCGGCAGACGAACATCATCAGAGTACGATAACACGACTGACTGAATATGTAAATGTGTAAGACTAAAAATTGATAAGACAACCTTCGTTCGAAACTGTTTTTTCGAGAGATTTGCACAATTTGCATTCTTTATTTCATTTCCATAAATTTTTGCGTGATGTCAATATTTTATTTCGTTCATCAAAAGTTTTCGTTTTTTTTTTTTTTTCCGTACATTTTATTAAAACTCTATTTTTCAATAGTTCTACGTAATCACATTTCTTTCATTTATTCGATAACAGTTTTATATATATATTTTTTTTTGTAGATGCAACATTATATGGCATGGCATATTTACACATAGACGTCGATGAACGACAATTATCATGGTTCGAACACGACTGATTTAAAAAAAACTAGAAGAAAAGACTGTATTCTTATTGATCTCCGGCGTAACGCCCTCGCGTTCCACTCTAGTGTGACGTTTTCTGCTAGTTAGGTCATGGCTAAAGCATGTTCCATGCTAAACAAAGCCGGAAACGCACTGTGACGATTCGTAAAGACTGTATAACACGAATAACACGGCATTTATATATCAAAATAAACAGTTGATACGCGAAAATCTAATTGAATTTAAATACTCGTCTTTCTTTTGTTTTTTGTTACGTAATTAATATTACTCGGCTCATTTGTTCAGCTTGCAGGATATTAGAAGTACAGTTAAACATGTTAATATAATACTGAGCTTGCGAAACACCTTTAATAATGTTCTTCCAGACATGATCACCTATCATTGCAATTATTTAATGTTGTGTTATCTTGTAGAGATAAGAAACCTGGCTGTTCTTTAAATTTTTTAAAGTAAATTTTAATGCTGCATTATATTTAAACAATAATGTAATTAAATTCAAGAATTTCCCTTATTTTTTACTTGCAATTAATCAATTCAATTTACTTTTGACTTTTTGTTATGATTTTTAATGGAATACAATTACACGTCATCAATTGGAAAATATAAAATTTTCCTCTAGTTATATTTTTCATATCGATCGCTTCTACCAGCTGATTGCTAAACAGTACCATCACTCATTATGTAAGCTTTTTCACTTTGTAAAATATTCGTTATCACGGTCGGGTGAGGGAGAGAGGATAACGAAATCTTGTAAACCTTTTTTGTAACATAGACATAAAAAGTTTAAATGAGGAACAACAAATATTAAATATTAAATGATTACTTTCTTCCCTCCCCCCTTTTTTTTAACGGTCTCGGACATTAGCCTAAAAAGCGGGGAGAAAATAAAGTTCTATTCTTAAACGTTTAAGGGTAGAGGATAAGAATAATTCGAGAGCAGCAATAACAGGAGTAGATGGAAATGAGAGAATGTAAAACGCACCGATAATAAAGAGGGTCCCTGGCACCGAGTTTTAGTAGAGAAGTGTGAAATTACCATTAGTATCACATTTAAGGAAAAGATAGCGGTATCATAAGCTGATTACGTAATTGGAAATGAAATGACGGCCTAATATCATTGTCTTTAATGCCTAAATAACCAGGAATCCACTGAAGATCGATCGCAATCGAGCGAAGGACGAAAAGATCATGGATGAGGTAGCGTATCGGAAGTATTACATAATCGGAAGGGGGAGAAAGGAAGATGTGCTGGCTTACAGAACACTTCTAGAATTTGCTATTATGAGCATTTTATGAGAAATTACTTAATGAGGAAACAAAAAGAATAGTGTGTAGAACAGCAATAGTTTCCGCATAGAAAATTAAGCAAAAGGAGGGAGGAAGATTAAAAGATCCAGAATCTAATTGAAGGTAGGACAAAAAAGGCAGAGTTAATTGCATTTGGCCTTTTGGAACCGTCAGTATATATAACGGTGTGTGCAGGGACGAGAGAACTTGAAGTACTAGAAAATTCAAATCAAAAAATCACGATTATTTTTTAAATTTAATTATTTATCGGTTTTTTCTTTCTTCTTTGGTAGTTCTCAGCTATGCGGTGTTAATTTTTTTACACTAACTCCATTTTTCTTTACTCTTTTCTAGTTATTTTAATTTTACATCCCACTATCATTGGAACTGTTTTTAGTTTGCCATCTTCACGATGTACGTACGGGCTATCTATTTTTTATCAATATTTATTTTTCTTTTACGACCTTACATGCGTGCAGTGCTGGCATTTTACAATTTTTCTCCGTTTGCTAAGGTCCTTTAAATTGTATTTTCCTATTAATAATGCTTGTTTTCAAAATAAATTTTACAGTTATAGTTTTATTGTTTTACGTTTTATTTCTACGTCCGGTAGTCATTTGAAAATTAAATTCTTTCAGTTTTTTTTATCACCTTTCCGTCCGCTTTAATCTTTTTAACTTTTAATGCTTCCCCTGAAAATTTTACATTTCTTCTCAAACCACTTGACCTTCATGTCCATATTTTCCGGTATACTGGTTGTGAATCTGACATGACATTTTATCTTCTAGTTTACCTGCTTTTTGTGTAAACTCCCGTTTTATTTATGGAGATTAAAAATGTGTTGTTGGTAACTAGAAACTTTGCACCATATTCCCTCCTCTCACTACACATTAGCCTGCTTCTACTGTGACTTTTTATTTTTTTGTGCAATTCGTCAGTTATATTTTTCCAATTTATTCTTTAATTACGTCAAATATTTATATTATTTTTATCCAATTTACTGCATGGAACGCTCTTTCAAAATGCGTACTAGATATTTCTCTGTACACCTTAATTGATTGTTAATTTCCGGTTCCAAATTTATTACAAATAACCTCAAGCCTTAAGACGATTCTTGCATAATTTTTTTTAACATTATTTTTGTTTTCTCTGTGTGTAAATACGCATCAAAGTTATCATTTGCAAAAAATGTAGTAGCTGAAAAGTTGATTATTCATCTGAATAGAATAAACGAAGCCAAATTAAATGTTTTATTTGCATTTATAAGAATTAAATTAAATCTGCAACAAGAAAAATACAGTACTTGAAAATAATACTCTGCATGGTGATTTCATTTTCGTTAAGCGTCTTATTTATGTTCAAATGTTACAGTTTTTGTTGCTGTTTCAACATTTATTTAGGCGAGTGAAGCGAACTTACATATAGATCAAAATGGTCCTTTCTTGTGGTACACTTTATAAAAAACCTGCTAAACATCTGAACATGAAATTGAACATAATTATTTATATATTTATGTCCAGATGTGTTATCAGTCATTATTTTAAAAAAATAAATAAGTTGTACAAATAAAAAAATCTTATTTTTTATTTTCATACTTATAAATATATCTATATAGACTCATAGAAAATAACCGCGAATCCGAAAATGATAGGATATGTACCTTAAATTGCAATGCGGAAATTTGAAAGAGTAATTATTTATTTAAAATAGTATAATTTAAACAGTTATAACAATTTCGTTAAATTCATTTGTTTTCGTTTGACTGCTGGGTATATAATTGAAGATATATTTACCTTCGTAAATTATAATTGTCACTTGATTTAAAACTAATTCAACCGTTAACCCACTACTGTTTAATCTTTCAGTTTTCACTTCATCAGAGTTGTCAGATGACATTGTCATCCTGTCTATTGCCTCTATTCTTTAAGTACACTTACGCAGGACTCCACACAAACACATTTTTTTATTTCTCTTTTTTATTTCTACATAAGCTTTTGTTTGTGTATTTATAGGTATATATCTATATGTGTATGTGTATGTGTTTGTTTGATAGTAATAAATTGACTTAGCTTAGTTTTCTTGTTGTTGGGTCAATGCCGCTGGCGCGCCCACAAAAAAAAAAAAAAAAAAAAAAGGACTTACACCTAGTCCGTGCACCTTTATGTATAAGTTTCTGAAATAAATAACTTGTATATTAAAAAAAAAAAAAAAAAAATTATAATTGTAAATGAAGTTTAAAGAAAAAAACAAAACTTCTAGCCGTCCTTAGGATTGAACTTGCAACCATCAAATTATTGGTGTTGTATCTACATAGGCGCAAGCAATCTAGACGTGTCTTTTTGGAAATGCAAAAAATTTGTTTACCAGATCAAGCTTAACTACGAACACTCGAATGAGAATGTTGCACTGTTATGCATTCTCAGTATTATTATACGGATGTGAGTGCTGGACTGTAGATCCTAGCACAGAAAAGAAGATTCAGGCGTTTTAAATATATATTTACATAAGAGAATGTGGCGAATGCCATGGACAAAAAAAATTAAAAACGAAGAAGTGCTACATAAGATGATAAAGAATGCCGAACTTTTATCAACTATTAAAAGAAAGAAAGTGCTATATTTTGGACACGTGATGCGTGGAGATAAGTACGAATTACTACGGATTATTGTAGAAGGAAAAATTGATGGAAAAAGATCGGTAGGAAGACCATATAATTCACGGATAAAGGACTTGCGAAGATGGCTTGCAAGCAGGACGATGGATCTATTTCAAGAGGCCATATTAAGCGAACAGACTGCCAGATGGATCGCTAGCCTTCAGTAATGGATACGCATATACAAGAAGAAGTCCTGCATAATTGCACTATAATAACTCCGCGTTGTGCTAACTTTTTCTCACAGCTATGGACGTAGTTAGAAAGGGGCGAGGGTGGGCAGTACCCACCCTAGAAAACTCATTGCCTCCTCTAGAATAATCGTCTAAATGTCATACGGAGAAAAATTTGAAAAGTGTGAAAGTACAATGTACTTCGAAATTGATACCGTGATTATCACAATAATTTCCTATGCGCATGCAGGCCATCTGACGACATGCTCCAAAATAGATTTTCACGTATGTCTTTCCTGCATATAGAGAATGAAATAGTCGAGAACACGATAACTTCTGAGGGGCAGTCTCTAATCGGTTCAACGAAAAACACAGAAAATTGAAACTTATATAAGAAATGTATAAATCAGTAAAGTACGAGTATATTATAATAAACTGTATCCTATTGTGAAGTATTTTGATTCTTTGATACGGATTTGCATAATATTTAAAAATTAAGTGACCTGTAAATAAAGGTCTTTTTTAAATAAGCTGTTAATTATTTCGGTTATATATTTATTTAAGTTATTAATTTTATACAATTTTCTTAATTTAATACGATTACACATATAAATATATATATATATATATATATATATATATATGTTCAGCTGGTCAGCTACCCCCACCCGCTTAGAAAAATTATTTTTTAGTTACGCCCATGGTCATAGCTATTTTCATTATACTATTTTTAATAAATAATTATTCTTTCAAATTGCAACATTGCAATTTACGGTATAATATGTCCTATCACTTTCGGGTTTGCGAAAATGTCTCCATTTGTGAAATCTTACTACTTATGTACACTTTGTAATATCACCGAGAAGAAATATAATAATCATGATCTATTGTCTATTATCTGTAGTAGTTCCAAAGCGAAATATTTCTAGTAATTAATTGGTAACTTTTTTATTTTTCAATTTTAAAAATATTCATACAAATAATGAAACTATTTTTATTAAGAGCAGGTTAATGGTCTATTGAAATCAGTAACCCGATTATCTAAAAACAAAATTATCACTTCCTTTACTAATATATTTTCTATTGGATCGTTGGTAATAAAATCAATTATTTTTCGCCTATTTAATCCATGTTATACTAAATTCTTGTATGTATTTTTTCTGTTCTATTATTATTTTGAGGGGTTTCAAAAATATTGTACGTTTGATAGTTGACGTGATTCTTTTTATGCCATTTGGGCTAAAGTAATATTCAATTCACTTATTTTACACATATTAATATTATGTAACAATTCCGTTTTCTTGTATTTTTAGTATTTTCCAAAAGGAGTGTATGTTAAATTTTCACATAAAAATAGCAGTATTTCTTAATAACATATTATATTAAGAAAGTTGTAAAATATTCTTACTTAAACTTAAACTATTCCTCTGATAGTAATTACATATTTCATAATTATTACATAAATGTAATATAGTATGCATAGGAATGATTTATATGTTGATAAAATCGTATATCCTATTTATAATGCTATGTTTTGGACAAGTCTCGTAATATTATTTTTATGCTAAATTTTCCTTATATTTAGTAAAGTTACAGTTTATATGACAAAAATGTTAATGTTGCAATATACCGAAAATCATGTTCAAAAATAAATCGTGATTTAGAATTTGTTTCCGATTACATATTTGAGTTGTTTTTAGCTGATAGTGGGTTATACTGAAAAACGTTTCTAAGTAAGCAATCATTTTATTCTTACATTTGTTTATTATATTTGTATTTGTTATAACTTGCTATATTCTATATTTAACAAACACAATGTTAAAAGATTCTTTATTAAAATTGTCTTTAGTTTTATCGCAATTTTAATAAAATCTCTGTGTATATTTTCCGTAAACCTACGGAGTGTAATGCGGTATATCATTTTAGATGGTGTAATATTTGTAAGAACAAATTTCTTCCAATTTCTAGTCTAATAATTTATAATCTAAACATTTAAAACTTTCACGGTGGATATAGTTAAGAAAACAATTTACGCTGTTCACTACGTTTAAAAAATTTAGTCTGAAGTTTTAAGATTAAATTTTTTAAACATGGTGTCTTCCGTAAATTGTTTTTCTAACTTACACAATCTGCTTTTGAACTCTTTCTATGGTTATTCTTTATGTTTACTTGTCGAGTGATCTTCGTATAGGAAGGTTAACAATACGGTTTTCTTTTATACCACGATGTCCGCAAATCTATTTAAATGTCCATTTAAATTTTATTTCACTAATATTTTCTTTCGGCTTGCCGCAGATAAAAGGATATCCTGCTTTGTTCCGCTGTTAATTTTTTTTTTTTTTTTTTCGTATTGCTGATAATCAGGAAATGAATTATTTCTCGCTTTAATCATCCTATACTATTTCAATATTTTAACAATGCGGGAGAAGTAAATAACGGAGGGATTTTAAATTTTCTTTTGGCGCCATTTTTATCCGGAATTAAGGTGGCCGGGAAAATGTTTATAATTTCGTTTAAAATTGTGCAATTAAAACGAGCATACATGATTTCTGAAAGAAAAAAAAAAAGAAAATACTATAATCCCGTTCTTACATATTTATATGATACGCACGTGTCACGGTAGTTTAATTTTTGAAGGTCTTTACGGTTTTCATAGTTAATGGTTAAAAATTGGCATGGCTTACTGAATCAGTACCTGCGGAAGACCGGTTCGCCAACACCGACAATATCGACGTTCAAGGCCGTGTCCACGGGGGGGACCCCCCATGAGAACTGAAATAGTTATTATAAATACACAAAAATCTGAAAAAAATCACAAATTTAAAATAAATATTAATGAGTTTTTTTAGGGTGTTCTTACCTACTTTTAAAAGAAAAAAGAAAAATATGCTCCATATTTTTAGGTACTTTATTAATATCTTATGCAAAATTTTTTATTATGAGTATAATTAATAACATATGTAATTTTTATTAATGTTCATATACGGAGAATTTATTTATGTGAATTATTAATATATAAATCAAAATGATGGAAATTATTAATAGAACGAATATTAGTGAAAAATGTATTGTTATTTATAAAATAAATATGCAAAGAAAATTTTAACCCCCTTCCAAAATTCTGGGCACGGGCCTGTCGACGTTCGTTCAACAAACTAATACTTCTCGATGTTTCGGCTATTATCCCAAACACCGAATAATTAGTTCGTAGCTTTTATTAATTTTTAAAGCTATGCTAACGTGCTCATATTTATTCCACGTACTAAGCCTTCTGCCACTGAATTCGAGAATATATAATTTAGCGTATACGCATAAAACACAAAATTCAATAAAGTACTTTTTGAATTATAACCATGTCAGTCATCAGATATTTATGTAGCTCCAGAAAATCATATTCGTGGTGCAATTTTAACGGAAGACAATAGGCTCTTTAGTAGCCTTAACAACAGTTAAATACAGACATGGAAGGAAGAAAAATCGAAAAAAATCGAACAACGAAATTATTCCTTTTAAAAGATTGATGAAACACCACGATGTTCCATTTTAGACCAATAGCTGATTTTCAATAAGCATATTTTACCATCGCTGTACATGTATCAAGTTTTGTAATTGAAATTTGAGCCATTTCCCAATAAGACAGAAGGTTAACACTTTTTTTTTTTAATAACATCTTCCTCTTCTTCTTCGTCTTATCGTATGCGTCGAACAAGTTAAATATCTATTTCCAAGTTTGTGAGCCATTGGACGGCTTCCTAAGTTAGATTGTGGATGTCTTCAATTTGCAGTCCTCGTTATGGTAATACAAGAATATGTAATTAGTTTTTCAATTTTTAGCAGATATTGTTTTTGTTTTTTTTGCAATTTTTTATAATGTTGGTTTTGCTTGGCACGATGACAATTTACACCGACAGATAGCGCGTCATGAAAATGACAATAACTGTTGGATGATTATGTTATTAAGAATAAAATCACGCGCGCCGACTCTTGCAGTGCAATAAAATGGTAATATTTTACAATAAATGTGTATATGTCTGTATTTTTAATTACACCGTTCAAGTAATACAAACTGTAATTCTTACTATTCTTTTTTATTCACATTAACAGCGTTATCTTAAAAAAAAAAAAGAAAAAAAAAAGATGGCAAATAGAAGCAGAAAATATGTATTAATCTTTTTAATAATAATACTAAAAAGTAGAAAATAAAATAAATAATTAAAAATAAAAAAAAATCCATTATTCACAGTGTCTACTCGCTTATGAAAAAACTACTTGCAATTTTTAATAATCAACTAAAACTAAACGTTTTTCACGAATTATAATACAAAAAGGAGTTGCTAAATAAAGTAATACGAAAGCGTAAGACGCTTTGATGTTTAACGCCGCAATCGTGACGGTCAATGAACAATGACGTCTCGCCAGCGCATTTTAATTTTCCTTAACGTTACAGTTTCGTTGTAGTTTATAAATTATTAACAATTGTTAATTGGTTTTTCGTAAGTGAATAAACGTAAATGTTAAATAGAAGGGATTTTCTCAAAAAAAAAAAAAAAAAAGGTTTTCATTAGTACTAAAAGGTGTAACGCGAATCATCTTGGAAAATAACTTTACAGTTCGATCTGTTTTACGTTATGCTGTTGGTTCCGCATGCAACATTCAAAAACTTCACAGGTACTAGAATAAGCGTTGTACATTTCATAATTGTACATTAACATAAATGGTACGCGCGTCTCTTCAAAACTACCGCGTGATCCCAAAAAGATTTTTGATAACTGCGCAGTTTAAGCGATTGCGTTTTCTTTCTTTTGCTATATAGCAAGTACAACATGAAAAAACTTTAACGCAAAAAAATAAATAAAAACAAAACATAAATTAAAATTATATTACTTTAGCATAATCATCCTTGGTTCTCTTGCTTTTTTCTTCGTCTACTAGAACGCTCTATTTATTTACTTTTCATTTTGATTTTGTATTTAAAGTCTGTTGTTACATTTCTCACAAAGTTTAACTGATTTCTTTCGTGTTACTATTTCTAACATAAACTTAATTAAAAGAGCTATAATGTAGGGCAAAGGTGCATAGGGAAAGTGCCCTAAAGAAAGATGCCCAATACGATGGACTGATCAAGTAAAGGTAATAAATGAATACGGCGCGTCGGAAGCATTGCACGTGACAACGGATCAGATTAAACGAGAAAAAACTGTACAAGAAACATGACGTCAGTCACGTGCTTAAGTAGAACTGCGGGCTTGATTGATTGATTGATTTTTTTGAAGCTGATTTTTCGACTTTTCTTCAATTTTTTAAGTCAGCTTTTACTCTGTAACTCCAACATTCACCTTACGTAAACAAATATATTTATGTTTCTCTGCGGCCGAGTTCAAATTGGACATGATGTAGCATCGTCGCAGCTGATGCTTGCACCGTTTTATCCAAACTGAACTGGCCGATCACGATAGGCAATTTGCAGAGCTGATCATTAAAGCTCTAAACGAATAATAGGGGAACTGTGGATATATGGGAAAGTTGTGCACTTTCTTAGTTTTTTTTTTTTTTTATAATAAATTTCTTCGGGCTCGCCGTTGATATAGCCATTGATCGATACACTTTCTTAGTTCATGGGAGTTTCATGGAACCGTTAATTAAATGGACGTAAAAATTTCATTTTCTATATTTGCGTAATATAATTTTACCGTTATTACTTCTCCGGGAATTTTAATGAAAAGCTAAAAAAAATTCTGCTAATTTGAATGAATAGTTTAAAACAATAGATTTTTTCGAACTTTTTTTTTTTTTTAGTATTATCCAAAGTTATGGAAGAAGTTGATTGTGAAATGCTCAATTATCGGCGAAAACGCTGATGCTTGTCTCAGATTTTTTTCGTCGTCTTCTTACTAGCTGAAAATGATTTATTTTTTCATTTTATTTTACATTTCCGTTTCATCCGACGATTATTTTTATACTTCTATGATAATTTGTTGTACTTTATCTTTTCAATTTTTTACGTACTCGTTTCAGTTTTTTAAGACAAAACTTTATGATTAGTCAAGGGAAGCGGGTCCTGGGGGTCCGTCCCTCACAAAAAAATAAAAATAAAAGATACTTTTTGATTCTCGGTAAATACGGTATTATTATAATCAAAATCTCACGCATACGGCAAATAGTTCTGCTCTATGTAATTCTTTTGTCACATATTAAAACTAGTAACAGTTACAATTACTATTTCGATGTCGACTTTACTCCTTTATATAGATGAATGTCGGTCCGATCGCAGAATTCGCTTGTGTCGACGACGCGTACAGTCTCGTTTTTATATTATCCGAGAAATTTCTTTAAATAAAAAAATAGAGAACGAAAATACCGAAAGACAGCGATGTACTACTTGTGACGCTCTATTAGCAATTTAAAGCGTGATGATTTTCGTGTCGTTATGTTCGAAAGAATTTATGTCGCAGTGAATGTTTTTCACCACCATATCTTTCAGTAGTGGTAACGAGTATTTTATAATTGTTATTTACGCATTCGTATATTGCGAAATTCATCGTTTTTAATAATTCCCATCTTTTAATTACTTTTTCCTGTTAATAAATTGTACTTATTCGGGATTTTCGGAAATCTCGGAATTGATTTCAAAAGAAATTTACGAATTTCTTAAATTTTTTTAAGTTAATATGTTTTGATGTATTTCCGTTTGTTACGAAGCCGTAAGAATCAACTAAAATTAAAGGACGATTCCTGTTTTGGAAGTATTCTATCTCACTTATAAGAAATCTCCTGTAATAAGCAAAAGAAAAACTGATCTTGGTTTCATTATTAACATGATTTAGGAAAGGTCGTATGACTCCACAAATGTCCACGGGTGAAACACAATACTGCAGACCCACCTTTAAAATGATCTCCCGATTTTCTATTCATATTTTTACCGTTAATCTTACCTGTAATATATAGATAGGACCTCCTGCGAAAAAAAAAACAAAAAAACAATTGAAACTCTGAAGCGCAGAAAAAGTCTTGTGATTATTGTTGAATTTCCAGATGCTCCTAATTTTTACTATACTGCTATTAACGAACTTGATGATCTTAAGATTTGGCACATCTTCCTTGCCCGGAACTGAAATAATCGGGTAGTGGCATAGAAGTTGTTGAAAGACTTGCTTGTACTTTAATTCTGTGTTGAGCTTATTGCGAATTTTAATTCCGAAGGATGAGACTGCAGCCGTTTGACCATTTTGAACTCTTTTCGGTGCGGTTCAGTTTTCGGCGTTTTTGATCAAGCTTAATATTTCGCAGTCCCCTCCGATACTTTTTTTTTTTTTTTGTTTTTTCTATTAGCATAATCCTATCGTTATTTTTCCGTTTTGGAGTTTCTAATATTACTTTTAAAAAATGTATTCGTTCAATGTGATTTCGCTTTCGAACGAGTCTCGTAACCGATCGAATTTATCCGTACCACGTCTGGCTACGTTTGACAGCGTATAATGATACATCGGTAAACACGCTAATAACAAATATGTATATAAAATACGTAATAGTAAGCGTATTGTTTATTTTATTTTTTTTTTTAACCGGTACACCTGTTTATTTAGTCTTTCCAAATAGGTCTAGCGATTTAACGTATAAAATTTTTCCTCCTTCGTGCAGAATACATGTTTACTTTCAGATTATCCGAGCTTTTGAAGTTTTGGGCAGTTTTTTGAGAAACGGTATTTTCTTTCTTTCATTTTTAGTTAGATTTTGAACATTTTTCCGTGTACAATTATCGCAATTTATTTGCCGGGTTCCTTATAAATTAGACGGTCAAACAATTTTTTTGGAAAATGCAGGGTTGATAGTGCGTTCATTCGGCCACGTCAGTCTGCGAAAAAAGCATCATCATATTCGAGAGAGAGAGAGAGAGAGAGAGTGCTATTTAAGAGGCGTTCCGTTACTTTTGAACCGTTGATCATTAGCAGAAACGAAGGAATAGTTACAGAAAAACCTTGAAACAAGTACGATAAACTTAAATAGACGTAAAATAAAAATACCAGCTGCAAAAATAATCGAAATAGAATACGGATAAGATTAGATAGTGCAATTTTGGTAGAACAATTTAAATATCCAAGTAAAAAGCATAATAGCAAAGTGATGTTGAAGTATAGCAACAGAGTCAAGTATGCTTTTATGAAGAGAGGAAATCCATTTAACAAAAAATGAAAATAAACATAGAGAAAAAAAACCAACGAAAATATGCACTATTTTATTATACGGTTCGGAAATTTTGGAGACCCTTGAAATTTGAGCACGGCGCTGCACGCTATCCATCTCGTGGATAGAGAAGAAAAGAAATTCCGATGAAGCTGGTGAAATTAATACAGCACAAAGGAGAGACTGACTTACTACGTGTTACAACACCTTCTCATGATTACAATAATTGAAGGTAAATCGGAGGGAAAGAAGAAGAAGACCTCGTGGATGGAAGTACAAATGACGTATAAAAAAATCGAGAACATGGCAGAAAAGAGTGGAAACGAATGATTAAGATACAGCGACAAGAGCAAAAACTTTTAATACATATGATAATCAATCAATCGCTTCATCCCTCTCGTGAGCATATCATGATTATCCGTCGAAACACCA
Source organism: Icerya purchasi (assembly GCA_039619475.1). Taxonomy (NCBI): domain Eukaryota; kingdom Metazoa; phylum Arthropoda; class Insecta; order Hemiptera; family Monophlebidae; genus Icerya; species Icerya purchasi. The sequence goes on along the minus strand of CM077115.1, from coordinate 72,117,820 downwards.
AACTGCGCCAGTGATCTCTGTTTTGCGTGCATCAAACGCATTTAAGGAAGCTACACGGCCCATTGTTTTACAAAAATAGCATCAGTCCATCTCATAGAAGGCCGGTCCTTTCCTCTAGTTCTTTCCATACGACCTTGTATGATTGTTTCCATCGTTCCCGCTCTAATGACATGGACAAAATATTTTAGTATTCGTATGCGGACAACTGCCGATAGTCTGTTCTGTACGCCAATTTCCCATAAAATCGATTTTTCTTTTTTTTTTTTCTTTTTTGAAATATATCGCGATATATTTATCACTATTTATACATTTCCTCGTCAAGTTAGTTGTCGACGAGTTTTCTTACATCTAATGATTTTCACAATATACTACTTATGTACTATACAGACTTATCGCCGCTCAAATATTTTATTACAAACTTATCCTATTTTTCCTTATTTCTAACTTAGCTATAATTTTTTTTTATTTTATTTTATTTATTTATTTTTTCCGTTCCTTTTCCTTCCCCTTTGTTTTCAATGTTGTTTATCACTATTTTCGTACCCTTTTCGTCTTATTTAATGCTTATTATTATTCCTATATTTCCCTCTTCCTGCAAGCATTCCTTTATTTTCTTTTTTTTCACCCCCCAATTTTGTCCTCCTTGATTATTTCTTTAGGCGTTTTATTGATTTATAGCGTATTTGTCTGTTTGCTTCTCCATCTTTGTTTTAGCTAACGGCGATTTGTACAAATAGTTTTTCCTCGGCTCTAATTCTATTTTTTTTTTCTTTCCTTTTGTCCTATTTCCTTATCTGTCATTATGTATTTCCATATTTTTATACTCGTCCAGGAAATACGTAACACTGCAGTATCATATTCCCAATGCATCTGTCTTGTTCCTATTTGATTCACGAATTGTTTTTTGAAGCCTATAAGAAAACCGAGAACACCAGAAGATTTATTTCGCGTTTCTTTGCTTATCGAAGAGTCGGCGGGCCAGATGTTTTTTCAAGCGTCCCATCGTATTGCGTGTGATTTGTGCTCTGTGACGAACTTCAGCTCGCCTCCTTTCTATGATAGATCCTAAATATGTGAGTCGGTTCACGATTTCAAAACCAGCCATCTCTCGGATTCCTGGCAAGTCGTTTTTAGGACGATTTATTACCGTGATGCTCTTTGTTTTAGATTTGTTAATTATCAAACCGCAATTAACGCTGACTATTTGCTTTTGAGGAATAATGTATAAGCGCGGTTGTTGATTAAAAATTCAATAGCAGCTCGCTTGCATGGAAGATCAACACGTATGATAATAACATTTCAAATAATGTATATAAAAGCGCATTCTCTGCCGCAGTCTCTTGTATACTTTTCGTTCTAGCTCAGTTCGTGAGCACTCATTATGTGTCTGAAATTGTACACACGACCAGCTTGTAGAAAATGAATCTTCCAAAATGTAACTTCTGTCGTTTATTGCAGCACTGGCCAGGGACAAAGTTAGATGTTGTTACGGATGTCCCCAATAGTTTCGGCAATCTTTAGAAGAGGGAACCAACTAATTGACAGTTTTCTGGGCCAATCAGAATGCGATGTACACGAATATAGAGGAAAAGTCCCAGGCAGGGGGGCAGTGTGTAGGTGTTGTAGTTTAATATATCGGAACGAATGAAATGTAATGATGTCGCGCTGATAGGTTTTCGAAAACGGCTAAATCGGTGGTTCCTAATCGGTGGTCCGCGGACCACTGGTAGTCCCTGGAAGCACCCGAAACGGTCCGCGAAGCCATCCTAAAAATATTAAATAAGTGACAACGAGTCGACACACGACGCGCGGCGCGCGTTACGCTACAAGCGAGAGAAGCCGCCGCCTCGTTGAGGTGCACGGATGCGGGAGTGTGTGTGTGTGAACAGCCAGTGCCTGACTCGGTTTGTTCTGTTCGCTTATTATTATTATTATTACTTATTTTATTCTATTGGACTGTAGAAGGAACCAATCAGTGTCTCTGTGCAGTACATGTAACATTGTAAACTTATAATTCGACATTCTATGATGAAATTAAATAAGCAATATTAGGATCAGCCGAAGAAAGTAGAGAACGTAAAATATACGGAGGTCGCTGGCCTTGTGATCATGTGCCGAAATATTGGAGCGCTAAAGTTCTTTGGAAAATGCCGAGCTTCCTCGAGTGGGACTGCAGTAATACTCTTATAGAAATCGCTGGCTTTATACCGGTGGAGTGCATTCCAATCCGTTTGCAACTGTGTCCTCACCGTCGAACGGAGATCCGTATATACAAGGGTACAAGATGCCAATTCGTACTGCAGATTTAGTGGCTTCATCACAGGCAGTGTTGCCAAGGAATCCAGCAAAAGTTGACTGCGAGGTTCTTTGAACGAAGGATGTGTACTTCTTCTAAATGTGAAAATATAAAATAGGCACCTTCGGTAGCATGGAAGTATTCAATATGACATTAAGGCAGTTTAAGCAGTCAGATAAAATTAGGATATTATCAGTTGGAATCATGAAGGAAACGTGTAGGGCCTTTACAATCGAAAAGGCCTCCTGGCAGTGAAAATCGAGCATGCCGATGGTAATTTGAATTTGCCGGTTATGCTTCTGCTCGGAATAACAAACGCCGATTGTACCGGTCTGTTAATGCCTTTAGATCTCCATCAATATATGCATATAGGAATCTTCCGGGCCATTTGTTCGCAATGATAGACATATGATGTGAAAAGGAAGCACTAGGTAAGGCTCTTGTTTGTGTGATACCAAATCTATCGTCGGAGATGAAAATTTACCGGCGAAGGGGAACTACGAGAATACTAGAGGACAGTCAATAACTAATAGAGATTTGCAGGGTAAAACATTTTTGCAGAGGATGCGAGCAATGGGTTGGGCTTTAGCAGTAAATTTCTACTTATGGAAAATGTCAAGATGTCTGAGGGATAAGAAATTGTTGGAGAAGAATGCAAATTTTTACGAAAAAAAAAAAAAAAAACTGATTGGCAAGTTGCTGTTATCTTAACTGGATTGGTGGAATGCAAGATTCTGAACATAAACCAACTGCGAGCGAAGGGGGAAATGCTCCATGCATCCAACGTAAGCGTAAGTTTTGGATCCTAGAAGGTTTGTTAATATGAACTGGAGCTGCATTCCGGTAAATAGGAAATATGCGTAATCTGCCTTCTTTTAATTTAGTGATAGTCCAACTACCACTTACGCTCGTTATTTTGTTTTGAGTGTTCGTTTATTTTCAAAGTTCTACAGCAAAGAGCACAACTATCGTTGGTTTACGAAGGTCTTTATAGTAATTAACTGTTTCGGATATTAATACGTAAGTAAAATAAACCGTGTTTGTTTTGTTTATGTCACACGTTAATTCTAAGTAGGTACGGTGAATACTACGTTGCATTTGACAAGTTGCTTTACTCGCATTACGTCACATTGTTAAATCTGCTAGGTTTCTGTTTAATTACGATTTACTTTGTACGCCAGTTCGGACGGTTTTCGTTATTACAATTAGGTATGTTTTATTTAGATTTTTTTTCTGGGACCATTTTCAAGTATTAATGTGCGTTCTACATAGGTTACTAAGTAGGTGGCAGTAATATAATTACACTTTGATTTTAGAAAAATGCCGCTGAAACGAAAGTATGACACAACGATTATATTAAACTGAGCTTTACTTCGATAGAAATAAATGGGCACACTAGACCTCAATACGTACTATGTATAACTGTTCTTGCCAATGATGAAAGTCGACAAAGTTGGAACGTCAATCCGAATTATTGTGACCGTCCGTGAGAATTCTTTAAAGGTAAACTGATGAAACTTTAGAAAAGCGAAAAACTTGGACCCAATGGAACAGGTTACGCGCAACATCTAAAAAAACATTACCTGCATCGTTTTGAAATTTCAAAATTGGTTTGCCAAATCCAAAAAAACACACACACACACACACACACACACAATCGACGAATCTCTAATAAAGCCTTGCATGCTTAAGGCTGCAGAAGTTCTTTTAGAGCAGGAAGTTCAAAAATAAAAATTCACGAAATACCACTTTCAAACGACGCAGTGAAGTCGCCTATTCAGAATATGTCAAACGATATTGAAGAACATGTACCGACGTTTCAGAATGTTGTCAATTATATTTGTATTTATTTGAGGATTTTTTAATGACACCAAAACCTTTAAGCAGGAGTTACTCTCAAAAATTGGAAACGACGTCGCAATAAGTCAGTATTTGGAGAAACGCGGATTTATGCGGAAAAAACTTGTGGAACTTTGTACGGACGGTTCTCCTGCTACACGTTTGGTTCTCGCCCTGGTCTTGGAGCATTGATAAAAATAAAAAAATCCATCTGCAATTATGACGCACTGCGTTATCTATCGTCAAGCATTGGTTACCAAAGCGTTACCGGGGAATGCCTTGCTATTGCGATGAAAACGACTATAAAAGTAGTTTTAACTTCGTTAAAAAGAGCGCACTTTATCCACTCGCCTCTTCAAACAATTGTGCTCTGATATGAACCTTGAAACTCTGCTTTTCCACACGGAAGTGCGTTGGCTCTTCAAAGACAATATGCGCTGTCGAGGTTGTAGAGAGGAAGTACAAATATTCCTAACCAGGAGAACAAAGAATTTCTAGATCAATTCTGTGAGTCCAAATTTCAAATACGTCTTGCTTATTTGGTCGATTTTTCCGCGCAACTAAATAAATTGATTCTTCAACTGCAAGGGTCAGGAAATTCTCGAAGTTGCAAGGCACGAGCCAATATATTTGCATAAGAAGATAAAATCAGTGCGTTTATCGCTAAAATCGAGCTATTAAAAAGAGAAAACTTTTCTGCGTTTGATACGCTGGATCAAATTATTGACGGACAGTGTATGCTGATGAAATTCAAGAAAAAAGTTATTGAAACGCAACACGATGGTAACTTGAAAGATATAGTCAAGATAGGAATTAATCTTGAAAATTTTTTGCAGCAAAAAGGCAATTTCTTTCCCCCAAAGATTCGAGAAATTGTTATATACGTTACTCGACATATCTGTGCGGGCAGGGTTGCTCGGCGGTAATTAAAAGCAAGCACCGAAATCGGTTGGATGCCAGTGCGCCGCCGACATGCATTTGGTTTTGAGTAGCACTGAACCAAGGATTCAGAAGTTAATAAAGAGTATGCGCAGTCACAAAAATCGCATTAAAATAATAATATTCTTACCTCTGTAATGTAAAATTTTCGTGAAAAAAATTAAAATAGCTCGAATAATTTTATACGTGTCTTTCTCTTTTTTTTTTTTTTTTTTTCGTCTGGCAATAAACCATTTGGCCAAAATTTTTAGTTAATATAAATACAAAACCAAACATTAATCTTATTATTACGGGGCTAGTAAGGATAAGTGACAACGCATAAGTAGGAAACTCTGCGCCATACCATCTAGAAGTTATTCAATTAAAATAATATTACTCCTTCCAAGTAAAAAAGTGTCAAGCAAACATGGCCGTAATTAGCATCGCCTACGAATAGCACAGAATAATTAGGAGAAAAAAAAAAGACTGACCGGACCATTACAGTGTCGAGCTCGACTGAGCAGCAAAAAACACAGGTTACAAATTAATGCTATAAATGATAATGTTCACGTGTCTTATTTATATAGGTAGGTAAAATAGAACAACCCTTCATTTAGTTTACTGTATATTCCCTGCGAACAGTTGATGGCCCGTGGCAAGAGAAAAATTTTGTCAAATGGTCCCTCATCACTTAAAGGTTAAGAACCACTGACCAAAATAAACGGCCTCCCTCTTGGCCAGTGCTATGAAGGGTTGGTGAAGTCTCGCGTTGGAAGGCGCTGCGATTGCCGTCAAAATTTCGAATTTGATTCCGCGCGAAGCTTTTTTTTTTCTGTAGAATAATCATTTTTGTACATTTCGAAGCCAGCGAAAAAAGCCACGTCTTTCGAATAAAACGAAAAAATAACGATAGAATAATTGAATTTTTTTTTTTTTTCAATAATTTTATTAGGGCGGCTTATTTTCTTTCAGATGAATGAGGGAAGCGTAATCCAGTAATTATTTGAAAAATGTCGACGACGTCAGACATGAAAGCGATATATGTGCGCAATCGGTAACCAGATCGAATTAATATATTACGGGAATATTAAATTAGCCGGTTTCGTTCGGAATTAGTATGTTACTCTTCACTGATCGGCACAAACTCGTCATAGAACCTGTATTAATAACTTCTCATAGGCGAGCGCACTGGCTTTCGCCAGAGTATATTGTCGTCGTGGCAGCAGTCATACATAAACACGCGTAAATTTCGTTCTTCTGAGGCTGTATATCGGATTTCTTTGCTATTTTTATCGATAACCGAAACAGCGCGAGTGATTGTCGGGAACCATGTACGTGCACGCGATTCCGATAATATCCATACAGTGGCTCTCTATTCTCCAAAATTGATCAAAAGAGATCGTTCCAAGATTGTCTGACAGAAATTAATTAAGAATTCCAATAGATGGCGCTGTAGAATATAAGAATAAGGTAGTGATGTTTGCGTGACCGAAGCGCAGACGGTATAATATAATTTCTAGATTTCGATGATGTAAGTTCTTCTGTACGTCGCTTATTAGTTTCATTGCAAAAATGTTATTAAGCCCTAAAAAAGTTTTATATGTCCGGAGTCCCCGGGAAGCAATAGCTCCTCTTTTGCATCATTCCCCCAGCTAAATGCTTCTATTAGTTACAAAAAGAAAAAAAAAAAGAAAAAAAAAAAACTTCAGTGTATTTTCGTTGCAATTATTTTTAATACAGTTATCGCGTTATTTTTTTAAATTATTTCCCGTAACATTTTTTAGCTTATAATTTTTCATTCGTTTGTTTGATAATTTATTTCACGTCATTTGTAAGTTACGGAATTTTTGTACTTTATTGTTAAACGTTTCTTTTTAACCGCTAAAATTTCGAAAATAAATGTAGCGTTGCTATCATTAGGGGTCACATTAGTTTTAATTTCTTCGAAACATATTACTAAGAAAAAGATTTCGTTCGTTTCGTTCGCTATTCCTCCTTTATTGATAATTTATGGTAGAATTAACAGCTCAGTCATATGTTCTTTATTTCGGCTACGTACTTATGTTTCTTGCTAGCACCTAGTTTTGTCGAGTATTCTTTAACTGATCCTTGCCGCATTTCAAAAGAAATTGGTATTTTTTAAGTATCCCATTCGATTTTTATTGTACTTTTTAATCGAGAGTAAATTTAATTTCGTCGTTAAAAATTCCGCTGTGAATTTAAAACTCACATTAAATATTACAATATAGTCGCACGCGCGTTGCGGTTTATCTGTCAGGTATGTGTCCCCCCACCCCCACCTCACCTGTGTGACCGCGGAGAGAAATCGAAAAATAATTCGCTAACCGGAATAGTGGAGTTGCATAAATTAATTCAGCAGTGGTCACTAGTACGTACATTCTCGTTGCTACAAGTTTTCCCGTATTCGTTAATACTCGTTACATTCGGCCAAAACGTAAATTATGTTTAATGTAAAAGAAAACCGAATTAGCGTTTATACATTTATTGTACTTCCATATTGATCCGGTGAAAGCAACGTAGAATGTGTTATTGTTTTAGCTCGATGTTTTCGTGTTGAAATTTGGTCCGAGAGAATACACATTTTTAGTTCTGTTTTTTGTTTTTTTTTTTTTTTAATTTACAAATAATACTATACGATTCGACGAATTATTCAAAAATCGTACGTTTTGAGGTCTGTGATTTATTATAATGTTCTCGTTTTCATGCCGCGGTCATTCGAATAAACAAAATTACGCTTCGCTTCGGAAATAGTTCATTATCGTAACATTTCATAGTGTACACTTAAATTCTACGAACAACGAAAAATAAATCATCGTTCGCCATTTTAACAACAAAAAATAATCGTTTTCCTAATCCTGTTTTCGTTTACGATCTTTCGTTAGATAAAATATTCATAATCTTTTCGACGATACCGACGTTGGTCTTCAGTAAATATCCGATGGCCTTAATTATTATTCGAAAGCAACGAATCGGTGTTACTCAACGAAGAATATCTACAACTTATTACAGCACCGTGTGTTGTACGGTACAAAAAAAGAACTGGATCATCGTGTGATATTCCGGTGATTGTGGTTCGTGTTCGTGTTAATATCGGGGATAGATTGGCGTGTTTCAACGTGGCTACCGATAAAAAAATCACGTAGAACAGCGGGAGAGTCTTTTGAACTTTAGAAAATCTGAAGCTTCCCGGGCTCCGTCCGCGGCGAATTAAAACCCGGAAGAACGCGCGATTGTACAAAAAAAAGGGGAAGCAAGTTTTATCGTAAAGGGGACGCTCTTATCGAGAAAATTTAAGAAACACAATGTGTTAGAGGAAAGGGAAAATTCGATTAAATCTGAATCTGGGAAGGAGACGATGTTATTCACTCAAAAACCAGTAGACGCAGCTTGATATTCGTTAATTTGTAAAAAGTTCTTGAATCCCTTAGGTTCGAATCTGAACTCGTTTAATAAACTGATACTACAGGGCTCTATGATTTTTTCGCTTCAAGCACTCTGGCAGCATCTTTCACGTCCGGAAAGCTATTTGAGTATCGGGTTTTTACGTTGTTTTTATCGACACCGCAATGCGGCAGTTTAACTGATTATTATAAATGGCGGGAGATTTTTGCATTAATATTTTGTGAAAATTGCATATTTTATAAGTGTATTAACTTTAAAAAGCGTCTCAGGAGGAATTTTAAAAAGGGCGAAAAATACGACAGTTACAAATTATTTTAGTACAAAATTACACGTTTTTTAAAAAAAAAAAAAAAAATTAAAACATATAATACTAAACAATAGATTAATGCTTACCGATATGGTAGCGTGAGAGTAATACACATTTTTATGACGAACGTTCATCGATTTAACACACGGTGTGCACAAAAGAAATTAAAAAAGTAATTGTTTTATCTTTTGTATATGCATAATTAATTTTGATAGTGATTGTTTTTGAAGTATAGTACAATAAAAAAAAAATTACGTTATTCAAAACTTCGTACAACGAAGGTTTATAAATACGAAACACTACCGTCGAATTCCGAAAAATTTTAAATCAGATTCGATTCCAGCAGCTACTAAAACGGCTAAATAAAGTAATGTTTCCAGACCGATGGGGCTAAACTTTTAATTAAAAATTAAAAACAAATATTATATTTAAGTTTATTTTAAACGGGGAAAAAAAACAAAAAAAACGGCATTTCCGACAAAATGGCAATGTGTCGCACGTTAAAACTCCTTCAAATATACTTTTCCGCATTTATCACACTTTTCGCGCGCGTTTATTTAGAACGAAACATCTATCGTCATGTTCAGGTGCCATCGCGGATCGAACTGAGAGAATGAAATTTCATCGTAGTATGTACCGGGTTTTCAGGTGATGAACCGGGTGCAGTTTTATCTGCACAGGTCTATTTGGTAGGTGTGAGTACATCCTCAACGTACGTGTATCTGGCTATTCGGCCCTGGCTTAAGAGAATCGAATAGTAACGATTTTCAGCCGATATTTTTCTATTGTGAACCAACCCATTTAAACATTAAAATGTCACTCGAGTATCGTATTATTTTAAAAACAAATTATACGGAACTCAAACAAATGAGAATTTTCATTATTCCCTTTTTTTTTTTTCTTTTTATAATAATTATTATTACGCTTACTGGAGCCCTCTGTCTGCGGTCGATTTCGTTTTTATAAATGATTCGATTTTTATCAGTGAGTTTGTTTTCAACACGTACGCGGTAATTATTCAGTGGTGCTTAAATCACAAATTGAATGCTACCATAAACTTTACCGGAGGTAATTTTTCAGCGGCGATTTAATGAAAAGATTCCCTTACAAGGGCGGCAATTGATATTTTTTTCAAAAACAGAGGGAGAGAGAAAAGGAGAGATATTCTAATGAAATACTTTATTGAATGATTTTACAAGCGTCGCGTGAAGAGTGTTAATTTACTAAATTAATAAGTTCCGTATAATTTCTATGAAATTACATATTTAAGACAAAAAAAAAAAAAAAAAAAAAAAAACCAAAGCAAGATTAAAATCATGAAAGTTTTAGTAATTTAAATTTTAGATAATTACTGAGATAATTTAAATAGTAATAGCGTTATTGTTATGAAAACGAGAAATTGACTAATAAAATCAATGTCCGACACCAATGACGCCATCCTTTCGTTTTTAAGCTCGATTAATTAAAATTTCGATCGTGCTTAAACATTAAATGTGCACTACATTTATTAATTTGTTTTTTCGTTTTCGTTTCAATTTAATTTCTCGTAAGCTTTATTGAAGATTTACTGACGACTCGCCGTTTGTTTTTTGAATATGTAACCGGTCGAGTGTAAGAAAAAAGCCCCGGGGTATTCTAAAGTAGTTCGTTTTTGTGCCGAGGGACTTAAACCGGTGACGTCAACAACGGGTGACAATAACTTTCTCGCGACATAGTCAAGTTCAAATTGTTCGAGCGAATAACATTTTCTACATTTGAACACGGTGGCCACGATGTTCGATTCGTATAGCACACGGAACTGTTTGCTGCTTAGTTTGATATATGTATTAAGATATTTACGAAATTCTTTCAGTAGGTCCTGAGAAGTCATACCCCATTCAACAAAATTCGCATTTATCGAGCATGACGATAGTTGCATTCACTCTGAACCACGCTGTGACGCCTTTGCGCACGTAAACGTGAGGAAATTTGATCTAAAAGTTTGTCCCGTAATTATGTATATACCAAACCTCGGCTGTATGGCGAACTGATATCGAGATATGAATGCGTTTTTAGATGCGTGGAAATTTAATTTCCGTCAAGTTCCGTATAGATTATTAACCGTTTACCTTTTGTTTAAGAATTGACGTTAAAGAACTTTCAGGGTTTGTAGGACCCCCGTATACTTTCTAGCGTATATTAAAAAATTTATTCGGGATTTTGCCTGCTTGCGTTAGTGTTTTTGAGTGTTTTAGAAAACAATTTATTTGCTTTTTAGCGTTTTAGAGTGTTCTAGTGTTTTATACTTTTTAGCGTTTTAGAGTGTTCTAGAGTTTTATACTTTTTAAAGTTTTAAAGTGTTCTAGTGTTTTATACTTTTTAGCGTTTTAAAGTGTTCTAGTGTTTTATACTTTTTAGCGTTTTAAAGTGTTCTAGTGTTTTATACTTTTTAGTGTTTTAGTGTTTTACGTTGAACATAATTCTAACCGAGTTCCGCGACCTGTTAAGGTTGAGAGATTGAACTTGAACTTTCCGATGATTAATTAATTTAAATGACCAGATACACGATCCGCTCCGGTAATAAATAAATGATTTATAAAAACGGCTTACCGAACGAGATCATAGTTAACGAAATTGACCAGCAAAAAGTGTAGTAGACGAATAGATGCTTCGTTATCACTAGCATAGTTTCCGCTTATCTAGAATCCGTCTGTTGTTTACCAGCTGCATATATTATAATCGCGCCTAGCCGTGAGTGGAACACCAGTTCGGGGCAGTGCAATGAATCGTTAACACGGACGATTCGTGTACCGAATACCGACTGATGACATAAAAAGAAGAACTAACTGATTTGAGAGGCGCATCGAACATTTGTATCTCGCGACAACAACAGCACATTTAAAACCAATAAGAAACAATCAATATTACTACCGGTGGCTGCTATTACCTCGTCATAGTGGTAGGTGTAAAATATTATATGTTTTATAAACAGTTATCATTGCGTCTGTGTTTTCGTGCAAACATTACCATTACTACCGAAATCCGCCCAAGTACTCTGTCTGCGATAACAACTAAAAAAAAAGAAAAAAATGAAACATGAAAAAATGAACGAATAAAAAGAACACGAACAAAGATAAGAGAGTTATCAAAATTAGAAAAATATTGCCTGTCGCTCGTTCACACGCGCCTTGCATTTTACTCACGTTCAATATTACGGATATTTCTCACTGCACTTCAACGTGTTCAAATTTTCTATACAGTTTTCTATTTCTGTGTCATCGAACTTGTCAGATTTTTTCCTCCCTTTGCATATCGATGTTTTTTGTTTTGTTTTTTTTTTTTTTTTCTACTTGTTGAGCATCGTTTTAATTATATATATATATATATATATATATATCGGTGTGATTTTTGTTACTAATATAATTTTGAAAATTAGAAAAAATCTTTAACGTGCAATCGCTTTAAAAAGTTTTTTTTTACACGTACCATTGAGATCGTAAACATCGTTTTGAAATTATCGTCGCCGTAGTAATAGAAAGTACATACAACACAGTCTGTATGATTGTTACGTAGCCCGTTTCTAAATAAGAAGCCGATGTAACTAACTGAAAAAAATAATTTATCGAAAAACATAATTTTTAATGTAAAATTGCTTAACAAAATAAGATACTAAAGTTTCTTTTTGGTTTTGTTTTTTGTTTTTTTTGTTTTGTTTTGGTGGGATTAGAATTCATAAAGAATCAAAAAAAAAAAAAAAAAAAAATCGACTCTCAAGAATGAATTTGAAAGTAACGCGTGAAAAATAATTCCAGTACTTGAAAAGAAAAAAACAAGTGAGTTAACACAAGGCGAAAATGGAAGAATTAAGAAAAGTAGGAAATATATGTATTGAATACATCCGTAGATAAAAATCCAGGAAGCTAGAGCTAAGACAGAAAAGCAACACTATTAAAATATTTTATACGACGAAGGGTTGTAATTAGTTATAAGTTCCACAAGTGTCTAACAGATGGCAGTGTAAAGTGGCGAATTGTATTTTTGAGGACGGCATGATTTTGTGAGCCGAGCAACTGCTTGGTGCGCTGAGTAGTACTATGCATGATTCGGTTAGGCAATGATTTAGTCTAATTCGGACTTATTGACGAATATATTAATAGATAAATTTAATTTTAGTATTATATCGAACTCATTCACATTCCAGTTGTGTAGTCCATCATTTTACGATTTCATTAAATTTTTTGAAATAATTTTAAGTTTCACGAGAATTGAACGGCGCAGGATAACAAGAAATTGCACTTGTTTTTTGGATTTTGCTTTCGGCACGTACATATAACCGCATTATATTAAAAAGTTGATATAAAATTAATTACTTGAATAAATATATGTAACTGAAATAATTAACAGCTTATTTAAAGAAGGTTTTTTTATTTACAGATCACTTAATTCTTAAATATTATGCAAATCCGTATCAAAGAATCGAAATACTTCACAATAGGATACAGTTTATTATAATATACTCGTACTTTACTGATTTATACATTTCTTATATAAGTTTCAATTTTCTGTGTTTTTCGTTGAACCGATTAGAGACTGCCCCTCAGAAGTTATCGTGTTCTCGACTATTTCATTCTCTATATGCAGGAAAGACATACGTGAAAATCTATTTTGGAGCATTTCGTCAGATGGCCTGCATGCGCATAGGAAATTATTGTGATAATCACGGTATCAATTTCGAAGTACATTGTACTTTCACACTTTTCAAATTTTTCTCCGTATGACATTTAGACGATTCTTCTAGAGGAGGCAATGAGTTTTCTAGGGTGGGTACTGCCCACCCACGCTCCACTCTAACTATGCCCGTGATGGCTGATTAGTAGTGTATCCTAAAAAAAAGCGGTACTAGATTTTAAAAAACGTAACAATTGTCTTTTAATATTTTTGTTGTTTCTTCGCTCGGTTTTTTTGATTTTTTGAAACGTTCCCCGAAAAAGTGGCTTAGGTACGCTACTGGTCTTATTGGTGTATTAGGATTATGTATTTTTATTAATGCGTTTAGTATGGGAGTGTTTGGGTTTATGTAAGTTAGATATTTCATCTCATTTTTATTTAATTTATTGTTGATCAAAATTTTAAACTACATTAAACATGTAATTAAAAATACAAAAAAAAAAAAAATTGGACAAAGTCTGTATGAATCCGTCTTATTTGTATTACTACTGCATCCAGCACAACTAAAAAAACGTGTATATGAAGACAGATTAAACGTTACAATAGATAATTTACACATAAAATAAAGCATAATGAAAAACAAATCTAACGAACCGATAAGTGCGCTTTATATATTGTTGTAACGTTATAGCCGTTTATTAGACTCTGAGGAATGCCAGCTGCGAAATTTTAATGTCGTGGATTGTATTTATTTGTTTTGTTTGGTTATTATTATTATTATTATTATTAAGACTAACGGATCAATTTGATTTTTTATCTATATATTTAACGATTCCCTACATAAATCTTTCGTTACCGGTCGACCGCTGAAAAGCAATTATTAATTATAAATACGACGCAAAATAATGATATAAAATTATTAATAAAATAGTACGTATCACTGTTATCAATGGTGATCCTGAAACGCTGCAATGACGGGGTTTTAGGTATACAATCGGCCGGTAATTTCGGTGTTGAAACGGAGACGACTTCTGATTTTACTTTTTGTCACGTAATAATTTTACAAATTCACGATCAACTATTCTGTCGGGTGATCTTCACTGTTTCGCGCTGCAACGTTATTGCTTACCGAAAAAAAAAAAAAAAAAAAGGAAAACTGTTTTGTTCATTAAGACGATGAATTTTTGTGACTCCTTTTATAAAGACAGTACCAGCGGTAAACCGCGACTGACTGAAACATAAGTAATTAAAAACGTGACTTACTTTAACTAAAAATTCACCGTCCGATCTTTTTTCATTTTTTCTTCCTTTCCGCCCGGTGACCGCTGGCCTTTATAGAATCAGGTATTCGCTTCTTCTTGCGGAGGTCGATGATTGGTTAACGCCGACCGACAGGATTTCAGCCACGCGCACATTTTCACTCGCACGATTTTTTTGATAATTTGTATTTATTTTATTATTTTATTATTTTTTAATTTTACCTTTAAACCTTACAATGGGTACATTACAAATGACAACAGAACGATGAAGTGAACGTTATTCGTCTGTGCTCTTAAGCCATACTTTATTATCTTCCTCCCGTTTTCGTTTTTCGTTGGTTGCCTCTCCATATTGTCCTCTCCACTTGAACGAAGAGCATGTTTGCGATGTGGACCATGTGTTCTTTGAGTGTTGATTTCTTCCTGCTGAGTGCTCTGCTTTCTATTCTATTTTATTGATACTCGGTCTTCCTACTCCATATTGCGCCTCTTATGTTTTATTTCTTCCCTTTCCACAGATTGTTCCTATTATTTGTTCCTTTCTCCTAACAACATTTGATATCGTATGAAGATATAAGTGATTCCTTCCTATTCTGATTGTTTCTGGGTAAAGGTCTCCGGTTGACAACCCCCCCCCCCAAAAAACAAGAAAAAAAACATTACAAATATATATATTTTAGGCACTTTTATAAAAACATGTTAACCCACACATATAAGTGGTAAACCATTGTTAATGCCAATATTTGACACACACACAACGTTTTTAAGTACCTGTTGCAGACTGAAAATCCATAATATCTAAACAAAAGCCGACGCTATCCCTCAGTTAAATGGCTACCTATTTATAAAATAATTATTATATAAGCTGATTTCGACGAACAATAAAATGCAAAAGAATATGATATTTAAATTTAATAATTTGAAATAAGGGTAAACAAAAAAAGGAATGTTAAATAAATGAATGGACATATGGAAATTGAAAGTGGAAAGAGGAAAATGATAAAGCGAAAATTTAGGGGAAAAATAAATGAAGGAATAAATTGACATGCACAAGATTCTTTTATTATTTTCTTCATTTTGTTTGATATTTATTTGTGGGATCCGTTTTTATGTCTTATATATTATTATATTTTTAAGAAAATCTTAGTTTTTTGGATCATTTCAGTTTTGATTGTCTTTATCAGCTTTTATAGTAGGAGCGTTATGCCGTTTTGACTTGTTATTAATATTCTTAATTTTTTTTTGGATTTTTACATGGTCTTTGTTTGTCTTATTATTAGTGTTTTCGATAATATTTTGAATAGTATGGGTTGCTTCAGATCTAGTTACGGTTGATCTTCAATGAGTACTTTTTGAATAGCTGTTTCAGTCTCTATCATTAAGTTGCCATATTGTTTTTTTATTATTATTTATTTTTAACGTATTATCCTAAATCTAACGTATTTAATTCATTACTATTTCATTTTAAATCGGTTAGATTTACCGTTCTGGATAAAGGTAAAATTTACTCTTATTTAAGAGGTGAGATTTTTGTTGTAATAACTTTGAAACCGTACTTTGTTGTTTTTTTATGACGGTTTTTATTTTTATATTTAACAAGAAAAAATGTTATGGAAAAGAAGAAGATGGTAAAAACTGGATGGATTTTTTTTTTTGGTTTTCTTATATTTTTATATATTTCTATCTGGTTTTTACCACCTTTTTTCTCTTTATAAATAACTTACAATTTAAATTATTAGTATATTTCTACCATTCATTCGTGGCACATATTTCTGTTCTATGTTTTAAGATTTTTATAATTTTAGTTGCGACATATGTTCGGTTTTATGTTTACGTTTTCGTTTTCATTTCCAGCTGAAGATGGGCTTTGCCTGAAAACGTTTCTGCGATAAGTATACTTCTATTTATCTTGTTTGTTTTACTACTTAGGAAATATATTATTTTAGAAAAGAAAAAAAAAACACAAAAAAACTGTTCCTAGATTTTACTGTTCATCTGAAAAGTTCATGTGCTCTTCTATTTTTAGCTTCATGTTCACTGTTACTTTTCTTCTTAATTTGTCAAAATCTTAACAAGAGAATTTGAGTTCGTCGTTTAAATGTCCGAAGGTAGAAATTATTCTCAAGATCCAGCATTGTCTGAAGAACGGCCGTTTTCCTGCTGTCAGATAATAACAGATTTTTTGATACAACCGCTTGAAATAACTTCCGCGTGAGTTATTCAGAAACTTGTCCACAATTTGTTTCGAACTGGATCAGTGGCTGAGTGTATAAAACGTTTAATTGACAACACGGTAGTCTCAAGTTCGACTGGACAATGGCAAATGAAAACTAATCAACCAGAGTATACTCCTGGACGTCGGTAGTGAACTATGGAAATTTGCAAACGGTTGTATGTGTAAGGATTGATGTACACTTGTACGGCAATAGTATTCGTTTTCACACAGCGTAAAAGGCTTGTCCGTGGTGCTGCGTATAGAATTACTGTTGGCTATTACAACTATTTGTACAGTATGATTGTTTATAACGACTGGAGATTTGATCATTAATCACTATTTATTAGTAATTAATGACTAGCGTCTTAAGGTTAACGTTTCAGGAGTAACGGCTAGCGTTTAATGACGAACAGTTAACGATTATAACTGAAACAAAAGATCAACACAGTATTCGAATAAAAATTGTTTTATTGTTTGATTTGCGTTATCAATCTGCTGTTTTATTTCAGACTTTTAACGCGGTCCGGTTATGTGATGTTGAATTCTACAGTAACAGTTATTTTCAATGATCCCTTCTAATGATCTCTTTAATAAAATGGTCAACTAATATGATAACACTAAACGAATTTGGAATTATTACGGAGAAAATGCTTTGTTGTAATAACCAAAATAACATTAATTTTATAATACTGTTTATTACTTAAGTTCAATTAAGTTGTATGTCATGATTGATTATTAATATCATTCAATTTTTAATTATATTGTAAATTATTTTACACTCCAATAATTTTAGGTGATGTATTATATCGTTTTTTACTTTGAAAATTTTTATAGATTTAGCATATTCGCTTAACTTCATTTTATAATTGAATATAATCTGACATGTTTTTAAACACTATAATTCTTTTCTTTACTCTGCGCCTATTGAAATGCATAGATTATTTTTGCATTTGAAAGATGTCTTACACAATGAAATATTACTTTTTGAAATACATTTGCCCAATAGATTATTTAATTTTTCAGCGTGACTAATTTTTAAATTTATAAAGTAGTAAAAAAATTAAGTAAATATAATATGATGAGTTTTAATTCAAACGAATAACATTAATAAAGCAAATATAACAAAATTAAATAAGTTCAAATAATAAAATTCACAAATTTTGATTCATCTATGCAATTCACTACTATGAAAATTTACTCTATACGTAATGTTTTTAAACGTTTCCGATATCTCGATAGATGTATTGATGTAAAAATAAAATGCAGAAGTATAGTATATCGAATAGTAATGTATCGTACTTTTCGCAATAATTTAATGGAAATTTCAGTATCGATACTAAGTAACGACAGTTTTTATATGTATCGAGTTAACCTATATAATACTTTTCTGTATTGCAATACAAGTATTCAATTCAATACTTTCGTCACATCATTAACAGAGAAGATTGCGATTATACACTAGGTATGAAATACATAACTCCGACGGAGCTGAAGTTGAAAACGGATATATGTATATCCCCTCAGTCGGAAAGGCACGTATTATTTGTACTCAAAACTCCTTTAGCGGAGTTGATTTGCGCATCTCTAATATGCATTACCGACTAGTTTCGTGACATTGATGTGCTTTATTAAAAATTAAATAAAAACGAAAAACAAACGCTATAAATTAATGCTTTTTTTAAAATTTTGCCTAAAGTTTACGTTGCTTAAATGTTTTATTTTAAATAAATTTATTTCATCGAATTCCTTTTATTCTCAAAATTGTTCATAGGCCGGCTAAGTTACACTGAAAACTTGTAAATCATGCACTAAAACTTTCAGCAGGAGACAAGGCTGTGTCCACGAGGCAGGTTTTGGGAGTTAACCCCCCCCCCCATGAGAACTGAAATAGTTATTATAAATACACACAAAAATATGAAAAAAAATCAAAAATCAAAAATAAATATTGATGGTTTTTTACGGCGTTCTTACTTACCTTTAAAAGAAAAAAGAAAAAATAGGCTCCATATTTTTAGGTACTTCATTAATATCTTAAGGAAAAACTTTTTATTACGAGTATAATCAATGACATATGTGTAATTTTTATTAATGTTCATATACGGGGTAATTAATTTATGTCAATTATTAATACATATAAATCAAAATGATGGAAATTATTAATAGTATGGGGATATTAGTGAAAAATGGTATTGTTATTTGTAAAATAAATATGTGAAGAAAATGTTCAATAAGTGACATACAGTTATTAATATATACACGTATATAATTTGATTCTTAAGACATTTTATCGTGGAACAAATCCTGGGACCCCAGGTGATATAAGTCTCTTGGATTATTCTTATAAAAAAGTCTGTTTTTATTTTCTGTCATTCTTCATAAAAAAATTATTTTTTTTTCATCAGGGGTAATAAAAAAAAAATATTTTTTTTCGAATGCTTTCATTCAGTTTTCTCCTCTTATAACGTTTCCTTTAATCTTATTTTCTCCTAGTCCTCAGCTATTTCTATAATTTCTTCATTTATAAGTTTTACTCCATTCCATGATGTAAACCTTTTCTCTCCTTCTCTTCTTCTCCATCAACATAACCGCCACTGCGCACAACTGCTTTATCATGAATATAGTTTTCCATTATTCTCTGTTCCCGTTTTAAATCCGCTGGACATTACGACCGCGAATTTTATGGCAGTGTATTATTCATCATGGGTGTTAGTGAATTCGATGGTGTTTTTCTTTACTAATTCTCTTCTGCTACCAACCGTCCTCTTTTTTTTCTTTATTTTCTCTTAAAAGAAACACTGATTTTCTTTTGAAATGTATACGTTTTCCGATTAATTTGCCCTTGAAATCAAGGGGGTCGCCAGCCGACGAGCCGGAGGGGGACGGGGGGCAAGATGATAGAAAGAGGATATAAGTTATAAGAAAAATAAAATTTATAATTTGTAAAGGCCTCTAATATTTTATTAAACAAGAATAGAATCTTAATTAAAACATAATTTTCGTGGGTTTCTGGCAAATTGTTCTACTACTTTGTTATAAAAGTCAAATTGTCCATGATTACGCGCCTATGAATACTCATCATGGCCAGTTGATTAAAAACTTCCGAAGCTCCAGCCCCCCCCCCCCTGGCGACGCCCATGCTTGAAATGATTGTTCTGCTCTGCTTAATTGTTGCTTTATCATTGATTCGGATTTAGTTTTTCGGTACTGATTATAATTTATAGTTCAGCGGGACATAGGTGTTACTTTGTTTAATACTGCAGTATTTAACATAGTTTGAAACCTGGGACCGTATGGTTTTCATTGTAAGGAGTAAACTGAACTGATTACTACTGTTTGTTAATCAACGAAGAAACACCTACAGTTTTGGGTCGGAATATGTGTATTTTTGTAGTTGAAAATTTCGGATGCTATATAGTCTTCTGCCTTTTCTGAGTAGCTATTAAGCAGAAAGTCTGACGAAAGCTGAATATGCAACTTATAAAATGTATTTAAATACTACTGTCAAACATAGAGGGTAGGAAACGTTACAAAGTAGATTCACGGCAAATGGTTCTGATTTTTTGTTGATATCTACGGACAGAAAAATATGACCACAGAAATGTATATTGACATTTAAAAAAAAAAAAAAATAAGCGATAAATGAAGAGCTTTACAAATTTCATCGGAGCAACGACCCGAAGTACGAAAAGAGAAATAATGATTAATGGCCTGCAAACAACGATCCATGCGTTTGGGACCCGAATGCTTAGAAACAAGCAGAATCGCGAATATTTTTCAAAAACGTGAATTACCGAGTAGTCGAATATCATCAGGATACGCTTCTTTTAATAAATCTAACGCCTCTTTAGCTGTTTTTTGCAACGGACAATAATAGTAACACTTTTTTTTCAAATCGATGCTGCTTCTTCCGGTTTGTTGCATTCGATAGATAATTAAATGGGCTATAAAATGTGCTCGGAGCGCATGTTCCGTGTTTGGTTGCCTACTCACACCACAGTTACTCTCACTTCCCGTGGGACAGCCATTGTGTATATAGGTCTCCATAAATTCTGAAAACTTACAACGGATTACACAGTCATATTTCTGTCTCTAAATATCAACGAATCAAAATCATTTGTCACGAATCTACATCAAAACGATTTCTATCCTCTAGTAGTGTTCAAACACGTTTTATATTTGCTTAGTTGGATATTTAGTTTTCGCCAGATTTTATGATTACCATTAAGACGGAAAAAAAGGTCGAAATATCATGCAAAAAATTTCAATAACAAAAATATATATATATATATATATATATTTCGACGGAAACTATAGGCGTTTTTCGTTGATTAACGGCCGGTAATCAGTAAACTGACGCCTCCTATATCTGATCGTTTGACGTTATATTGCACCTATTTAGACTATAACATTCGTGAATAAGTTAATGAATTGCAAATTAATAAGAGATAATTTTTATTAAAGAAATACGTTTTTTTTTTTTTGATGTTTTTTTTTTTTTGATGTTTTTTTTTTTTTTTGATGTTTGAATGCTTACCGTTAAACTAGGATTTTTTCCCCTTTTTTTAGAGTTTAAATGTATACGGTACGGGTTAAATTTACTGTTTTTTACTTTTTATTATCTGAAATAATATACCGGTAATCAGCAATGTTTATTTTTCGTTTTCAATGTATAATTAATTTTGTAGCGCTTTTATCAAAACGAATTCGCCTTTTTTTTTATCAATGTCTGAATGTTTACACGTTGGTTACCGATATTAAACACACGTACCATCGAAATTAGTTCGAATTTTCATTAAAAGAATTAATGAACTGAATTTTTACGTCACCTACGTTCTTAAAAAAAGTTTACACTCAATTCAGCTTGAATTTCCTTCGACGTCATGGAAACGTGACGTAAAGGAAATTCGAAGTGATATATAAATGTAATTTTTTTTTTTGCCCTTGCTATTTTACACCTAGTCTTATCAACTATTTGGTAATCTATGGAATAAGTTAAAATAATATGAATAAGCAACCCATCCAGTGAAGGGCGCTAAAATTAACTTACACATATGTATACACAAAATGCATACACACATACTGTTGTATTCTTACGTACGCATATAACCGTACATACGCGCACCCGCACATACACCCTCACACATCACGCTGACACACATATTATTTATACACTTATAATTTATATGAGATCTTGAGGTCGTTTTCTATTCAGCTTACGTTCCTCGCTTGGGTCACTCAGCAGTTCTTTCGTTGTACTATTAGGATGTTCTTTCAATCTGTTAGCATATCGCCGAGCAGCAGTTTCTATTTCATTTTTTACAAATTTAACTCCCAAGATTTTCCTGTATTGTGATGTTTTGGTTATGTACCTTGGAGCAGGGGTGATCGTGCGTAATAACTTATTCTGTATTCTTTGCATAATTGAAATGTTGCTATTTTTGGCACAGACCCATAATTGACAGCCGTATTGCTAGACTGGTTTAAAAATAAAGTAGCAACTTGTTTTCAAGAGATACTATTAGATCTCTTACCCAACAACCAGAACAGTTCCTGCAGTTTGATATTCAACTCATTTCGCTTTATCCTAGTGTGCTTCCTCCAAGTCAAGCATTTTTCGAAGTGTAGGCCAAGATACTTTACATCTTCAATGTAATTAGAAATATTAAATAAATTAAGTATTTTCTTTTTCCCTTTTTTTCTTTTTTCTACATATGGACATTTTATTACATATGGGAATTTTATTACATATGGGCATTTTATTACATATGGGCATTTTATTACATATGGACATTTTATCACTTACGGGCATTTCATTATATATGGGCATTTTAATTCAAATTTTTTATGTACATTTTAGGCAAAAATTAGCTAGATCATATCAAGATGTTAGTAGACAGTCGGAAAGAAAAGTCTGACGAATGGAATAGTGTCAAGGTACTTTACTGAGGCATCAAATTTAAAAAAAACCAACGGCCAACTTGACTATTGAAATAGAAACGAAAAAATTGATTTGAGCCTTTCTGAAATTAAATCGAGCGTTTGCATATTTCGATGGTAAAATGCCTAGTTTTGCAACGTGTGGAATGTTACTGCAATGAGTGCGTTTGAAATTTTTTAGGGGACCAGTTTCTGCTTCTTATTATTTATTTATTCATTTAATTTTTTTTTTTTTTTTTTTTAATGGCCGACTATTATTCGCAAAGCATGTAAAATTTATCGTATTCGTGCCCGGTATAAATATTTACACATCGCCTAAATTCCGTTTATATCTCTGTTCTCTTATCTTCTCAGTAAACAACGTTTAAATTACTCAACGTCTCTATTTTGTAAATTTATGTTGAACTTCGTTACGTATTTTTAATCGTGTTAAAATGTTTTAGCGTTAACGAGAAATATTTTTAACCTCAACATTTTTGGAACGCAAACACACACACACACACACAACAGGTAGACGTTCCTTTGCTTTTGGTAGTTCGTTATTAGGAGTACGTGTTTCAAAAATTATTTACATTTACCTTTACGTAAGATAATAGAACGATTATTATTATTATTATAACTATATTTAAACAACGAGACTGTATTCTAGTCAAAAGAGTGAGTGAGACTTTTCTTTTTCGAACTGCTTTTGCTCGTCTAACCTTTACCTTCACCATTGTGATCGTAGAGTTTTAGGTTTATTCTGTTATTCTAATTCGTCGGAATACGTTGAAAGTGTCGGAGAAGCGATAATAAAATTAGAAACGAGCCGTCAATATTATTTTTGTGACATGTCTACCGAAGAGGGTCGGTTTACTTTGTTTTGACAACGTGGTGAATTGTTCTGTTTTCGGTACTTGAATTTTCTTCATCAGTGTGAAGGTTTAAATGGTGCGCGCATGTACACGATTAAAACTCGGTTTTTGATAAGGCGTAAGCGATAAAAAGAGTAAAGTAGAAAAAGTATTTTAAAAATTTGCGATTTGGGCTTGTGGAAATTGAAATCTATACGGCGCTTATTCGTTATCTAGAAATAGAGTGTAACGAAAGAGCTTAGAATGAATAAATCGATGATACATACGCTTGCACGTATGTCGGTTCGACGTGGAAAATTCATGGTCTTGAGAATCGATTGCTAATCGATGGTTAATAATCGAATTACAATAGTCTCCGTGTTCGCGATGGTCGAAGAGTTCTGTATGGCTGAAAAGTCGATCCTGCTTCGATTATTTCACGATGCACCATCAATAAAATATACATTTTTATGATGTATATCGTTTTGTTCCATTGCATAATTTCATTAATTACCAACAATGCTTCTTTGTTAACTTGTATTATTATAATAATAATAAACCTTTATTGAGGAAATTCTTAAACTAGAATAGTATAAATTTGATATAGAAAAAACTAAATATTAAATTTCCTCGGCCTTTGTTGAGCAAAGGTTTCCTGTAATCTATCCCATTCAATCCTATCTATGGCTACTCTTTGAAAATTTTTGTTCAATAAAAAAGTTACTAAAATCGTCCCTCCACCTTGTCAACTGATGTCCTCTTCTTCTTTTACAATGTGCAAGAAACTAGAAAGTGGCTCTATATGTCCATCTGTCATCCTTCATTCTCGTTACATGACAGCCCAAGCCCATTTTTGTCTTCTAACATATCTGATTGCATCCATATTATTTTTTTAATTTTTGTTTTATCAGTTTCAGTGGTACTTTATCTGTTTTCTTAATATTTAAAATAGACCGTTCGATTGTATTTTGTGTTACTTTTATTTTATTAATGATTTTTGAAGTCAGACACCACCAGGTTTGACTGCCGTATGTTAAACTGGGTATAATAGTCGCGTTGAAAATTATACTCTTGTGGTAATTGTTAAAAGGGCCTTTAAAAATATATTTTACTGTCCAATACTTGTTGTTCCAAACTTTCGTTATTCTAGTATTTACCTCCGTTTCAGTACGATTTTCAAAAGATAATTGCTGACCCCTAGGAGTACGTTACTTGATTTAGTATTTCTATAACCATTCTGTTTACTTGTACTATTTTAGCATTTCGGTTTTCTGTAAATATTTTCGTTTTTCTGATATTTATGGATAGCTCGGATTTTTCCCCCGGGATAATCTAAACATTTCAATACTTCTCAGCATTCACGACAATTTTGCCACTTTGTAGGCTCGCTTTTTAATTCCCATTGCGCGTAGTGGGCTTCACTTTGTAGACCCGTGTCATATTACATGACGATCTCTTTTTAATTTTCGCCGGACATTGTAGGTTGAAACGTTACCGTTTAGTTACGACCTCAGGAGGATGCCACTATGATATCGTAATTATCGTAGACATAAAATTATGCGGTTAAATTATTATTATTATTTGATAAAAAAATGTATACATAGTTATTTTTTAATTTTTACATTGCACACTTGCTTACGCAACCAATCTTTCTTAACACAACTAGTAAATTTAAAAATATACAAGGATAAACGTATTACTTTAAGTACAATTACTGTTGTCGGTGATGGCCCGTTGGCTGTCCGACGTCTGTCAAGTGGCCAGATCTGCGATCGGTAAGCGGTGGAACCTTTAATTCGGCATGGAGATTTTACTTTTGCTTCAGTTTCGCTAAGTTTCTTAATCGGGACTTCACGTTAACGTCGACCGCTTTTTCGACCGAATAAATTTACTACAACCGTAATATAACTGACAGCATATCTTTTTACCGATGCCACGATCGAGAGAGGCCAAAAAACGACAATACTGTAATGAAACAGCTACTGGTCTTTCCGACTGCTGTCTCGAAATTATGTCTTTTCGATCATTTCCTTCTTTGTTTTCTCGATAGCTAATCGCAATCATTTTCGCCAATTTCATTCGACGAAACTGCGTGATGGTGTATTCATCCTCGACCAATCACCACACGGCATCATACGCACGCATATTTTCTTCTTACCATCTATTCCGAAATTTTATGTTTTTATTTAATTTATTTACGCTGTGCACAATTTAAATGTACACATTACCAGTTATTGTTCTGAAGTGTGACTTTGTTGCTAGATGGTGATTATCGCCTTCAACTAGCACTGCGCAGTAATTGTGGCTATATTTTACTGGTTGGAAATTCCTTCTTCCACGCTAGCACAGTTGCAGTTTCCGCAAGGTGTGTAAGCAAGGAAGACAAAAAAAAAAAAAAAAAAAAAAACTTTTTCTCCCTTTCTCTGCTTCTCCAGGCGAGATCTACCGCACATTCCACAGTCAAAACTGAATTCCTCCATTAGCTTGACACACCTTTTCCTCCTCATCTGATATATTCTTTACTGATGGTTCCAAAAAAGAGAATGGAGACTGCATTTGAATCTTTTAAGCTCCCTTCCTTCTGTTCTATCTTCACACGCGAAGTCTATCTTCATTTTACGCGCAATCTCCTTCATTCCATCTATAAGAGGGAATGCCTCATTATCTCCGATTCCAAAAGTATTCTTCAAGCTATTTCTTCTGCTCTTTCTCATTCCTCCAATTTCTGTTATTATCTCAATTCGTTCTCTCATCCCCAATCTGCTCTCATCCGGTTCTATTAGACTTTTTGTTGATTTCCAGTCATTCTGGGATCGAGGGCACCGAGTCAATGGATTTTCTAGCCCGTTCCGCCGCCCGCGATGATCGTTTACCCTACAGTTTTCCTGCCTCGGACATACTCTTTTTTTCCTCGGCCAAAATCATTCCAAACTGTGGTCGGGCATTTATCCGTCTTTATTTCCTAATTCTGCCTCTCCTTATCTTCAAATACAACCGATTCCTTATCGTCAACCGTAATTTCAGTCCTCTTCTTATCAGCGCTTCCGGATTGTTTCTTTAATCAGACTACGATTTAATCACTCTCTTCTCCTCTTTTCACGTTTTCGTTTTCCCCTGACCATCTCTCCTGACTGTTTCCTTCGCAGTTCTACTTCTACTCCTATATGTGTTCACACCTTCTTCGAATACCCCGCATTTGCTTCTGGGCGCTTTGCTTTGTACTCCAAAATCGTAGCACTGGGTCTTCTCGCTTCTTATAATTCTTCCTTTATTCTTTCCTTCCTATCTCCAGCTATAATACCTGTACTTCAATCTTTTCTATGCTCTAATCGCTTTTTCGATTTAACTACTTAAACTTTTCTAGCTGTTGGTTCAAAGTCGCTTACGCGCCCAAAATATAAAAAATAAAAAATAATATAATTATTTCATCGGGAAAAAAAAAGTGTCAACACGCGAAATTTTTAAATGAGAACAAAATAATAAATTTCATCAGACTAAAAGGCAACGTGCATGACTCCTACTAGTGCACAACTATTAATGCTGATTAATACGGAGTTATAATGATAGTTAATGAGTGGATAGGGCGCCATCTATTTTCACACTAAAGAATTACATGCTAAAATAAACGTTGGAAAAACATGTATATTATATAATTTTTTATTTTTTTGCTCGGAAAGTTGGTGACCGATCGTTAAAAGGAGATTCTACACGCTGTATACTAGTATTATCGGTGAACATATTTCTTCTAGTGCCTGATGATAAGTGCTTTTTTGAGCAGGTTGATGAAAGTGGTAAGCAAATTCGTGTTGTTGTGCACATTTAGCGGGTTAGGTAATAATTTGCTATTTTTCTCGTTAGATAGTCGTAACAGTGTGCACAGGCTACGGATCATTCCAGCATATCTCCCTTAATTGTATGCATACAGATAAGCAGGACCGGTGTAATTATCAATTAGGTTCTTTTAGAAACCATCCGTGTAGATAATTGTATGGAAAGGGAAGTGTAAGGATAACACGCGATTGAATTCATCTTGAACGGCAGGATGAGGAAGAGATTTAATGTCCGAAGGGAGAACAAATAACTTCGGGGAGTGCGTGAATTCAAAGACATTATAAGTGAAGTAAGGTGGTTTGGTGAAAGGGAGGACAAAAGGCGACAAGGGTATAAGCCGAGAAGAGATCAAGGATAATAATCGACTGCATTCCTCGCACATCAGTTACCACGTTGATAAGAATTTTATCTTTCATTTTCAGTTTTATTTCGCATAAAATAATATAAAAATATCATCTCGCGCAAGCGTTTAATTACTTTAAGTTTTAGTTTTTATTTATTTATTTTTCTTCAGTCATTTTTTTTTTTTTTTGTCAGCACAGGCCATTTACCAAAAAAACAAAATATTAGAAGAATAGAAAGACATATGGGGTGACAAATTATATCGAAAAACGATAAGAGATAGACGAAATGAAGGCAGCTAACAAAGGAACAACAGAAGGAGATGGAAAAGCGAGAATGTAGTGGGCACTGTAAGGAGTAGGGAGGCCAAGGCTAAGCAAATTGGAATAAAGGTACGCGCGTTCTGTAGAAATGAAGGAACATTCAAATGGTAGGTGGTTTGCATCACACGTGACAATGTAGGAGAGGATGAAAGGGACACAAAGGAGATTGAACCAGAGCAAAGCAGAAACGAGAAGCCGGGAGCCGACTATGATCAAAACGAAGGCGAACTATGGAAGAAGTGACAGAACGGCTGATACTGGGAAAATTGTTAAAGCAAGGAGAAACGGATGGAAAAGGCTGTAAAGCAAGGTAAAAGGAGTGTCAGAGTTGGAGAAAAAGGACGGATTTTCATTTTAGTGTCTATGATTCTGTTAGCGAGTGAAAAAAATATTTCTATTATTAGTTGCTAGGAAAAGTCTCGGCAGAAATTGTATTTACCTTTTACCTTTGTTTATTTTCTGTTTTTCCTAATTTGTTTACTTATTTTTTAACATATAACAAAAAAAAAATAATAGGTTATTAAATATTATTTTTTTCCTTAAGCTCATTCTATTTTCTTTGATACTTTTATTCCCGATTTAATCTTTTTATAATCGGTAATTAAATATAACAGCCGGTATGTACTTCTGATAGACAAAGCTCTAGGCTATGTGATCGATTCCGAAATTTCAAGTACTCCAACTCTCAGCTTTGCTCCTATGTACTTCGTCAGATATTTAAATAATCTTTTTTTATACAAGCATTCGCGAATTATTATATTATGGGGGAGCATTCGGGTCTATAATTTTGAAAAAGTTATTTTCTATTTTGCATACCCTTAAAGTGTAGACCTTTAACCCGCCAACTGCCACCTGGGGTCTTTCAGTACCCCACGCCAATTTGCCGATTTTACTCATTGTAAAGTACTTTAAAAAACGTATCGCATTAACAAATCTTAATTATATATTTAATTTCATATATATAATTGAAATTTATTAATTTTTATTATTTATAAAATTAAAATATATTATATAATTTTTTAATATTTTAGAAAAGCGATGTATATATATATATTCACTTACTATTATTAATTTTTTAATGTATTAAAAAAATTTTGTGGAAATCCTCGAAATCTGCTTGGGATTCCCGAAAAAAAAAAAAATTTCATGAAAATGCGTAAAATTTAAAAAAAAAAAAAAAATGCAAAAAAAAATTCTACGATATTTTGTAACGCTAATTGCCATCTAGAGTCTCCTGGTACCCCGGCGAGCAAAAGCGTGAAAATTCACGTATTTCAAAGCAGTCCAAAACTTATAACAATTTTACAATAGAATATATTTTCGAAAGCTATTGTGAAGCACAGCGGTGTAGCTAACCAACTTTAAAAGATATTTAAAAAATAAAAAGCCTGGGATACCAGGAGACACCCCCCAGATGGCAGTTGGCGTGTTAAGAATATACCGTCGAGAGAAAATTTTAAAATTCCAATAATTTACGGACTTATAGAGCTATTTTAGTGGTGCAGCAACTAAGCCCATCACGCCGAATCTGACCATTTTTGCTACGATGGCGTTATGGTATAAATATAGGTAATCACAAAAAAATCGATTAACCGAAGTACGTATTTTTTTGAAGAAAACCTTTTTTCGTGTTCAGTGTTCACACAGTTCAGCTCAATTTAGCCGCAATCTTCAAGCAACGTAAATATGCGTACGCTGATCACAGTTTGAAAATAAATTATTTTCAGCGTTCGCTTTAATTGTTGCGTGTGAAATGTGAGATGTTTGGCGGGGTTCGAGCTAGAAAATATTCCCTGATATTTCATTAATATCTCTCAAACATCGTTCTAATTTTCCGTCGCTATATGGTTCCGTCAACTATGCTTACTCTGCCAAAACCAAAAATCCCCCCGTACAAGTTTGTAAGAGTAGTCACATCGGGTGATAGAGACTGCGTTGGTGTCGCGAGTGATGATAGTAGTCAAAAGCCAAGAACATGTGTCTCGGCGTATCCGTACTGTGTGTCGATTAACATCGAGTCGAGGGAAGATTGTAAAAGTTTCCGCTAAAGTCAGATTTACATGCAGGATTTCTATTGAAATCGCAAATTATATATAGAGCTGTTCGCATTTTCGATGAAGCCTTTTTACCAATTTTAAAAATTATCGATGCCGCGGGAAATAATTATTATTCCTGAAGCTTGTGCGCTAGCTACTAAACCGGACAATAGTCGAGCGCTCCGAGCAACCAGCTCCTGATGTGCTTCTAAGGAAACTAGAATTGCTCGTAAATTAAAACGAACTTACGAAAGTATCGATTTTAAAGTCGACGACGAAGGCTCACTCTATCGAATCGCCGATTAACCCGGTGTTGGTAGCATAATGAGATTTTGTTTCACACTAAACACTTGCATATCTCCATATATTGGGAACCACCGAAGTGTACAGGTCAGGAATACCTGTCGGCTTGTCCTTCTGGAACATGCTGTGAGAAATAGTAATGGGTTTTACAGTTCTTTTTGCGGATCAGTTCACTATAAAGAACTGATTCGAAGATCCGATTCCCAAAGAACTGATTGTTTTCGAAAATCTTTTAGACCTACATGTAAACAAATCTTACTATACTGAGCGACTGTGTAATCGTTTTTATTTTGACTGTCCCCGGACTATACCGTTCGAACCTAATGCGATAAAAGCGTGATTTTTGTAATCATTTTTATTTTTCCTGTTCGGGCTATTCGCTCCGGCTCATTCTGTTCATTCGCGTTTCACCCGAAATAGTTCATACAGAAGCAGTTCTTTTAAGTTTTGTGAATCAGTTCTTTCAGTTTTTTTTTCACGAATCAGTTCTTTCAATCAGTTCGTTCACGAACTACACATCACTACTGTCAAACCAGTTCCGGTAACAGTATAATGTGTGACGTTATAGATGTGTGTTTATTGAGCTCGGAACGCAAATGTGAGATTTTCTCTCACTATGCGACTAATTGTGTAACTCAATTTTAGCTAATAGTGTGAAAATAATTCTAACGATGTTACCGTCCGTGTGGTAACTCTGTTCGGTGAGATTTTCTCTCATGATGCGCCGCAGTAAAGTATAAATTTTAATTTTTTTGGTCTAGTGTAAAGAATTAACTTTTTGAAATTAATTTTTAGAATTTTTCTATTTTATGCTTTTGTTTGTTGAGAAAATAAAACTTTCACAATGTAACTAGTGAAACATCATCGGTAGCATTATGAGAATTTACCTTATGTGAGATTTCTCCTGACACGAGATAAATTCTCACATGCTACCAACGCCGGGCTAACAAAATGTAACCATAAAATACCATTCTATAGAACTGCTGCGGCTGCCTGAAAATCGTTCGAAACTTCCGACGCGTTTTTCTCAAAATTACTTTTTTTCGAACACAGTTGACATGATATCTCAAGTTCTATTTAATCAATTTATTTCAAATTTTATACCAACCGTCAATATATAATCTTCTATCGCCCTTACCGCTTTCGTGTCACAATCATGTTTTTTACTACTTTAAAAAATTATAAAAAAAAAAAAACGGACGAAAAATGTATTTTTTTCTTTAGACAGCCGCCATTTTGCGAAAAAAAAAATCCGTTTTCTCTTAAAATAACGGCATTCTTACTAATTAAGAATCTTTTTTTAAATTTTATTTTAGATGACCAGAAGGGCTGTAATAGTGTCAACCGGAACACCCCCTTTTTTTATCCTCAACTTTATCAACTTCTTTAATTTTAGTAATTATTTTTCTTCCAAATTTTTATTTGCATATCTTTAAAATATCAATAAATATCTTAAAATGGTAGTAAAAATATTTTTTGTTTTTTATCGAGCTCAACAAAACACCCAAAATTTTGGACCTCTAGACCCCTCTTAAGCATTTGCGTTTCTAAAAGAAGTGTAATATTATTATTATTATTATTATTATTATTATTATTATTATTATTATTATTATTATTATTATTATTTGAATCACTTACATAGATCCTGCCTTTTAATCAATATTTCCTCTTTATAAAAAAATCAATTCCGTTTTTTTTTGGTTCATATTATTTTTAATATTGCATTGATAGCGGCCAAATGGCTTATCGGCAGGGGGAAAAAAAGAAAAGAAAAACGATATTATTATGAGCAGGCGATTACTATCACATTTGGAATAGTGTTGTTTTTTCAATAAAAATACGAAGCTCACGTGCTCATATCGCATTGTAATTCGATTTGCATACACCGGCTGTAATCTAAACGGAGCATTTAAGTCAAGGCTGCTTACAGACATGATTAAATGTCCGGCAAATACTTTTTATTACCCACCATCGCCCTCTACGCGCGACGTAACAATTTTCTCTAGGTTAATATGGTCGGCTTTTACAAGGTCAAAGTTAGGAAAAGTATTCATTTTCTTTTCAAGTTTTTCTCGCAATTTTTTCTCCGACACTCGTTCATCTAAATTCATCGTACGTCATGTGTGCGCGAACATGTTCTCGCCGCATTACAGAGCACATTCCAAATTAACGAACGCGCCGTGCTAATGTTCGTCTTTCCCACTATACCTTTCTAGTTTATAATTATTATTATTATTATTATTTTGTGTGATCTTATGAACGTGATCATTCACACACACACACACACGCAGTTTTGATTGCTTTTCGCGTTGAAATTGCTTATTTTATCACACTGTTCGTTCATTTTTACCTGATAAACTATTTTAACGTTTCACTTTTATATTGAAAAAATTTAAAACCCCTCTTATGTGTGACTAAAAGCGTGGAGAATTTTCGTGATTTTTCACGTGTTTTTATGAGAGGTGAAAAAGAGTTTGCATGGGTTATGTGTACTCGCGATCAACACTGGACGTTCTCAGATACGCAATAAAAAAAATTATATGGCAGGAAGAATCTGGAAAGGCACAAAACGACATTGTAAGCGGTACATCAGAGATGATGTAACACTCTTTATCACTAACGAGGTGGTGGTGATAAGAACGAATGGCTAGGGAAGTCCATTGAGATAGAGCTTATTATAAAAGAAGTGGAATTCGAATAGGGATTTGATTGTTTTGAATTGTGCACGTTTTAATAAATTGGGTTTCTTTTTTTTTCGTAATTTTTCTTGAGTTTGTTACTTAGTTTTTTTATTAGTGTATTCGGTTTTCCATATTTCCTGTTTTATGCTATATTACTTGTTTACTGTTAAATACATTTTTTTTTTTATTTTTTGTTATTTTTAATTATTGGGCATATTTCTATTTTTTATATTTTTTACCGCGTTTTTCACGTTTAGATTATAAATTAAAACAACAAAATAAAATAAAAATTAATTTTTAATCGATTTTTTTTTTTTTTCATACGCGCTTTAATGAGTAGTACATTTTTTGACTACAAAAAAAGATAGGTAAAAGACGTAAGAATCTGTATCTTGAGTTTTGTAGCGGCTGGAGCCTGAAAAACACCATTTTCGAACCGTAACGTTACGTTATTCACTATAAATGTGAAGTCTCACAAGACGGTAATTCACATTTACACGAAATAGTCTTTAATAAATTACTTTAAAATTTAAAAATATGTAAACGAAAAGAAATGATATTTCAATAATATGATTTATCAAATGTAATGAATTCTAAAATATGAAATAAAATCGATTAAAATAATAATTAGTCGGTAAATTATTAAAATAAATATAATTACGAAAATGGCAAATATTTATCCGCAGGAACCTCTTTTTCGAGCCTAGTCCATTGTCGACTATAATTGGAAACCTGTGCGCAATTTTAGCTGACGGTGAGCCAGGCTCGAAGAACGCTCCTCCTGCGGATAAGTAATAGCGTTTTTATTCTATTTTCATAATTATATTTAATAATTTTTAATTCTAGATTAACAGAATTCGCTGCAATTAATTAGGAACAACTTTTTGCTTTTTTTTTTTCTTTTTTGTTTAGAAAAGACAATATTATACTTAGAAAAATTATTAAACCTGGGGAAAAATAAATAGCACCGAACAAGCGAAAAAATACGAGAACGTTAATGTGACTGCGATAAACTTCCTAATTTTGTTCGGAACCATTATCCCCGGCGAAGGAAGACGTAATTTCGATTCTCGGAAAATAAGAAAAAACTTGATTTATAATTAAGTTTTGTGTGACAGAAAAACACACGCTGCAAACAGTGGCTCGTATTTAGGCCGTCTACGTTTTAGGCGTTGAGTAGTTGGTGTAATGTGACTCTCGATTACCTGAGCAGTGAGCGATGTTTTCCCGAATACTGCTCCGAATCGGAACTACTCATAGGGAATCGCAACGTTTTAATTTTTGTTCCATCATTATGATATCCCGGATGCGCTGATATTAATCATTAATCTGGAATATTTTGGAAAAGTGCCTCCCCCCCCCCGTTTTTTTCTCCGGTGTCTCGTCAATAAAAAAACTATTCGGTAAAAGTCGATATTTCAGTGTTGTTGCCGAATGCTTAGAGTACTGTTTGTATTTCAAATTGGTGTTTTTATTGTTTCATTTTGAAGTGACGGATTTTTTAAACGTGTTTCGCACTGTCGCTGTTCGAAGGGAAGGAAAAAGGAAAAACATAACAAGCGGATATTTTAATTTATTCGTGAAATTGATTGGTAATCGTAATATTTTTTCGCGATAATTCAGAATTTTTAATGAGCGGGCAATATCGATTTATTTCGACTTCTTTCTTGCGGCACTCCTTTGTCATTCTGTTTAAAATTTCCCACGATCTTTCAACCTGCGTTTGTAGATTACATCAATTTTCGACTGTTTCATTCTCCGATAAATTTTTTTTTTCTCGGGGTTTGATTGTTTTTCTAACGGAGAGGCGTTGACTTCTCTGAATAATTTCTAAAAGTTCCGATTTTTAAGAGACTCTAAATCTGTTCAGAGCAATAATAATCGTGTTATGCTTGTGTTTTACCAGATTATTACAGGCACCTATGTATACGGCGCAATTCCTCTAACCAAAACTAAATTATGTCCAGACTAGTAGAGTCGTAATTCTTATATTATCGTTTTATAATTGATTTTTACCATTTTCTCTTTCAATATTTTCATTCTGAGTCTCCGGACAGAGTTGTTTGTGAAAAATTAACCGTTTTTTTGTCTTCTCCCAACTGCTTCGGATTTCTGTAATATTTGCTCTCCGGTTAGTTAGTTTAAATTTGAACAAGTTTCAACCCGGTAGGTAGCGAATACAGTGATTTTTTTTTTTTTACCCCCCTTGGGTTTGCTACCAAAGAGCATTAGCCCAGCCAAAAGAAATAGATACATGGAATAGAATAGAAATTATATTTTTATTCTGTCGACAATGGAATCCAGGAACACCCCCCTAGGACAGGAACAATAGAGAGAATAGGTAGAGAAAGAACATAAGAGGCGTTGAAAGGAGCAGGAAGACCAAGCTTTAAAAGATGATAATAAAGTAACTCACGCTCGCGAGATAAACACTCGAAGAGCACGTGATTCGCATCACAAACATACTGGGAACAACCTTTAGGAACCAATGGATAATTAGGAGATGCAGCCAAGGAAAAGCGATTTAAAGAAGAAAGGAGACTGTGCGAGAAACGG
Organism: Icerya purchasi; assembly: GCA_039619475.1. NCBI lineage: Eukaryota > Metazoa > Arthropoda > Insecta > Hemiptera > Monophlebidae > Icerya > Icerya purchasi. The sequence goes on along the minus strand of CM077115.1, from coordinate 72,082,074 downwards.
AGGCGAGATAATTTAGTAATTATGGACCGACGTAAACTGGGAAAATCATAGAACCGAGGACGAAAAGGAGGAACAGGATTAATCAAGAGATAAAAGGAATTAGGATTAGCGAAAAGAGAAACATAAACAGAGTGCCTAAGATGGCAGGATTTAGTTGGAAGAAGAATATTGTGTGCTGGAACCCTACTAATAAAATTTCCATTGGAAACAGCAGCTTTAGCAAGGAGGTCGACGGCTACATTACCATCAATTCCCGAATGTCCCGGAATCCAAAAAAAGTCAATCTGGGTAAACGTCGATGAGGATAGATCATGAAAAAGAGAACGAATAGAAAGGATAATAGCATCAGTGGAAGGAGAAAAGGAAGGTGGAGATAACGCTAGAAGAACACTTAAAGAATCAGAAACAATAAGGAATTTGGAAGGACTTGCAGAAGAGGAAATATAAATAATGGCTTGTAGAATGGCAACAGATTCTGCAGTAAAGACAGAGCAAAAGGACGGAATACAGTGATTTGTTGACTCAATCTGACACTCCGAATAACTCGTTAGAAATTCTCCCTTCTGCAATATCGGTTAATTTTTTGTTGTATTCGTCTTTCTTTCTTTCTTTTATTTATTTATTTATTTATTTATTTATTTATTTATTTTTTCTTATTGGATCATCTTTCAACTAAGGACCGTTACTTAGATAAAATAAGAGGATCGAGAAATTTATTAAATTTGGATATTAAAGAATATTAAAAAAATCAATAATAGTAATTAGTTCGATAACTGAGGAAAGTGCAAGACATAGAGTATGGTGTGTCGGCGAATGAAGAAGGACAAGTTTAGTGAAAAGGAGGGAACATTGAAAAGGGTATATAAGACTAAGTTGAAAACTGATATACAGTTGACCCACGATTACCCGGATCGCGTTTGGATGACTCCGTATTATCCGAATTGATTTTTCAAAGAAAAAAAAAAGAAGAAAAAGCCAAAGTGTTTTTATAAAATCCGCAGCTATATGCAGTATGTATTTAAATATCTGTTTACATTCGCTGCTCATGAAGATGTGAAATTTTTAAAACTTGGTTTCACGGGAAGATTTTGTGCCCGCAGTTGCGAAACATTTGTCCGACACGAACAGTTACCGAGAAAAGAAATCCTTATTTTCGGACAATGCTCCGATCCAGCAACTGAAGAATTTTACAAGGTGGTGATATAAAGGCGTGTAATGTTGCTTCCGGAAAACGTTACATCGGTTTGTCAGGCCTTAAAAAAAAAAATATCGATTTCTCACCAGACTGATATCAATCGTTGAAAATGATGAGGACTGTCTGCTTTAAAATCAGTTGATATGCTTGATGTTATTATCACTTGGGATTATCTGAGAGATGGGAAGAGATTATAGTTCTCTATAGCCTTAGTACTGGTCGTGGAAAATATTATTAGATTATAAAGCCAGTGTGATAAATGGGATGAAATTGACGAACATGCGATTTGGACAAAAGACAACGAGGAGGAGCTTGTTTCTCTAATAAAAAATATTCCAGGATGTGAAACGGGTAGTAGTAGTAATACGGATGACGTTACAGAATGGATGGCCAGCGACGAGATCGAAGAAACGGCAGATGAGGATATCATGGTACTCAACGAAGATCCAGTAAAATATGGACAACAAGCCCCTTCAAAGTGTTACACCGCACGATGAAGGACTGAAGGCGATTGGAATAGCGCTGGAGTAACTCAATAGGAAGAAGCGTCATCGGCTGATACCATTTGTTTACACGCAAGTGGTATATCGGCAAGGAAGAGCATGCGAAAGACACACAGACCCCTTAATCATGGACTTCTTTAAAAACTAATTAATGTACCCCGCCGTAAGGTAATTTTCAAGTTTAATTTTTTATCACGGGATAAGTTAATTTTCCTTTGTTTCATTTGATTCGCAGTATTTAACCTTGAACTCCGGCGTATCCGGATTTTTCGCCATCCGGACCGGCTGGCTAACAAATTAATCCGTATAATTGCGAGTAGTCGACTGTACTTGTATGTAAGCGCACTATAACGTCATTAAGTAAATAAACACGTAATGCAGTTAAATTTTCAACTGAATAAGTAAACTTCGCTTTTGTTGCACAGTGAATCTTTCGTCGTAGCTCTCTAATTTCAACTATAGTCTTCAAAGTACCGGATCTAGTAGTACGAATTTGGCCCTTATCTAATAAAATACGCTTTGCGCGCGTCAAGGTTTTGTTATCAGTGTGGTTAATTAATTTTAAAAAAAATTAAAACAAAAATCCGCCTGATAATATAATAAATTAGAAGAACTCTAGTAAATAGTCCGTTCACTTTTTTTTGAAAATTCGGTTGGGGTTCTTGTCTTTAATGTAGATTATAACTTTTGCACTACGAACTCTCTATATATGGTTCATAATCATCGATTTTTATTCGTACATTTTTAGCTCATTGCTATTGCTCAAGCAGTATTTTTCAATTTTGCTCGTCATTTTGGGGGTGCTAAAGAGCGAAGCAAGTTTTTTTCAACTATTACACGGCGCAGGAGAAGGTTAATAGATGAAATGTACTCGCACACCTATTTAGCAATAGCTTGTTATCTTGTTTACTTCTTTTAATGATAATTATTTAAGCGGAATACTACTTTTTACTGCGTATTTCGAATACTGTAAAATTAACGAAAGAAGAGTTGTTCACGCAAAAATTAATCGACTACAATAAAATTCCAAATTCCTTCTTGGAAATTATTTAAAAGCATTCGGACTTTCTAACGAGAACTTCTTCTTTATAGTGCCATACTTAATTCCTGAGCGTCGGCGACTACCTATTCGTACATCTCAGCTGTACAGACATAGGTAGTGTACTAGGCAATTGTTATATGCAACGCAGGTGTGTACGCACGCAAGACTACATTCGGAACTGATCGTAGTCGCTTGTTATCGCGTTAAGCCCGGCAAAATGTGTATCGCATTAAAAATACCATCATTTTTTTTGCATAGACGATTTTAAATTTAACCATATATCACGGGCGATAAAGTCATCAGATCAAATAATAACAAACCAAGTTGAAATAGCGAAAAAAAAAAAGAATTCTAAACACTACTACTCCAACTTATCCAATGAAGGATACAAATTCAACGAAATTAAAAGAACACACGAAAAGACACTACCGCAGACCTAAACATTTACTCGGACGAAGATTATAATCTCCCGATCGCCTATAAGGAACTAGAATCTGCTTTACAATCCATGAAAAGCTCTGTAGTTGGTTCAGATTCACGCATTGAACTAATTAAACATACGAATACGAGACATCTTTACAAAAGCTATTATTGTTATACGTACAATATAATCTGGAAAACCAACAAGATACCAGAAAGCTGGAAAATTGCACACATCAATCCATTGCTTAAACACCTGGGAAAGACCGTTTTGATGTAAATAGTTATCGTCCTATTTCATTAACTATTTTTCTACGAGCAAATTAATGGAAAAAGTAGTAAATAGCAGATTGATTTGTTGCCTGGAAGACCGCGAATTGATAAGCTCAATGCAGTTTGGATTCAGAGCAAATGGTAAAACTGCAACAACATACATAACAAACAATACACGATGGTGGTTAGTTTCGATCTTGAAAAAGGGTCTTCGACCGAATCCGGTGATATGCAATACTCGACAATCTGTCAAAATGGGGCATAGGAGAACATTTGGCAATGTTCATAAGAGAATTCTTACTTGAAATAGAACATTTCAAGTAAGATTAAATAACGTATTATCCGATAAACAAACGCGTGAAAATGGTACACCACAAGGCTCGATCATTAGTCCGGCATTATTTATTATCGCTATCAACGATATAAGTTAAAAATCGTCAATCCGCCTGTTTAACATAGTCTCTTCGCTGATGACCTAATAATTTACTTATTAGGTAATGACATAAACACCATCGAAGCAATTCTTCAACACACTACTAACAATCTTTGGCAAAGTGAGCTGAAACTCAAGGCTTAACCAAAACAGAATGTGCCACATTCAGAACACAACGCTCGCTACCGGCATCTTGCAATATCCGAATATATCTGGTAAAACCATCAAAACTCCATGAAATTCCTGGGAATAAAAAAAATTAAATTGGTCGATACTCACAACCAGCTTCTACCGATGAAATGCTAGAAAGCGTTAAACTTATGAAAAAAATGGTGGCCCACATAAGATGGGACGCAGATAAAAAATCACCGTTAATGTTATATAAAATCCTAATAGTATCAAAAATGGACTATGGGGATTCATTCTGTATAGTAGTGGAAGGAACGAAGAGTTGGGCATTATTCAAAACACAGCAATGCGGCTGATTATAAGAAGCCTTAGTATAATTTATTCGCGGAAACCGACCTATTCAAACTCTCAGATCGCCGTAACCTCCTAACGTTACAAGACTTTTTCAAGCTATCGTTCTTTGCACTCAAGCCAACATACGAAAAAACAATTGACCCAAAATCCTATGCGCCGAATTAAACATCACGCTACGCGAAGTCATTCGCTGAAATACACCAACAATTGACTTTAGCAATGTCGCTTTAAAATACATCAGCGCCAACTTATACAGAAAAATAAAGGATCACACTGGCAAGCAGAGTGGCACCAACCTTTTTTGTGGAAGCAAACTCTATGCTGTTAAACCGATACTATCGAACTGGCGAATTCTGACAAAACACCGTACAGAGGAGGTCATGATAGCCCACCTAAGAATTGGACATACCAAATTGACGTACAATTACCTTTTTTCCAAAACATCGAACTGCCTCTCTGCTCAGAGTATAAGTGTGTTAACCATCGCTGTACCATATATCGATTGATTGCCAGAAATATGAAAAAGTAAGACGGGGATCGTGTTACGCTGGCGTTAATTTAAGCATTAATAATTATAAAAGCGAATAATATTAACATTTCACTTAACTTTCTAAAAGCATGTAATATTTATAGATTACAGTCATGACGCAAATGACCTAGCGCTAAACAGAAATAAAAAGAAATTAATTTAACGCGAGTAGTTCTCGGCATTTCCGTATTTAATCTTAGATTTTTTATTAATTCCTTTTTCAGTTTGGGAGATTAAAATCCGGATTTATTTGTTGATGTCCCGCTCCGCGGTTAACAATTAAGTTGAAATTTTATAATTTGCTAAAAATCCGTTTATCACTCGAGCACAGATTTTTTCCTTACATCACATTCGTCTTGTAAACTTTTGCACCTAATCACTTGGCTAGATATGATTCAAGTGCATCAAAGTTAATCGGGTATCGGGGCAACTATTGAAGTCGCTATTTCGAAATACGCGCTAAATTTTAACCTGTTTACGTTGATCAGTTTGCTGGTTATATAACAAGACGAAACTTTCATTTTCAGCTGAAATGGTTACAGAGGTTTCTCTGGCTATCGTACTGGGAAAGCGAAATGATTTAGAAGGAAAGCAGATAACGGCTTCTACCTGAGTCTTTTGGTAGCTGGGAAATGATAAATGTCTTTTTAAGCTTCTTTAGCCATGAGCAGAGCTCTGTATATCTTAAAGGGAAGAAACGACAGTGAGAAAAGTATCAAAAGAAAAATAATGTTTATTGTATGTAAAAAAATTTTTATTGAATTTGAATTGTGTAGCAAAGTTTCCATTACAAGAGAAAACGCATTCATCAGGCAGATTGAAATTACATTAGAAAATAATGGCAGTTTTTGAATCGATCTGGAGATTAACGTCTTCCAGAGTGGCCACTATTTGCAAGAATGATGCTCTTTATACAAGTCTGCAAATTCGAAATAATAGATTCAATATATTAGTAAAGTAGGAAGGTCTCGGATTATTTCTGCTATTCTTGTTGACGGAACAGCATATACTCTAGAACGGCTTTAACCTTGAAATGTGTTTATTCGGAAGAAGATGTTAAACATCGTACAATTAAGGAAATATTCGTGTCACCGACGAGGAGGACCTCGCCAAACTAATTACTAATGCTGTTCAGTACGAACTCAAAGTGTCTCTAATATTATTGCATTACGACGAAGCTGCGTTAATGATTGGGGATACTTGTACGGGTTGCTCAAACTCAGCCATAACACAACTTATTCACTCTTATACGTGCATCGCAGTGCACTTCCCCTGAATCTTGCGCTACTGCTCACGCTCACAAAGACAGACCTTTCGAAATGACGCAGCAATCATGCAGTCTTCACGCACTTTAAACATTCCGCTCAGCATACTGCCGTAATTGAAAAAATACGCGAATTTCCATCTGCCGACCACCAAAAAACGTTTCGAACAAATTTATATAGGTAGTGGAAAATTCCCTCGAAGAGCTCCAATATAACCATCATCACCATTAATCATAGTATGCCATACGTAATTCCTGAGTGTCAGCGACTACCTACTCCGTACACTTCAGCTGTACATAATATAGTATTCTGGGCAATTGTTATATTCAAAACATGACACTTGCAACATTGATGTGATTGGTTTATCGCGATATACAAATGCGGTCCCCATGTATATGTCTGCGGTGTACTAACCAGCGCACACGTGATGGTGTGCATGACTGCCATTGCCTTCCATATAATTCTATTGGCCATTATTTAATTTTAACTTTTCGTAATAATAATTTCTGTCATCGCCCAAGATCGAATTTGAGACTTCCGTAACGGAAGCCAAGCACTCTACTAGCTAGGCTATCGCGACGACAATCTGATATCATAACAAGAAAACATCTGCAAAATTTGTTCGACTGAAAACTATACTTTGCTCTTTGTCTTGAAAAAAGTCACGCGAGTGGTTCTGTGCATTGAATACACTGCTCTTAATGTATCATAGCTTTTACGGAGAAAAGGCAATAACGAATTTTCAAATCTTTACGAAGAAGCAAAAGCCATGCTTGAAGAGAGAACAATGGTAAAGTAAGATGTCATAGTCTGACGCGAGACAAATGAACGGTTTTGCTTTCACTTACTGTGAAATTAATTGTTTTCACCCATTTCTAAAGTTCCTCTATAACCCGATGATAGCCGAAAGGTTTTCAAAATATCGCGAATCAGTTATGTCGCCATCGGGCGCGTTATCATAATGCATCGATTCCCCCCCCCCATTTCCAATTCGATGAAATTACTGATTAATTCTGCCTGGAAGAAATGCTTTTTCAGTTAAATCGGACTTTGAAGTGCGTGAAGTGGCAATCATATTTCAGCAAGTTAGCAACGCCTAGATTAATTCAATGCAAAACTGCACCCAAAAATATTTTTTTTTTTTTTTTTAGGAGGAGTGGGCTCGCCAATTATAAGTCCGGCTTAAATGATATTTCCAATGCGCGGTAGTGGGGTTTGAACCAGATCCGAACGAAATACCATTACCTAACCAATTACGTCACGGTGGCCGATATTTACATAATACGGCTGCATATCTGCTGACAGGCTAGAAAAAAAAAAAAAAAAAAAAACATTCTTCGGTTTCAGATAGTTATGCTGTATACAGAGTAACTCTTCTAAGTCCCTCAAAGCTTGGCCGCACTCAAAATTTCTGTCTCTGTCTTTGTCTAGATACGCGTAAATCTACTCCAATTCCTGCCATCTTCTTCGAATCAAGATCACTCCCTTTATTCATCCGCAGATCCTATCTAGGCTATTGTTTCTGAATTAAACACGTCTTCTTCCCTCTCTTTCCTCTAGGATTATAATCGCTTACCGCTCAATTTTTCATAACTGGCATTTTACTCGCAACAAAATTCCAGTTGTATCATTTTCATTTTTGTTCGTTTTATACTAATTTTTCTCTTTGTATTCTCTCCTGTGACAAACCTCCGTACTTTCCCTTTAATTATTTCAGCTTCATATATGCTTATATGTCAAGTTCTGTTAAATTCCTTCCTCACTCCGTAGTTAAATCTGAATTTTAGATAGTACGAATTATTCCTGTTCCGTTCTATCCAAATAGAACTACTATGGATTCCTCTAGCCATGCTGGAATTGATTAGCTCGCTTAGGGGCTTCCAATGGACACCTTATTCATAAATTTCCTACTCAAAATGAGTAATCATATATCCAGATAAATCTACTTTAGATTATGAAATGATATTTATTTTTTCCTTTTTTTCCCCCGAATTCGTTATATTTTTCAGTTCAGCCTTTACCTTCTGTCACCTGTTAGTTTGGCAAGTTTCCTTCTTTTTGTCGTTCCCTGATCACCGCTATATGTCGCCTTCTGTTTCGATCATATTCTTCACCCTTTGTCATCATCTCTTTCCCGCTATGTCCTCTTCATCCAAACAATTCCTTTTTTTTTCCCTTTCTGTGTGATGTAAATCATGTTTTCTTCGAATGTACCCTACTTTCCTCAGAGAGTTTTCTTTTCTATTCTCAACTTTTAGATCTTTTCTACTCTATATAATGCCTCTTATGTTCTTTCGTTCCCTTCCTTATTGGTTACTTCTAGCTTCCCTTCATTCAGTCTAAACCTGATATTGTATGTTCTTTTCGAGCTATTCTTTAGATTGCTTGGTTGATTTGTCTGTTGCTCATCGTTGCCGTAAAAAAAAAAAAAAAAAAAAAAAAAAAAACCCATGGAAATCAGACTACATTTACTAAAATTTTTCGGTTGATGTAAGTCGTAGTTACACGTGCTTAAAAAACAAAAATAATAGCGTCGTTTTATAAAAAAGTATTTTATTTTGCACATTGTAATTATTTCCGATATTTGAATATGTATTTTAATAATTTTATAAACGCGTCTTTTCAGGTTTGTAATCTGTTTAATTTTATGACTTCTTCCTCCGAAATACGTCCGTCATACGCATACATACGTGCATATATGCTTGAGAATAATTTTAAAATGTAATTAGAAATATATATATATATATATACGTCATAGTAGTTTTTTTATACAAAACCGGTATAAAATAGGAAATAATAATAACAATGATAACAATAAAATAGCCATAATAATTCTTACTGAAAGTTTATGTGGCAAAAATCAGTCTACTATAATGGATTATTATAGATGCCATTCTCCACTAGGGTTTGATGCTCAATCTGTCTGATTGACCTGTAAAATTAATTGCGAAAAATTAGTACCGCGCCTGTGAAATTGCGCTTAAAGTTCGGTCGAATATATTTCCTTTTGTTTTTCAGGAAACTCGTTATCGAGCAACGCTAACAATAAAATCCGTTCGGTTTTCTAAAGTGGCACAACGTGCTGCAAAAAAATGCGTTAAAAACATTCGTGATAAAGCAGTTTTCGAAATGTCTGGTGCGTTACTTTTTTCCGTTTTATTATTATAATTCGTTATTATTATTAAATTTATTTGATTACTTTATTTCCCCAGCAAATGCTGACAACTTTTTTTCTTTACTTAAAAAGGCAATTTATAACTTGATTTTCTAACGCACAGTCGAGAACGAACTTTCCGTACATTGTGTCGCGTATGTAATTCGCGTTTAAAAACTAATCTAGAGGTTTTTTTTTCGATTTTTCGGATTTAATAATTTTCACACTCAATTAATTGACAAGATTTCGTCTGTTGCTTCATAAACAATACCGAATTCGAAGATCTTGTCAGGGTCTTTTTGCTGCTTTCGTTTTAAAAACCTTAACCACCCTCCGAATTTAAGCAATAGGAGTGGAACACGTGAAAAAGAGGAGAACAGAATCTTTTCCGTTTATTTTTTTACATGTTTTAAGAATAAATCTGACCTTAACATTGGCGTTTTTACGAAAAAGAATGTCGCTGACAATTGGACAAGAGCGAAAAGATCTGAAAGAAGGTACTTGGACCCAAGCTGGAGGTTTACTTTTCCCGTCAGACGAACCTAATATAAATTTAAATTAACGACGAATTCGGAAATTAATTGTCGACAGAGTGGAAAAATATAAATGAAAATGAAAGCGAAAAGAAATGATTCGAACGAGAGACGTTACACGTTCTGTTTAATTCTTCTAATCCGTTATTATCATAACGAAAACATTCTTTAGAAATATTATACGAGCTCGTTTTTTTTCATTGGATGTATTCAATACTCTAATATCAAATACGTTTTTCAGTACTCTTTGTACAAGTTCTTATAATATATATATATATATATATATATATATATATATATATATATATGGTGTTTTTGCATCAGCTGTTTCGTTGGAGAATTTTACAACCAATCTAAAAATCAAATCACATCCTGCGAAATTCCAGAGATTTTTAAAAAGAAAAGGCTGAAAACATAAAAAGAATTATCGAAAATTCGATGCAGATTAATTTAAACGAGACAAATGCACGTTCGACGAAGAGCGGTTGAAAATCAAGTCAGTTTAAATCAGTTCGATCTGTCATTTTTGCTATTGGAAAAAAAAAAGGAACGTAATAACTTACGGGAAATACTTCTGGTAAATTTTGTATGCGACAAAGACGACTGCCAGTAAAAGTAAAAATGTTGTGCACACGACTAATACATCGCTGACCGAGCAACATTCTGTATTTATCACCTTGCTGGAATTTATGTTGTCACTGCTGGATAAATTTACATTATGCAAACTGGAATCGGTACTAACATTAAAGCGTGTATCATTGTTATTATCGCCGGTCGAGCAACATTCATTGCTTATCGCCATGCTGCAATTTATGTTATCACTGTTATTGGATCGGCTTACATTGCGCGAATTCGAATCGGCGCTAACATTAAAGCGTGTACCATTGTTATTATCGTCGGCCGAGCAACATCCATTGCTTATCGCCTTGTTGCAATTTATGTTATCACTACTATTGGATCGGCTTACATTGCGCGAATTCGAATCGGCGCTAACGTTAAAGCGTGTACCGCTGTCATTATCGACGGTCGAGCAACATTTGTCACTTATTGCCTTACTGCAATTTATGTTACCACTACTGTTCGATCGACTTACATTATGCAAACTTGAACCGACGCTAACGTTAAAGCGTGTACCATGGTTATTATCGCCGGTCGAGCAACACCCATCGCTTATCGACTTGCTGCAATTTATGTTGCCACTGCTAGACAGGCTTACATTATGTGAACTCGAACTAAAGCGAGTATCATCGTTGTTAGTAGGAGCGTCAATCGTGTCCGATGAGTTCAATAATTTCAGTATTTCATTTGAACTTCGCAATAAGCTCTGTATGCTTTTGGTCATGTTATCTGTTATCTCGCGATATTTTTTCATCGCACTACTAATCCTATGTGCCACATAAGATTTTGGATCGTTAAACGAGTTTCTTACAGCGTTACGAATAATGTTGAACGCGCAAGGATCGCTATTGTTTAGAATATCACCGACTAAGTGAATAGTTGAAGAACTGTTTGCTGGAAATTCTTCCGCCGGCAATTTCGTATAGTTCTGAGTAGCGCTATTATTTCCACGTTTCGATACAGTCGTCAGTTCTTCCGGATATCCTGTTGTCGAATTTATGACTTTAATTAATTTATTTATTGTAGCCGTCGTTGAAACAGATTCCGTTTTTATAGCCATTTCATTATCTGAAATGTAATGCATAAAATTACCATTAAACACTAAAAGAAAGTTAAAGCTACCGAGTTAGTGTCTCGAACGAAATTATAAAGTACCCAGAATCCTTCTTAAGAAGTTATTGATAGTTTCCGTTGTATGTCGTTAACGAAAAATTATAATAATAAGGTATCACATCGATAGACCAAAACAGCTTTGAGACGAGAGCGTTGCATTCTGTTAGCAGCGTCTTATCTTTCATTTCCCATTTTGAGATTTAATGAAAACAGCTGAAACATGAAATGTTTCACACTTCTAGAGGATAGCGGAAGTGCAGATGTTATGTTTGACGCTACCATCGCCGTTACAGCTGACCTCATGGCTGTAAGGGGCCGATCTTTTCGTTTGATTAGAAATGGAGGTACTTGCGACTCAACTAGACAAATCTCGATCGGTATCATAAACACCGCCTTATTAATTATTCGATAAGATGTCTTTATTTCGGATGTTAAACGTTTTCTTTATGTACTTTTTATCTTACGCTGCAGCTTATAAACGTAAGCTAGCCTTATTATTCTTTAAACTTCTAGACTGATAAGAGAAAACAACAAAAAGGGAGAAACAAAATAAATGTCTTTACCAATCCTGTGGAAACGAAGGATTTAACAGGATGGTTGCGTTATAAAGAGCCTAAGTATGTTTAATAGAGAATCTTTAGCAGCTTCTAATACCAATCGACAAAAAATTTTATAACTAAAAAGCTATTTTTTACCTTCTCTCATTCAATCGATACTCTTTCGAATTTCTCGTAAATACAATACTGTGCTATTTCACGAACTTCAGTCTTAGAGACATGCCTAATTTTTTTCTAACACTGCCATCATTCCTTATTGTAAAAAAGTATTTCACCGACTTTAATTAAAAAATTTCAACCGTATTTATTATAATAGGTAAGTGGGAATAACATTATATCTGTTGTTCAAACAAGGAAAATGTAAATGTTTTGAACGAGACGAATGAAAAATTCTTTAAAGCTCAAAGAAATTTTGAGGGGCTTTTTTGATAACGGCCGGTTTTTTTTTGTCCAGTTCTTACGATGAAATGTAAAAAAAAAACAAAAAAAATCAACAAAAAACGGTTTTGTATCGGAAGAGCACGACCAAAGAAGATAAAGAGGAAATAAAAAAGAAAATTGAATAAAACATATGATGTAAAAAAGACGAAATAGCGTATTAAAAAGGAAGTGTCGTCGCTTTATTTTGTCGTCAAACTATTTGTGCTCTAGAGTCTTCAACTTCTTCTTTTTTTTTTTATATATATGTTCGTCAATATGGACATTGACTCAAGCACAGTGGAACAGATGGGCAAGATAGACATCCTTACACGATTAGAGATAGCCGATAGAAAAGAATCAACAGCTAGGATTACAGCAGGAGAAGGAAGGGAGAGAATGAACGAAGCACAGTATGAAGAGGGAATACAGATTTGTAAACGAAAGGAAAAAAAGAAGCTTGTTAAGTTGAAAGTGACAAACAACCGAACATTACATGATCGGGATCAAAAATAAATAAGATTGCTGGAGGGTTACGGTGGACAATTAACGGAAAAGCGAAGAAGGAAGCAAACTGTGCCCAAAACGTAGGTGGAAAATCGCAGAGAGGTTGAAGCGGCACATAGAAGGAAGGTTGAATAAACATGAAAAAGGAATCCGGGTTGGAGAATGAGAAGACGTAGTAGGAGTTAAACCGTAGTTTAGAATGAGCAGCTGCAGACCGACGGGCAATATTGAAAGTTGAGAAATCAGGAAGTAATCTACTAGAAGAGGAAGATAACCAAATGAATGAGTCAATTAACTCATTTCTCTGGATTCCGGTATAGTCAGGAATCCAAAAAACATCCGTTTGGATTAAGTGGGAAAGGAAGAGATCATAAATGAAGGATAGGATAAGAAGGATAACGTAGTCGGTTGAGTGAGAAGGGAGAGGGGATATGATAGCGTGGTAGCACACTTTGGGCATCTGACAGGAGAAGAATATTGCGAGAGACAGGCGAGGATCTGATAAAAAGAAGGGCACGCAGAATATCAGAAGACTCAGCATAAAAGATTGAACAAAAGGAGGGAAGTCTAAAGGACTCGACGTAACTGAGGGAAGGACAGAAAAAAGCTGCGCCAACACCGTTGGTCCCTTGAAGCCATCAGCGAAGATCGAAAAATGGTTGGGAAAAAAAGAGCTAAGATTCTGTTTGATTTTGCAACATGATGAAGAACAGGTTCGGGAATAGGAGAATAAAAGCAGTTAATAGGATGCAGAAAAGAGGAAAAATTGAAGGAAAAATATGGGAGTTTATCGTGAATGCAGAGATATACGGAGAAAAATGAACAAGACTACTAGCGATAAGAGATGGAATAGGAGATTTATTAGTAGAAAAACGTCAATTACGTAAGATTAACGAATAAGAATGAATAAGAGAGCAAGAGGAATCGATGAGGAAACGACAACTTAAGTAGGAACGTCGAAGAAAACGAGGAGGAATGTGCGGGCTCCAAGGCAGAAGCGGAAACATGTATTTTAGACCCGATGGAGCTTAGACAGAAGGGATCTAGAAAAATTACGACAAATATAGGAACAGTAGTCAAGAAGGGAGCGGTATACAAAAAATTTATAAAACATAAGCAGGATCACAGGATCACCTGTCCTGTCAATGTGAGAAAGGGATTTAATGAGGTTGAGCCTTTTGAAGGAAGACACGTATAGACGGTTGATATTGTCACGGAAGGAAATTCGATTATCCAGAAAAACACCCAGATAACGAAAGGAGGAAGTAAGAGGGGTTGGGACATTATTTAAGACGAGGTCGATATGGCCGTTAAATTCGTCGAAAATTATATTTTATACAAATTATTTTGCCACATAAATATTCTTTTATAAAATTAACGTTAGATTTCGGCATGAATTTTCGTATGAAACGATCAATTATAGGTAGCACGTGGGTTTTTTTGATACGGATACAAAAAGCCCTCTCGGGTTTAGGAGTTTAGGATTTAAAAACTCGATTATTGACCCGTCTGTGGTTTAGAAGTTGTGTGGTTTGAATCACAGGTCTCGACCTACCTGGGGTTTAGAAGTTTAGGATTACAAAAAACAGGCCTTCGGTCTGCCTGGGGTTTGGAGGTTGTGTGGTTTAAATCATGGGCCTTCGACTTCTTTTTGCGGTTTATGGGTTTGTGATTTTACATACCGGGCCTACGAATCGTCAGAGGTCTAGGGGTTTATGGTTAAGCGCGCAGGTTTTTAGCCTGTCCAGGGTTATTCGGGTGTGGATCATTGGTTTATTAGGAAATAAAAAAATCGTGTCACACATTTGTAATTAGCGCCCCTGCACACTTGTGCAGACAAGTTTTATCGCCAAGTAAAATATGTTTGATGTTTTTTTTTTGTTTTTTTTTTTTTGTCTTGATCCACTATTATAAACTTTTAATGTCTAATGGGATGAAAACCACAATATACGAGTAAAAGCTTTTACGTAAATTAAGTTTTTTGTGGCATTTTCGTCCGTCATATTGGATCCGCCATTTTGAATTAGCAAAATCTAATATCAGATTCGTGATGAGCCACCTCTAAAACCTCTATACACGAATTTTAAAGGAATTTTGTTCGCTCGAAACACATGTATAAAGTTACTTTGTATTACGGGTGGTTTACCCCCCTAACGGGGGTAGTACATATTAAAATGCCGAAATAGGTCAACTATTTTTTGTTTTATGTTTTGGAACAAGTTTTAAAAAAAAATCACGTCGAGTCCTTTAAACTTCCCTTCTTTTGCTCGATCTCCTATGCGGAGTCCTCTGCTACCCTGCGTGCCCTTCTTTTTATCAGATCCTCTCCTGTCTTTCGCAATCCTTTTGGATGCTTAAAGTGTGCCGCAGACTATCGTATCTCCTTCCTCACTCAACCGACTACGTTATTATTCTTATTCGCTCCTTGATTCATGCCTTTCTCACTTAATCCAGACGGACTTCTTTTGGATACTGAATCATGCCGGAATTGAATTAATTGACTCATTCGCTCGGTTATCTTCCTCTTTCGGTAGGTTTCTTCCTGTTTTCTCTTCTTCCAATATTACCCTTCTGTCTGCAGCTGCTCATTCCAAACTATGGTTTGACTCTTACGTACCCTCATTCTCTAACCCGGATTCCCATTTTCTTGTTTATTCAGTATTTCCTTCCTTGCTTCCCCTGATTTTTTTACTTTCCTTCCATGCGTCGCTTCAACATCTCTGCGATTTGCAGCCTACGCTTTGGGCACAGTTTTCTTCCTTCCTCGCTTTTCCGTCACTCTCTTGTGCCGTCTTCTTTTTGTCCATTGCACCCCTCCAATAACCAATTTGTGTGCGATCCCGATCACACATTGTTCGGGTGTTCGTCCCTTGTAGCCGATCAAGCTGCTTTCTAGTCCTCTCTTTTACAAATCGGTATTCCCACTCCTTACAGTGCTTCGTTCATTCTCTCCCTTCCTTTTGCTTTACGTTGTCCAGGCTCTTGATTCTTTTTTGTCAGCTATCTCTAATCGTGTAAAGATCTGAGTCTCTTGCGTCCTTTTTCCTTTGTTGTTGGGCCAATGTCCTTGTAAACGACCCCCCCTCCCCTCAAAATAAGTTGTTTTATAATTTTTTTTTTTCAAAATTAAGCTGAAAAATATACATGTTTTCACCCTGTAAAAATAGTGGATGTAACCCTTGCTGTTTAAATCATTATGGATTATTCATTTCTTTTATAGGAAACAATCTCCGTTTTGTTTTATGGAAAAATATGGTGTGTTGAGATATGTGGGAAAACCGTTTTTGGGGGGTGGTTTTTACTTTTTTAAACTGCATATGGGCCAATGAAAAAAAATACGTGTCTAACATTTTTAAATTATTTACGACAAATCAAAATTTCATCGAAATCTGCGATTGAGAACTCGCGTACTTTCCTTGTCGGTAATTCATTTTATCAGTTTTTAAATTATTTGTTTTTAAACTATAATAGACGGCAGTGTGGTTTTGTTATCGAAATATAATCAACACGGACTGTTGAAAATGCAAGAAAAATTCATGCCTCCTTGTAGCCGAACATTTTTTATTTTATCTTTGGAGTTTATCGGAACACGGCTAATATTATTAATTAATTAATCGGCATTCCAGTTTTATTAGCATTTATTTCGTTCGATTTTGATATTTTTCTTCGGATTAACAAAATCAGAGAGAATATTTCCGAGTTATGCCACCAATTCGTTTCGATAGAAAAACGTTAAATTGTTAAAGCAGCTGTGGGGTTCAATTTTATTTACTTCAATTACACGTAAACTGCTTATAAGAACATTTTTGTAAATTTATTAATGAATAATAAAACAGTAATAAATTAAAATTAATTAGCCGATATGAAAAGAGCAATTTCAACTGCATCCTTTGCGCATGAAGTGTAGGACGAGCGTTATTTAATGAAGCCGTATAGATATTTGTACTGAAAAGCAAAGTGCAACCAAGGTCACACTTCTGTCCTTACGGAGAATCTCGACATTAATTGACTTCAGTCGAGAAAACATGTTGCAGATTGTTTTTATCAAATAAAAATGTTTTAATGATTTATTTCGAGTTATTTACTAGCGCGTTTTGTATGTAGTAATAAAAAGCAATGACACTATTCCTGTATTTTTTCTATTTCGTCATGCAATAAATGGTTATTTCATTGTTTCCAGTAAGCGTAGAGGCTTAACGATTACATTTGTTCAAAAGTTTAGCCTGGATGATCGAATTAAACAACGAAAATATGTACCTTGTGCATCAAAGGGAAACAGAGTAAATTCTCTACGGCCTTCTGGAGGATCTGGGCGAAGGTTTCGAAAAGAATGTACCGATTTAAAATTAGCAGAACTTACTGACGAAACGTTTGTATTAGGTATTGTGTTTATTGTCTACCGCAATTTTTTAAAAATAGCGATAATGTGTGATAGGTAAAATGTGTGAGATTTGACCATGAAAAAATTCTAAACTGGTCGATAACGGATATTATTGAGCTTTTATCAGACTATAAACCTTCGATGAGATTTGTAGTGAAGACATTACAAAAGTCACCGCAGACGGTCCATGTTCAATGAATGATATAAGTTTGCATCTCGTACTAAGCGAACTTAAACTTAAATTTGACCTGTGATGTAAATCACCTCCTATTCGAATGCTCATCTATCTCCTCAGAACGCGCAGTCCTTTATTCTAATTTGTTTGGCCTTGGCCTCCCGACCCCTTACTGTGCCCACTACATTCTTGCTCTTCCTTCTCTTTCTGTTGTTCCTATATTGGCTATCTTTATTTCTTCTGTTTCTAATCGCTTCCTGATTAAACTTTCAAGTCCCTACGTTTCACTATTTGTTAGTCCTTTGTGCTGGGTAAATGTCCTGAGTTGACGCGCTCAAGAAAAAAAAAACAAAAAAAAACCTTAAAGCAATATAATCTCTCTGCGGTAATTAATGCATACGCACTAACACATACAGAGTAATCAATTTATAACCTATGGTTAGATACAAGTAATGCTAAACGACCTATGGTTTTAAACTGGAGTTCTGATACCCCGTTTACGTTCACTGAAAAGATAAAAAAATGTACACTTATGCTAGGTTAATACTCATAGTTAACAACCCCAAAGATAAAAACCACAAAAAAAAAGAGAGATGTATCGCCTGTACTTTTGACTTTGAACATTTAACTGTAATGATTTGTTCCATCAGCTGTTTCAGTTTCTGTTACAGCCTATTCCCAGCATCACCGTTTCTATTTCGTTTTAAATTTCTTCCCCCTTGTTTCGTTCTTTTCATCTGTGCGATTCAGGTTTATTTTCCAATCCTATCCTACGTCGTATTACCTAATGTATCATAATCACCTGTTTGTAAACTTTTTTTTAGTTGTACAGATTTAGTGTTCATGGCAATTATTCAAAACGCAACACGCAAGACTACACTTGAAACTGCAAATGGTTGATTTATATCGCTATACAAATGTAGTCGCAAATTTGAAACAATTAAAATATAAATATAAAAAAAAATATTAATACTAAAGGAGTATTAGGATGGATCAATCCGATTAGAAATAAATTATTTTTTCTATTTTCAGCTGAAAAATGAAAATCCGACAACCTACACATACTTAATATCTAAATAATTTCAGTATACTACTCCTATAATATTAATAATTTTTGTTATATATGTATATATGAATATATATATATATATACAGTAGAACCTCGATTATCCGACTTCCGATTATCCGATTTCTTGATTATCCGAGCAAAAAATTGCAACCGATTTCGGTCGATTATCCGATGTCAAAAAGTCGGTCAATTTTTTATTATCCGATTTTCCCTTATTTTTGCACTAAATAAACAAAAGAATATAAATGTTCGCATAGCGTTGAGATCTTGTAACCAATGCGACTTGTGATGACTAAGTAAAACTAAGTAACTTGGTACCCCGAGTAATGGAGTGCGTGGGATATGTGAATTTGTTGTTGTTTTGTCGATGTTCTCGCTACTGTAACTCCAGTGTAAGTGTGTTGAAGTTTTACTTAAATATGCGTGTCAGGTTTGCATAGTTAAATTTTTTTTTGCGTATTTCTCTTCTGTAAAATGAAACCTAGAGTTTTAGAAATTTCGAAGAAAAAACGAAAAAATGTTAATAAGCCCAAACGTAAACGAGTCATGGTTTCCATCGAAAAAAAAATACAAGCAACCAAAAGAGTCGATAAAGGAGAAAAACTATCCATTGTTGCTATTTCGTATGGTGTTTCAAGTAATACCGTGGGCGACTGGATGAGAAACAGAACCAAAATTCAAAAGTTTTACACCGAAAGTGCATCAAATGCAGCCGATAGGAAATCTATGAAGTTAACTTACACGCCGAAAATTAATGAAGCTGTGTACGTTTGGTTCTATTCGGTAAGAAGCCGAGGACTACCGATATCAGGTCCGATCGTTAAAGAAAAAGCCGAAATTTTGGCTCAAAAATTTCCCGATGAGAGTAAAGGTTTCAAAGCTAGTGAAGGTTGGCTGCATAAATGGAAGGTATTTTATGGTATCCGCCAACTCAACATAAATGGTGAAAAAATGTCGGCCGACGAAGTAGAAGCTACGTTATACTCCGAAGAATTGCGTGACTTAATTTACAAAAAGAATTACTACATGGATCAAATCTTCAATGCGGATGAGACCGGTTTAAACTTTAAAATGTTGCCAACCAAAACTTTGGCGGAAAAAGCTGATCGTGAGGCACCGGGAGCGAAGAAGTCTAAAGAACGTGTTACAATTCTAACTTGCGCAAATGCTTCGGGAACTCTCAAATTACCCTTATTATTTGTGGGGAAATCAGCGAAACCTCGTGCCTTGAAAAATTACGATTTTCGAACATTACCAGTTGTGCACAAAAATCAAAAAAGCGCTTGGATGGACGCTAACCTTTTCCGGGATTTGTTTTTCGACGAATTTGTACCACGTGTTGAAAAGTTTTTAAAAGAAAGTGACCTTCCTCGGAAAGCTCTGTTGTTGATTGATAACGCACCATCACATCCTGAAGTTGAATCGTTGAAAAGCAAACACATAATCGTAAAGTTTTTGCCACCCAACACAACCAGCATTGTACAACCCATGGACCAAGTAGTTATCGTTTCATTCAAGAGAAATTATCGGAAGTGTCTTCTACAAGAAATTTTGCTGAATTGTGACGAACGAGACATCGATTTAACGAATTGTTTGAAGAACATTACAATGAAAGATATTATATTTTGGACTGCGGATGCTTGGAATTCTGTAAAAATATCATGTCTTCCACTCTTAGATATAACCTATGATGATGATCGTACTCAAAAAAGTGACCCAAAGAACGATGACTGTGCTCCAACGTTGGAAAAAATGTTGAAAAAAATACCCGGATGTGGTGACGTAAATGCGAGTGATGTTGAAGAGTGGATAGTCGCAGACGACTCCGAATTTAATATGAATGACGAAGAAATTGTCGAATCTGTGCTACGTGATTTCAAGAAACCATCTTTAGAGGAAATAGAAAAGGAATCGGAAGAGAAAATTTCGTATAATGCCGCTTATTCCGCTTTACAAATGAGTCTAAATTTTTTAGAAAAACAAGACGACATTACCTCTCGAGAACTAATGGTATTCCGCAAGTGGCAAGACTTTGCCGCTAGAAAAAGAGTCAGTATACCTCAGCAAAAATCTATTACAGATTTTTTTTCAAAAAAATGATTTAACGATAATAAGTATGTACCAAAGAAATGATCTTTCTTTTTCGAATTGTGTTTTTTTTTAGTTTTAGGTGTTACCATTTTTTTGTTTTGAAGAGGACTTTTTTTTATTTTTTAAATCTTAGTTATTACAGGGTGGTGGTAGGTACATGTAATGTATTTACTCTGTTAGTTTTGTTTCAAACGAGAATTATTACGCAATACATATTTTTTCATTTTTAATTCGAAGTGATTTAATTTTTTTATTTTGAATTGCACATTTTCTACGTACCTTTTTCATCGTTTTCTGTTTGTTCAATCATTTATATAAAATTTTTGCAATACAAAGTTTATTTATTACGTTTTTTCAAAAATAAAAATAAAAAATAACGAAAAATCGATTATCCGATTTTTCACGACATCCGATCTTCGTTCGCCCCAATTAACTCGGATAATCGAGGTTCTACTGTATATATATACACATATACATATATATATTAATTACAACGTAATTCTTAGGCTACCGCCCATTAGAAAAAATGTCACAATTTTATGTAACGAAATATGTAACGAAAAATTTAATGAAAAAATGTATTAATTTTATATAATGAAAGTTAAATGTTAGGATAGGATTTTTGTGATTATGTTATTTTTTTTGTGTTGATGCCGGTAAGAATTACGTTGTAAATTTTGATAATTTTATACAAAGTATAGAAGAGAAAGAAACAAACATGAAAGCAAGAGGGGTCAAGGGGCACAGCTCCTTGCGAGGCCAAAATTGCCGAGTTATATATATACATATATACACACACACACACATTCTGTTGTTGCGATAGCGTTGCTAGATTGGCTTCCATCACAAAAGTCTCGGGTTTGATCCCGGGCGATGGAAGAAATTATTACGAAAAATTAAAATTAAATAATCGCTAATGGTTACGTGAAAGACAATCGGGCAAACTTGCATACCATTATTATGTGTGCGCTAGTTAGTATACAACAGACACACATGGGACTGCATTTGTAGCGCGAGAAGTCGAACATTTACAATCAGTTCCGAGTGTAGGCTCATATATAGAAAATGCCATGAATGAGCTGCCTATTCTATGCAGCTGGACTGTTCGAAAAGGTAGTCTCTATGTTCGAAATCGAGCGATACGACTAATGATAAGTTTATTATACGAGTATATATTTCTATTTTACTTTTTCCAAATTACAACATAGATATTTGTAATAATAATGATAATAATAAACCGTTATTGAGGAAACTTCTAAATTATAAAAAAAATTAGTTTAATAAAAAATAATTAAATATTAAATTTCTACGATCTCCATAGTGAGCAATCTGTCAGTTAAAAATATTGCGAATAGTTTAGTGAATCGTAACCTAAATCAAACGAATAATACGGAAAAAAATGAAAATAAAATGAAACATAAAGTTCATGTAGTTACTCTAAATGATAAAGTAAAGTAAAGTAAAGTACATTCTTAATGAGGTATCACAGATTGTGGAATTAAGCTTTCCATAATGGTACTAAGCCCAACGGCACTAATGAGAGTAGGGGGGCCAGTTCCTTTCTACTTTTGGATTATCCACCTTTACCTTCCCAGATTTCTCTGGTACCCAATTCAATTTCAGATTAGGTATAAGCTTGGGAGCGACTTCGTTCCGAAATCTTGATTGAAATAGAAGAAGCATTTCTGAAAAAACAAATATTAAAATTTTGGGGTTTACCGAAGTAAGAAGATCCGGAGAAAACGCACTGAAAAAGGAAATCTGTTTTACAGGAAACAACTAAACAATGTAGCAGAAATACGAATAATTAACGACAGAGTAGCAGTTTTCAAAATAAAAATCAATAAAATTCTAGAAATGTGTATTAAAGTCTATGTTCCTAGAGTATAGCTGCAGGCGAGTCGGAAATAGAAAATTCCGACGAAAATTTAAGGAACAATCTAAATTTAATATAAGAAAAAAATATAACTTAATAATTATGGGAGATTGGAATGGTCGGCTAGGGCGAAAAACAAACAATGGGTTCGCACGCTTTTCGGAAACGTAATAAAACGCGTTGGATGTTCATCGGATTCTGTCAAGAATTCAACTTAAAAATAGCAAATAATCTGTTCAAAAAAAGAATAGGAAATAGACACAGTCATGCTCTTAAACCAATAATATGAAACACTAATCGACATTATGATATATGTCAAAAATCAGTCAGTTGTAAATTTCAAAATAAAAATTATGGATAAGTTCAACTTTTTTCACAAACCATAGAGTGGTAATTGTAACACTAGCAACAAATAAAGAAAAATACTATAAGAAAGTCGTAAAAAAAGTACAAATATAATAATATTGGATTACGAAAAGCATGAAAACGAAGTTAGACTTCGGTAAACTTAAATAGCGAACAAAATAATAATGAATTATACAACATCATATAACAAGCGGTAACGATAATGTTTATAAACATATGCACGGAAAAAGGTGGAAATATGCCACAGACGAGCGAAGTAAACGATATTATTCAGCTACGTAAAATAAAAGCAACGATCTTAAAAATTGTTAACAGGTGTCTAAACGAAGTGTCGAGAGAAATAAAAAAAATAAAATAAGAGAAGTGACCAAACTCGAAAAAACAAAAAAAAGGAAAGGGAATTATCAGTAGTATTTTAGAAGGGAATGAAAATATAAAATTACTGAAACTCAGTTTAGGTGCACAATGGACAACTTACTTCGAGAACTCAGAAGGAGGGGAGAAAATAAAGAATAGAAAATAAATGAACTTATAACGGATGTACTAATTTGTACAAAGATGTAGATAACAGTCGCGGTACAAATATTACTGAAGAAACTAACTTTTGGATAGAAGCAGAAGTTTTGAAAGAAGGAACAGGAGACGGTGAAAAGACTGAGAAGCAACAAAAGCCCGGGTAACGACAAAATAATAAACACAAATTAATACGAATCTTAATGATAATTATTTAATCTGCCTCAGACATCGTTTTCCTCTCCGCAAGTCTCTATACCAGACTATGGGTTGACATCTACCCTTCCGTTTTTGCCAATCGCTCCTCCTTCTACCTTCTCCAAGCGCCTACTCCCAATTCACAGTCTTGGTACCAATTTTTTTCCTTTTCTCGGCACTCGGCTATTGTTTCCTTAATCAGACTGAGACTTGGTCATTCCCTCCTTCTCTTTTCTCGTTTTTCTCTTTTCTCGTTTTTTCCTTTTTTTCTTTCACCTTCTCCCTTTTGCCCTCTCCACTTTACTGATCCTCCCTTTATATGCGACTGCAACCATATCCTTTTTGAATGCCCTGCTCTTTTTCCTGAGTGCTCCATCTATACGCCGAACTCTTGACGTTGGATCTTCCTACCACTTTCAATGCTTCCTTTATCCTTTCCTTCCCATCTCTAGCCGTTATTCTCCTCCTTCTTTCCTTTATACTCTCTATCTCCGATCGCCTCAGAATCTGAGTAGGTGATCTAAGTCCATGTAGTTGGGTCAGCGTTGACACCGAGCCCATTAAAAAAAAAAAAAAAAATCTAATAGAATTATAAAAACAGGAATTATTCTTTACGAACGGAAACACTTTGATATAATATTGCTCTTTAAAAAAGTGGATCGCCACAAAATTGAAAAAACCATCATCCAGCCAGGTTTGACTGTTTACAAAATTTTTTCAAAGCTGTCAGAGAAAGAAGACCACGACTTTACCAGCATTTAGCAGACTATTAATTTCTTCTCTCTGCCCCTCCAGGCTAGCTCTAGCGCATATTCTACAATCAAAACCGAATTCCTCCACTTGCTCGACAGATCTTTTCCTTCTCCTCATCTAATATTTTTTACTGATAGTTCCAAAAATGAGAATGGAGTGAGCGGCGCGTTTACCTCCCTCTCGCTGCATCACTTTGAATCCTCCAAGCTCTCGTCTTTCTGTTCTATCTTCACAGCGAAGTCTATCTCCATTTTACGCGCAATCTCCTTCATTGCAATGCCTCATTATCTCCGATTCCAAAAGTATTCTTCAAGCTATTTCTTCTGCTCTTTCTCATTCCTCCAACTTTGTTATTCTCTCAATTCGTTCCCCCCTTCCCTAATCTGTTCACATCCCGCTCCATTAGACTTTTTGTCGATTTTCAGTCATTCTGGGATCGGGCGCACCGAGTCAATGGATTTTCTAGGCCATTCCGCCGCCCGCGATGATCCTTTACAATTGTAGTCTTCTTCTTATCAGCGCTTCCGGATCGTTTCTTTGATCAGACTACGATTTTTAATCACTCTCTTCTCCTCTCTTCACGTTTTCGTTTGCCCCTGTCCACCTCTCCTGATTGTTCCCTTCATGGTTCTATCTCTACTCCCACATGTGATGCAAACCGCATCTTCTTTGAATGCCGTACCCTTGCTTCTGAACGCTCTGTTCTATACTCCGAAATCTAAGCTCTGGGTCTTTCTGCTGCTTATAAATTTTTATTTTATCCTTTCCTTTCACTCTCCAGCTATGATACCTTTACTTCAGTCTTTTCTATTTTCTATCTTTAATCGTTTCTCGGTTTAACTTTTTCTTTTAATTTTTGTAGTTGTCGGGTCAAAGACTCAGTGCTGAGTAAACCTGTAGAACAAGCTGCTTTTAGAAAGTCATCCGCAACAACAGATTATTTACACGTAATGAATCAAATTATCGAGAAACGTACAGAATACTAAGTCGAACTGTGTAGTGTATATATGTTACGGTAAATGTGTACGATTAGGTAATTGTATAGAATAACCGGAGATTGTACAGAATCGCCAATATCAAAAAGCAAGTTCGGTAAATGTATGAAATTTCATAGAATAACCGGTGATTTTATATATTCACCAGAGTTGCTTGGTAATTGTATGGAATTTTAGCATAATGGAGGACAGGGATATGAGCGTTGTACATGCAAGACGGAGTGCCGAAGTAGCAGATGTTCCTGTAAAAGTAAAAGCTGCTTGTGCAGTTCAAAAAAATGCCATTCCAGCCTTTCCTGTACCAACAAATGATAATTCAACATGATCGTAGGTGAATTTGCGTAAATTTCATGTACTTACTAATAATAGAAGAATCCCAGCTCTTTTCCAAGTCGCGGTCTTGAAACTTCGGCCTTACACTTCAACTTACTGTACATAGCCGGCGTCACCAGTGCCTTCTAATTTTTTATGCGTTATTTCATACAATTACCAAGCACCTCTGGTGAATATATCGAATCAGCGGTTATTCTATGAAATTTCATACATTTACCGAACTTGCTCCAATTACACACATTTACCGTAACATATATATATATATGTATAGAGCTTTCGACTCTTTCAAACATCAGTGCTTGTTAAACTTAAAAGTCAATGAATTCCAGAAAACTACATAATACTAATAAAAAACATGTATAAAGATGTTACAGCACAGACGTAAGATGGTACGTTGATATTAGGAACGGAGTTAGACAGGAAGTGTACTCATTATTATCGGTTTTATTTAACTTCACGCGCTGGAAGATATTTTTGGAAAATTCAACTGCCATAGTAAAGGTCTAAACATAAACGGAAAATTTTTTTCCAATTTAAGGTATATGAGGATAATGTAGTTTTCTTATCAAATTCTTTGGAAGAACTAAAAATTGTGTTAACAGAGTTATACGATTCGAAGCCTAGCCTCTTCTTGAATATCAAAAAAACGAAAAATGTCAAATATTTCAGATTGTTTTTAATAATATTCTTCGATTTTCGTTTATAAATGATAATAAATCATTGAAGGGTTCCCCCTAGAGATTTCAAACATTTAATACCAAATTTCGAATAATATGGAAGTGCTTCTGCACGAGATTCCCTCCAAACTCCTCGTGCTATAGGGCATTTTTCTGTCCCGCACAACTGCACTTGCGTTATTTTGCATAATAATAATAACTGCAATGTCGTATTCATTGATAACTCACAGGCAAGCGACGTACTTACCCCGTTGCATTAACGCCATTCCTCATGTTGGGGAAAACCCCAGGGCTGCTGATCATACATCGGTCCGTCGTTAACTGAATATTAATGTAGCGCACCAATTTCGACTTTTTGCGTTCGCTGTTACCGGAGCTGTGATATTTTTTCGTTTATGATTTTTTTTTTTTGGGTGTATATATTTAGGAGGTTTTTCTTTATGTTATTTCGTTAAGAAAATTACAAATAAAACTTTATTTCCATCCGTTCGGTGCGTTCATATGTTCCGCAACGCCGTGACCGAATATTAATGTGACAGAATGTACATACATACATAATAGACGCGCACATAAATATGAAAAAATACAGTCCTTCGAACTTTGCAATCTTTTTGGATTCCTATAACGCACTCCGTAATACATATCTTCTTTTTTGAGTCCCGTTAATATATTTCAAGACGTTTCGAACCTTTCCCTTTCGTAAGAAAGGGGTGGACTGCTATTTGTTCGCTATTTATCCCCGACCACGTCTTGATTTCGCGCATCCTCGAGCGTCTCCTTCGTCCGACCTTCCTTCTACCCGATATTTTTCCTAATAAAATTACCTGCAATAGTGAGTGTCCACGTATGAAGTGGCTAAAGTATATTTCCTCTTCTTGTCCCTTATGACGCTTATTAGTTCTATATCCTTATTCCCGATCGTCTGTAGCACTTCCTGATTCGTCTTCTTTCCTGTCCATGGGACATCCTCCGATAGCACCATATTTTGAAAAGCGATTCATATTGCTTTTCTTTAAAGTTCAGCATATCCATATTGCACAATGTACTACTACTACACATGTAGCACTTAAGAATCGTTATTCACAGTTTTAAATTTAGATCGTGTGTTGTGAGTGTTCTTCTCATCTTATTGAAGACCTTTCTTCCTTGTTCAATTTTGCATCTAAGTTCGTTATCAGTGTTGCCTTTATTGTTCATTCAAGTACCGAGATACTTAAATTTTTGGGACGCTTTCTATTAGCAACAGTTGGAATTGTTTCTTCTGTCTGAGAAACAACCACTATTTTAGTCTTTCTTGCGTTCAATGAAATCCCATACGTAATACCTGCAGAAGAGTAAATTTCAATTGACTACGACATTCTTTAAAAAAAAAAAAAAAAAAAAAGAATCATTGAAGTCAAAATACGTAACAAAAACCGTTACGTGTTTCATTAACGTTTTTTTTTCATATTACTCCTGACGCGTAAGAATGTTGTTATTATTAGTATATATGTTTAGTACCTAGTAGTAATCAAAGTTTACCCCCTCTAATCTACTATGAATTTCGAAATATGCAGCGGAACTCAGCCTTTACCGCGGCGCAGATCTCTTCTCACCGGGTGATTTTTATGCGGGTGGATCCCAAATATTAGGTAAATGACACTGAAATTAAGGAAGGTACCATTTTGAGAGCCGTCCTTTAAATTAGTAATCAACTATCGATTAAATTTATAGCAGTAAGGAAAAATAAACAAATATGTTTACAACTTGGTAGAGCGATAGCCTAGTGGTTAAGGCGCTTGACTATTAAACCAGAGGATACGAGTTCGAGACTTGTCTCGTTCCAGATCTGAAATGTGAAATTGAATTTGGTACCAGAGAAATCTGGGAAAGTAAAGGCGGATCCCAAGTAGAAAGGAACTGGCCCCAGTATTCTACTTAGATCCATTAGGCTTAGTACCATTATGAAAAGCTTAATTTCACAATCCACGATACCTTATCAAGCTTATCAAGGATATATAGGACTTACTCTACTTTATACAACTTAAGAATGCACATTTGTTGCTATAATTTCATTTAAATATGACGTTTATAATAATAAAACTGTTTGCGCTTTTGTGGCGCTCCAAACTTTTGTGGATGTCCTGCGAAGACATGGTAAACTCTAGGTTAATCATTCGCAGAATTATAGTATTAATAAGTGTTTCAGAAAGAAATGTAGCAATAATAATATACACTTGATATGGAATCTACGAAATATTTTCCCGGTACATGAAATGAAATTTTAATAAGCCTAGAAATATTATTACAAATTACCATCTGTATAGTTCCAAATGACGACTTGCGTGCATTTTAATTATCGCGAGTTAATATTTTTCACCGCGAAACAAACGTATTATATTTTTATTTGTTTTCCATTTTATTATTTGCTATACGAACGTATTCTTTTTTTTGCCGCGGTCTAAATAAGCGTTTTGTTTCGTTTATAATAAATCATAGAAATACATACAGAATCATCACTAAGAATATCGGTCGCCTCCTAAAATTTCATGTTTAATAAAGTTTTGCCAAAAACAAATAATCCGTCTATTTTAATTTCATCGAAACCATTGCAGCCGTTAGTTAAGATATACATATATATATATATATATATATGTGTAAATAATTTTTCCTCATATTATGTGAAATTTGGAATTCATCCGGGTTTTGCAGTTTTATTAGGTTTTTAAACCAAAATTTTATATATTAAAAGGACGGAACAAAGTTGAAGATTTATCACAATAAGTTTCCGAAAATTTGTAATATTTATTAAGACAGTCTGTAATCGCTGCAAAAACTATACCAGTCACAAGCAAGTTCTGTTGTGTGAATATTATTGCACCGATAAATTACGTTAAATCGATTTTTAGTAACTCTTCGCTTCGATTTAGTAGAGATGAGCGGAGAAAAATATTACGGGATCAGGTGTGATGGAATAATAATGAACTTTTTAAGTGGGAGCAAGGTGAACGAGAGTTAAGCAGGGAATTAACTGTGCCAATTTTTTTAAAAATAGAGAATAATTTAGGCGATGAAGACGTTCCAACGGTCGACCGCTTGACCGCCATCAAGGTATCTGTGCATGCTGTGCATGCGTGACGTCAGACACCGGCCAGATGTTGATGGTTGACCGTATGCAACGTTTTTACTAATTAATTTTCTAATTAGTTTCTGTCGTCGTACGGTAGTTGGTTCGAGCAGGGCCGTCAATTTCAGTATTCGTATATTACGAGTTTTTACTGCACATTAAATGGCTGCTTGAACCGCTGTTGTTACGAATGGGGGGGGGGATATTATTTTATGGTAGTTTTATGAACGGAGTCGTTTTCTAATCTTCTCGTTACAAATCGGTAGTAACGATTCAGAAGTTTTAATTAAGCGAAAAATTACCATTGAAAATGATGAACAAATTTGTCGAGAGGAAATTTTTACATTAAACGGGAAACCGGTTACGAGCATTACAGTTCCTTCATCGCTAGGAATGTATTTCTTATTAGGTGCTCTCTTCTAGCCGGTGGCATCATAATTACGCTTCTAGACCTTTTTATCGGATTCTGTCGCGTTAAATAATTCCATTATTTTTATTATTACTAATATATTTATTGATTTTTCTTTTTTTTTTCTTTTTCTGTTTTTTTTTTGTAAACTTTAAATTTTTGCCTCCACTATTCGCGCTACACGTCGAATTTGTGGGTTTACAGTAGTAACGATACAATTGCCTAGTACACTGATACTTATGTCTGTACAACTGAGATGTACGAATAGGTAGTCGCCGACGCTCAGGAATTAAGTATGGCATTATAAGAAGAAGTAGTAACAATGATAAATGATGATACATTTTTTTTTGATTATTAATAATATTGTTATCATTTTATTTTTTTAATTTTAAAACAAATTCATCAGACAAAATACTTATCTGTCAGCAATCAAACTTGATTATTATCGTTTTGTTTTTTTTTTTTTTTGTTATTTTAACGTCACCTTTTGGGCATGTCGGCAACGGGTCTTCGTCCAGAAACGACATGAGGGAAAAGAATCGGTTAGATGTAGATTCGGTCAGCTATTGATAAAATAAAAGAACCGAGGATAGGAACAAGGGGGATCGACGGAAATGATAAGATATACGAAGCGCAATAAGGATTAGGAAGTTTGAGTGATGACAGATCGGAGTACAAAGAGGTGTACGTTCGTCTACGAGAGATGCGAATTCGAAGAAGATATCGTCAGGATCACAGGCGGCTTCTTCGTCAGGATGAAGAGAGCAACTAGGTGGAATAGAGCCAGACGAAAACGACAACGTGAGGAAGGAAGAATAGTACGATTGAGACGTAAACGGATAATAGAGACAATAACGGATCGGCGGAGCGAAGGAAAATTGTAAATAGGAAGATTAGGTTGGATGTTAAAATAAACGGGGAGGGTTGACTGAAAAAGGAAGAAACGTAAAAATCTGACCAAAATCTAAAATGAAACTTTTTACACACAGTGGGAGTAAATTAGAAACGGGAATTTTAATGAAACAAAAAAGCGACAGCAATCTGAGCCAAGGAATCTGCCATTTCGTTACCCTCTAACTCCATATAACTGGAGATCCAGAGCATATTAATACGGATAGCATAGAGTGAGAAAAGAGTGTAAATGAAAGAGCGAATACGGAGGATAAAAAAGTCAAAGGAGTGAGAGAGGAAATGTGAGCAAATAGCTTTAAGAGCACACATGGAGTCAGAGATAATTAAATATTTAGAAGGAGATCGATGGAAGGAAATATAAATTATGGAACGTACAATGCCCATTAGCTCGGTCGTAAAGATAGTACAAAAAGAAGGGAGACGAAAAGATCCGGAGAAATTAATGCTCGGGAAGATGAAAGAAGCTCTCTAACTCCATTAGGCCTCTTCGAACCATTCGTAATAATAGCCGTATGGGAAGGAAAACGGGATTCGTAGTTGCGTTGATTGCGGTAAATTGGAGCCAGTTGAATTTATTGTATAATTCATATGTAAGCGTGATTCGTAGCCAACGCTATACAATCCCGACAATTTCACCGCTGTATAATTAAAACAGCAAAGGTGAGAACGAAAAGTATTAAGAATGCAACTCAGTTCGGAGATTGAGTGAATTATCTCGACGTGAGCCCATTCGAGGAAAAAATGAGAATACAATAAATACACCAATGCCTATATTAGTGGTTAAAGCCACTTCAATATCGATACATTCAAAAATAAGAACGGGAAAGGTAGGAAGAAGGTAAAAATTACTAAAATAAATTCGTTGATCAACTGGTTAATATGCTACAGTGGAAAGGAAATTAAACGAAAAGGAAGAAGCGGAGAAGTAAAGTAGAAGAAAGGAGATAGAAGGTCATATAACAAATAAAATGCAGCCCCCATTTTTCTCACTTTTCTTTTTGTGTTTTCTTTCTTTTGCGTACGGGGTTTAAGAAGGAGAAATTAATTAAAATGGATATTATTAGTCAGGAAACAGGAAAGGGAGTTAACAAAGGATGAAAAGGGAGCAACATTATTTGAAGAAAGTAGCTCGATGATGGCCACAGAAATATCCCTAATTAAGGATGAAGAAGAATTAGGAGTAACCATGGAGACAGGAGTGGCACTTAAATTTATTACCCACTACATCAAACTACAGTAGTTCAGTAAGGATTTCGAATTTGAGTGTAACATTCCCGGTAGCAGATATTAAAAATTCTGTTGCAGGATTTTTTATTTCTCCGTAAAAACTAATAGAAAACACTAATCTTTTTTTTTGAAAAATTTCCGCGCTGGGTACAGAAGGTAGGCTATAGAAGAGCGACTTGTATGTTCAGATCTTTTCACGGGGGTTTAATGATTTCAGTAATGCAAAAAGTGAAGTAACGGAACGCGCTGTAACTTACGCCAGAAATTAATAAAGTGTTATTTAGAGTTTATTATTTACCACGGGGTAATCATTTTATTTAAAGTTGTATATAGTTAACTTTTTTTTTTTCTTTTCATTCGTTCCGTATGCATTTTTGCACCGCTGGTCGCATCTCAACTACTTAACACCTCATATTTCTTGAGGGAGAGGGTGTAGTAAACTCAGCCATAGCTTAAAACCTTTGTATAAAGATAGATTAAATGCTGTATTCAAACGGACAAGTTTCACTTCGCAAAAATCACTCTACACCAAGCAAGGTTTCTAAGCCAAGTTTTTCGGTAATTTCTTTTTAGGTAAAATGCATTTTGTAGTTGTTAAAGTTATTTGCGCATCCGTTTTCGGTGAAAAATTACCTTGAAACAATTCACATTTGACTCGTAACAATTTATTAACTATAATTATACACGTATTACAGAAATTTTTTTTTATTTTTTATTTAATATAATTAGCCGACATGTTTCGGAGTGTGTACTCCATATTCAT
Organism: Icerya purchasi; assembly: GCA_039619475.1. Taxonomy (NCBI): domain Eukaryota; kingdom Metazoa; phylum Arthropoda; class Insecta; order Hemiptera; family Monophlebidae; genus Icerya; species Icerya purchasi. The sequence continues at coordinate 72,049,188 of CM077115.1, read as the reverse complement.
GGCGATAGTAATAAATAAAGTTATTATTAAATAAACGATATCATATGTGCCATTTGTACAATAAGTTGATTTGTCCGATATATCGATAAGTTATATTAATTGTTAAATTTTCAAAAGAGGGTTATTATTTAAAATTAAATTACTATTAATTAAGTTATCCTTAAATTTATTAATATAATATGTTTCGGCGCTGTTGAGTAAAATAATATTGTTAATATATTTCATTATTTCCAAATCGTCTCGTATATTTAATTTTAATCTGTGTTTACCAATAATAATATGTTCTGCTACGGATGATTTATTTAAATGTCCGTGTTTAATTGCAGCGATACTATGTTCACATATGATATCATTTATTTAATAATAACTTTATTTATTACTATCGTCATGAATATGGAGTACACACTCCGAAACATGTCGGCTAATTATATTAAATAAAAAAAAAAAAAAATTGTAATACGTGTATAATTATAGTTAATAAAGTGTTAAAAATAGAAAATGGATGATACTCATTATATTACAAATCGTAACAATTTATCAAAACAAAATATATTTTTCAAATATGAGAATTGTTTCGATGCGGTTTTCATCGGAAACAGACGTAAGGATAAATAGTTTCCTACTATGCAAGTCGTTATTATAACTAGATTTTTAATTTTCACACTTCTTTTTCCCAATTTATTTTTATATGAACGCTTAATTAAGGTGAATGTTATTTTAATTTTAGTTTTTCCCTTTAATAAGTTAATATATATTTTTTTCTATCGCATGGCTTTAAGAAATTTCGACACTCGCGGATTTGCATTCGACTAAAAAATTACAAAACTGCTGAAAGTTGATTAAAAATTATAATAAATAATTTTTATCATTAAGTAAAATTTCCTTTGCATCGGTTTTAGAATCGCGTTGTTAACAACGTTTGTACTTTGTATTTTAATTTTTCTTTCCACTTGTTGAAAAAGCTGGTTTAAATTGAAGAAAAACGATATTTAAGTTGGAAAGCGCAGACGAAAGTCAGGTACTCGCATTAGTTCCCGACCGTACAGAATTAATTACAGTTATGTAATAAGCAGTGAGAGTATACGGATCTAATTAACCTTTGTAGTTCCGTTATCGTTTAATTAATATGAGTCATATTTAATGGGGTTCTAAAAGGTACAAAAATGTATTTAGATAAAAACACCGGAGTAATAAATTAATTTGTAATCCGTCAAAACAGCTATTTTAAATTATCGTAAGTAATTTTTACTTCTTATAATTGCATTTCGATAACTTTTTCACAGGATAGAGGTCAACGACCAAAACTTGCCAAAAAGCAGATATTCTCACTTATCATCCGTTTTCAGGAAAATAATTTCAAACTCGTATGTTTCGCCCCTGTGCAGAAGATTCTGGGACAGATTTGGTGGTCGGATATTTTGACGATTTTTCCTTTTCCGGCAGAGACATTTTGTTTCATCTATTCTTTCGCCTAATGTACGGTTCGCGTCGTTTTTCTTCGCTTATCAACGCTTTTAAACGATATTCTACTGCAGTTCTTTCATTTCACTTTAGCGTCCTTCCCATATTGCTCCAAGCACATGTTTATGACACTAACAAAGGTTCCTTTTCCGCTGGCACCATAATGTCGTTAGTTGGACGGCGGTATTTCAGTCAAGTGTAATTCGAATCGTACTGCCGCACATTGAAAACATAAATAATTGTCAACATCGGTGCCGAGTTAATAACGTGTTCCCGTATTAAAAAAAAAAAAAAATCAAAAAAAAAAAAAATCACCCTCTTAAATTAGCAACCTAGATGTTATTGTGCATAAATCAGAGTAACCTAGGGGAAGCCGATTAATTTAGCTGTCCTTATGTGGCATAAGGTATTCTGTTCTTATTTTAGCTGATTTGACAGCGTAACAATAAAGCATCTGAATGCGTACAATGTTTCAGTATATGTTAGATGAATACATGACCTGTTTGTTAAAATTTATAAATATAATATAAATAAATTCTTTAATAACAAACAAAAATAAGTATATAATAATTTACACTTTAATAAATTAATACTTTGTTTTAGAAATATTTTCCGGCATAGACCATCATCAGCTATAACATAGACCGCGCTCAGTTACAACTAATGTTTCATCGTTGGTAAGATCGACAAACTACATAGAAGGTGACAGGGGAGAGGGGACACAGGTCTTTTAAGGGATAGTTATGGGAGACATTGATGGAGGTCCGGACAGCGCCGATAACTTCCCGCGGGATATTTTGGGGGGAGGGGGCACCACAGCTCAATGTTTGATAAATCCAATTCACAATGTCTCTAAGCCAACCACATGTTTTGTGCGTCGGTGACAAAGATGATATTAATTGAAAGAGAAGAGCGTCTTCTGACATACGACTAAATGTCGATACTCTACCGGGGCTGAATTTAAGAGTTCCTTTTCAGGTACCCCGGTGCGCAGCCAGGAACCTATAGAACTGTTACTTGAGAGCCAGCTCCTAAAAGCTACCCGATATTTTTTCTACATTTCGGGATACCTGGTTTCTGGTTTTCGGTGCCTGAAGTATTTCCTGTTGAACTGCAAAGAATCTAAGGTAAGAAATGCATTTTTGGGCTAGGATTTTGTTTAATAACTGACCTCCTATTATTTTATGTGTTGCATTGGTAATTTAATCCTTTTTCCGCTTAATTTTGTAAATTAAGCTAAAAAAAAAAAAAAAAATTATTAACAGACTAAGTAATTACGTATTATTACTTTACCAACTAAACGTTAAAATCGCAATACTGGCACAAAAGAAAAACATGAAGTTATATTTTCAAGAAACGCCATTAGTTGTGGTACATCAAATCGAAAGGCAACAAAAGTTTGTTCTTCCAAACAAATAAATTTAGCCGGACCGTCTTTTTTTGTCCTGAAAATATGTACTAGTTGACAATGTAAGAAGACCATAATTTACCAAGGGGAAAAAATAAATGGAAACATTCTATGATTTATTTGTCATTAAAGAAAATCTGGGGGAAATTAATGTGTGTGTGCGTATGTACGTATTATACAAATATATATATATATATATAATAAGGGCTCCGCTACTGAGACGCGAACAAAGAAAAGGTCTCCAACCCCGTTATTTTGTAATAAATATAAACTATACAAACCAGTGGGGGATCTACATGGGGAGAAATAGGGAACATCTCTTCAAGAACCAAAGCCTCTATGAAAAAATTTGTTATAACAGAGAAACTTAATTTATATAAAGTATTTGTAAAAATGTTACCTATGGATTTAATTATAACTAATATTTAATACTGTTCTCTAGTAAAACTATTAATGTTACGTTTTTATTTTATTTTAAACCCAACTGCCATCGATGTCTTTTGCCTTTCTTATTTATTTTTAATTTTAATTTTGCAATTTTAATTAAAAATAGTTTAATGAGAAATATATATAGTTTTTGTACTTGCTTAGGAATAAAGAATTCGGATCGGATTACTAACAAAAATAAAAAAGAAGTAAAGTCTAATAATAATATCTTTCTTACTATTCAAATTCTAAACTACCATTTTAGCTAGAATTTTATAATTTCCGTTTTATTTTTCACCCCTAAATATAAGACAAAAGTTAAATTAAAAATTGTAATAATTATGTATTTTTAAAACATTTTTAAATTTTTTGAAGGGGTCGTTATTTGATTTTCTTTATGAAACAACGTATTTCTCAACTCTACTGCGTACCATAGAAGATATAATGTAATTATATAACTCCCCCCTTCCCCATTTTTCGCTGAAAATGTCAACCCACGGGGCTTAAGATACAAATTAACGTTTCTGAAATCAAACAATATTCCACTTTTCACAAAAAATAACGGTGATAAAATCACCAATATGACAGAGAACGTAAACTACTTCCTATCCTCTCTTTTTCCGTTAGACAGCACTGACAAAGACAGCAATAAACAGAAAATACTAAGAGAAAATTTTAAACTTCCCATATAGGAAAACGTTGCTCACTTACAGCAGACTCCTCTTGATACTTCCTCACTAAATATCATTATAAAAAATTTAAAAAACAACAAAGTCGTTGAACCTGACAATATTGCAAATAAGACACTAAGATTAATTCAAACGGTCTATCCAAAACTCCTTCCACTTCTATACAAAAAAAATCTTCTCCATAAACTATTTCCCTAAAACCTGGCGCAAAGCAAATATAATCCTACTTCATAAATCAAACAAAGATGCAAATCTCATAAGCTCCTATCGCCCAATATATCTTTTAAATACTGTAAGCAAAATTTACGAAAAACTATTAAAAAATAGTTTAACCTGCCATCTGAACTCAACAAACTTTTTAGGTAAAAGACAATTTGGATTCAGACAAGGTCTGTCCACGGAACATGCTGTGAATTATGCGATCAGTAAGATTAGCAACAGGTTTAAGAAAAAATCGAGCGTTCTTGTCGTAGGAGTGAATATCAAAGGAGACTTTGATAACTGCTGGCATCTTGCTTTGTTTGACATTTTAAAATCTATTCTGATCAAAGACATACTATTGCTAAGTACACAATATATTACTACCTTAAAAACAGATGTGTAATTCTTTAAATAGGTAATATCATAGTGCAAACACTGAAACCAATAAAGGCTGCCCACAGGGTAGCGTTTTAGGTCCACTTTTCTGGAATATATTATTCAACCAAGCTCTGCCGTACGACAAGAACGTCATATGCAGATGACTTACTATTCATAATAACGGACGATGCAAAAGTCAATTTCGAAAGAACAGCTAACAAAACGCTTCAGTTACTCGGAGCCTGGTTAAATGAAGTAACGCTTAATCTTTCAGTTGAAAAATGCTTTGTGTCCCTTTTCACAAACACCTTGAAACTAAAATGGAAAAATATTAAAGTACTTTACAGGGGGGGATCACTCTAAAAGTAGTCGAACATTTTAAATACCTAGGAGTTATATTAAACAATAAACTTTCCTTTAAACCACATCTAAGTTGGACACTAAATACTATCAATTACTAAAAGTGTGCAGAAATACATGGTGCTTTGATTACAGACACAGACTTGTACTGCACAAGTCACTTGTTGAGAATACAGTGTGTTATTGTAGCTCTGCGTTTTTCCAACACTTAAAAAAAAGAAAACTCTAAAGCAAAAAATTTACTCTACACAATGTGAATACTTAACAAACACCTGCAGAGCTTATAGGACAATTTCTCACAGCGCCCCTGTTGCTCTTACGGGAGTCCTTCCACTAGACCTAGAAATTAACTATAGATCAATTATTTTTATCATAAAAAATTATAAAAATTTTGAATATATTAACGATCATGCCTATCAAATAATGAACTTTCTGTCTCCAATAAATCGTCTTCAAAACAGTTCCTACATGCTAATCCACCGTGACTTACATATAAAAATGTTACTAAAACAACCCAAAAGACACATTAAAAACTATTTCATGTCCATATGGCAAAACTCCTGGAAAAGAGATACAGCAGGTCGGTATACCCACAGACTAATCCCAAATATTAGAACAGGCTTACAGTTAACACCTGACATTTACACTACCCAATTCCTCACTGACCAACTTAAAAATTGAATACAAAATTACCGAAGACGACAAATGTGACTGTGGGGAAATTGAAAACGCCACACTTACGTAATCTTTCACCGTAGTAAATATGACGACATCAGACACTTCAACATAGAAAACCTCAATTTGAGCAATTCAACTTTGGCAACTAAATTTCAAAAATTCGCGTTCTTAGTTTTAAAACCAACATTTTACTGGCAAAAATAACAACCTACAGTGATTTACATTACTCGAGTAAATAAAAAACATTACACTTAAAATCTACTCATTAACACATATTTAATTTTCAATATTAGTACTTGGACAAGACAATTTAACTTAAATGGTAAATCAAACCGAAATCAATCATACCTGCGTTTTTCAGAAAAGAAAAAAACAAATAAAAAAAAAACAATAAAAGTATTATTGTCTATTAAATATGTACACAACGCATAACCCATAAGATCGTGTAGCATTAAGTTTCTCAAACCCCGATATAAAAAAAAAAAAAAAGAAAAAAAAATTTAAGTTTCTTACTTAAGTTTTATTGTAAGAAGGTTCTAGGTCAAGATAAAGCCTAACGGCGGTGCTTGGTTTGGCGCCTTTGTACGCAAATTCGTATTGTAAAAAAAAGGCACTATTGAAATACAGTTCTTAATCAAAAAAAAAAACTTCCCCACCCCAAAATGACTCTCTGAATCCGTCCCTGATACAAACCAAAACGATCGAAAACAAACAACAAATTATATTGAAAAACGCCGAATAACGAAAATAAAAATAATAATAAATTTCAAACTTAGTAGAATTTCAGAAAAGTATATGGTGATGAAAAAAACCTCAAATTAATCGACAAAAAAATTAAAAAAAGAAATGGGCGAACAATTATTTTTGATTGTTTAACGTTTGCAACCGAATTTAAAACTTTATTTCAAACGTGAGCTTTCAACAGTAATTTATATGATTTTGAGCGCAATAAAAATATCGAATATGAAAACACTTTTCTGTAAATGCAGTCAGCGTTTATCATCGTGAAAACGCGTGATTTCAAACTTAAATCCCGTCATAGCAATATTTCTTTTAACTAGGCAGTAATTAATTCCTGAATTATTATTATTACACAACTGTCTAGTTCGCTCGTGGTGACGCATATTGACGACGATGGTGATGGTAGTTTTGTCGCTTGCGTTCATTGACCGATCGTAGCGCGGTTACTTAGCAACAAAAATGTGGTATCGCAAAAAAACTATTTTATTATATAGAAGGATATATATATAACGCGGTATCCCTAGTACCGGAATTCAAGTTTATCCAGTCTGAAATAATTAGGTACTATAAAACTTTTTGAAAAGTAAAAGCATTCGAGAAAAAGCTGCCGGCTCTCTACTTCAGTATGTTATGGACCTTAACGTCACAATCCTCGACATTTTGCCAAGGATATTGGGCTCATATTTATATTTATATATATATATATATATATATATAAACTCGGCCATTTTGGCCTCACAAGGGGCTATGCTTCTTGACCCCCTTCCTTACATTCCCTGTCTCTTTCTCTTCTATACTTTGTATAAAATTATCAAAATTTACAACGTAATTCGTACTGGCATCAACACACACAAAAAATAACATAATCACAAAAATCCTATCCTAACATTTAATTTTCATTACATCAAATTAAGACATTTTTTCGCTATATTTTTCGTTACATTTTTCGTTACACATTTCGTTACATATAATTGTGACATTTTTAAAATAACAATCATAGAAATCCTATAAAAATATAACAAACGTTACATAAAATTGGGACATTTTTCGTTATATAAAATTGGGACACTTTTTGGGACATTTTTCGTTACATAAAATTAGGACATTTTTTCTAATGGGACGTAGCCTAAGAATTATGTGGTAATTATAATATATATATATATATGTATGTATGTATATACTAATTATAATGTAATTCTTAGGCCGGCATCCATTAGAAAAAATGTCCCAATTTTATGCAGCGAAAGTTAAATGTTAAATGAAAACGTCATTCGTAATCATACACCCATTCGATTTTGTAACAAAAAAATGTATCATGCCGGTAAGAATGACGTAAATTTTGATCATTTTATACAAAGTATAGAAGAGAAAGAGAAAATGTAATCAAGAGGGGTCAGGGGACAGAGCCTCTTGCGAGGCCAAAATGACCGAGTATATATGTATATACTGTTAAAAAACTTAAAAGTTTGACTGAGAATTCGGTAAAGTCAGAGCTGTTCTCTATAATTCATCATGTTCGTTTCTTTTAACATTTTACAATGGGATTGTCAGAGCCAACAAACATTCATTACTTATTCGGTATGCACAAATTGCCTTTATATCGGAAACATGATCAGATATGAACATTGTAAGCTTATTCAATGTGATCGTGACGGTGGTTCGTAATTTCTATTAAGAACAGCATCTTCTTTAACTTCCTCTTTTATTTCCCCTTCACTTCTAATTAACGTAATATTGTACACGTTTTGACACTTTCCAATTATACACGTCCACTTAACATGTTTCTCTCAGCTGTGTACTTCACTTCATTTTTCAGTTTTCTCCCTCAGCCATTCATCATTGGTGGTGATTAGAATGCTCGGTCATCCTTATGAGACTCTATAAACCATAACATCAACAGCACTGATCTCAAAAATTTAGTCCTTTCTCATAATATAATTCTCCTCAATGATCTCTCTCCTACCTACTACAGACGCCTTTCTTATTTTAGTTCCCTTGACCTTAAATTTTCATCTTTCCATACTGGTTTTAACTACAACTAGTCGATCCTTACAGATTCCTTCGGGAGTGACTATATTCCATTTCTAATCGCTTCTCAGAATTTTTCTTCTACTTCTTATTTCAAACCTCCCTAATGTGTACTCGTTAGAATTTATCCAAAAAAAAAATTGGACACTTTTTCATTACTTAGTTGGCTTTGCGCTTTCCATCTCTCCACCTATTTCTGACTCTTCAAGATACACCGGGGCTACGGAAAGGATATTCTTAGGTTAGTAATAGACTAGAGTTTGAACAGCGGACGAGTCTGGGTTTAGGTAAATATGTGTCTCATTTGTTGGCGCTGTGTCATACTTCCTACTTCGCGCCATGTTACTACATATATTGTGGAAGCATTGTTTGTTGTAAACGGGTCTAGTGTATTTTTCAGATTCTTAGAGGGTAAAAGAGTTGGGAACATTTACAAAATGTTAATGCGAATTCTGTTCACACTACGTTGAATAAAGAGGGAGGGAGTATATTTAAATAACTTGTAGTTAACTGTTTCTCTTTGTATATTATTAATTAAAGCAACAATTTGTTAATTTTATTAAGATAGTTTTATTAAGATAGTTTTATTAAGATAGTTTTATTAAGATGATTTTAATAAGTAATAAATAAAGGAAAAAGGGAAGCAAAATAACGTAGGAGAAGGAGGTAGAAAGGAATTTGGAGAAGCGTTTTATTCAATAATAGGCGGGGAGACTGCCTAAAGTCGTAAAGTATTGCATTAGTACGGAATTTACGAATTAAATTCGGCATATATATGCACAAAACTAGATAGTTTGATCCGACGAACAAGTCATTTATTTAGCTAGTTATTTTTATCGATATTTGCAAATCATGTGTCAATGTTAGAAAAGGGTAGTCGTTATTAGAATGATGTTTTCGTTTCGCAGTCATACATTTCATAGTACATCAAGCGAATCCGATTGTAAAAAAATAGGGGGGAAAATAAATAAGGAGAGGAAACTTAAGCCTGGAGCAGGAAGTTGTGTAACCAATTCCTTTCTATCGAAAGACCTGGACATTCAGATAGAGCGTAGTTAGGATCACAAAAGATATTTCCAGAATGGAGAAGAAAAATAGTTCCAAGTATTTGGGTAGTTACAAGAAAAAACAAGATATTCACATGATCGGCATATAAGCAGTGAAGAGAGATTTTATTTTCCGGCCTGAAAAGTTGGGTTGATGTGCGAAACAAAGATTTCAAACAAAGCCGGATAGCCTTATTTTGTAGTCTACCTGGTCTCATCGTAATTCTTATCCCGATTTCCATAAAATATAGAACGTTATTCCACTTTAGAACGGATCAGGTGCTACCAAAGCGGCAACATTCGAGAGAGGACCCTTCTTCAATCCGTTAAAGTTTTGCATTTAAAAATGTTCAAAACATTTAATTGTAGACGTATAGACCATACAATGTGTGAGCATGCTTGGAAAATTTGCTATCATAATATTCAACATTTACGTATGATATATTCTATTTTTAGTATTATTCAGTTACCACTTAATACTCGGCTTCTGTCTTACACTGACGATTTTGTCATCGTCAACAAACAAAACGATAGTTGAATGTGCAAAATAATTTATGTGGAAACTTTTTTTTTCAGGAAATAGGGTTGCAAATATTCCTTTCCAAGTCTGCTGTTGTTATTTTCACATTAAGACCGTATAACTCGCAAGATATTTCTATAAGAATAAACGATCATCCCAGCCCGAAAACTACGTGTATGAAATATACTTATTTGGGATTTGAGGCTCACTTGAGCTTACCATATCTAAAATCTTCAAAGCCAAATTTTAAAAACACTCGATTCCTTGAGGCTATTGGAAACTCGTCATGGCGTTCTGATCTAGTTGTACTAGACTTATTATAGAAGTTAAAATGATTCTCTCTAGAATTGATTGCGGTTCAATATTTTATAGCTCGGCCTCTAGATCTAAATCCTCCAGAAGTTGGACATGTTACAAAATATCGGCCTAAGACTTATCACGCAAAACGTTCGATCTTCGCCAATAGTAACTCTTCAAGCTGAGACTAAAATTGCTCCATTGCACTTAAGAAGGAATATGTTGGCAGATAAGTTGTCGTCAAAGTACTGCAATTATAGTTACCCGCGCCCGCTTAATGTTATTTATAATATCAATAATAATTGGAGACTTCATCCTTCTACAGTACCGTTGTTGTTAGCAAGACTATCTCAGTACTACAAATGTTGTCCGGCTCTACATATCCTTCTGTATATTTGACGGTCCGGTACAGTAATAATTTTCTAAACTTAAATATTAATACAACATTATTTGCTCTTGAATGAGCTTCCATAAAAAGCTCGCGCACAGAGATGGACGGAAAAAGATGGAAACGGAAATAGTTTGAAAGAAATAATGAACCCGGTGCGTCCGCCAAGTTGGTGTAGCTGGAAAACGTTAAATCGGCTTCGCTCTGGTTGCGCCAGAACTTCAGTAAACTTACTTAAATGGGGTCTGGCCGAAAACGATAAATGCAAACGCGGGGAACAGCAGAGCCATAGACACTTGTTTCAGTGTAGTTTGGTGCCTGTAGCCATTACGGAGAGAGACCTATGGAGTACGGAGCTAACTGACGAAGCCATAAAAATTGTTGATGTATGGACTGACATCGTATAAATCCGCTGTATATCAGTTGACTTTATTTTATTTTAGCATATTAGTCCTGAAGCGTCTCGGACACGATAATAATAATAAATTATTTGCTCCTAATAAACGTAATCGGTACTTTTATTTTTCTCGGGATGCACACTTTACCAACGCTATAGAGACAGTATTTCCTGGATACTTAAACATTTTTTTACTGATGCCTCAAAGTCGAATCGAAATTTCGGTTTTGTTGGCGATGCCTTTGTTATTGACAAAATGACCATACAAAGATTTAAACTCCCCTACTGGTTGCATTAATTTTCTCAGCTGAGCTTCTAGCGATTACTAAAGCTTGCGATTATGTACTCAGTGCCCTCGGTATTAAGGATAAACATGTTATATGCAGCGACAGCCTAAATTCTATTTCGGCCCTGCAAAAAATAACCCATTTAAGCAAAGCCATCACCCCACCGTGTGGGAGATAAGGGATAATGTTTGACAATTATCCTTTAGGGCAGTGTATTAGAATTTTATCGGGTGTCAAGTCATGCCGGGTTAAAACTTAATGTGAGACGGCTGATATTACTACCAGAGAGGCATCCTTAGTGAGTATTGAATTTCCACATGTTCCAGACTTGGATTTAAATGCTGAAATTAAACATAAACATTACGCTTCCTGGATGCTGAATATTAGTAATCCACAAATAAAAAAAAAAAAAAAGGCACGTACTTCAATATTGTTCAGTCGTGCATTTCGGTATTCAATTTCAATTCTTCCTCATTTTCTCTGTAGATGTGCCACCTCAGTATGTTTCGTATGGATCACTCCCGTGTGGGTCACCCTCTTCCGGGCGCGATCGATCGGGCGCGATTTATCGGGCGCAGCCTCTTTCGGGCGCAGGCGAACTCAGACCTTTTTACAGACCACCTACGGCATTTTCAGGTATCATCCGTTAAACGTTATCATCTGTGTTAGTGAGAAACACGAGTTACCAAATACTGCTACCAGAAATTCTGTTCAAAAAATACTGTTCTTCGTTAACGATTTGGTTTTTCCGCGCGTATAGCATGTTATATATGCATATATAATCACAAAACACATATTTTACATGATTTTATTTGGTTATTCGCTTTTTTTAAATATTTTCTATTTTTTTTTTTTTTGAAATAACGACTTCAGCGTGAAATACTCATAAACAGACTTTCGCGATGTAAATTTAAAAGTTCTGTTAGCAATAGTGATACGAAACAGACGAAAATTATTAATATTAATAATCGGTCAAATGAATTGTCGGTTTTCTTCATTTTTTTTTTTTTTTTTGCTAACGTATAGTCAACCATATTTAAAAAATTACAAACTATCAACTCTACGCCATTTAAAGTGTAACATAACTGGATTGAATTTGCTTCTGATACATATTCCTTATATTATCTTTTTCTTCTATTCGTATCTAGCAAATTTATTTGAGGATACGTTTATTAAAGTTTTTTCTGTTATCTACGATTTTAATTATATATTTAATTCCTTGGCGATCCAACCCTGGTTTCAAAGAAATATCGAAAATGACAAGCAAAGACGCAAAAATTTTTAAACATAAACACATTTATGTTAATACTGGGCGAGAAATATATACGATATTTCAAATTAAAAATTAAATATCTTTGTTTTAAATTTAATATTATGTAAATGTAAATTATGGTAATCTTTAAATTAACTCACAGAATCTTCAGTACATGAAACATCCTGTCGGCTAACTTCTCTTTTTTTTTTTAGTTCGTTTAGAAAAATTTTCAATCTTCAAAACACTGGACTAATATTATTTTCGTAAAAATTTTAATAAAACCAATAAGCAAGAAGCTTTTCTTGTTTTGTTTAATAATTAAGCGAGCGACTCATAAAAAAATTATAATAATTAGAAAAATCGACTCGACAATACTCGATGCGTGTTTTGTAGGGGAAAAGAAAAAAGTAAAGAAATAAGTTGAGAAACAAAAGCGATTAAGTAATTTTCCACTGTGAAATAGTGTTTAATAAAAATAGGAAAAGAACCGTCAATGGCTACAAGCACTTTGTAATTTACACGTTTGTTAGTTACAAAACGCGTTTTAACCGAATTTTTTTTTCTAGAATTTCGTTTTTTTACTAACTCATCACACTAAATCGCAATAATACTTTCTAAATATTGTCAGTTCAGCTGGGTTGGATTTGAGTAACACAAAGCTTTAAAAGGAATAATTTGCAGGTATTCGTTATTTGAATCATCGTTCTATCAATTAACATTAAATATTTATAATAGTAACTTATTTTTCTTCTGTTTCTCATCATACCGGCTTTCTTTACTAAAGGTTTTTTGGTTTTATTTCGAAAAAAAAAAATTCTTCAGTGACGGTAGTGAATAATATGAAAGAAGCTGCTTATTGGTAATGACTGCAAAACCTAAATGAGAATTACCTTTTTCGACCTCAGTCTTATTTATTTATTTGGTCACGTCAATCAAGGACCTTTACCCGGTTTGCATTTCGGTACTTTTGATGTGTTGTTGCAAATACGAAATTATTCGTACGCTTGCTTGTTTTCTTTTTGTATTTGCTGAACAGAAAAGTCCCGTTGAGGCAAAATGTGATCAAAACAATAAATGAGTAATTGTTAAAATGAGCACGATCGTCTATTTATTTTTATATAGTTATTTCATTAATTTATTCAGAATGATTCGTCAGTTAGCCTTAGTATGTTTGTTTTTATTTTTGTTCGATTCCTTTAGGTTGCTTTTTCAGATTTAACCTCATTTGACCTAAAAGTAAAACGCACAGAAAGAAAAAAATGTTTAATATTTATGAAAAAGTGAACTTGCTCCTGCGTGCATGTTTTGTAGTAAACGAAAACATAAAATGTCGCATGAAGTAGGCATGAAAGAGAGAAGAGAATAAATTTTGAACATATTTATAAGAAAAATAATATTCTAGTCCGTCGTTTTTTTTTTCACATACGGCTTAAACACAACTGTGCCGGTATCAAGTTGAGCCTGTTAAATTAGCTTACAGCATACTACACAAATTACAATGTTTGGTCGTTTAGTAATAACTGAAATTTTCAAAAACCACAAAAATTGGAACATTATCTTCATTATTCTTCGATAAGGAATCAATCTTTCTTATATGAAATGGATACAGTTTTATTTAATAAATAGGTATTTTCTGTAACACGCACAAACAATATTTAAGTTACCAACAATTTGAAACCTATAGTATGTATTGCGATAAAACTGTCGCAAAAAAATTATCCCCCCCTTTCCACAGGAATGATAATTTCTTAAACTATATAGTATACCTACACGGTACAACCAGTGTTCATACAGCTAGTCGAATTAGAAATTATGTTTTTCCTCTTTCAGGTTTTCCCAACAAAATAAGAGTTTGCAATTATAATATAATAATAATAGCATTAATTACAAATATAGAAATAAACGATTTCGAAATCTTACATACAAGTAATAATAATAGTACCTATAATACATGCAAACACTAAAGTTAACTAATTACATTATGTGGTACACCACGAAGATAATCTTCAAGCTGAAGCTGATTATAATTTGTTTCGACTTTCAACAAACATTTGTCGAAATCGACATATTTCTTTTTTTTTACTTGGTTGCTTTTATCAATAAGACTATGTTTTCTTTATTTTGTTGATATTATATCACGTTCATAGACGAATGACAGAAACCATTATATGTCAACATCCTTTGCGGCATTCATTTTTTTTTTCGGAACAGAAAGGTAAAAATAACAATAATGGCATGTTTTACACGCATTCATTGCACATTTTGTTATGTTCTTCTGTTAAGAAAATTAACCATTTTCTTAGAAATTTAAAACCGAATAGCCAATAGTACGGGTTATGAACAATGCAGGTAAATAAATTTCACGTAGGTGAATACATCCTGTTTGTTAAAATGGTATAATAAAATAAACTTTAATAACAAACAATATAGATCAATAAATTAGATAAATACCTATTTAGAAACGTTTTCGGGCATAACCCATCATCAGCTAACACTAACTTAGAGTATGTTTTAAGTTTCCTTTAAGTTAGTGTTAGCTGATGATGGGTTATGCCCGAAAACGTTTCTAAATAGGTATTTATCTAATTTATTGATCTATATTGTTTGTTATTAAAGTTTATTTTATTATATATTATAAATAAATTTCACCTCTTATGAAGCTATTCAGGATTTTGTAAAATAAACAAACTAAAGCACTACACTTATTTACAGAAAACAATTTCATTCGTTAATTCTCCGTACTACGGTCATTATTAAGAATAGTCTATTCGAAAAATATTCTAGTTATTCTTCTTCCGCCGAAATAATAATAACTGCTTTACAATAGACCTATAGTCAATTCCAAGAAAAATGTACGATTTTTTCCATGACGATTTTATCACTTTTGTTTCTTCTTTTATTCTTACGGATTCGCATATTGTAAAATATTCGAGGTCCTATTCATTACCTCTATTCAGTCACTCACAGGAAATCTCCCATGGTGAGAACCGAACCGACAAAAAAATTGACGCCCGTTTGAGAAATATGATCAGTTTACAATATATCCATAAAATTATTTTCCGCGTATATGCTTTTAGTGCTGTTGTATTTTTTAAGAATACTCACTAGCGATCGATATTTACTTGCTTTCTAAAATAATTACATATAACGGTTATAAAACAAATATATACTTTTAAGAATGTCAAATAGTTGTTTAAAAATCGGAAAATTTTTGTTACTTAGTTATGTTAATTTTATTACTAATGTTTTTGCATGTTTTAAAAATGAATTCTGGTTTATGTAGGTCATATTTCACAGTAATAAGAAAAACAGATTCCAAGTAATTAATCCGTGTTACATAACGTGCATGATTAAATATCTAGCTCTAAAATATTTATTTTTCAGGCAACTAGATTTTAGAAAAAATAAATAAATTAATAAAAAAAAATAAAATACAATTTTATCGCAAATACAGCAAAGTGGTTGAGCATAATGATTAATTAGATCATTTTGCAATGTAGATGTATCTCATATATTTACAGTTTGCCACTTCATTCACATGTTTATAAATACTAGCGTTCCCCCAATGGTTCAAATTCGAGCATAATTATCATTAAAAATTTTAGAAAAATATATATGAATTTGTATATTTCCAAAAATTTTTTTCCACTCCTATACATTAGTTCATTATATATTTAAGAACAAATACTTCTATATGTACTTTCAATACAAAAATTAAATGATACCTTAAGATTTAGTACACTGTAAAAAAGCCAATAATGATGATTATTAAGAAAAATTAAAGCATTTCAATAAGAACAGATTTACTGGCTGCAGCGATTTCCTTTTTCACATTTTGTATTACTTTTTTATTTAAATACGAAAAAAAAAGTATAACTGTTTCCAAAATGTTGTGTACTGATAGCTCTAAAGAACATCAATAGTTACTAAACAGAAAAAAAAACCAGGAAAATCGGTTAATAAACAGAAAATTTTTACGAAAATAATATTAATCCAGTGTTTTGAAGATTGAAAATTTTTCTAAACGAACTAAAAGAAAAAAAAAAGGTTAGCCAGGCAGGATGTTTCATGTACTGAACATTCTGTGAGTTAATTTAAGGATTACCATAATTTATATTTACATAATATTAAATTCAATTAATTTGTAATATCGTACATATTTCTCGCCCAGTATTAACATAAATGTGTTTATGTTTAAAAATGTTTGCGCCATTGCTTGTCATTTTCGATATTTTTTTGAAACCAGGGTTGGATCGCCAAGGAATTAAATATATAATTAAAATCGTAGATAACAGAAAAAACTTCAATAAACGTATCCTCAAATAAATTTGCTAGATACGAATAAAAGAAAAAGATAATATAAGGAATATGTATCAGAAGCAAATTCAATCCAGTTATGTTACACTTTAAATGGCGTAGAGTTGATAGTTTGTAATTTTTTAAATACGGTTGACTATACGTTAGCAAAAAAAAAAAAAAAAATGAAGAAAACCGACAATTCATTTAACCTATTATTAATATTAATAATTTTCGTCTGTTTCGTATCACTATTGCTAACAGAACTTTTAAATTTACATCGCGAAAGTCTGTTTATGAGTATTTCACGCTGAAGTCGTTATTTCAAAAAAAAAAAAAAATAGAAAATATTTAAAAAAAGCGAATAACCAAATAAAATCATGTAAAATATGTGTTTTGTGATTATATATGCATATATAACATGCTATACGCGCGGAAAAACCAAATCGTTAACGAAGAACAGTATTTTTTAGACGGAATTTCTGATAGCAGTATTTGGTAACTCGTGTTTCTCACCAACACAGATGATAACGTTTAACGGATGATACCTGAAAATACCGTAGGTGGTCTGTAAAAAGGTCTGAGTTCGCCTGCGCCCGAAAGAGGCTGCGCCCGATAGAGTCTGTGCCCGATAGAGTCGCGCCCGCTTTTTCGCGCCCGATCGATCGCGCTCGAAAGATCGCGCCCGATAGAGCGGTCCCCCTCCCGTGTATATTTTAATTTTATACATGCAGATAACCACCGGGGACAATGTAACTACCATATGTCAGTTAATTTTTTAAAAGATATAAATCATCGTTTATTTAATTGTGAAAAATTTAAAAATAATAGAAATTGTCTTTTTAATAAACTGTTGTCCTTTGGTATTTATCCACCATATTCGTTGTATTACTTGTTATGGTACGAAGAAAAATTTCTATTCTTAATTTTTGAGTTTCTTTTGTATACTGATATTGCTATATAAATATCTCATATCGTCGCGATAGCCTAGTTGCTAGAGCGTTTGACTTCCTATATGGAGGTCACGGGTTCGATCCCGAGCGACGACGAACTTATTACAAGAATTAAATAAATAAAAATAATCGCTAATAGTCACGTGGAAGGCAATGGCAAACCACCACGTTCAACATCATATGCGTGCTAGGTCAGTACACAGCAGACCCACGCGGGACTGCACTGGTAGCACGATAACAAGCGGCTACAATCAGTTCCGAATGTAGTCTTGCGTGTGTACACCTGCCTAGCATATATAATAATTGCTTAGTATACAACCTATATCTGTACATCTAAAATGTGAGAATAGGTTGTCCACCAACCGAATGGTTGAGGATATAATGATGATGAAATATCTCATATGTGCGGAGATTTTCCTTTTAATTTATGTACTTTTATTTTTATTTCTTTTTAATTTTACTTTATTTGTTGTTTCTTTTTTTTTTTATTTACTAGAGAGCTTTCTCAGAAGAAATTTAAATAAAAAAGTATTTATTGTAAACTTCTTTAAATACATTACTGTAGCGCCACTAGGTGAAATTGTACACAATTATGAAAGAATGTATTTTATTGTAAAAAATTATTTTATGTAATAGAGAGATTTATTTTATTTTTTTCTCCATCGTCGTTTCTATTTTAGTGTTTGTAATTCTGGTAGCAACCGAAAAACACTATCTCAACCACTGCAATAAGTCTTGATAGAAAATGATCACAACTGTTTTTGTGCTTTCTCTTCTCAGCAATATGCAATATTTGGATTTAAATTTGGTCAACTTACTATGTTAAAAAATAAAAATAAATAAAAAACAATCTCACGTTGGTTTTTTGTACTTATATTAATTTGATTTTTGCTGCCAAGCGAGAACAAAACAAAAAAAACAAAAGTAAAAAGTAAAAACCTATCATTCGCATTGTTGTAAACAATAAAGAAAGCTGATAAATATTAACGATTTTTTTTCTCGTTTTTTTGAGTTCGTTAATATGGGGATACCGGCTCAAGAACTGCGGGAAAGAGAAGAAGGAGATTTTGATTTTTATAGGATTAGTGGTAGCCGAAAAAAATGAACCAATAGCTAGGATAACAGAATGAGAAGGAAAGAAGAGAATAAATGAAGCGTTTTGTTCAGTTGAAAGCGACTAGCATTCAAATATGCGAACAGTATTACAACGTAATTGTTGGAGGGATGCAGAGTATGGAAACGACGCGGGGAAAAACGGAAGAACGATGAAGAGTGTAAACTATGCGCAAGGCATAAATACATCGTAGAGAGTGTTCGTATAGAACGGAAGTCAAGAAACTACGGTTAGGGAGTAAGGGAAGATTGGGTAAAGAAGTAAAAGGAATCCAGTTAGAGAATGAGAAAGAGTTAAACCGGGTCTGGCCAACACGCGGCCTCCATAGTGGCCCGCCACGTTAAATCGTGTGGTCGCCGCACGATTTTATATTTCCATTGGAACTTCTCTTTCCAGTTGTATGTATGCAAAAAATATGAAATCAATGGTAATTGCACATGCCATTGTTATAATGCGCAAGTGCGACTACTGCAGTTTTACATTTGATACTCAATGCGCAGCAAAGTATGTTCGCTTCATCATGACAACAACCATCTACCATTGTCAAAACAATTTTGTTGCCATGTTGTTTGCGAAGAAAATAAAACCATTTTCGGATGATGAACTGGTAATACTCGGAAGCAGTTATAAAAGATAAACCATTAAAAGCAAATTATTTTAAAGCATCAGTCTTTCACGCCAAACTATGTGTTGAAAGCATATTCTTTGCTATTTGATGAAAGTGCAGATATCTCAGACACATCTCAACTTGTGACATGTACTCGCGGTGCGAATGATTCATTCCAGGTGCAGAAGAAATGTTAAATGTTTCAAATTTAAAAGACACGGCCAGAGAAGATGATGTGTTTTCCAGGCAATTTAAAAATATCTAGTCAAAAATAACTTAAATTTTGAGACTCTTTTCGGGTTAGATGGAGCACCTGCTTTGGTAGGTAAAAATAAGGGAGCTGTAAATTTACTTATGGATAAGCTAGATCGCAGAGGCATTAATGTCAGAGTGATATTTTTATTATTTAGTGTTTGATACGTTAATAAAATTTATACGCTCGAGTATTATTCATGAATCATGTTATGAACGTAGTTAAAAAGATAGTAAATTACATTCGTTCACATGCTCTCCAGCATCGGTCGCTCAAAGAATTCCTCAGCGAATTATCTTTTAAATATGGTCGTATCGAATATTTTACCAACGTTAGATGGCCAAGTCTTGGAAAATGTTTACAAATGTTTTTTCAATTTACCAGAAGAGATAGATATGTTTTTGAGCGAGAAACAAAAATCTATTCCTGAATTAAGTGATGACGATTGGTTGTTAGATCTATATGTTTTCTAGTGGATAAAACAAAAAAACTTAATCATTTAAATAAGGACTTGCAAGGCCAGGATAATTTAATTATTGATGCTTATACAATTTCATCAAAGCTTTTAATGAAAATTTAATAATGCTCAACATTGTTCATTATTAAAAGTAACTTTGCAAAAAGCCAACCTATAAGAATTTCTCGAAATGTGCTAAAGAAATAAAGAAACTTATAACAACTGCATTCGATAGTCGTTTCTCAGAACTAGAAAAGTACGATAAAATGTTTTTGAAGTATATTTTCATGTCCGTTTTATGTCGACGTGAACAGTGTTGTTCCTGAAAATCTGCAAATGAAGTTAACCGAGTTACTGTGCAACAATGAAATGAAACAAATTTTTGCGTCCACACTAAAAATTAATTTTTACAACACTTATATTATATCCGAGAAATATTCAAACTTAAGATATTTTGCACAACGAGTTGTAAGTGCTTTTGGATCCACATATATATATATCTATATATGTTTGTGAAACACATTCTTTTTCGAAAATGAAATTTACAAAAAGTTCTTTCACTTGCTTTATTAACTAGTGCCAATTTAGAAAACCAGTCAAGTTGTGCAACGTCAAACATAAATGCAGATATGTAGAAAAATTAAGCGAAAGAAGGGATTAACAAATACCCCAGAGTAATTAAGATTCTCGAAAATTAATTACGTTAAATCATAGTGTGACAATAAGGTTTTATTCATTTTGTATTTGTGTTACATATTTCAGAAGCTTGTTTACCTAATGTGTGGCCTACTGCAATGTTATGAGTCATCAAGTTGGTCCGTGAAACCATGGGCCTGAGTTAAACCATAGTTTGGAATGAGCAGCTGGAGGTAGAAAAGTAATACTGGCGGGTGAGAATACGTCAAGAAACCTGGATGAAAAATATAACCGAGCTGTAAGTCAACTAACTCATTTTCTTCGATTCTGCTGTGAATCCGTGAGAGATCAATTTGGTTAAACGAGAAAGAAAGAAATATGAAATCGAGAAATATATAACCAACTTTCACGTTAAATTTTTCTACCTTTTATGTAACACAGTTAAGAATACTTTGTAATTCATTACAATTGCAAGATTAAAAATATATATTCCCAGTTTATTGCGATTACCATTACGTTGCAGTTAATCTGTGTAATCGTCTATGAAATAATTATCGTTACAAGGAATTTTTAATCTTGTGAAATTTTTAATTACCAGTAATTGTCACCGTAATCGAACGTGATTACACTGCAAAATTGTTTAATAAAAGAAAAAAAAGAAACAAAGTCCCATCGCACAAACAAGTGATAGAAAACACGTTCAGCACAACCAGCTCTGGTTCAAAGATCACAGTAAATATTAGACAGAAATAGACTCTATATTGAAATACTTACAATAATAATAACATAGTCGGATGCCGAAAAATAGAGCTATCAGACGTGTATATAAAATAATAATAACAAAAAGTTTATGACATTTATTTTTATCTTTGTTTTAATAATAAATAAAAAATGTTATCGAAAAAATAATTCTTTTTTTTTTTTTTCCATAATCAGTATGTTCTTTTTGATAATTTAAATTTTCTTTCATTTTAACTCTGCATTAGAAACTTTTTTCGTCGCTTAATTTTTTAGCTGAATAACAATCCTCCTCATCTGGTTATATTTGATCATGGCCCGAAATATTCCGAATGATTTCAAACTTTGAAGTGGATTCACTTTTGTCCAGAAGAGGTAATCGCCTTTTTTGATCACCTTTTGGTAAATACCGGACACATTTAAATTAATGATAAGTAATAATTCATCAGTTAAGCTACTAAGTTCAGTATACATATATTAGGCGCGATTCAGATAGTAAATGCGCTTAATAAAGAATCTTTTACCATCGTGTTTGTTAATTATAGAATACTGTAAGTTATATCAACTATCAAAATATACATAAACAAATTTAAGTTTTAAAAATGATTGCTTACACTTAGAAATGTTTTCGGGTATAACCCCCATCATCAGCTAAAAACACAACTCAATATATGTATGATTACAATGAGTAAATAATAGAAAAATTAATACAAAAAATAAAATTAAAATTGAAATATAAACAGAAAAGTAATATATTAATAGCAAATGTGGATGGGTAAATTTTTATTTTTGTAAATAACAATATATACAAATAAAGTAATTTATTTAAAAAACAAGAATTAAAAATATCATTCAAAATCGATAATAATCTAAAAAATAAAATAGTCACCATAAATAAAGGAAATAATAATATATAAGAAAATAGTGGTATATATAAAATAAACTGTAATGATTGTGAGAAAGCATACATCGGGCAAAAACAGGTAGAAAAATTAAATGTATCTGGAGCATATTAAATCATTTAAAAATAATAAAATAGAAAAATCTACTTATGCTGAACATTTACTAAGAAATATAAATATACACCAAATTCATTAGAAAAAACGATCACACCCTTAGAGCTATATATAATAACAAAGATAACACATCATGAACATAGCTGAAAATTATTATATAAATAAACATAAAATGAATATATTAAACGACCAAATACCAAATAATAATAACCCACTTTTTAATATAAAACTCTAAAAAATCTCTTTTAATATTTATATTTTATATTTATATTATTTAAATATGTAACGACTTATTAAACTTGGTTTCTTGAATATTTCATTTCCTGAAAATTACACATAAATATGGTTATCTTCCATGGTATTAAGTGGTACCACGGAACGATAAAAAAAAAAATTCAAAAGTATTATCAAGTGAGATTTTTTTGGATATAAGTTTCGTTTGAATTTATTTGTTCTTTATCCTATTAAGAATTGCACCATTTCGCTTTAGCTTTTCTTAAAATAAAGCTTCCATTCTTTAAAGCCGTTACATTTGTCTTTTCTTTTGGTACGCTTCAAAAAAATTAGCAGAACACTCCTATAATCTTCTATTTTAATATTATTCGGTAAAAATTTTACGGCTCCGCAGAAATAAGTACCGCCAAGTAATAAAATATTCAATTCACTTTTAGAATTTGGAGCTGATGAAGACGCTTCCAATAGCAATAAATCGACAGATTTATTTACACCGATAATTCGTAAAGTAGAACACACATTTAATAAATAGACAATTTTCAAATAGAACGGCAAAAGAATTATTATATGTTTTTATTTTATTTTATATTCTGGACGCGTCAACTACGGACATTAACCCGGCGCAAGTGAAATTTTTGAAAGTTTCAATGCGCGATCACGGGGTTCGAACCAGGTATTAATTAAGTGAAACACAATTAACTAATTAACTCTACGCCATGGTAGCTAGCGGACAAAAAAAGAACTATCCTAATAATGAAAAATACTCTTACAGCGAACTGAACTAATGATAATACATATATTATATCTGGGTATTACCCAACCTGTGGATGGCACATAGGTGCTTCTGAGTTAGACCACGTTAGCCAGCTATCGTTAGGTTCCCCCTAGCGTAATATTTTCAAAATATACCGGAAATATTTGTGCTTCGTTTGTGCGAAAATGTGCACAAACTTTCTTTGCTCACTCTTATCCCACAATATTAGAGAAAACCCGCTAAGCAGGTGTTCTTACCGTTTAAGTAACTATCAATAAATTTGATTGGGGAAGGCGTCTTTAATAACCCCTCAACGTGAGATAGGAAAATGCATAAACGTCAAAAGTTCTGAACTTTATTTGAAAAAAAATATATTAAAGTAGCATAGGGAGGCTGTTGAAATGGACCTATTCGGATTCCAAATATGAAATTAACTTATTTGAGCTAGTCGAATGAATACACTAATCCGAGAAAAAAAAATCTAGACAATGTATCCCTGTGAAATTATTCTAAACCGTTATTCTATTTTGCTTTTCACATTTTAAAACTCTTTTTTTTTTTTTTGAGACCTAATTGGCACTATATTCGTAATTTTTAACGTCTTTTTCTGGATTATTTTTTCCCATTTATCTGTGTATTGTTTATTATTTTTCATGCAAACGTATTTTTAATACACGTACTATTATTAAAATATTAAAACCGCTTCCAGAAATTTAAATATTCAATGTTATTGCACTCGTTCACTGTACTGCAGGAATTTGATCAAGAGTAATTCGATTCTTTTAAAAAGAACCAATTACTTCGTAATAAGATAATCGATTATTAATAAATTATTCGAATATCGAACTGTTCAAAATTACGGGAAGAATGGTGTTCCGCAGGACTCTGCATTAAGTATATCCCTATTTGTACGGTATACTATTGATATCTTCGACTGCATAAAACCTAAATCCGTATGTGTTGATTTCCATCAAATGCGTCACCTCAAAACCAAATCTAACTTTTCCTGTAAGAATCTCAACTCTAGTTTAAATCATCAGTAACTATCTTGGCTATGTCCCTGGATTCTCTTATTAATATGAGGACATTACGTAATTAACCTAAAATCAAGATGCTACGTTAAATATACTGAACATTTTATCCAAACCCAGTTTCAATATCGATCCAAAACTACTGCTAAATATATATATACATATATATATATATATATATATATATATATATATATAAGATATTACTATTCAGTAAAATAAATTACGCATTCCGGGTGTACTCTTTGACGAAAAAATAAGATACTTGATCTGATACAAATTTTCGCTCGTCTTATTATCCTGGGAACGCTTTCATCCAGCTTGTGTTCATTAGCAAGAGCACTGCTCTAAAACACATTCGCTCCTTGTATAAATATTACTATAGTCAGCTGGAAACAAAATTGTGGGCCTCCTCATTCAAGCGTTCCCCAACAACTCACTCCCGAAAATAAATTAGAATTTAAATATAATATCTATCTTTCCGTGTCTTGCAGAAAAGTTAATACGCTACCTGTGCTGCCGCCATAAAAACAATATCCCATAAATATAAATATAACTTTTGTTAAAACAGAAGGCTATCGACATTGTTAACAAATATTCGAATTTTCACAGAATCGTACACCGACGCATCTAAGTCTTACCCAAGTAGACCATTCATAGCAGCGGGCGCTTATGAAATTAGTGGCTTCTCAATATACATATATATATATATATATTCGACTGAACGATGCATATTGGGCAGTGGATGTCGAAATGTTTGCGAACCTGTTTTATTTCCAGAAATACTTTGAATATAAGTCTCTACAAAGAAATCGAGTAATATACAAAGAATACAAAAGGATAACACAAACGAATCAATCCCGCGAAAAATTCAAGGGACATTACTGTTACCAGGTCAAATGTTGAACTACCATGTTGTGTTCCTACGGGTTTTAGTACTTATTCAAATCCCAGGGAATGAGGAAGCGCATTTAAAAGCTCGTTCCGCCATATTAGCTCCTATATCGTATAAACCTGAGGGTATCCGATAATCTCAATATACTTCTGTTTTACAAAAAGAATGGTCGAACTAGAGAGATCAAAGACACTACGTTCTTGCTTCAAATAAAACCGACGCCCGAACTGTGGTGGCGCCGCTGATTAACAGTCGGTGTGATGAATATATAACTGTTATAAGAATATACTTAAAGACACTACAATATCCCTAAGTCTGAAAAAAAAGAGTGTTTGACCAGTGTGTTCTGCCAGTTTTAACATGTGCTAGCGAAACATGGGTATTAACAAAAAATAAGAATTAATCAACGAAAAATGGAAAGGTTTATGTTGGGGATTACTCTGAAGGACAAATGGACAAAAAGGCGTATCCGAGTAACAACGAAAGTGACAGATGTAGTGCTTATCATTAAAAGTAGTAAATGGAGATGGTGCGGGAATGTGGCTAAAGACGAAGACCGTTGGATAAGTGTGGCAACATCAAGGAAACCTGATGACAAACGACCCTTAGGACGACCGAGAATACGATGGACAAATGAAATTTGAAAATTCAGAGCAAACTGGTAGGAAGAAGCATAAGATTGCAGCGTTTGGAAAAACTTGGGAGAGGCTTTCGTCCAGCAGTGGACTGATAATGGCTAACAAAGAAGAAGAAGAAGAAGAAGATGATACATGAAATTAAATTTTTGAATTTCCCAGTATAATTAGCTATACAGGTAACACATAATATTAGTTACTAGATTCAATAAAAAAAAAATACATACATATATCAGAAGCGGATCCAGAAGGACAGTTGGGGGGGGGGGGTGTATAATTACGTATAATCATCCACGGTAGGTAGTAGATTCGAAAAATACCTTGTTTCATAAAGAAAAAAAAATAATGACCATTTTAGAAATTTAAAAATGTTTTAATACATAATCATTACAATTTAATTTAAATTTTGTTTTATTTTTAGGTTAAAAATAAAAAAATTATAAAATTCTAGCTAAAATGGTAGTTTAAAAATAGTAAGAAAGATAGTATTTTTATTAAACATTTTTTTTTTCTATTTTTGTTAGTAATCCTATCCGAATTCTTTACTCGTGAGCAAGTTTAAATATATATATTTCTCATTGAACTCTATTTTTAATTAAAATTACAAAATAAAAAATTAAAAATAAATAAAAACGGCAAAAAAACGATGATAATTACATTTAAAATAGAATAAAAACGTAACATTAATAGTTTTACTAGAAAACAGTACTAAATATTAATTATTAAAATCCGTAGGTAACATTTATATAAATCTTTCACAGCATAAATTAAGTTTCTCTGTTATAACAAATTTTTTCATGGAGACTTTGGTTCTTTGGGAGGGGTGTCCCCTTGCCCCGTGGATCCGCCACTGCGTATATATATTAATATGATAATAACGATGAATTCAAAAAATAAATAAATTAAATCTATTAATAAGTAAAAAATATGAAAAGTGATAATTAAAAAAATATATATTATATACATATCTTAAGGGGGGGGGGGGTATGGGATAACGGGTCTAAAAAAAGCTCTTTTTTGAAAGTAATTTTTAAAGAGACTACTAAAGTTATTTCATTAAAGTTTTTTGCACATAGTTATATGACATTTCAAGAACATTCAGTAATTTTTTCATCAAAAAATATTCATAAACAAGCCAGTGAGAGCGAATTGACGGAGGCCATTTCAAAAAAATATGTTTTGCGGTGTCCACGATAACTCGTTACAAAATCATCCAAAACACAAATAGTTGGAAAAAATGGTTAATTTAGAAGTAAATCTAGGTCGCAACGTTGTCCTTTTATTTTTAAAACTTTTTTTCAATTTTTGGCGGTCGGATGAAGTCAAAACTACGATATTTACCCTAAAAATGGCGCCATTTTGCGGCTGTAAAATCGGTCTCAAGCGAAAAAAAAAAAAAAAGAAGAACGTTGCGACCTAGTAAAATATGTATTATAAAACCGTGTTGAACATGGACCAGATCGGTACAGAAGTTTTTGAGATACCGTGTCCACCGACTTCAAAAAAGTCATTTCGAGAAAAACGCGTTTAAAGTTTTAAACTATGAAAATTGGAAAAAAAAAAAAATTTTTTCTCACTTAAACTGAATCGTCGATGCCCCAACACCATAAAGCAAGGTACCTGCTGCACTTGCAATATCCAAGGCTTCCTTTTGTTCCATTCTTTCCATTATTCTAGCCTCTTTTGTTTGAAGCGCAGCTTTTTTTTGGGCTCTTTGAATTCGCGTTTCATCGGCTATTTGAACGTACTGATGAGCACTTGGGCCGACGCTGATTTTCAGCTCTTGTAGGAAGGTTAGTAATGCAAAATTTCCTTCATTGGAAAACATTTGTTGCAATTTCTACTATAATAGGGCTACTGGATAAAATTTTTGGAGTGATCTTCCAAATAAGTTGATTTAGGCTTTCGTTATTGTCTTGAGTAAATCCACCAACACATCGCTCTAAAAGCTCGTCCTTGCTTAAATCTTCATAAATTAGCTCGATTGCTTTTGTTACATCATCCGGAAAAGGTTCATAATCGTGCTGGAAATTTTCTATTCCGGTGGTGGTCAAAGATTTTTGATAAGCGCACCACAAGTCAGCGCCGGCCAGACACTTATGATGCTGTGGATTTTTGTTCGTTGATTTATAATGGAAAAAGGTCGCTGAAATCGCATCTTTCATTTTTTGCACTGAATCAAAATTTCTTCTGATTGCTAATCCATGACACATCGTTAATTTATCAATTGTTTTACCAGTAAGTTTTTCTATTTCAGAGAGACTTTTGCTTCTTCTAACATAGTTTGTCCAGTCTTTTTTTCCGGTTTTTATTTCTGTCTCTCCTGTTGTGTTTTTTACAAGATCACGTAGCCGTTTGCCGATCCTTTTTTGAACGTGGCCGACGCATTTTTATTTATTTATTACAAAGTCTTCGCCATATGGATGGCATTGAATTACATCGGTGAACCTTTTTAACTATCACCGTCGTCGATGTAATTTTTATACTTGACGTCGTACTTTTCCTCCGATTGTTGAAACATTTCTCTTATTACTGATACTTCCATGTTTCTTGCAGGTCCAATGTGATTTACTTCACATTCATCATGTTCTACGTGCTTGGTATGCCATTCTTCCCATTCTATTATATTTAATTTTTTCTCCCAAGTTTTTTAACAGTGCCCACTTTTAAAGTAAATATCTATAACTTTTCCAGTGTAATATCCTATTAATGAAGAAACACCATATAACGAAAAGAAACCTCGTTTTTTCCAGGTACCATCACCGGCTAGGCCCTTTGAAAGAGAAGGAAGCAGCTGCTTCGGCCGGCTCAAAAGGGGTGCAGCGCACAGCTTACTATCTTAATGAGTTTTACTCCAAATGCCCTGGGGTTTTGGGAAAATATTTCTAAGGAAATTTTTCCAGAAAAATGGATGTTTCAAAGTGGTTATCCCATACCCACCCCTTAAGTAAAATGGGACAGCTTGGTGCTATAATTAGACGTAATACATTCAATTTTAATAAGCACGTAAAATGTATTACGGAAAACGTCTTTGTACTCGAATGTATTTGAAAAATAAAAAAAAAAAGTAATTTTATATAGAAGTATTATCGAGTCCACAACAAGAATACCTCTCGGTAATTTATTTATCGGTACTAAAAAGTATTGATAAAAATAAATTACGAAGGTTACAAAAAAAAATTATAATAGAAACAATCTTTTTTTTTTTTTTTACATTTTTAAATTAATAGCTACTGATTTAAGTGATCATAAAAAGAGAGGAAATAAGATAATAAATTAGGTATATGATGTAATAATTATTTTTTAGAAAATATCAAAGAACAAAGAAAGTAATTTCCAATGAGTGTAGGTGCCGTAATAGCTCAGGAAAAAAAAAAAAAAAAAAAAGAATAAAGAAAAAGAAACTAAACAGCAAGCCTAACACGTTGGCAAGCGAGATTAGCAAGTAAAATCTTGCGTGTAAGATAATTCCGTTTATGGAAGATAGATAAAATTATTTTATGTACGCAGGGACCGAAAAAATTGACAACTCTTACACACGAGTGCGTGATTGCACAAAATTTCAAAAATAAATAAAAGAAACATTATTTTTAAACCTGCGTTACCGAATTAAATAAACGAAATTTTCTAGGTTAATGAACTTCGTACGTTTTATGACCAACGATGAAATAGAAATTCATGTGAAAAACATAAAAATTAGGAACTAGAATTAAGTATATCGTAGAAATATAATCAAAATGAAAAATCAAACAAGATAAATCTCGAGTTTTCTTTATATTATTATTGTTAGGAGGTACATCTTAACTAATTAGGGATATGTAAGTGACACGATTTATTTGTTTTTTTTTTGTAAGATAACGGCAAAGCTGTGTATAAATTTGGTTTCTCATCAATCGAAATAAATGAGAGAAAACAAGACCTCAGTGTGTAGTGTGTATATCAGTTTTACCAAACGATATGTTAGAACCAGCAAAATCAGAATGACGTTTAAAAACCGCTAATGCTAACTTTTCGTAGCCGGCGGCCCAGTCATTGCATTTTGAAGGAAATTAACAAATTTAGAAAAAAGAGAAAGTCAGACTAGGGTGGTTTATAATTTATATATCCAAAACGGCAGTACTTTCTCTTTATAAAAAATGTTGAAGCGGTTTTCAGCTGTTCAAAAAAGTTTTCAAAAAGAAGCATTACCGAACGACAAGCGAAAATGCGAACCAAAAAACTGTCGAACGACACTTATAAAGAAACCGAAAACGTCTCCATATTTTACATTTCGATAAGAACAGAAGTTGTCAACTATATCAAGAGCAGCGCGCATTTAGTACTAGTCTTTTCAGGAAGTTAGCTCCGGGCCGAATTCCGAACATGAAACTTTACGTTTTCACCCTGTGAAGTCCGTTACTGATTTTATCTAAGAGAAATATGTTAGGACGATTATACGAACTTGAAGAAAAAGTTAATTTTTAATTGAAAAAAAAAAAAAAAAAAAATCTATCGGAACAGTTTATTCGATTTCAGATATCGAAAGTACGATATTTTTACATTCATCGTGGATAAGTTAAAGCTATAACTTCAAGCTTCAGATAATAAACATAATATTTTCAAAGATAAGCTTTTCACGTTTTTATTTTTAAGTTGAACTTTGGGTAAATAAAATTTGTGGTGCCTATTATTCTGCATTTGAAAATTTACAACCATGATATATTCAGTGTGAAAGTTATTATGAAATTAGAATAGAAATAAAAAAAGAGCACATTGTACAACATCGCTTACAAGCGCTAACAAAAAAATGGGAAATAAGACACGTTCAAAAACTGGCCCTTAATCCCTTCAAATGTTGAGCATGTCGCGGAAGAAATTCAAGTTTTTTTTTTAAATATAAAATAATAATATTATTTTATACATTATCTTTTGGGCGCGCCGGCGGCTTTGACACAGCAACTACAGAAATCATGGAAAGGGTTAAATAGAAAAACAATTAGAAATAGAGCTTAGGAAAGATTGAAGTACAGGGATTATATCTGGAGATGGAAAGGAAAGGATAGAGGAAGAACTATAAGGAACAGGAAGACCCAGTGTTAAGATTTTGGAGTACAAAACAGAGAGCTCAGAATCAAGGGCAGGGCATTCAAAGAAGATGTGGTTTGCAATATATAGTGGAGTAGAGATGGAACACTATGAAGGGGACAATCGGGAGAGGAGAACAGGGAAAAACACAAACGTGAAGAGGGTAGAAGGGAGTGATTAAAACGTAGTCTGATTAAGGAAACGATCACGGAACATTGATAAGAAGAGGAATGAAACCACGGCTGAGAACAAGGAACCGGCTGTATTTGAAGATAATGAGAGGCGGGATTAGAAAATAAAGAAGGATAAATGGCCGATCATAGTCGGAAATGATTAGCTGAGGAAAAAAGGAAGATGTCTGAGGTAGGAAAATTACAGAGTAAAGGACCATCGCGGGCGACCGAACGGGCTAAAAATTCCGCTAACTCGTTGCCCTCGATAATGGCTAGGAACCCACAAAAGGTCAATAGTAATGGAGTGGAAGGAGAGTAGATTGGATATGAGAAAAACGAATTAAGTGAATAATAGAATTGGAGGCATGAGAAGGAGGAGAAGAAATAGCTTGATGAAAACACTTTTGAATTCGGAGACAATGAGACATTTACTGACCCCTCTTAATGAACGAGACTGCGCGTAAAATGGAGATAGACTCCGCTGTGAAAATGTTATTTGAATCTAACTCGAAAGTTCAAGAATTTTTTTTTACGCTTCTCACAATCTCATATCTAAGCAAAGAAATCGTATGCATCTAGCTTAGCAATAATTTCGCAACTGGCGAAACGAAAACTTAAAAATTTTAATCAATTTTAGTAAATTTCGATTGAAATCATCACTTACTATTTTTTGTTTTTGTGCTTACAAATTTCATTATGATTTAATTATTATCAATACGAGAAATGTTGGAATTTATTATAAAAATATATATATACATATATAGCCAAGCAGTCCGCATTCATTAAGAATAGAAATTATCGTTCGCCATCTATTCGTGCATTTCCATCGAGTGTACACGCTGAAATGTACGAATCTATCAGCTTTTAATGTTGAAAATGTTGCATCATACGCTACGTGATTTAGTTTCGAACGATCTCTCTCTGCGAGCAGTGAGATAGATTGAATTTAACACCCGGTAGTTTACAAAGCGAGTGCCAGATAAAATTATAAATGTTCCGAGAAATGCGCCAGTGTGGATATACTCTGTGTTCCTAAAATATCTCTACACTGGGAAATACCGTAAAATTTTTAACACATTTTTGTAATCAAACCGGTTTAAATAAATGAAGTAGCAAATTGGTCGAATCGGCTCGCCGCGTATGTCGGCGATTTAAAAGACACCGGCTCTCACTTTCGAATTTAAATTCGATCGCTGATCATCGCTACACTTTAATATCACCACTTTGTATCGAAGATCGTGTTAGTAGTTTATTGTGTTCAATGTCACGGCACTATTTATCAGGACGCCAGAGAAATGCGAAAAAAATGTTCGTTACTTATATATGTATATATCGATGCTTTTAATTACTATATCAGACTATTTCGAAAATTAAAACACTAAAGTCGGATTAATTATTATTTCTTTTTTCTTTTGGTTCATCTACAAGGACATTGGCCTAAGAGCAAAGGAAAAACGACGCAAGAGACTCAAATCTTTACACGATCAGAGAGATAGGCGACAAAAAAGAATCAAGAACCTGGACAACAGAAGGAGAATGAAGGGAGAGAATGAACAAAGCACTGTATGGAATACTAATTTATAAAAGGGAGGAGTAGAAAGAAGCTTGACCGGTTACAAGAGATGAACACCCGAACATTATGTGATCGGACTCACACGCAAATCGGATATTGGAGGGGTGCAATGGGCAAAATGGAGACGGCACAAGAGAGTAACGGAAAAGCGAGGAAGGAAGCAAACTGTGCTCAAAGCGCAGGCGGCAGATCGCATGTTGGAGCGGCACATGGGAGGAAAGTCAAGAAACCGATTAATATCCACTACTGTCTAATGGCTTTTGTTACGTTTCGAAATAGCAATGAAATTATTCGAAGAAATATTTCAACCGATATGGATTTGAATTGTAATTAAGGGGCCCGTGGGTGGGATGGGACATTAGAATGAGAAGAAAATCTTACGATTAGTGTAGCGCCCATGGTACATTCGCAATTACGCTAAAACTGAAAAATTACGCTTTTAATTAATTCGGGATTAATTTTTTAGAAAAAAAATTTTAGAACGAATTTTGTGATAAAAATATTGAAAATTACATATTATTACGTAGCTGCGGATAATTTTATTTCTATCGAAAATCGGGCCTGGTATATTTTTTTATTTTACTCGTAGAAGAACAATGTTTAAAAAAAGGAAAATGGATTTTCTTCAAATTTTCAGTACTGCATATAGATTTTTTTTCGAAATGAACCAATCTTAATTATTTCATCGGTTTTCCACTTTGATTGTTTTTCTTCTTTTTTCAATTCTCAGTTGGGACATTTACCGTGTGCCCCATCAGCAGGTGCTTGAAAGCTGTGTATAATAAAAACGAATAATCAGATAACAATCTAAAATTATCTTTTTTTTTTTTTTTTTTTTTTTTTTTCTATTTATTCTATGGGTACGCCAACGAAGAGCAACAGCCCAATCAGCCAAGGAATCTAAGTAATAGTTCAAAAGGAGAATAACATATTAGATTTCAATCTGGTGCGAGATTGAATGAATAAAAGAAGCTAGAATAGGAACAACTGACAAGGAAGGAAATGAGAGAACATAAGAGTCATTGTATGGAGTAGGAAGACGAAGATCCAAAAGCCGAGAATAAAAGAGAGAACGTTCTGAAGAGAGTGAGGAACATTCGAAGAAGACGTGATTGATATCACACAGAAAAAAGGAGTCCTCTGGGTGAAGAGGGCACCGCGGAGAAGAGACGAGGGAAAAACGATAAAGTGACGAAGGAAGAAAGGTATGACCGAAACGAAGACGACATATAGCGGTGATCAGGGGACGACAAAGGGAAGGAAACATGTCGAACCATCTGGTCAAAGAAGATAAGGGCTGAACGGAAAGATAAAAGGAATTCGGATTTGAGAAAAGGGAAAAATAAATATCCTTCCATAATCTAAGGTGAAACTGTTTGGAAATATGATTAATATTGTGAGCGGAAAATTTATGAAGAGGATGCCCATTGGAAGTTCCTGAGCGAGCCAAGGAATCAGCCACCTCATTACCCTCAATTCCAGCATGGCTAGGAATCCACAATAAATCAATTTGGATCGAACGGAACAGGAATAATTCGTGAATTAGATTGCGAATAAGGAGAATGAAAGGATCAAAAGAGGGCAACGGTAAGGGAGAAGAGACCGCCTTCAAGACACTTTCAGAGTCAGCTATTAAGAGAAATTTATCCGGGAGGATAAAAGAGGAAGAGATAAAAAGAATTGCATGAAGCATGGCAGCAGATTCAGCAGTAAATATAGAGCAGCAGGAAGGAAGTTTAAAGGATTCGGAGTAGTTGTGAGAAGGAAAAACAAAGGCGGCACCAACCCCATCAGCACTCTTAGAACCATCAGTAAAAATAACGGAATGATTGGGATATAAAGAGCTTAAAACCACGTGAAATTCAGATCTAACTATAGAGTGAGGAAGGAATTTGGCGGAACTTGACAAATGAAATACGTGAGGAGGATGTAAGAGACTGAAATAATTAAGAGAAAAGTACGGAGATTTATCATAGGAGAAAATATAAGGAGAAAAAGTTTGCAAGACGAACAGAAATGAAAGATAAAATTGGAATTCTGTTGGGAGTAAAACGCCAGTTGTGAAAAGTAGAGCAATAGGCAGCTATAATTCTAGAGGAAAAGGAGGGAAGGCGTTTGATTAGGAAACGATAGCCTAGATAGGATCTGCGGATGAACAAAGGAAGTGATTTGGATTCAGAGAGGATGGCAGGAATTGGAGTAGATTTACGTGCACCCAGCCAAAGACGAAGACAGGAATTTAGAATGCGGTCAAGCTTTAACAGAAGAGATTTAGGAGCGTTGCCGTATATATAGGAACAGTAGTCCAACTTAGAATGAATAAGAGACTTATACAATAAGGAAAGAATGTAAGGATCACCACCCCACCTGTACGATGAGAGTGATTTTAAAAGATTAATCCTTTTAAGACAAGAAGTATACAGGCGACTAATATGTTCGTGAAAGGAAAGACGGCCGTTAAGAAGCACACCCAAATAACAGAAACTCTCCACCAAATTCCTTCTTAATATATGTAGTTGCGAACGTAATGAAGTTTATTAAAAATCGAAGTAGTTTTATCTTCGGAATTATAAAAAAAAAACCTGTCCCTCCACGTTGCGAATTCATGTTTATTACAAAGTATTGTTATTATTATTATCATTATTGTTTAGGTAAAAACCAGCTACAACATATGCATAAACCGGTTTTAATTTATGGCATCATTCATTAGAGAGCGAAGCTGCCTATTAGCGCCCAAAACAGCTACGAAGCAATGAAATAAAGAGAAATAGCACAGAACGGTTCCGTATGAAGTCGTATTGAAATTGTATCGAATCGAACTAGTGTAAATGTTATATAGATCGAAATTTAATATTTCAATAGCCAAATCTAATTTACATAAAGAAAGCGGAAGTATCACATTTTAGTAACGATTATCACGAAAAAATCTAATTTTATGTTCAGTTACAAAGAAAAAAAAAAAAAGATTATAAAAATCTTAATATATATATATATAAATTGTAATAAACGCAAACATTCTATGGAATTATGAAAATTTACGGTACCTTAAGGGGGAAGCAAAGAATATGTGTTAGGAACATTCATGATGTATATTAGAAATTAGAAAAGAGAAGTATATTTAAAGGTCGATAAAAATTGGATCCTTTATTCTCTTTATACTTGACTCGTTTCTACATGTGTGTCTGTGTTTATTTACAAGTTAATTTATTTTTCCATACATTTGTTCATTCGTTTTTTCTTTAATGCGGTTTGCAACTGTAAGTACTGGCCTGTCAAAATATCGCTGCATATTTCTTAATTGATTAAGTAAACATCGGAATTACTTCAAGTGCTACATGTATATTAGTTCACCCGTAAAATGATAGGAGCGCCGCAAGATGGTAATAACCTACTAGCAAAGGCGCACTCAGGATTTTTTTTTTTTGGTCGGGGCTAGAATTTAGAAGGTTAGGGAGTGGTAACTCGGAACCTCCACAAAGTAACTATCTATTTTTGTGGTCCGTCAATTAAAATAAAAAAAAAAATACAAAATTAACGAATATTATTTTTACAAAAATTACAAAACTGACGAATGTTATTTAAAAAAAAAAAAAAATAAAAATAATAATAATAATAGAAACATAACATTATGTTTGTATAAAGCACAAATTAGGTAAGCATACGAATTTTATTTTTTAAAAATTAGTTAAAAGTATATAACATTACACTTGTAATAAAACCATAAAGTAATATGTATGTTTTTTTAAAAAAAAGTTAAGTAAAACAAAACATTACAAAACGAAATTAAGATTTCGAAGATTTTTTGGGGCGAGCAATGGCCCCGTGGCACCCCCCTTGAGTGCGCCAATGCCTACTAGCACTAATTCATCGTATACAGAAACGGTCTGCATAAGAAATTAAAATACATATATATAAAGTATTTTTCTTCGGGTAACATCGTGTAAAGAAATAATACAGGCAAAATCAGTAAAAATGCGAGTAGACTTAATAATAAATAATTTCGAACATGATAATGGCTTGCGAGCTAGTCTGCAAACAAAAGAATATCAACGTGATAAGAGAAAAAAACAAAAAAAAACAGTGGCCCACTCCGCGAGTGCCGACAGAAGTAAAAACTTGAACAATTACGTGTGTATTTTTTGAATCGTCAGGAAATATTTTATTATTGTGCAGGAAATATTTTATTAAACGAGGTGTTTTTTTATTCATTATTATAAAAACTAGTACTACAAAAATTATATTACAATTATTGTACATGAAAAATAATGCATATATATTATTTTACATACAAAAATTGCAATCTATTGTTTAAAACGTAATATGAAATTTAATTAATTGGTATTCTTTGAAATGAATACCGATGAAACTTATGAATTTTCATACACAATTTCAACAACTCTTCCATCAGCATCATTATCATCATCATTATTATCATTATATTCCAGAACTGATACTATAGGTTTAAACAAACAATTTTGATTCGAATCTATTTAAATATCTATGTTGAATTAACAGAAACGTGCGTTAAATTGTGCGAGTTCAATGGTTTTTTCCCATCTCAAAAGATGCCCAAAGAAGTTTTCACTTTAAAAAAAAAAGCGGGAACGGGCTAGAAATATATTTTTCAAATATGATAATGCACGCAAATTAATGTGTACATGTCGTGGCGGAAAGTAACGAATACGAAAAAAGGAAAAAAAATAGTATCATAGTATAAACATCCTATCGGAGGGTATTGATATCAACATTTGAGATTTGATGCGCGAAAATTTAGTTCAGAATCGATCATTGATTGCAGTCGAACACGCCAACAAGTCAACCAACTTGTTGCCGGACAATGACTTTCAGTAATCCGAAGAGGATCAGTTAAGAAACGAGATATAAATAAGTAGAATATCAAGAAGAGCGATTATGAAGAATAATTAGATCAACGGAAGATATCGAAAAGAGAGGAGAAATAGCTAATAAAACAATTTTCCAGTCAGAGGATAAAAAACTTCAATGTACACTATTTTGTTCAAAGATGTAAAAAGAACTGCGTAAATAACGACGCAACATTAATACTCGGACTTGCAGTAAAAATACATGTAATAATTGAGAACGAAATAAGCTGAGAAATGATGATATTTATAAGTATTTGATGTTGTAATGCGTTCATTACTGGGATAAATAATAAATAATAAAAAAATAAATAATAAAAAAATAAAATAAAAATAAATATAAATTATCGGAAAACAGTAACGAGTGAGAATGTGGGCGTGCCTAAGATCTTGTTTGTCGGTCGGGAATAAAAAATAAACCAGCCCGCGTTCGCTGCTGAGAGGTCTACCCCCGTAAATGAAATGAATGGTGATTGGTTGAAGCGAAGACAAAAGAAGAAAGGCTCATGGAGACGTGAGCGAAAATATGGCAAAAAAAGAAATCTCTACCATCCGTGAAGAAGTCGGTCCAGGTGGAGTTGGCACAACCTTTGTTTGTCCTTCTTTAAACCGCTCTGAGTCTTTTAAACTTTCCTCTTGCTGTTCGATCTTCTGTGCCGAGTCCATTACTATCCAGCATGCCCTTCTCTTCATCAGATCTTCAAGCGTCTCTTGTAATATCCTTATTCTATCAGATTCTCAGAGCGTGCTGCATGCTATTGTATTTTCTCTGTTTTCCCACTCTACCGATTACATAATTCTTTCTATACGTTCCCCTTAATTCGAGATCTCTTCCTTTCCTATTCAATCCAGATTAATTTTTTATGGACTTCCTGGTCACTACGGAATAGAAGGGAATGTGAGTTAGTTGACTCATTAGCTCGGTTATCTTCTTCTTCCGGCAGGTTTCTTACTACGTTTCCATCGATCAATATTACTTTTTTTGTCTTCTGCGGCGCATTTCAAATTGTGGTTCAACGCCTACTTCTCCTCATTCTCTAACCCGGATTCTTTTTACTTGTCCATTCAACCTCCCCTTCCTCTCTATTCCTGGTTTCTTGACTTTCCTTCTATGCGTCGCTCTAGTATCTCAGCAATAAGCCGCCTGCGCTTTGATCACAGTTTGCTCTTTTCGTCGCTTTTCTGATTCTCTCCTGCGCCATCTCCATATTCTACATTACTCCAACAGTCACTTTGTATGTAATCTCCTGATCACGTAATGTTCGAATGCTCTTCACTTTCATTGGAACAATTTTCTTTCTACTCCTTTCTGTTGTTAAGCCGTATTCCCACTCCTTATAATGCTTCGTTTATTCTTTCCCTTACTATGTTTCTGTCACCCAAGCGCTTGATACATTCTTGTTGGATATTTCACGTCGCATAAAAATCTGGTTCTCTTTCTTTTCCTTTTCCTAATTCTTAGGCTAATGTCCATGTTAACGAACCCATTGAAAAAATAAAAAATAAAAGTCAATTGCTTTTTTGGAATCGCGTCCGGAAAAAAGAATAACCGCTGAAGCGTGTAATCGTCTAATCGCCCGTTAAATCGGTTATCACGTTATTAGCTCCTTTCGCAGAAGTAAATTGCGTAAAGTTTGATGAATTTTGTTATAATTTGTATTAAATTCACTTCTCGTATAATCACTAAAGGAATTACCGGCAGAATACACATCCGGAAACTGTCATGTTCTTGTGTCGCCGCCACAATTGTTTATTTATATTATTTCCGTATTTATTTGTTCACGATTATTAATTGTGTTTTTTTTTTTGACGGTCGACCATCCAAGAAAGATAGATGTCGGTAAATATTTTTCATTAATATACTTCATAAAATCTCAATTAATATCACTTTATAATAATAATAAATTAATAAAATTTTCCATCCATAGTAATAAAGAGACCTTGGTGGCCTCCCTGAGGGCTTTGAAGAAATGTTTTACAATGTGTGTAAACCTTTACAGCTTCGATAAAAAAGCCACTAATCGTTAAGTGCCACTGATAAAACTGAGTTTCTCAGATAATCTAATGAAATTTTACTTCACTCTTCTTCTAGACTATGTTTTAGATGAGAGATTGATCGAAAACTGTCGATGAATTTTTCTGCGCAAATAATGCCATGAATTTTCCATCGAATTACGGTTCGATGACTGAGCTGCCGTTTCCAACGCTTTTCTTAGAACGTTATAAAGCAACCATGTGCGTGCTTTTTACGCTTCGCTATGGTCTTGATGTAACTATAAACGAACTCAAAATATTTCAGTTACCGTGGCATAAATAGTTAATTATGTTTTGCTTGATTAGGACCTGGTTCGAATCCCGCTGCCGCACATTGACACTTTCAAAAATTTCACTTGCGCTGGGTTTAGTTGCCGAGCCTAATAATAATAATAATAATAATAATAATAATAATAATAATAATGCCTTAAGCTGGCACAAACGCAATACACACACAGACATAATAATGTCGCTAAGATTATATATAAAGAGATATGAAAATTACACGGGGTATAATAATTAATAATGAACCGTATTACAAGTGTAAACCACCTGATATCGCTGAAAATGAAACGCATAAGATATACTGGGATATGCAAATAATAACAGATAAAACGGTCGCTGCGAACCGACCTGATACATAACGTTAGTCGATAAGAAGAATAAACACGTGACCCCTATTGATATTACAGTTGTGAATAACAAGAACATTCAAAATAGATACTCTATGAAAATTAATAAATACATGGGGAATTAGCCATGGAGGTTAAAAGACTTTGGGCTATTAATAGGGGTAGGATAATACCATTCGCTATTTCAACAATGGCGGTCGTACCAGTAATGTTAAGAAAAAATACCGTCCAATTACATCTAAACTATGAAAAACTAGTAGTCGATATTCAGAAATCAGTCATCATAGATTCCACTCATATAATATGTAGAATGTTTAAAGAAACTTGCTACAACTTAAACCCGGACAAGAAATAGTAATAATAATAATAATAATAATAATTAATAATAATAATAATAATAATAATAATAATTAATATTAATAATAATAATAATAATAATAATAATAGTAATAATAATAATCAAATCAAATCAAATAACACTTTATTAAATAATAATAATAATAATAATAATAATAATAATAATAACAATAAAAACAAAACAAAACTCGAAATACCGAATAATTCAGCGCATTGATGAAGACTATTTTTTGTTCAAAATTGTTACGTGCTGTCGCCATATTGCCATGTATATATATATATATATATATAAATACGGATCAGTTCCATTTACGGAAAAAACATCCCCAAACCATCACGTTTGTAAGTCTGAATTAGATTTTTGGCAGATTCTGACTTTCCCATCGCATTCAAAAATACCGAATTTCAATTCGTAAATGAAAATAGCGCCGATCAAAATATTGAACCGAATGCTTTTTAGCAAAACTGAGACGTTTTTATTTTTTTCGTTTAGGTTTAATGAATTGATGTGCGAATTAAATTTAGCAATCCGTACGAATTGAGATTATTATTTTTAATAATTGTACGAATTATTCGAGCAAAATTTTTCCCCAAGTCCATGCACTCAGAACGCAGTTTTTTTCGGCATGCTCACTTTCGGATTTTTTTGCTAATCGTTTGAAAGCCTTTTCTGGTTGCCTCTTTCCTAATGAATAATTTCGATTTCCCTTCTGAAAGCATTTAATTATATATTGCATACTCTGTTTCTCGGCGCGTAAAGAAGCTACTTGTTCATCTCCTGACGCACGTACCCTCCTTTTCACGGTATTCAAAACTACCGATTGTTTTTTTTTTCCCTTTTTGAAAGGCAAATTCCGTGATTTATGCGCTGTTATGTTATCGGCAATATTAAAAATTCACTTATTCAGCACTATTGTAACCATTCTACTAGTTTTAGGCTTGACTTAGACGGACGGACCACTTTTCGACCACAGCAGAACCAAAAAATAGTGATCGGTCGTGGGTAATACCATTTTAACATAGAAATTATGTAAAAAGACGCAATACTACTCAGACGGGGATCACTTTCGGTCGTCAGCTCTGATGCCAGTCGCAACGTGTGGCTCTTTAAACAACCACAAAATTTGGTTCGAAAAGTGGTGGTCCGTGTGAGTTAAGCTTTATGATCGCTATAACAGGTAGCATCGCTCGTCACGTAGGTCGCGTATTCTTTCGGAAAACCTGAGCAGCAACGATGCGTTATTCATACATATGTTCACCACGTCCGAATAACTAGTTGCGTTTAAATTCGAGGTATCGTTAGCGATTTTTTAACTTAAACCTCTTTGACATATCTGTACCATTCGACCGTTTGCAATAACTACGTAAAAAAATAATACAACCGTCGTACCGCAAAATGGCATAACTGTCATTCTTCTTCGAATTTCAAAGTAAATAATAAATATATAAAAAAATTATTGTTTTTTTTTTTTTTTT
The DNA here is from genome assembly GCA_039619475.1 of Icerya purchasi. Classification (NCBI taxonomy): domain Eukaryota; kingdom Metazoa; phylum Arthropoda; class Insecta; order Hemiptera; family Monophlebidae; genus Icerya; species Icerya purchasi. The sequence continues at coordinate 72,006,820 of CM077115.1, read as the reverse complement.
CATTATTATTATTTGAAAAAACCTTTCCAAAAAGCATACATAAGTTTTCGGGAACTCGACTTATAAAGGGGTAAAAAAATTTCATTAATTTCAACAAATTACTGAAATATACGTTTCTTATAGCTGAGGGTCATTCCGAAAATTTGTCCGTCCCACAAAATGTCATACCAAGAGACATATCACATAAAATGTCACACGAAATGTCACCGTAAAATGTTACTGTGACATTTTATATATAATTATACCCCATATATATGTACATATATATACATCAGTCAAATCAAAGCCATTGGCCTTCGCAAGGGCGTGGTGACATGATATGATTTCGACGATTTTTTTCCATCTACTCCTGTCTTCTGCCAGGTGGAATACATCCGTTATATTGAATCCAGTTAGTGACTTCACTCGACATACATATAAATAATACTTTTTTCACTTTTCCATTGTATTATTAAATTAGCAATATAGTCTTTACATGCTTCTCCCTATGGTGGTGGGACTTCTTATTCATCAACCTGCACACAGTAAAAAGAAGTGTACTCATTATGTTCCCAAAAACGAAAACCGCCATCGAACGCAAACGCGAATTGCGGAAACGAAAACGGGATGAAGAAGTGAAGAATTTGCCACATTTATACAGGATTCGTCTTTTGGTTCGAAGACGACAGATGTAGAAAAGTTTGAAGCGTTTCTCAACCACTGATTTTTCGGACTTTTTTTTTTTTTTCTTTTTTTACTATTAAAAGTAAGTTGCGGCTCCCGCAAGGCATAAAAAATGTGTTGCAATAATTTTTTACAATTATACTATTCATTTTCATACTTATAAATTGTGAGAAAATATAAACTAAAAATAAAATAATAATAATAAAACAAAACTAAAAACGATGAAAGCAAAGAAGAACTTCTTATCATTATACAATTTCATACTACATGTTCGACAAATATATAGAAATGGTCGATTCTCCGCCACAGCCAGTTCCCAATTTATCTAATACCTAATGTCACTCATTAATGTTATCAACCAACCATTGCTTAATTAATACTTTCGAAGTTCCTATCTCTTTTTGCATTATATTTTCTGGCATTCGTTCTAGCAGCTCAATTAAAACTATTCCATCCGTATTATCAATCTTACTATTTATGCCTTTCAGCCGAATAAAATATTCCTCCCCATTATTATTCCTCGTTGTCCTGCTTCTTGTCATTGTAGCTATCGATATATTTGTGGTCTTATATTCAAGTAATCGGTGATAAAAGTAGCACATCCTTGGAGACATTTCATTTTTCTCTCTCCACCAGCTAATATTACTGTTAACCCGATCTTTATTTTTTTTATTGTTACGACCGTTTGGTCTTTGACAATATTTATCATACAACAAGAAGGTTACACACTTCCATCGAAGTGCTTCCGGCACTACAGATTTAACAGTAGATCATATGGTTTTTGACCTTTCAGTCTCCTGATGTCTCCGGCATGATCTAGTAATTGCACCGCTTCTCTATTGCTATGGTATACCAATCTGTTCTCGTGCTTGCGTGCGTATCTGGCGATTTCCTCGGCCACCGTGGCTAACTTCAAATCCTGATGTATGATATCGTTTCTATCGTATCTGTACGCTGCTGTTATAGTGCGTAATGCTATGTTTTGACAACTTTGTATTACCGCCACGTTGGTCCTGCTGGCACAACCCCACAATTGGATGCTATAGGATCTTTATTAGGTAATATTATCTTTAAGCATTTCTTTTGCTGATTACTAACCTTTTTTATTATCGTCCTTTTTGCTTCCCCCCAAATTTAAATTCCATACATGATTCTAGACAGTACTATAGCGTTATAATATATACGCAAACTACCATATGGTATTGAAAGAGCCAATTTATAAAGTGCTGGTATCATTTGCCTGATTTTATTAGATAAATTTATAACATGCTTGTCCCAAGATTCTGTCGATGATTAATCCTAAATATTTAGCCTCTTCTGTCGTTTTCAATTGTGTACAGCCACAGTTCGAAGTAAAAGTCAAGTAATTATGTAAACAATTATTGTTATGTATTTTAATAGATGATTTATATGTTTTCTATATCTACTGGACGTTCTTATATACAAAGCCTTCGATTTTTTTCTATTAATAGTTAGATATTTATCATGCGCCCAAATAGACATACTATTCACATCCTCGTGTAAGAGTTTTTCGGCTTCATGGATGTCGCGGTGCTCGATAACGAGTGCTATATCATCATTCGCATATGCAAAGGCTGTCGAGTTTTTAACGAATTTATGAATGGAGTTGGTACAGATCAAAAATAACAACGGAGCCAAAATAGTTCCTTGTCCCACTCCTGTTAATGCAATTTCTTCTCTACTTAATTCTTCATCGATTTTTACTACGTTCTTTCTATTATACAAATAACTTCCAAACCATTTATTTCGCTACCTGTGATTCCCCTTTCATATCTCGCAACAATATTTGGTGGTTTACCGCATCGAATGCTTTACTAATGTCTATAAAAATCATAATAAATTGTTTGCCGTTTGCCAACCTCGTATTTATCCTATTTATTAGTACTCTTAACAAAGAGACTGTTGATTTTCCTTCTCTAAAACCAAATTGCATATTATGCAGCAATTCGTTTCTCTGCGAATAATTTCTTAAATGAAACGCAACGTATTGTTCCAAAATTTTTGCTAAAACCAAGATTATAGTAATTGGTCTATAATTGTCACAAGCACTAAGCCGTTTTTATATATCGGTCTAATAACACCAGTTTTTAGTCCCGCAGGAATGCTACCTTCTTTAATTGAATCGTTAATTATCTTTGTAAGTAGGGGGGTAAATCGATATTTATTTTTAATATCCGAAGCTCTAATACCATCCCATCCTGGGGCTTTGTGAATCGATAATCTGTCAATTATTTCTTGTTTGTTTGTAACTATTGGAATATAGAATGACGTGAGTGTTAGCTCTAAATTATCGCTATTCAATAATTGCGTATTACACGTTTGAACACAATGCTGTTTTGGTTGGGAGAAGTGATTGATAAAAATTTACTCGCTGTATGTCTTGCACTTGCAAAATGTCTCAAGATGACCTGGTCAATTGAAGATTTGTTTTCATTGTATACGCGATATTATTGATTATCTGCCATACGTTTTTGGTATTGTTATTAGCATGCTGTATTTGTTTATTGTAATATTCTAATTTCGCTTTCCTAATTTCGGTTTTAGTCATATTTCTGTATGTTTTATACAGCTTTTTATACTTCGCGTTTGCTGTATTACTTTTACAGCGCTTATAATTAATTTTCCGTAATTTTCATCAAGTTTAAAATTTTTATATTCATCCCGTAATTTTTAAATGAAAAATTGTTTTTCTTTGTGTACGTCACCTGCTTTCTACATTCCGTATATAAATTATTAAATTTAGATTGTATTTGCGAGCAGATATTTTCGGCCCAGTCAATCTTTTCAAGACTATGCCAGTCATAATTTTTTTAATTTTATAGTTCAGCCATATTTCGTTTACTTTGTCCTTTCACGTTTTAATAAGAACACCTATTAATGCGCAATACGCAGCCCATAACATAATGATCGGATATTTTTGAATTGATAATTGCTGCATACATTTTTTCCGTTGATCTCCTAATAAAAATAACATTATCTATACACGATTGAGTTAAATTAGCGGCCCTAAATTCCTCTCGCGTTACACCATCAATCAATCTTATACACCCACACCCCGCCATAATATTTAAAAAATTTCCGATTTAGTATTTTACTTTTTAACAGATTTATATTAAAGTCCCCACATATTAAAAATTCTTGTAATCTGTTTAATAAATAAATCTAGCTCATACAAGAATTCATTAACATTACGGCTTGGTGATCGATAAAATGCAAATACATTCTCGTGTTGTTTTCTTGCCATATATTTCTATGTCAACAGCTAAACACTCGAACGCGTTATTATTAAATTCAGCGTAGAAGTTAGATTTAAAACTATCATTGACAAATATGGCAACTCCTCCATTTAATTTATCTGGTTTTTTGTTGCTATACCTGGTGAACCCCGGGATAAGGTCTAAATTTAGTTCAGACTTTGTGCTGTCGCGCTGCAAATTACACTCGCTATCGGTGTATCGAAGATGATCAGTCAATCGAAATAGCACATTTCCGCATAGTATATTCAAACGAAACACAGTTAGGTCGGGCGTCATCTGCGGAAATATGGCACATTCAGACGCCCTGCCATCTGTCGGACATGATCTGTTAAACTTCGATCAGTCGGAAATGCGAATCAAGAGAATGGCAGCAGCGCACGACGACCCCATAAATGGAAAACGCGCCCTGCTCATATCGGTGTCTATATCTCGCCGAACACTTTCTTCGAACGCATTGAAGAATTCTTTCTTCTGAACCTCCTATCTTGTACAATGCGAAATTCAAAGGTTTGTTTAAAGATTTGGATGAATTAAGTTACCCCACGCGATAGTTCTCAGTGGTGATCTTAACTTGAATTTACGAGGGTCGCACGTGACTCGAACTGAAGAATGAACCAACCATTTCCACATCACGCAATTCCACGTGTATTGACGCCATCTTTTCATGGTTGACGCGCTTGAAAACGCGCCACTATATCTTCTACTTTAGTACGAATCGTCCTCTTCTAATGTCAATATAAATGGTGTAAATAATTTAACCGTTTTCAAAGATAGAACTGATGTAAACGATGTTGATAATGTTGTAAATATTGTCAACGATGTAAATGTAAATACCGTATCTAAAGAATCACTTTCTGTACGATAAAAATCATAAACACACGTCGGCTTTCATACTCGTGTATTTTGTAGTTTCTGGCCCGTGAAAAAAGCCGACCAACCAACGGCTCAAAGAAAAAAAGTAGACATTTCTATGTCAAGTGAAAAAATAAGAGAAAGGCAAAGCTGCTCATATAAGATATAAAGCCAGCGTAATGACGGTTCAACGAAGCAACGTAGATAATTCCCATGCCGAGTGAAAGAATGAAGGGAAAATGAAGCTGTCGATAAGATATATGCATGTATTGTATCTGGGGGGAGCGTAGATACTCGTTTGCTTTCTATAAAAATTTTTATAGTTTTCTGAATACTTCATTTTCTACATTTTAGTGTGAGGTTAATTTTTTAACCGTATACGAAATTTATTTATTTATTTATTTTTTTTTAAATCTTAGGCGCGTCAACTCAGGACATTTACCTAGCACAAAGGACTAACAAATAGTGAAACGTAGGGACTTGAAAGTTAAATCAGGAAGCGATTAGAAACAGAAGAAATAAAGATGGCCAATATAGGAACAACAGAAAGAGAAGGAAGAGCAAGAATGTAGTGGGCACAGAAGGGGTCAGGAGGCCAAGGCCAAGCAAATTAGAATAAAGGACTGCGCGTTCTGAGGAGATAGATGAGCATTCGAATAGGAGGTGATTTACATCACAGGTCAAATTTAAGATAGGAGGATGGAAGGGACACAAGGGAGACTGAACAATATTAAAATGAAAGAGGGAAGCAGGAAGCAGACTGTGATTAAAGCGGAGGCGAATTATGGAAGAAATAACAGAACGGCTGATGCAGGGAAAATTATTAAACCAGGAAGAAGTAGGTGGAGAGGGTTGTATAGCAAGGTAAAACGATTTAGTATTGGAGAAAAGAGACGGATAAAGATCAGTCCAAAAGTCATGGTGAAAACGATAAGAGAGTGGACAGAGACATTGGAAGGGGAATCTGTCTATGAAACGGCCATTTACTGTAGCTAGACATGCCAATGAATCGGCAAGATCGTTACCAACGATGCCGCAGTGGCCCGGAATACAGAACAGGTCAATCAGGATAGAACGGGATGTTAATAAATTATAAATTAAGGAACGAATGTAAAGAATAATAGGATCTGACGATGGTTTAGGGAATGGAAATGAGATGGCTGATAAAACGCTTTTCGAATCAGAGCATATGACGAATTTTGATAAATTGGATGATGAGGATATAAAAAGGATAGCACGTAAAATAGCCATGGATTCGGCTAAGAAGATAGAAGAAAAGGGAGGGAGTTGAAAAGACTCAGAATAGTTGATATCAGGAAGGATAAAAGCAGCTCCGACACCTGAAGCAGATTTTGAGCCATCCGTAAAAACCATGCTGTGAGCTGGAAAAAGTGAATGTAGAGTTTGGTTAAATTCGTTGTGTATTACAGGAAACGGAAGAGATTTAATGTTCGAAGGAAGAGAAAATAGCTTGAGAGAAAACGACAGTTCTACGAAGTTGTAAGTGAAGTACGGGGATTTGTTATAGGAGAGGATAAAGTGAGAGAATAGGACAAGTCAGGGGGATATGTGTGAAAGGATTGGAATTTTTCTAAGAGACAAACGCCAGTTGTCCAGAATATATTGATAGGAATTCACGAGTTTCGAGTGAGGAATATGAAGACGTTTAATCATAAATCTTTCACCGCGATAAAGTCTTCGAATAAATAAAGGAAGGAAGCCAGTTTCGGCCAGGAGAGCAGGAGTTGGAGAAGAATTCAGAGCACTAATACAGAGGCGAAGACAAGAGTTTTGGATGCGATCAAGTTTGGTAAGGAGGGATTTGGGAGCACTGGCATAAAGAAAAGAACAATAGTCTAATTTAGAAAGAATAATGGATCTATAAAGTATGAGGAGAATATATGGACCGCCACCCCATTTCCGGGGGGACAACGCTTTTAGGAAATTTAATCTCTTGAGAGCCGATGTACATAGATAGTTGATATGATCGCAAAAAGATAGATTACTATTAAGAATGACACCAAGGTAGAAGAAAGAGTTAACTAGAGGAATAGGGAAAGGTTAAATAAGGAACGGTTAAAAGGACGAAATGTAAAAACTACAGAGGCAGACTTCTCAGGGGAAATAGAAAGATGAAGAGAAGACAACCATAATTCCAAAATAGCAAGGGAGGAATTAAGCTCCTCATTGGCAGAAGAAAGATTATTAGAGGAGGAATTAAGCTCCTCATTGGCAGAAGAAAGATTATTAGAGGAGGAATAGACGAGAATATAGTCAGCGAAGAATAAGGACTTAGAAGGGATGATAAGAGTAGCAAGACTGTGAAAGTAAATGTTGAAAAGTGTAGGACTCAAGAACGATCCTTGCGGAAGGCCTCGAAAAATTGATCTGGAATCGTCGAAGAAGGGAGTAGAAAGACGAATTGTTCTATTCCGGAAAAGATTGATAATTAAGGCAGTAAACTGAAGAGGTATGTTAATGGAAAGCATTTTATTTTGTAAAGAAGGTAGGTGAACATTGTCAAAGGCAGCAGTAGCATCAACAAACGCGGCGATGGTAAATTTCCTGTAAATGAAGGATTTATAGATATCGGAAAGGAACAAGGATATACAGTCAGTAGCACCAAGGCCAGAACGGAAACCAAACATATTATCGGGAAAAACATTGTTATATTCTAGCCACTAGACCAGGCGTTTATTAATCATGTGTTCAAAAAGTTTTCTTAAACACGAGGCTAAAGAGATTGGACGGAAAGAGTTAGGTTTCTTTTTCGGGATAGGAATAATAATAAAGGAATTCCAAAGTGGTGGAGTTGCAGAAGAGTAGAGGAAGGAATTATAGATTGACAGAAGTGTTTTGAGTGCTAACTCAGAGAGGTTCTTGAGGACAAGGATAGGGATGCCGTCTATACCTGGGCTAGAATTAGAAGAACTGATCAAGGAATCGTAGAGTTCATTGAAGCTGAAGGGAGAAGAGAAAAAGTGAGAAGGAGATGTGATAGGTAGGGGAGGAGGCAATGATTCCTCGAGGGAAGGTACATAGGAAGGAGCAATTGAATCAAGAAAAGTAGAGAGCTTCTCTGAAGGAAGGTTGTAGTGTGAGGGGCGTTCGGAGCTGAAGGAGCGAAAAGCTTTAGCCATTCTCCAAAGATGGGAAGTGGTGGTAGATCTAAAAAATGATGAACAAAAATTTCGCCATGAATTTCTTTTGGACATTTTAAGGATCAATCTAGCCTTGGCGTTAGCCCTTTTGTGAGCCATGAAGTTGGAAAAGGAGGAACAAGCCCGGAAGAGTCGAAAGGAGGAAACACTATCCTTGAAGGCGTTCGTGGAATCATTATTCCACCAAAGTGAGGACGACAGAAGATAATAGTTTTTTTGGAATGATGAAGTGGCGGAGAGGAGATATCAAGAGCAGAAGAAAAGGAATTAGAAAAAGCGTTATAATGTTGAATAGGATCAGTATGTGAGTGTATGTAAAGAAGAGAAAGGTCGATGTTTGAGCGGAATTTGTCTCAATCAACTTTATTGAACGACCATTTGGGAGTGAGAGCAGGTCTGGGATAATTAGGAGGAGGAGGAGGAGGAAGAAGGTCTTGAAAGGAAAGAATAATGGGAACATGATCACTGCCGAAAGTACCGTCCAAAGTTCTCCAATGGCCTTTAAGACCAAAGTGGGGAGAAGTAAAGGACAGATCCACCGAGCTGTATGAGTGTACACCTTTATAGAGAGTAGGTGAGTTGTCATTAAGAAGGACAAAATTGTTGTTAAGAATAAAGTTTTCAAGAACACGACCGTTTCTGTTGTGACACGCAGAGCCCCAAAGAGGAGAGTGAGCATTTGTATAAGTTAAGTTATCGGTCAAATGTGTATTTAAGATAACTCGTTAATGGAAACTTGACGAAAGAGAACCTTTCAATCCAACCTACACTTCCTTCTCATCCATGGTTCTCGGAGTTTCCCTCTCTTCCACGATTTATAATTTCCTCTATTGTCCGCCTGCGCTTTAATCACACACTGCTGCCCTCTTCACGCTATCGTTTCTCTTTGCTTCCCTCTCCTCACTGTCCGTTGCATCCAGATGAAGCAGTTGTCTGTGATGCTGATCACATTTTCTTCGAGTGCTCTGCTCTTTCTGCGGAGCGTTCTCTTTTCTATCTTCACCTTATAAAGCTGGGGCTTCCCACTCCTTACTGTGCGACTTACATCTTGTCCCTTCCTTCCCAGTCTGTTGTTCTTGTCCTTGGTTCCTTTATTTCAGCTGTCTCCAATCGAATTAGGTTCTAGTTAGTTGTCTCTCCTTTCCATTGTGTCTGGGCAATGGTCCATAGTTGATGCGCCCAAAAAAAAAAAAAAAAAAAAAAATACATATCTTTCAAAAGAAAAAAAAATTAATATCGCAGATGCGCTTGTTACTTTTTTTTTTTTTTTTGTTAAAATATGTTTTATAATTTTTTACACTAATCTTATTTCAAAACGAAACACTACTAGTTCCCCCTAAATCTTATAAATCTATTAGTGTCGTTAGTGTAACCTTTATCACTTCTTTTTAACATAACCGATTACGGAGACGAAACACTATCACTGGCGGTGAACCTCTTATCGTTGGTTCGGCATAGAAACAAGATACAAAAAAGAAAAGGTTTTTTTTTTTTTTTAAATTTTAGGCTCGTCAACCGGGGATCTTTACCCGGAAACAATTGGAATAGGAAGGAGTCAATTATATCTTTATACGATATCAAATGTTGTTAGAAGGAAGTAATCAATATAATGGGAATAATGTGTGGAGAGGGAAAAGATAGGCCATAAGAGGCGAAATATGGAGTAGGAAGACCGAGTATCAATTAAGTGGAATAGAAAGCAGAATACTCAGCAGGCAGATATGAACACTTATTAAACACATGGTCCGCATCGCGAACATGCTCTTCGTTTGAGTGGAGAGGACAATGTGGAGAGGCAACCAATGAAAAGCGAAAACGGGAGGAAAATAATAAAGTATGGCTTAAGAGCGCGGACGAATAACGGAGACAACAACAGAACGACCACTGCCCTATATACAAAAAAGCTCATTAGTAGGGATTTACGCTGTCAGACAGAGGTATACTACATATATAGCATAATATTTACCTCGGCAATCGATCATCTGATCGTTACATAGGAATTCGAGTTTCAGCTGGACCCCTATAATTCCGGCCGACTGCAACTCAGAAGGTTAGACAGACATTAAATGAGAATTACTCCAAAATATATAATTTATGTCAAATATCGCCGAAAATACCGAATCCATTTCAATATATAGGGTAACTTTATTTAATATTTCCATGAATTTAATTGTATCCTGCATTCTATCTAGTCGAAAAAAGCAACTATATGCTCCATGAAACATACTTTCCTAGCCTGACTGAGCACCAAATATTACACGTAAATGTCATTAAATCTAAATCAGTTAATTATAACTTTATGCGACAATATTCTACATACTAATTCTTCAAGTAAAGTGTACAGTTTCTATAAGAGTGTAAAAAATTTGATGTAAACTTCTATAGACGGTATGTCCAGTTAATGGAATAATTAAAGCTAATCCATTATTTTCCTCGATCTCTGCTTACGAACCTTTATGTATATTTATTTAAATAACTGGTCAGTTCATATCAGATTATGGTATCGGATATTTACGCTTTCTCCTTTTCTAATAATTATTCATTCATCTGCCTGTTCAGCCTACTCTTCCTCCCTATTCATGGTTTCTTTTGCATCCCTCTCTACGACGTTCTGATGTAGTTTCCCGTTGTTCGTATGCGATTTGACCATTCTTTGCTGCCTTCCTCCAGATTTCGTTTTTCCCTAATTTCTTCTCCACACTTTCCTCTCCATCCGGATGATGCAGTTATTTGCGTCGCCGATCATGTGTTCTTTCAGTGCTCATCTCTTTCTGTGGAGCATTTTGTATTCCTATTTGTATTGAGGCTTGGGCTTCCTACTTTTTATTGTGCTTCCTATATTCTGTTTTTTCCTTTCGAAATTAATTATTCCTGCTCTTTTTAGTAAAGATTCTTGATCGGATTGAAATATAATCGACTTCTTTGTTTACTATTTGTTTCTGGGTAAAGGTCCTTAGTTGACGAGCCTAAGAAAAAAAAAAAAAGAAAAAAAAAACTATTGCCCTCCGCCCCCCGCTCGTCAAAAATGAAAATACAAAATGATTCTACTGGTAAAATTATTTAGCTACGAGTCTAATAAAGATACAATCAGGTATACAATATAAAAGAAAGAAAACTTTTTGTGGGGTGGGGCCCAGCAAAATTTCATCAAATCTCATTTAAACTGAGAGGATATAATTGAAAATTTCACGTCAACTTTTAAAAATTGCACGTTATTATACAGGCAACGAAAATAAAGAATATTAAATTTTTCTGTTACCTTTTTTGAAGTGTCCCATTTTGTCCGATGAAAAAATCTCATGATTTTTTTTCCCCCATCACAACTGACCAACTTTAGTGGTCATTTAACGATTAATTTATTGCGATAAAGAATGTTTTGTAGAGGGGTAGTACTCAGTAGTACTCCCTCTGAACTTTATAATGCTTGGACAAGATCTAAAGGCTTATTTCGCCACAGTCTGCGTATTTCACCGGAGTTACCCAGCAAATTGTTAGCAAGTGGGTTCATATAAATCCTAAGTCGGGCGACATGTTTATTTGCTTGTTTTTTGATTTTATCCTCCACAGACATGACATTCAAGTCATTATGGAGGGTATAATTTGAGACGTACCAGGGGGCTGCAGTAATGGTTCTCAGTACCCTATTTTGATATCGTTGTACTTTCTGTAAGTTTGTTGTTTTTGCGCAGCCCCACAGCTGTAAACCGTACAGCCAGATCGATTTTAGAGGTATTTTATATAATAGAGTTTTATTGTCTAACGATAAGTCCGATCTCTTAGCTAACAGCCACGACATGGTTCTAGTTTTAAACCTCAAATGCTCGATTTTTTTCTGAATGTGAGTACCCCAGGTCAGCCTAGCGTCCAAGTGCATGCCTAAATATTTTACGTTATTGGCATTTGGTATTACGACGTTATTTATTTTGATTGGCAGGCTTTCAATTTTTCGATTTGTGAATAAAATATGCGTCGACTTACTTTCATTGACTACTATGCGCCATCGTTTTAGCCAAGTTTCCACATGCCGAAGTGACTCCTGTAGTTTTTCTGTGGCTGTGTTTTCACGCTTATCAACAGCCAAGATGGCTGCGTCATCCGCGTACAAAGCTACTTCTGTATTATCCAGCATGGGGAAGTCGGACGCGTAAATTAAGTACAATATTGGACCCAGAACGCTCCCCTGTGGGACCCCAGCCCTTACCGGAAAAATATCTGAGTATTCATCGGTTATTTTCACTCGAAAATATCTTTCTTGTATATACGATTTAAATAGTAGATAGAAGGAGTTAGGAAGCAGAAGTTTAATTTTATACAATAATCCTTGATGCCATAGCCTATCGAAAGTCTGCTGGACATCCAGAAACGCTGTCGTACAAATATTTTCGTTTTCCAAGCTATTTTCAATAATCTTCGTTAGTCTGTGAACCTGTTCTATAGTGTTATGGTGCTTACGAAAACCAAATTGAAAATAGGGAATAATTGTATTGGTAGATAATATTGGAAACAACCGTTTTAAAATTAATTTTTCCAGTATCTTTGAGAGGACAGGAAGCAATATTGAAAACTTTTATTTCGAGAATAAAAAAAAGGTAAAAAAAACGTTCAAAGTTTATAAAAGAAAAAAAAAACTGGTATAGTACACGAATGCTCATGGAGTGAGTGAAAAATTCGGAAGGGTGATGTCTGCTTTTTACTTTTACTAAATTTAAATAAAATCATCATAGTACACCTTAATGTTATATTATTTTTCTCCTTTATGAAAATAAATTAGTCCTTTAACACCTTCAGCGTAAATCTCACATGAGGTCACCCAAGATGCACTATTTCTATTATAGATTACTAGAATATAATGATCAGTAATATAAAATTACCATCCAGGGAAAAAAATCGGTTAACAAGAAACCAAAGTAATAAATATTACATCTATCCCCGCGGTGTAAATCTACGAATTGATAACACTGATGATTAAGTTTTAATTAATTTAAATAAGTAAAATACTGAATTATATACTAGAGGGGGAAAAAATTGGTGTGCGGAAAAAGGGAGGTACAAAAATGGTTGAAGGAATGGTGCAAAGACTGAAGATCAAATTACGTCCTTTATCTCGCTACACTTTAATAGTTCTTTTTTTTTTTTACGGTTTGTTGGTTTTGACTTTGTCGTGTGCTTCCTGGATTTTAAGTTCTCTCAGATCATGTTATTTTTTTCGATTTTAAATATTAAGCTGTCTGCATGTACTGGTGTACAGATGCGTATTACACGGCATGTTATCTATTGTCATATGTATATGTATACGCTTACATAAATATAATGATAGGTTTATTAGTATTGTTATTTATAGAATAAGTTAAGATAGTTGCATTTTTGTACTTTGTGTCTTTTTTAATAAACATTGATAAAAGTGTTGGGTACTTGCACAATGGGCATATTTGCTCTGTGAGACCCACAACTTATTTTTAAAATAAGAAAAAAAGTAAATAAAAAAAAATAAAAGCAAAACGGCTCACGTAATTAATGAATGTCCCCTAACTGATAAATACATTTAAAAAAATGGCACTGAGGAATAAGAGATGGTGAGACTGTTTGTCGGCAAAACCGTTAGAAAAAATCAACCTAATGAGAAAATAATTGAATAGTCACCGTAGATGACGAGCTGGTAGTATTTTAAATGAAAACTTTAGAAGACCGAGAATAAGTGGTGTTACATAAAAAGTTAAACGCAGAATAAAAGCTGGAAATAGTCGTTTTTTTTGGGTTCGTTTACAAGGACATTGGTCCAAGAACAAAAGAGAAAGGACGCAAGTGACTCGGATCTTTACACGATCGGAGTTAGCGGACAAAAAAGAATCAAGATCATGGACAACAGAAGGAGAAGGAAGGGAGAGAATGAACGGAGTGGGAATACCAATTTGTAAAAGGGAGGAGTAGAAGGCAGCTTGATCGGTTACAAGAGATGAACACCCCAACATTATGTGATCGGGATCACACACAAATTGGATAGGCGGCACAAAAGAGTAACGGAAAAGAGAGGAAGGAAGCAAACTGTACCCAAAGCGCAGGCTGCAGATCGCAGAGATATTGAAGCGAAGCATGGAAGGAAAGTAAAGAAACCAGGGGAAGCGAGGAAGGAAAGACTGAATAGATAAGAAAATGGGAATCCGGATTAGAGAATGGGGATCAGAATAGCAGAGGACTCCGCATAGAGGATTGAGCAAAAGGGGGGAAGTTTAAAGGACTCGACATAATTTAGAGAAGGACAGAAAAAAACAGCACTAACACCATTGGGTCCATTAATTACGTGAGCCGTTTTGCTTTTATTTTTTTTTATTTACTTTTTTTCTTATTTTAAAAATAAGTTGTGGGTCTCACAGAGCAAATATGCCCATTGTGCAAGTACCCAACACTTTTATCAATGTTTATTAAAAAAGACACAAAGTACAAAAATGCAACTATCTTAACTTATTCTATAAATAACAATACTAATAAACCTATCATTATATTTATGTAAGCGTATACATATACATATGACAATAGATAACATGCCGTGTAATACGCATCTGTACACCAGTACATGCAGACAGCTTAATATTTAAAATCGAAAAAAATAACATGATCTGAGAGAATTTAAAATCCAGGAAGCACACGACAAAGTCAAAACCAACAAACCGTAAAAAAAAAAAGAACTATTAAAGTGTAGCCATCGGTGAAAATCAAAAAATGGTTAGGGAAACAAGGGAAATAGTCGATAAATTTATTTACTTTCATGCAGCGGTTACGCACAAAAAAGTTTTTTGTACCGGTAAAGAGAGGTGCAAATATCCTATTGATATACAAGTGTTATAATGACTTTTGCTTCCATTTCCAGTGGCAGATTTTTAGGCACCTTTTCTGTTCATAACATCGCTCTTCATTCCTTAATTGACTCATTCCAGACTATGGCTCAACTCTTATTCTTTTTCATTTTCTAATCCTGCCTCTTTTCCTCTCTCTATTCAGCCATTTCTTCAACTTCATCCTTGGTTTTCTTGATACTTGCTCTCTCTTAAACGCTCTACAATCTCTGCAATTTGTCGCCTTCGCTTTAATCATAATTTCCTTCCCGCATCATTTTCACGGTTTTCTTCTACTTCTACTTCATTTTGTCCTTTTCATCTCCCTTCTAATTACTTTCCTTGTGATCCCGATATCATGTTTTATTTGAATGTGCGGTCTTCTCGTCCGTCTACCCTTTTCTACTAAAACCGGGTATTCCTACTCTCCTTATCAATGCTTCTTTTATTCTCTCATTTCCTTCTGGTTCTGTAATTCCTGCCCTTGAATTATTTTTATCCTCTATTCTCAAACGTTTAAGAATGTAACGTTATTTTCTCTTTCTTCCCATTTCTTGGGCTAATATCCTCGTTCACAAACCTATTAGAAGAAGAAAAAAATTTTTTTTACTGCCAATTTGAAGTGAAGAAGAATATTTTGAAAGTCGATCACTGCATTATTGGATTTTTTACGAGAAATGTTTGTTACGTTTTATAAAGGGGTGGACGTTTTTACATTTGGAATTAGTACGAGATAATAATATTTGCATAATTTTAGTAGATTACCGAATGGTACTTCATTCTTTTAGTTTAGATTATTTCGTATTCCACATTTGTTCGTGTGACTAATTCTCAACAAAATTGTGCTGAATGTCAAGGTGAAAATGTTCAACACTTTGTTGCAAAGTACATTACAAAGTCGAACTTTGAAACAAGCCCTAGTGGGGAAATCATAATAATATGTAAAAATGGGGGGGGGGGAGAAAAGCTAGTTGAATTATCTGTTTTGAGAACGACGCCTGCAAATGTACTAAATACGTTGAATAATGCGATAAAGTTAGCCATACCGCATTAGATATGCAGGGGATATGTAGTACGAAAATTACCGATAATGGTTTTTAAAAGTTTTCAACCCACGCATCAACTCGTTACATAAGCATATTAAAAATTCAAAGGTATATCTGTTTGCCGATGATATTAGAGATGGCGGAAAGACAATTACAAGAGGATATAGATAATTTTAGTAAATGGACACATGATAGAAGGTTATGTATAAATATAAATATGTAAGTCTAAATTACTGCACATTCGGAACAGCACTAAACATCAGATACACGATCCGCGAATTAGCCTCCGTAATAATGATTGCATACATGAGCTTCATGTAAATAACAATACCCATTTGTGTTTTTTCCACCGATTGAGAACGTAGAAAATTTTAAATATCTACGTACATATATATATATATATATTAATTACAACGTAATTCTTAGGCTACCCCCATTCGAAAAAATGTCCCAATTTTATGTAACGCTAAATGTCACAAAAAATGTCCCAATTTTATGTAACGTTTGTTATATTTTGTAGGATTTTTGTTATTGTTATTTAAAAAATGTCACAATTTTATGTAATGAAGTATGTAACGAAAAATGTAACGAAAAAATGTCTTAATTTTATATAACGGAAGTTAAATGTTAGAATTGGATTTTTGTGGTTATGTTATTTTTTGTGTGTGTTTATGCCAGTAAGAATTACGATGTAAATTTTGATCATTTTATACAAAGTATAGAAGAGAAAGAGACAGAAATGAAAGCAAGAGGGATCAAGAGGCACAGACCCTTGCGAGGCCAAAATGGCCGAGTTTTATATATATACGGGATGTTCTGAAAATGATTCTGGAAATTGTTTTATGCTATAAAGCTCATTAAAAGGAACAAAAAAGTCCAAGAGAAAATTTAATTTAGGCGAACAACTAATTAGTTATAATTAATTTAATTGTGTAATTTAAATGACACAAAAATAAATTATTTTTTTTTAAATTCGATATTTTACTTCTTTTCAATATTTAATTTATATATATATATATATATATATATATATATATATATGTATATGTATATCGATAAATCCGTGAACTGGAAAAAACACATTCAAAGTTAAAATAAGACAGTCAATTCCAGCTTTATGTAAAATAAAACAGGTTCCAGCATATCATTACGTATATATACTATAATTCAATAATAATGTCTAGAATTTTATATGGAATTCAAATATGGGGTGAAGCTAAGAAAACGGAAATAAATAAAATAAGTAAAATGCAGAAAAGGTGTTTGATACTTACACTCCCCTACTGGAAGCAAAACGATTCTGGATCACTTATGTGTGAAAAGAAAACAACGAAATGTCCCACCCTGATATATACTATTTCAATTATAGATTATTATAACTTAATGTCAATAATATAAAATTACCATCCGGGGAAGAAATCCGGTTAACAAAAGACCAAAGGAATACATATTAGGTGTATTCCCGCGGTGTAAATTTACGAATTGATAATACTGATCACTCAGTTTTAATTCATTTAAATAAGTACAATCCCTAATTATATACTAGGGAGAAAACAAATTGCTGAGTGGAAAACGGAGGTGCAAAATGGTTGAAGGAATGGTGCAAAGACTGAAGATCAAGTACGTACTTTTTAAAGGTGCTTTTTTGTTTACGGTTTGTTGGTTTTTGACCTCGTCACATCCTTCCTGGATTTTAAGCTCTCACAGATCATGTTCTTTTCGACTTTAAATATTCAGCTGTCCGCATGTTTTGGTGTGCAGATGCGTATTACGCGGCATTTTATTTATTGGATTATATATATATATATATATATATATATATATATATATATATATATATATACACTATTACTTTAATATAATGCTAGTTTTATTATTATTGTTATTTATGGAATAAGTTAAGTTAGTTTTAATTTTTGTACTATATGTATATCTATTTTAATAAACGTTAATAAGAGTTTCGGGCAATCACACAACGGGCATACTTGCCCTGTGAGACCTACAACTTATTTAAAAAAAAAAAAAAATGTAGCAAAAACACAGAATTACGAAGAAGCATTGAAAAGAAAATTTACGATTAAAAATGAAGACATTCAAAAAGGATGGAAACTAAAAATATAGGCACGGTAATATTAAAAGCTGATTAAATGTAGAGTGAACAGCGACACAAGAGGGAACGAAAGGATCGACGGTAGCAACCCTAAAAAAGAAAACTTAAAGAACTCGGACGTTTCAAGACAATTGGATAATAATTGAAGGACGCAATAGAACAACTGCAGCAGTTTGTCCGAAGGTGTAGCTAGCAATCTGTAAATTGCAATGACCGGACAAGAAGAAATATGTACTTTCGATCAAATACTCGAAAATGCATCGCGATCAATACGGGTTTTTTAAATAACAGGCAGTACAATTACCGAAACAAATAATGTGATGTTGGGTATAAAATATAATCCTCTTCAGTATCATCTCTTATGAACTGACTTATCCTCTCGAAGTGTTCATTAAATTCATTACTATCTTTTTTATAATACACAAACTAGAAAAAAAAAAAAAAGAAAAAAAGGGGCATCATAAATGATAGAGGCCGGTAGGCTTAGGCCGACAAAATGGAATCGATTTCGAAGGAAACATAAAAATGACGGAGAAATGGAGGTTGGTTAGAAAGTAAATGATCGAGAAGGAACACAGCCAACCAGTCACACATCTTAACGAAATGTCAAGCACAAGCTTTAGAAGATAACTGAAGAAGATTTCGCGTGCGAAGAATCTTAACGTTGGAAGAGAGAAACATTTATTCGTGGGTTTTTCGCATAAACTCTTTAACGTTAACGTATAAACATAAATTATCTCTAGGCTTCGGATTTGCATGTACCGAAAAAGGGCCCTTAAACACGAAAGACTAAAATTGCACTAAAAAAATTCGTAATAAATGGTTTAATAGTAAAAAAAAAAAATAACATATTACCTTTTCTACCACTGTTAAATTTTCTATCATTAATTAAATTTATTTTGAAAATACATTAATAAAAACTATTACAATTTTTCAAATTTTTAACGGGAAAATGTCGTGTGTTTGATGATAAAATGGTTTCGACTATAGGAAAATAACGTCCCCAATTCTCGGGACGCAACCGGTAAAATCCGATACACCGATAAGAAAGGACTATTAACTGATGAGATCAATCACTGACGTGAAAAAAAAACCTTGAAGCGTTTCTATAGTAAAAATATCAAAGTGCTCTAGCCGAAAGCAAAAATAATTTGAATTCTATACAAAATTCGTAATTATACTGACAACGTAATTAACTTAATAATACCGAGATTTATTTATGTACCCGTTTTGTACATCTATCAGACTGATTATTAATTTAGAATGCTTATGGCACGAAATCTCTTTTCAAAGAGAATAACCCCAGTAAGATCTAAAAAAATGTAAAACGATCTTTTCTTATTACTATTAGGACTTAAAAAAAAAAAATAAAAATAAAAAAAAAATAACGGTAATGATAATTTTTTAACTTCTGCGGATGATGCAACAGATGAGAAATATTCAATATAAGGGGCAGTGTAGGAAATTTTAAGCTTTCCTATCGATCGATCTAGTTTTGATCTTAAAAATAGACAACGGATTTACTAAAAGCAAATGTTCATGAAAAAGTTGAGCAACTTCTTAACATTAGCAGCTTTCTTCTTGCTACATTGACAAAAAGGAATTTGCATAGACTGTACATTAAATTGCATCGAAAAAAATAGTTTGCAGAAAAAAATGAGGAATCTACGTAATCGGTAAAATTAGTTGACGCGAACTATGATTTTTCCGTAATTTGTGCACCGAACTTTTCCAAAATAAAAAAGCTCGAATCTCACTAGAAAAACACAAAAATAACAAGAAAATACATATTAATAGAGTTGCTCGATGGACAATTAGTTAAACGGTTAAAAATTACAGTAAATTCGGGAAATCTTGTTTGCAAATTGAGCAATAAGCAACCGAATACGTGGCTATAAAAACACGGTAACCTGCTTCAGTGCCTATATAGATGAAGCGGTTTCCCGTTTTTAATGACTTTTTTTTATGAGGAATGTAAGTATTAAAGCAGAATTGTTATATAGGATACTTTCTTTCCAAATAATTTACATAGTTTTTATTAAATTCTTAATAATGTAGTTACGAAATTAAGAGTATAAGAATAGAGAGAACCTTTCTTAAAGTTAAACTTTTCGAATAATTGGCAAAACTGAAAAAAAAGCTCGTTAAAACTTTAAATATTGTAGATAAATTGTCGGAACTAAAAAAAAAAAAAAAAAAAAGAATATTTACGAAATTTACGCGAATAAAATTAATGCAATGAAACTTAGAGATTAAGATATGGACAGAAAGAAAGAGTGAGAAATTTAAAAAATAGCTGGCAACGAATAACTTAAAAGTCCTCTATGATTTGAAATAATAAAACAAATTAAAACGAAATAAAAAGTAATCTTATCAAAAGGAGTTTTCCAAAAAAAGGGGCAGCTGGCGCATATAGAAGTTGGAGAATACGAAAATCGGACTTTTAGATATAGATTTAGGAGATACGTTTTCCTTGCAAAAAGAATGAAACGTGATCTAATAAAATTACTTTATCTTTAGCGCTAACGGATTCAAAATGAAAAATCTTTAGAATTCCGTTTTTTGTAACAATAAGAAAAATAATGTTAATAATTCAAATTCAAATTCAAATTTATTTACGAGCGAATTAAAATAAAAAATTGTAACCAATAATAATAATAATAATAATAATAATAATAGTAATAATCAAATCAAATCAAATCAAATTTTATTGCTTTAACAAATAATAATAATAATAATAATAATAAATGGGTAATTAATAATTAATAGGTAAAATGGAATTCTTACTGCGTATAATGTAGATGAAGCAAAGCATGATCAGAGGGGGTTTCATTGTGTTCTAGGATGCAACGAAACTGAGCACACCGAGAATAGTACAGAGCATGTAATAGATCGGAACTGATGCAATCGCGCTGGAATATAATATATTCGCGAATCTAAATATTAAGTCGGAATGAAGCACCAACCGCACGGATGTTCAGATTAATAGGTCTATTCTAGGAAATAAAAATCTTTAAGAGGCTGACTGCTGAATTACATTCGGTCCCGTTTCGTAGCGGTGACGGTAGGATAACAGCTGAGGTCCATTTAACTAACGAATACCGGTAGACTGTGACTGCGATACCACCAGTACGCACGCAATTCTTTACATCCTATAAACGCAAATTACGGCTGCTGCGTTGCTTAACTGCTCCGATCCGGCAATAATATTCATCGAACGAAGACGAACAGAAGTTCACATATCATTCTGCGTTTGTGTTTGTGTGCGATAAGTTTGATGGCATCGCCTCTCGCGACTCCTCGGTACGAGTTATCCTGTGTGTGAGATGATTAACTGAAAATTCTATCCGAAATGATTATAATTATAGCCCGATATCATTAATGTAATTTTACCTTTAGCCATAGTGTAGCTGCGAGTGACGTTGTACGGCAGGCGCATTTAAACGAAATCGGATCTATTGACGGATTAAACGTTTCTTCGGATACCTGTTCCGACTTATTCTTTCCAGCTATAGGTCACATTAACAACCGATGACAAAGGAATTTTTTATATTGTTTTTAATTTTTTGTTTTTTTTTGCCCCCCCCCCCCTTAGATGGACACAATTATTACGGTAATTATTTGTTTTATCCTGTTATCTTGTTTAAATTAAAATTAAATTACAGTTTTTCTTCTAAAAAGAAAATGTGTAGGCAATTTGACCGAAATCGAACGAATATTAAAAACCGTTTTCGTTGAAGGAAGGAAAATTTTTTAATATATTTGTAAAAATTTAAATCAGACCTTCGTGCCGCCCCGTAGCCAAGAGATCTGGCTAAATAATTCGCCGCCCATCGTTGCAATTTCAAAGGAGCGTATTGTTAAAAATTAATTTAGGCGCGATTAAACTAGAACATTGATGATATGGGTTTATGTAAAGTTGAAAGAGAAAACAGAAATAAAATTAAGAAGGTTATATTAGAATCTTGAAGACATTTGGGGGGGGGGGGGTCATTTATGCCATTAATATAGCGCAAGTAAAATTTTTAAAAGTTTCAGTGTGCTGCATATCAGATCGTACCCGAACGGGACAACACTGTCTAATTAACTACGCCACGGTAGCTGGCCAATCATGAAGTAGGCTCGAAGGGCAGACTAACCGAAATCTCAAACGATAGAAATTATAAGAGCAAAAATTAGAACTGCAAAATAGCATATTGACCAGATCAGTTATTGTGGGAAGAAAATTAAAACAAAAAAAAAAAAAAAAAAGAAAAAAAAGAACAAAATACGATATCGCGTAAAATAAAGTTATCAAACAAAGAAAAAAAAAGGAAAATTATTTCGCTTCTGTAATAAGGACTTACGAAGAATTCGACGCTACTTGGTTTTTAAAGTCTCGGTATTTCTTATGGTTAACATTTTTCGGTCACACTCTGATACCAATTGGCATCAGTTCATATTTATAAAAGTTAGACGACTTTTTAATCATTGAGAAAAATCAACATTTTTTTTTTTTTTTTTTTTTTTTTTTGAGAAATTGGGTGAGCTAAAATTTTTGAAAATTAATCAAAGTATTATTTTTGACCTATAATGAGAGTAAATAATACGGTAAAAAATGTTTTTTTGCAATAACCAAAAGTCATAACTGAAAGGGTTAAAAAAAAAGAAAAAAAAAAAAGGTGCATTGAAGTAAGTTGTAATAAACAATGAAGTGTGCAAGGTCTGTTTAAAACGAAATGACTACTATACGGCACCGATCGAGTTCCGACATGACATCGCTTAGAATCAAATCTTTCGGTCGAACCAAATGCTACCTAGCACGTCGTGTTATTTTCTCATTAGTTTTAAGTCAACAGTTGTGAAAACAGGTGACTGCTCGGCAAAGTGAAAATGAAAAATTTTACGAAGTGAGGCGTTTTTTGTGAAATTTAGCAAAATTTACCGCGCAATGTGGCCTTTGTTGGTGCAAGCATATTAATGAGCGACATGAGTGGTTTAAGTATTTTCGATCAAGTCGAAAAAACTCCTACCGAAAATAATTAGCAACTTTCTAAATCGATAAACGGAAGAAAAAATTTATGCTGTTTGTTTCATAATTTGCGAAAATCGCCGTTTGACTGTATGAGTGGTTAGTGAAGAAGTTGGCATCAATATCGGATCGTTTTATGAAATTTTCACCGGAAATATTTTTGCGCTATGCCAATCTGAATAACTAGTGCTACACATCAGTGTACAGAAAAACTCCGTCTCGGAATACACTAATTTTGCGAACGTAACGGGTGATGAAACTTGGATTCGGCCGCGGTACGTTAGAGGTTGTACTAATACGACACCTTCGCGCTTTTGGGAGATGCGCAAATCAACTTCGCCAGAGGAGTTGGGCGTGTACTTTCCCGACTGCGGATATATCATCGTTTATCAACTCTGAAACTCGTAACCTACACCTAGTGTATTTTAATCCTAGGCTGCGTTTTCAACTCCAACTGCGAGCAGTGCAACAGAACGTTTTGGACACCATTTTCGTGAAACAGTAATAAAAGGAAAGTGTTGTAAACGTCTTGCAAAGTAGTGAGACATATTAAATCGCACAGCCAATAATAATAATAATAATAATAATAAATCGGACGGTGTTGTTCGACGCAATATTCATCATAAAACGTTTTTTTGGAGTTAAGATTGAATCACATGGTCGGAAATACGTCCGAAAACGTATATATATGTTTCTGAGGATATAGTCATGTGTCCCCGGAGTTATTACTGATTACTACTAAAACGCAGCTGGTTCTATTGCTTAAGCAGATTCAAGAAATATAGCGTATTTACAGAAGTACTCTTTCTCTTCTCTGGAAGTCCAAACTTAATCGAATGTTTGATCATGAAGCTTTGACTACGAAATGTTGAAATAATTACAGTTGTTTCATACTGTCGCAAATTTTACCGATTTGATGTAATTTTTCCGTACCTTTTTTTTTCTTTCTTTTTTTTTATAACTTTTTTCAAGGAATTCAGTTCGGGCGCCAGCACCCTTTTAGCGGGGCAAAAAAAAAATTAAATAAACGCTTGATTTAGATGAAGTGATCTCTGATCTCGACACTCATCTCAGGCACACATTCCTCCCGCGGATTTTATTCAGACACAGACCTGAATGTTTGGTATTTTTCGGTAGTTGAAAAAGAAGGAAATATAAAAAAAAATACCATTTTTAAAATCACTGGCTAATCTCCGTGACTAACATAAAAACGAAAGTTATAAAAAAGTCAACTACAAAACGGCGAAAAGGAACAGTTTAAATTTTTTACAATTTTAAAATAAAACGTGTGCTACGGTTAAGCTTATATTAAATTACCACGCGTTGACCGATCGCCAGATCAACTGCGCTCAACATATACGACGGCAAAATTACCCCGAAAACGGCTGAGTTATTCACATTTTCTTCTCTAAAGCTAAGTCGGCGCACACTCGATACAAACATAAGTAGACATTTACGCTGTCAGCCCTGCCCACAAAGGTATACTACATATATAGCATAATATTTACCTCGGCAATCGATCATCTGATCGTTACATAGGAATTCGAGTTTCAGCTGAACCCCTATAATTCCGGCCGACTGCAACTCAGAAGGTTAGACAGACGTTAAATGAGAATTACTCCGAAATATATAATTTATGTCAAATATCGCCGAAAATACCGAATCCATTTCAATATATAGGGTAACTTTATTTAATATTTCCATGAATTTAATTGTATCCTGCATTCTA
Source organism: Icerya purchasi (assembly GCA_039619475.1). Lineage (NCBI taxonomy): Eukaryota > Metazoa > Arthropoda > Insecta > Hemiptera > Monophlebidae > Icerya > Icerya purchasi. The sequence goes on along the minus strand of CM077115.1, from coordinate 71,982,140 downwards.
TCTAGTCGAAAAAAGCAACTATATGCTCCATGAAACATACTTTCCTAGCCTGACTGAGCACCAAATATTACACGTAAATGTCATTAAATCTAAATCAGTTAATTATAACTTTATGCGACAATATTCTACATACTAATTCTTCAAGTAAAGTGTACAGTTTCTATAAGAGTGTAAAAAATTTGATGTAAACTTCTATAGACGGTATGTCCAGTTAATGGAATAATTAAAGCTAATCCATTATTTTCCTCGATCTCTGCTTACGAACCTTTATGTATATTTATTTAAATAACTGGTCAGTTCATATCAGATTATGGTATCGGATATTTACGCTTTCTCCTTTTCTAATAATTATTCATTCATCTGCCTGTTCAGCCTACTCTTCCTCCCTATTCATGGTTTCTTTTGCATCCCTCTCTACGACGTTCTGATGTAGTTTCCCGTTGTTCGTATGCGATTTCACCATTCTTTGCTGCCTTCCTCCAGATTTCGTTTTTCCCTAATTTCTTCTCCACACTTTCCTCTCCATCCGGATGATGCAGTTATTTGCGTCGCCGATCATGTGTTCTTCCAGTGATCATCTCTTTCTGTGGAGCATTTTGTATTCCTATTTGTATTGAGGCTTGGGCTTCCTACTTTTTATTGTGCTTCCTATATTCTGTTTTTTCCTTTCGAAATTAATTATTCCTGCTCTTTTTAGTAAAGATTCTTGATCGGATAGAAATATAATCGACTTCTTTGTTTACTATTTGTTTCTGGGTAAAGGTCCTTAGTTGACGAGCCTAAGAAAAAAAAAAAAGAAAAAAAAACTATTGCCCTCCGCCCCCCGCTCGTCAAAAATGAAAATACAAAATGATCCTGTTGGTAAAATTTTTTAGCCACGAGTCTAATAAAGATACAATCAGTATACGAAAGAAAACTTTTCACAAGGATTAATAATTGAGAGAAGGCAATTATACTCTTATGTGTATTTTTGGGTGTGTCAACTAAGGACATTAGCCCGACGCAAGTGAATTTTTTTCTTTTTAGAATTTTTCAATGTGGGGTAGTGGGATTTGAACAGTCGTAACGCTGCGGTGAAAATTGGAGAAAGAGTTTTCAGGAAACTTAGTTTCATGAACGGTGTTGCTCAAATTTCCGTTCACTAGTCCAAACACTTTTTTTAACATCGTCATCAATTCAACAACAAATGCGGTCACAACTTCCATTTATGTTGTATATTTTCTAATAATTCAGTAATTTTTAAACTATTATAATCGCAACTAAACAAGTGGTTTGGACCGTCAATAAATTGTAAACGAAATTTGAAAACTATAGTCTCTGAAACTTGCACCAATAAAAATTAAAATATATCTATGAGCTTGGTACCTAAGCAAAACTGCTTCAAGTTCTAATACACATCTTCCTATACCAACTACGGATCGGTAAGCAATATTTTTCACCTCATTAAGAATTTAGTAGTGTCCAAATTTTCATTCCTTGCCAGCGCAATTAAAAAAACTCAAATAAACTCACATAAGACATACTCCGACCCTGAAGGGGGCTTGATGCTGAGCATACATGGAACAGTTCCGCATGACTTATAACTACTTAATCGCGAAGGTAAGTCTCGACAGTTGCATTAGCTATAATGTTTCACATCAAAACTGTTATATACACACTATAGCATTTAGGCTATAATTAGATTAGATGCGTCCAAATTTCTAGCCCTATGTCTTTGTTAGACCATAAATCGTACTGTGCTGTTGATACACTGTTTCCGATCAAACGACAACGTAAAAGATAAATATAGTAATAGTCAAGGACGATATTTGGTATTTTTTTTGTGATGTTGAACGAAGGGCTGTGTGTTCCTTATTACAGGTATGTCTGCATATATAGCATCTATTTATTTATTTATTAATGACAACGTCTCGGAAGAGATTTTTGAATCGGTTACTGCCGAATCAGTAGAAGGAATTCGCATAAATGGTGTGCTCATAAATAATATTAGATTCGCCGATGATACTGCAATCATCGCTGGTTCCCGAGAAGGCCTACAACGATTAATCGAGGATGTGCTCGGACACACAAAGAATTTCGGAATTAAAATAAATTTTAGTAAAACAAAGTATACGAAGATATCTAGAGAAAAACCAGGGAACGATGAAAAAATCATAATAAAAGAGGAAAAGATAAAAAAAGTTGCATCCTTCAAATATTTAGGAAGTTGGATCACAGACAAGGTAAACTCAGACATGGAGATTAAATGCTGAATAGAGGTAGCACGAAACGCATTTATGAAACTTAAAGGGATATTGTGTAGTCATGATGTTAACACACAGCTAAATCTCCGCCTGATTAGATGCTATGTATGGGCTACAGTGACATACGCAGCTGAAACAAGAGGATTGAAACATTCGAAAGGGGTGGATTTATCGACGGCTTTTGAAGATCAGCTGGACCGAGAAAGTGACTAATAAAGAAGTGCTACGACGTCTACAAAAAACTGAGGAACTACTGACCCTAATTAAAAAGCGAAAAATCAACTATCTAGGCAGCCACATTATGCGAGGAGACAAATACGAGCTAGTGCAACTAATATTACAAGGAAAAGTAGACGGAAAACGAAAACGTGGCAGACCGAGAATGTCTTGGCTAGACAACATAAAGAGCTGGGGATAGGTATCAACAATACTATAAGGGGAAACTCTAATGGATGTGGCGCGTAATAGGGAATCATTGAACACATTGGTCGTCAACGTTCGCTAAGCGGATAAGACAAAAGAAGAAGAAGAAGAAGAACGTCATTCCTGCCCTAGAGATAATATAAAGAAAAAAAAATTATCAAAAACTATTATAATATATGTAACTGAACAGTAATAGAAGTTACTGCACAAACCATGAATATTTTTTTAAATTTAGGAATGACGTGGCCAATTGAAATTTCACTCTTCTATAGGTACTGCAGAAGAATCATCCACCAGGGACCCACGGCGAGTCTCCGTGGTGAAGTCCGAAGGATCAAGTTTTATATTTATACATGTATATATACATATATACATATATACATATATACATATATATATATATTTATTTATTTATTTATATGCAGAAGCATTCTGAGATGTATGGAGGGGAGGAAAAATTTATAAATGTCAATTACAAATATTGTTTTTTTTTTAATGCACTGCCTCAGTATTTCAACTTGTATTACTTAAATAAATTTTTAGAGTCGCAATATAAGTACTTAATGATTTTAGCATAGAGTCAAAAATCTTATTATACCGTTTGTCGCTAATATAGTGACGTGGAAATTCTAGCCAACACGAGTGTTTCATTTGTTTTTTCAATGAAAAATGCAACCGCGCGACATACTGTCGCTATGAAACGAGTTCAGCATAAGGTTAATTGGCTCCTGCAGATGATCTTAAAGTAAAAAATAGCTGCTTCAAAAACAATAGCACCTAGCCTAGATAATTAACCGGAAAGGGAAACATATGGGCTGAAAAGAGTAAAGTATGTTGACAGTTTTGATTATACTGCAATAAAAGATCGACCACGTCTTGACAAAGAATAAGAAGATTGTTTTAAAGCCGAGTCACCGCTACACCTTTTCCTTAATTTAGAGTTGACTCGTTTACATTAAACTGGTTCGTTTTTTAACGCCTGCCCAACTCTACAAATCAGAGTCGAATTATGTTTTATTTACGCATGTCTTTACCCTAGAGTTGGTTCTACTGAGTCAATTCGCTTTTGTGCAAGTTGACTCTGAAAGTGCAAGTCGACTAAGAGTTGACTTTGGTGTCAGAGTCGCCCATCTCTAATAATCGTACACAAAAAAAAACAAAAAAAAACCGCTTACAACTCAACTATGCTTTTTTGTTTTTGAATTCATTTCCGTAAATTTTCAATAGCGTACATGTGAAAACAATCTACTAGCTATCCTTTTCTCTGCCGAAATCCAATCTCCTACGAAGATTAAAATATTATAACAGGACAACGACGCGCATGTCGTAGAATAATCTAAGAAGAATAAACAGAAGAAGTCTTCTTGATGAAATCTTAATGGTGTTTCTGTTTTTGTACTTTAATTAAATTAACGTGTTAATAAGAAATGGTAATTTTTATGATTTTCTTTTTACTCGAGAGTTTTTGAGCAAGTTATGACTTTAACCATCCGTTGGGGTCGTTCGACCTGCATTCAGGTAAATGATAATTTTGAATTGAACGGGGTAATATTGAGTGAAAATTTCGCTTTTTTCACCTTAAAAAAAAAAAAAAAAGATGCTTTGTATTTGAGTTATGACGTTATTGTATTTAATGAGCGATATGTGCGCGTGAACATTTATCATCTCTACAGAATCTACGAAGAGATGTCAGAATAAAAAATTTCAATAATGTCGAAACTAAGAGCCGAATTACACTAAAATTGAAAATAATGCGAATTTAAATGATTTTAAAATTATGTCGGCTGAAAAATTACATAATTTCATTCTCGGCTTTACTGGAACCCCGGGGATAGCTTTTCGTTCATAAAAATACACAGATAACAGTGGGGCGTGATTTCCTTACACAAATCAGAGATAATCGCTAAAATTTAATATAAAACATATTTTAAATTAAATATATCGATAGTATTCATAAATATCGAAGTACAGAAATAAAATGGAAAATATTAATTTAAAAAAAAAATAGTTGAAAGCGGAAACACGAGAAAGTGCGCTTATGCGTAATAGTTTGAAACACAAATACGCTGGCTGGATTCGAATGTGCCTTCGATAGCTTTTTTTTTAGAAACGAATATTTAGGCGAAATATAAGTCTTTTTTCGAGCTAATCGTGCCGTTCGTAGAGACTCGCTATAATGATTAGTGTTACATCAGATTTATACAATAATAGATGCCGTGTTTATCTTTACACGTGGGGTGGCATTCGGTTATCGCAATTACGTTTCGTTTATTTTTAATTTTCATTAAATAAATTGAATATCGAAAGATTTTTTGAAAAAAAGTTAATTTAAAAATGAATGCAGTTCAAAAAGTTATGAAGATTGAAAAGGAATAAAATTCATTACCGTTTGAAGAATGTCTTAATTTTAAAAATATCGGACGTTTGAACACAATTCCAACGGATAAGAGAAAAGAAAAGCGTTAAAAATTCGAGCGTATTTCAGTTGAATGAATTTGTGACCGTTAAACATGTAATGAATTTTATTACAGTTTTCCTTGGATTTTATTTAGTACAGAAAATTAATAGATAAGAAGTAAGTTTTTAATCATATAGCATTCATTTTTTTTTTTTTTTCCCTGTACGAACAGAGTTCATGCCGTTTTACAACAATCGGTACGATAGATATCAGAATATAACATTTAGATAAAATTTTCAGATAAAAATTTTCAGATAAAATTTAAAAAAACAACTTATAACGAAATGTGACTCTAAAAGTTAAGACATATCTTAAATAAAATTACCGCTTATATAATACTGTTTTGTGGAACTTTTGAATCGATTAAAGGAGTAGAGAACTTGCTTACAAATTACGGGTTTTTGGTGACACTAGAAATAAAACTGACTTACTCGTTTAGGATACCAGCAACCGCTACTCCTATTTTAAGTTTGTCGAGAAAGTTAAATGAGTTATAACTCTATTTAATAACGAATTGGCATGTAAAATGTGCAATGGATATTTAAATGGAAACGCGTAAAAGAAATAAAAGTTAGAATCGAATTATGCGTGAAATGTGTATAGAAAGACGTTAACGTTAAATTTCATTCTAAACGTCTAGCGCTGCTTTTAAAAGATATGCTGCTGATGGATTCTGTGAAAAACTTCGAAATAGTTTAATCAGCGCAATTCTTCGCGACACTGGTCAGCATCTAGCCTTATCTCTGTAATTAATTCATTTTTGGCGACCCGTCGTTTAAGGGTACTGCATGCCGGTTGGAATTGTGAACGCAGTGGATCCGCGCGAATGCAGTTTAATCGAGGAATGCGACTAATTAACAAGGCAAAGACCGTTTGTCGTTTTGACACACAGCTCACGTGATGAAGAAGATTTATATACAAAGCGTCGCGTTAACAGGCAAAACCAAAAAAAAAAAAAAAAAACAAACTTGTCCGCCAATAGCATGAACCGATTAGAAAATTAGAAATCCGAAAATAGGGGCATTTTAGTATCTTTTCAGATCGTTTTCCATGCGAAAATTAATTTTTAAAGGACATAGCATTTAAGCTAGTAAATCATTACAACATTGTTACATCTAAAAACCGGTTTGAAAAATATTTTGTTTTTTTTCAACGTGTTTATGTAAAAAAAAAGTAGTTTACCTTTTCCGAAGTGTACACTGAAAAATCACCTGAACATGTACTGTTATGTTTATGTTCTTTGAAGAGTGTTTTTTTGAAGCCAGGAAAAGTTGCGCAGGCAAACATTTTCGAACAAAAAAAACCATTAATTATGAACTTTAATTTTGTACGAGAATAAATTTTTTTTCTTCAAATTTTGTATTTCCTTCACTTTTAAATTATTATTATTTTTTTTCAGTATGTATAATTTATTTATATTTATTTATTTATCTTTTTTTTTTTTTTTACATATAAAGATTGAATGTGGTTAACGGTGGAAACCATCCAATTAAGTGCACTTTTAAATCGTTAGTATTGTGTAAACAGCTTTTTGAAATCTCGTGTAATGTCTGCAATTATTTATAAAAATATTTTATGCAAACATATTTTAAAACGTTTTTGTTTTTGTTTTACTGTCTGAAAAACTTTTTGCTCTTCGGTAACGCGATGTGTTTATTTAAAAACGTTCATTCGTGTGACCGTTAATAATTTTCACTTACCAAGTTACATCACCTTCATCCTGACAAACATCTATGCTCGCTGCAATTTATATGAAACACGTACGCGATAATTACATAGACTACTTATTAAATACAGACCATGATGATCATCATTATGGCGCAACTCTCATGCAAGGTTTTTTTTTTCTTTTTTGTTTTTAATTTGTTCTGGCCGCATTTATTTTACATTGACACTTATTCGTCCTCCAATACTTTAGTTCAATGTCTGCAGCTGCACACCTTTTCCTGAATATATTATTCAACTATATCTATTTTGAAAATTGCCCTTCGAACTTTTTCTTCGATCCTATTTATTCAAACCTTACTTTTTCAATGCTAATTCGAGTACGAAATTTCTGCTACTTCATATACAGATCTCTTTAAATGCTCATCCGAATTCGATAAATACATATATTTTTTTTTTCGACCATTCATAATATTATCCGAGGATTTATTTGAGGTCCTTACCTGACGTAATACCATTCATCCTCCTCATTCGCCATCAAAGAGTTTACTTCTGTACCTTTTTCGCAGCTCCAATTTTTCCTAAAATTCCTAACTATATTTTGTCAAGTTCTCAACATCTAAACATCTAATCAAGGCTGTGCACGAGGGGCGGGGTTAACTGCCCCATCGGAACTGAAATAGTTATTATAATTGCACAAAAATCTGAAAAAAATCAAAAATTTGAAATAAATATTGTTGATTTTTTAGAATGTGTTTACTTTTAAAAGAAAAAAGAAAAACTATGCTGCACATTTTTAGGTACTTCGTTAATATTTTATGCAAAATTTTTTATTACGAGCATAATCGATAACGTATGTAATTTTTATTAATGTTCATATACCGGGTAATTCATTTATTTAAATTATTAATACATATAAATATCAATATAATGGAAATTATTAATAGTACACGAATATTAGTGAAAAATGTATTAAATATGTAAAGAAAATTTTCAAAACCCCCTTTTTTCAAAATTCTGGGCACGGTTCTGCTTCCGATGATCATCAGCTTTATACATTTCGAAATATATATGCTTTGCTATGTATGATGAGAAATCTCTTATGAACGTACACCAATTCAGATAAATATGCTAAATGGTGTGATCAATATTAGAGCAGGCTTCAATTTTCTTACCCATTATCTATTTCGAATAACCCCGTTTATCACCTTAAACATATACACTAGTACTGCAGCACGCGTACAGCCCTTTATACTTGTTTTGCAAGTGCTAGTGAACATTTTCTATTAATGTTTAGTATTCGAAGAAGAAAATTCTGCTGATAACTTCGTATTTGCTTCTAGAGTTACCCGATAATATTGCCTGCCTATTTTTTTTTTTTTTTTTTTTTAATAAAAGCTCCGCACATAATATATTTCTCGCAGTTTCCCAGAAATGTTATAACTGTATTAAAAAAAAAAATCAAATTATAAACACTTTTTAAAATTAAATAATATATAAAAAAAAAAACATAGCGGAAACATCTTAACTATTGAAAATATAATAAAAATGAGATTGGAATGATACCTAAATAAATTTGATCTGTTGCCTATAATCCAGTATGGGTTTCAAAAAGGATTCGGCACTTACTTTAAAAATTATTATTATATGTTAGCGGTATTTATTGAAATTAAAACTATGCGATTCGGTTAATTAAGCCAAATTAGCTGAATAGAGGCATCATCTCTAGCAATATCGTGAAATGAGGACACATTAAACCGTGAATTGACAGTAGAATTCCGAAAGCCAACTATATAATACAGTCCACAGTGACAGAGGAACGCTACAAGGCACCACACTCTATTCCTTATTATATACACTATATATGCTAAGGAAATTGAAGAGTATAAGTACTACATTGCGCAGGCGACATAGTCGTTTACTCGCTAGTAGCTGATTATAATGCAGCCATCAACAAGTTCAGAGGTAAAATTAAGGGTTTCGAAAAATAAGTTGCAACTGGAAATATCGCTAGAGAAGAAAATTAAAGGCACAATTAATGAAAAAACTATCAGGGAATTTAGCAGTGAAAGTAAATATTTAGGCGTGACCTTTAATAGTCGATCCACCTGGACTACTGAAATGAAGAGCATGCAAACGAAACGTGAAAATAGTAAACAAAGTCAATTGGGCTTGACCATCCAATAATTAATACAACGATATATACAACATTAATAAGACCACACATAGATTACGCGACCAATAGCCACAGGAAAAACAACATGCAAGTAATACAAAATAGAGCATTAAAATTAATAACAGTCGCCTTTAAAACGACCCCTTATCCATGTGCCGCATTATGAAACCGGAAAGATTAAAATCGATTTAAGAGCCCAATACAAAGCAAACAAATATACATGTTAAAAATCAAAATCTTAATAACAAGGTATGTGGCGGAACTTATTAACAATAATAGTTACTCGGCTAATAGAAGTACACCTGTGTTAGTTAATAGGCATCGGCTAATTGATCCATTTAAAAAAGGTCTGAACGCTCGTATAACGATGTAGACTATTTTAATATGCTACGAAATATTCGCACACGACCTTAACAACTGAATTTGAAACGGCTTATCGCTTACCTTTCCCCGCGTTTTCGTTTTCATTTCGTCCCCTCTCCCAACTGTCATCTTTCCGAATCATGTAACTATCTGTGATCCCGACCGTATCTTTTTCGAATGTTCTTCCTTCTCATCTGAGCGTGCTATTCTTTATTCCAATTTGTTATCTCCTGAATTTCCCGGACTCCTTATTGCGCCTCCTACATCCTATATCCTATATCTTTCTTCTCAGTCCATTATCCCAGTGTTTGGTTCTTTCATTCTGGGGCTATTACTGACCGAATCAGTATTTAATTGATCCTCTTCTTTCTTGTTGCTGCTGAGTAAATATCGTTTGCTGACGCCCCCCCCCCCCCAAAGAAATCAAGAATATAATGAAAAGATGTTACAAGACACATTAGAAAGAAAATATCACAATTACGAACAGATTCAAACTGAGAGGTCATTAAATATAGAAAAAAGAATCTGCTCCCGAACAATATATATATATATAATAAAGCTACGAATAAATATCGAACGTTAATCCCGATAGCCGTTCGTCAATTGTACGCATTCTATAAAGCAATCGATAGAAACAGCGAGAATAAAAATTATAATTTTTTTTGATACTAACCGATGCACTGAGCGCAATATATAACATAATAGAGGATACAACCGTTAAGATAAAAAGAAAAAACAGGATCTGTAAAGGTAATTTACAATAATCACTTCGTAATTAAATGGATACATAGTGGAATGGAAGGAAATCAATTCGTCAACAAATGAACAAGGGAAGTCACCGAAAATCGAAATGTGAACAAATCAAATAGGACTCATTACACTAGTCTGCAAAAAAAAATGTTTTTTCTCTCCTTCCGATTTTTATGCATAATTATCACAAATTTAATATTTCTGAATAGAAATATAGTATAAAAAATTACAAATCACGTATACATTCTTTTTAATGTAATTTTTCGATAAAACTCTTTCTATTTGCTTCAAATTTAAATTATATATTTTATAACTGATGCAATATTAGATAAAATTTGTTACAAAACATCAAAAACCATTAGATAATCTAATTACTTGCTGTTAATAGTACTATTTCACTTTGCATTTTCTTCCTTTTCATATTTTCTATTGGAGTTTCGCGACGAATCGACAAACAAAAATCGGCAAGCATTGCTTCTAACCTGTTCCCGTTGTAGCGTCTCTCTATGTGCACTATGTCTTGATGAAACCGTTCACCATGCTTATTTGATACTGCTCAAAAATTTTCGGGGAAGAAATCTAAGTGAGAGTCTAAAAAATGAATGTTAAGGGCCATGTTGCATTTCAGAGCTTTATATGCAGAAAGAAGTTCTTGGATGATTTCCTGGTAGTTTTCATTTTTTTTGTTACCAAGAAAACAATGACACACTTCTGCAAAAGCGGTCCGTGCTCTTTTTTCAGCTTTATTCAACGTACATATAAAATTTGAGTCTTTCATAAGCTCTCGTATTTGGAGACCTACAAAGATTCCTTCTGATTCGAGAGAATTTGGTTTTGAGATATTGAAAGCCTTCACTATCTCTGTTCATGGATTTCACGACATTTTTCATAAGACTCAGCTTTATATGGAGTGGTGGTAAAAAAAAATTTTCACTTTGAACTAAAGGTTCTTCATTTACATGCTTAACTCCAGGCATCAAACTCGCTCTTTTTGGCCAATTTTTCACTACGTAGTGTTCATCTCTGGCGCGACTGTCCCGAGAACTCAAATAGTTATTATAAATACACAAAAATCTGAAAAAAATCAAAAATTTAAAATAAATATTGATGATTTTTTAACATGTTTTTACCTTTAAAAGAAAAGGGGAAAAATATGATCCATATTTTTTAAAGTACTTCATTAATATTTTATGCAAAATTTTCTATTACGAGTATAATCAATAATATATGCCATTTTTATGAATGTTTATACGGGGTAATGCATTTATATCAATTATTAATATAGAAATCAAAATTAAGGAAATTATTAATAGTATGAATATTAGTGAAAAATGTATTGTTATTTATAAAATATGCGAAGAAACTTTTTAACTCCTCCCGCCCTCCTTTTTTTTCAAAATTCTGGGCACGGGCCTGGCTTTCATACGTACACTGGCTGACAGGTTAAGAAGGAACCAGACCAAAAAAATAAAATAAAATAAAATAAAATAAAATATTCTAGAGACCCTGTTTGAAATACGTATTAATAAAGATAAATTTAGTACTGCCCATTATTTGAATATCTGAAATAAACCTAAATAACCTGCTTTCATTTGGAAAAGAAAATCAAAAACTATTCTTAAAATTAACTTCTAAATATATAACTTTTAATTTTAAAAAAAAATTAAAATAGAAATATATACCGAAAAATTAAAATAATACTAAAGGACTAGTATAATTATCTGATTAAAGATTATGAATATATATCTATCTATCTATCTAATATCTTTAAACGAGCAATTCTTATATATATATATATATATATATATATATATATGTATATCGCGTATCTCGGAAACGGCTCTAACGATTTGGATGAAATTTGCACACTAGGGGTATTTTGGGGCCAATAAATCGATTTTGCAAGGTCTAATCCATGGCAAAATTCGGTTTCGCGAGTTTTCAATGAATTTTAATGTTTTCAGTATGATACGAATCAGGGTTGGTGGCGCGATCTTTCGACGATGATCTAATAGTTTGTTCTGACTTTAGTATTATTTTTTGATTTTCGAACGCCGTCGATTATCAGCTCTGGTAGTGTCTTTAGGTACAGGGGACGGTGGCGTCAATACTGGTAAGGCGAAGCAATAAAACATATGGTCGGCAAAACAAGCGAGCGGATAATCCAAGATACCTGGATAGAGCAAGGAACGAATAGGCAAAAAAAAAAACATCGGTCTTGGTTTTCAGTCGATCAGCGGGCGGTCACATAATGGCGGTTCGAGAATCATGCGGTACGCATGCAGTAATAAAATATATATATATATATATATGTAACAAAAAACAAAAACATAAACGAATCGAAAATATCGTAACAAACAGTTCATTTTTTATTTCTTTTGAATTAATTTTATATTTAAATAAGAAAAAAAAAAGAACTGCTTTTTAATGGCTACTAAACAAAAAAAGTGAAAGAAAATCGATTAATAAACAAAGAAGGACTTTGCCTATTTATATGCAGATATTAAATGTTTCGCGTAATACATGACAAGTGAGACCCACAACTTATTTAAATACAAAAAAAAAAACAAAAAAAAACAAAAAACGTTATATTTGTTTGTGAAAGTGAATTACTGAGAATATATTGTGCGCATTTTAAAAACCCTTACTACATTTAGTAGTGATTTAGTCGGAAATTTTTTTAAATTGGTTCGGAAACAGCTGATCACAGATAAAATTACAAGAAGTTTTTTATTTGTTTTTATAACGAATAAACCCCGATAGAGATAAAGCTGACGACGATCCTACATACCTAAAATATAAATGTTCTAATAAAAAACGCATAGAAATGTATTCATAAAAATTAACGTGTGCAGTCATTGAAAACCTTTTTCCAACCATCCGGAAAGCGAATTCGAAGGACCTCTACAAAAGTTATATGGAAAGAGGCTTTACATTCATAAATGAAATCATAAATTAGTTTTAAGATATTTTATATTTTGTGAATATGTAAATATAAGATTAAAATAAGGTTAAGAAGTTACAAAAAAAAATACCGAACAAAGATCGATCGCCCAGGTACTATATAATATATATATATTAATTACAACGTAATTCTTAGGCTACCCCCCATTCGAAAAAATGTCCCAAAAAAATGTCCCAGAAAAATGTCCCAATTTTATGTAACGTTTGTTATATTTTATAGAATTTTTGTTATTGTTATTTAAAAAATGTCACAATTTTATGTAATGAAATATGTAACGAAAAATGTAACGAAAAAATGTCTTAATTTTATATAATGAAAGTTAAACGTTAGAATAGGACTTTTGTGGTTATGTTATTTTTTTTTTTGTGTTGATGCCAGTAAAAATTACGTTGTAAATTTTGATCATTTTATACAAAGTATAGAAGAGAAAGAGACAGAAATGAAAACAAGAGGGGTCAAGGGGCATAGCCCCTTGTGAGGCCAAAATGGCCGAGTTTTATATATATATATATATATATAGAAATGGATTTTTTCGGAAATAAAGTAATACTTACTTATTCTCGGCTCAAGACCTTTGTCTTTATTTTAAGGATAAATCGGAAATAATTTCTGTAACTTTTATGTATTTTAAGCGTAAATCTTTCATCCACCTCAAACAAACAACTTTTTTTTTTTTTTTGTACTGCGTTCATTTGAATTTCTTACAAAACTTGACTTCGCTGACGTCGACTTCATATTGATCATGACAAAAACGAAACTCTACATTCATTCTGCAAACGTAATGTAACACATCATTTTGAAACTGTATATTCTAGTCCGGTTTAAAAACCTTTTTCTTACGTTACACAGCTTTTGTGTATCTTTTTTCCGGCTATGCCCCCCACCCTTAAATTTAAAAGTCATTCCATGTATGTATAATAGAAAAAGAATTTGTAAGTTTACGGATAATTTGTTTTTAAATTCATTAAAGATTAATTTTATAATTCGACAAATTGGATTTATCGAGATCAAAAAATGATTTTCCGTATATTAATAATAATTTAATCGATGTAATTCGAAAAATGCGCAGTTACGCGACTTTTATTCATATTACTCGATTTTCATGGTAAAACATTTCCCGTTTAAAAAACGGAATAGTACTACGAAGTTGTTGTTGTTGTTTTTGTTTTTTTGCCCCGTTAATAAATACGGAGCAATAATAAAAAAAGATGATTCACGTGTTTTGAAATCGCGTCCATTGTCAATTAACAACTACTACGTCTGATGAAAATTGAAATTCTTTTAAATTTCGATCTGTGACCTTGAACGCTGGATCCATGTCCTGCCGTAATTAATGTCAGTTTCTTACATTTTAACCTACGGACTGGATAACTATAATTTTTAAGTCGCCATTTCATCCGTAATCATTTACATAATGCGCACTTTACGAATTTTAATAAAATCGGAGTTCCATGTAGTAGTCGCTCCGTTTAAAACAAAAAAAAAACGAATATCTAGAATACTTTGTATTACAGCTAGAGTAAAAATATTTAATTTATAGCGAACGCGAAGAATTAATTTTTTCCTCCCAGTTTACACGGAAAAAATGCGTATTTATTTATTTTTAAATAATTTTTGTCGTTAAAAAGAAGAAAAAAAAACCAGCAAAGACGAATGTAAATTATGCTTCAAAAAGAAAAAATTTAATATCAGACCGCCAAAATCTAAAAATAACACATTATACCATTAGAGTTTACGACCTTTCGTTCATTAGTCCATAAATATTTAACCCATTTTACCGACTCTAAGAAAAGAGGGGGAAGTGTATGTTTTTTTCTTGCAATTTATTTATGTTTGTCCACAGATAACTTTTACCACGTGGACCGATTTTTTAATAAATCTTCCTTCATTCGTAATTGTGCCGGCCAATAGTGATGTAAGTAAGTAAATCGATGAGTATAGGCACAGATACAATTAGTAGTCACACAAAATAAGAAAAATAAGGTCTATTTAGAGAAATTTTTACCATGTGGACCGACTCCAATGATATCCTTTAGTTATTAGAAGTTGTATCGGTCAGTGACGGCCCCATATAATTGCCGCCGATGAGTATCAATGAGAACTGACTGAGTAGTTATCAAATTAGGGGGAAAAAAGGAGTCTCCTTACAGATACGTTTTTTTTGCTTTATACAACCCCAGAATAAAAATTATTCAAAAAATTTTCATTAAAATGTAGGGAACCTTCCCTTCCACGCTTCCTCTGGTTTTTTAACTTTCCATCTATGCGCCGCTCCAATCTTTCTGCGATTTTCAGTTTGCTCCCTTTCCCGATATTCTCTCGTGCCTCCTCCCTATTGTCTATTGCCTCCTCCAGCAATCAATTTATTTGTGGTCCCGATCATTTCAATTAAACAAATTTCTTTTTATTGCTTCTTTTTACAAATTCCTACTCTATACTCTGCTTCATTCATTCTCTCCCTTCCTTCTCCTTCTGCTATTCTAGCTCTTGATTCTTTTCTGTCGGTTATCGCTAATCGTGTAAGGATCTAAGTTTCTCTTGCCCTTCTATTTCATTCGCACCAATGTCCATGTTGACGAACCTATAAAAAAAAAAAAAAAATGTAGGGAAAACAAAATTTAAAATTAAAAGGGCGCGATAAACACGAATGAATTAATGTTACCTTACTATAGAAAAATTTATTCAAGTAAAAATAAAGAAATCTCTAAAGCACGATTTACAGGGATATAGAATTTGAACATTATACTAGTTAATGGCCCAGCTTTCTACAGCCCAGCAGGTGATGGCGCAGCGGGTGAAAGCCACGCACTGTTGTAACAAGTGTTCCACGGAACGGTAAAAAGAACCAGAGCAAAAATGACACGTAGACAGAGGGGATATTCTTCCAAATACGTAGTTACGTAAGAAAGCCGTATGGCCAACCCGCAAGCGATTTAAAGCAGCACATGCCCTACGCATGGATCAGTTGTTAATTTTACATTTTCCACGAAGGATGGTTTCATTTGCTAATGGCTGATCCACTCAAGAAATATTCTTTCATTTTACAGATTCATGTAGTCATTAATGACACTGGCGCGGGCAGTGTGGACTTGGGAGCAAAATCCCGCCCCCGCTTGTTATTCTCACATGACTTGACACCCATAACAGTGTTACCTGACTTTTTGCATAATGCAGCAATTTCAAAGGGTAATTAACCTTGAGCGCTAGAATATCCTTGATCTTTTAGGGACGCCGATGAGTCAGTTACTAATAGTATGTTTTTATCTGTGCGTATTGTTTGTAAACAAGTCTCAAGACTACCGTATGTGGTATATAATTTTTCTCCCTGTGTCGAACAATAATCATTTAAACGTTCTGAACTAATTTCACTGCCGATTTCATATGCGCATGCGGTTGGAGAAGGGATAATACACGGGTCTGCTTTTGAAGCATCAGTGTATAAATATGAAGATAGTTAGGACCATTGCTGATTTTCTCAGTGACGCAGTTGATTACGTTTGCAGTCGATATGCATATTGTTACATTTAAGAGAGATACATATATCTTTGTTGAGATGTATTCTAAGTTTGTAGTAGGAAGTATCAAAATTTGGCGCTTGCACACCGCTGTCAACTGCTTGTTTTATTACGTTAGAAACGGAGTGATTGGAAAAAGACGGATAAGGAATATCTGCACTGTTAGGAGAGCAAGTATTTTTATAATGGTGAAGGTAGTACCGGTGGATTAAATCGCGCGCGGTAATGAAAGAACGGATCAGGGTAAGTTGGGATTTGTCGGTGAGGGAACAAGTGCGATGCAGGTCAAACATGAAGTGGAAGGATGTGTGGTGAATAGAATCGAGTATGCTAAGTAACGATTGACTGGCTGAAAAGTACATCTGGCACTCGTAATTTAATCTGTAAAGTATTAGAGGGCTTTATAAATGATAACCAGCAGCTTAAGGTCTATACTGAATTTAGAACTAGATAAATAGGTAGGTTCTTTATGAATTTATTATTCTTAAGCTTGGTAATATGAGGATAACAGAACAGAGGTAGAATCAAACGGTAGGCCTAAAAATTTCACGGTGCTAGAGAAAGGAAGAGGAGAACCATTAAGACGTAGGCGAATTTCCTGGTTAGATGACTGCTGTAGGGAAATTGACACAATTAGTTTCGGAATTAGATTTAATCGATTGCATACGGTCCAAGTATGTTGTTTATTTATTTATTATCGACTGCAGTATGGACTGGGCATTGGATGAGATTGATATATTCAGGACACCAATAAATAATCGGGCTGTTACTGACGGTGTAACACAGCTGCAAATGTCAATAAAAAAGTAGGATAAATAATTTTACACACAGAGGTATTCCATTTTAGCATAACAGAGCCGACTTTAACTTGTATTGCTCTGTTAGTTAAGAAATTCGCGATGAAATAGCCAAAATTCTGCTAGTTATTTCGGCATTTTTCAATTTTAGTAGTAAGCCAAATGGCCATATTCGAACACTTTTTCAGTGTTGAAAAATATGGAGTACGAACATTGGCCATTACTTCGAGTATTTAGAACTTGCCTTTGAAGACTAATACGATGAGACAATGTCTATTTACGTGTACGGTCGCGCTAGTCTGTTTGTAGGAAATTAGGTTGTTAGATTCAAGATGAAACGGAAACCGCCTATTAACCATTTTTCCCATTATCTTTGAAATTAAGAAAATCAGACGGAAAATAAGGAAGAAACGGATCAGCATTTGCCTTAAGGGTAGAAATAAGTTCTGCGGTTTTCCAAGCGGTTTACCACCGGTAGACCATATTTGATTGTAGATTTGGAAAAGGAAATCTTTAGCTGGGTTAAGTTTAATTATAAACGGATCGATAGGATTCACGAGCACTCTATATTTAGTTTTATAGATTAGTTGGTCGCTGAGTTCGAAAAGTATGAACGGAAGATTAAAATTTTCATTGAAGTCAGAACTGAAGGATATTGGTGTGCTTTGTGAAGTTTTTGGAAAATGGAGAGGAGGAAGATACTTTGTGGTAGTGTTTTGCAAAAGAATTTACCGCAAACTGTGGGTCTGCAAACAAACTATCACTTATTAGCAGAGATGAGGGTGAAGATGAATTTTGGATTCTATTTAGCGATTTAATTTTCTTCCGCATAGTACTGCGGGTATATATGAAAAAATGAAATTAGCAAATGAGTTCTGGAATTCCCTTTCCTTTATGCGAATCAAGAGCCGAGTCCCTACTTTGTACTTTTTGAAATTTACCAAGTCAGAGTTTATCAAGGATTTATATTTTCTGAAAGCACTTTTTCTGAGAGAAATAATTATTTCGATTTCCAGGGACCACCGTGGGGAAGAGCGAGTTCGTCTTATGGGAGAGAATTTGGGACTAGTAGCTAAAGCTGCTTTAGACACATTTGATCCGTGGAACAAGATACACCTTGCTACAAACCATTTTGATGGGAAAAATTGAAGGTAAAAGAGGTGGAGTTGAACAGAGGAAACTGGTTCTGTGATATCAATACGTGGACAGGATTAAAACAGAGTGGTTGGTACACTCCGCGTACGACAGAAAGCGGTACCAGAATATCATTAAGACTTCACTAGATGGCTCTACCTATGACCGAGATAAGATGAAGAAGCTAAAGCTGCAAAGTTCATAACACTTATTAATACAATCAGATTGTATTCAGCTAAGAGCGAAGTATCTGTGGGTACCACAACCTTTGATTTGTACGTTATCCAATTTATTTTCCGAAACAAGAAATGGCTAGGGTTTGCGTGAAAATATTACCAGAAGGGGGAGTAGATAAATAAGTAAGAATAGGAAAATGATCACTGGAGAACATAAATCCTCAAAGAAGTTCGGTAAATTGTGAAAAAACGATTATAGGAAGGAATTGAAATGAGCGCGATTTGGATGTAAACGCAGAATTAGATCACTAGAAAGGACACCCCATTAACAACAGCAGTTCATCGTCGACATATGGCTCCCCGTAGGGAAGAGTACTTAAAAAGTGCAATGTTCAAAGGAATTATTGTGTTGCATTACGTTTTTCTTACTTGTGCTCTCCGTGCTCCCGATGTTTATTTCCGTGGGTTACATGTGAATCATTGATGACCATTTTTTTTTTTTTTTTTTTTTTTTTTGGGCGTCGAAAATTCAACCCATCGACAATTTGACCATTGCTGTTCGAATAAAGACACTTGTAAATCCTATAACAAAATTCTTGTTCACAGTGGAGTGGCATCCAGCTTTCTCAAACTACATTTCTCTAAAAGATAAAACCTACAACGAGACCTGATGATTGGCTAGTGGCTAAATGGGGTTCTGTGCCAGGTCAAAAAAAAAAGTTAATAAAAAAACGGTGTTCGATGTCGTTGTGCTTTAAAATGAAAAACTCTAGGATTTCTTCATACTTGTTCAATATAAACCTGCCTTCAGAAAGAAATAATGTGTCTGACCTCCTTATCCAGCGGGCAAACGCGAAGTATGGCGATTGGTGTGAGTAATTTTAGCGGAAGAGGACTTGTACAATTATACAACGCCTTATAAATTGAAAAATGCGAGATTATACACCACTGTTTGCGAAAAATGAACCAACAACTTCCTTTGATTTTAGAAAAACTATCGCTCGCTCCTGACTAATGCGAGAATCAGCGGTTATGTGTAAAGCGCTACCAGTTGTGTTTTTCATTGCTATAAAGCAGTCGCAAATTGAATTTAGAGGTATGAGAACGGAATTGCATTCGAGAAAGATGTTGACGAAGAGAAATTTTAGGTCTACCTGGTTTGACTAGATTAGTAAAGAAATAGATTTCGAATTCTAGAGATTATTGTTTAAGGACCGGTGTATGAGTACTTAAATTAGAATCATCAGCGAGGCTAGGAATTATTCGTAAATTTAACATGTTGTTGCGACGCAGTGGTAACGTTATTATTAATATTCTTATTGTTAAGTTTTACATTAGTATGTAAGCTGGACGTTCGCGTGTTGGAATGTGCGCGCTGGTTATGCGGTAGTGCGGTTTGATTGTTGTTTAATTTCAGAAGAAGATAATGGAACAGACTCAATGGGTACTGGACGGCTTGGTACAATTAGAGCTGGTAGCAGCGAGTTCTGTCGATAGTTGAAGCTGATAACGGTGGCGGATCAGAAGCGAACAATTCCGTAGTTGTCATATTCGGCGGTAGTTTATGCTGATCACAGTGGAACGAAAGATTCCGCTGCATATTACTGCCCGCGGAAATTGCGTTAAACCAACGAACGAATTACTAGAATAAAACGAAATCAAGGGAACGCAATACGATACCAACCTTTATCAGAACGAACAAACACTCAATTTTAGTTATCAAGTAGTTACTTTTTAACTTTTAGTGTATTTTTAATAAATTTGACTAATTGTTGAAGATAACTAATATGGCAAAAAGGGGAAAGTTTGTAATAGTATACTCGCAGCGGTAGTTGATTATAAACCAGATAAGTTTATATTTCAAAACATTTGCATAACAGCCATTGAAACAGAATCTAACAATAAATTAATTACGCGTGATCATCATCGGATGAAATGAATAAATCAAAACATGCACGCGAAAGTTTATTAGTAATTTGACAATTTTCAAATGTTTTCGGAAAATAAATTGAAACAGAAATTCTTTTTTTAGCTGGAATGACATTAGATAACTTAATTAAAACCGCGGGGAGAATCGAGAGATTACAAAATATAATAGGTACTAAAAGTCGATGTTTTCAAGTGTTGCAACACCGCCATTGATTTTTACATGGCTAATATAATTATAGGGTTGATGCAGATATATATGTGCAGGAAAGGATAGAAAAATTAATGGAACGAAAAAGGATACTGCATGGTTATGCGGAAGATTGAAATGGCATGATATAACGAAAGGAGAAAATATTGTGGGAGAATACGGATTGGAAAATAAGAATAAAAGATGTAGAGGATTCGAAGAATTTTGTAAATAAAATGGAACGATTGTTGGAAATACTTGATTTAAAAACTGTGAAAGGTTCCAGGCGCGATATCGTAACTTATTTTAATTTAAATATAGAGATCGGATCGTTTGCCTGATTTTTACTATACTATCAACGTGTGGTATCTCTATGTTAAAGTTTTATTAAAATACGTTATTACGAGATATTTAAATTCATTAACAGTTAGTGATCGTAGATGCCTAATTCTTCACCGTAATATTATGTTACGAATTCTTACTTTATAGTTTAACATGCCCCGTATATGTGCATTACTTTTAACTTTTTAGCATCAATTAATAATTTTTTATCGTGTGCCCATTTACGCATGGTATTATTCATCTTATAAGTTTTTTAATTTTTTCGAAATTTCTGTATCGGAATGTTCAACAACCAGTACAATATTATTTGTACGTGTATACTACCTGGAATTACGCTAATATATTCCTTTAGTAGTGATGTTACCGCATCGGAACAATGAAAAACATATATATGTAGACAGAATGAAAGTTTCCGCGCGGATAATTTTGCACGCAAAACAATATAGTACAAAAAAACTGAATCTCGAAATATTTATGAAACAGTAAACGCTTTATATATACAATACATACAGGGGGTGTTTTGAAACTAATTCGGGAAATTTGTTTTACGCTATAAAGCTCGTCAAAATGAAAAAATCCCTGAGGGAAAAGTCATTTGGGCGAACAATTAATTAGTTATAATAAAAAAGTAATTTTTTTTTTTTGTGATTCAATATGTTTTTAAATAAAAATTAAGTATTAAAAAGAAGTAAAATATGTATTAAATGTATTCGTAAGTGCATAGTCGTCAGCTAAGTAAAAATTCAACTCAAATCGTCACATGTTTTCAGATCAGCGGTATATGCATTTTATAACGAGGCTGTTTTATGATCGGGAAATACCCGGAAATCTTCAAAACAATTTACCTGGTTTGTTAGAAGATATTCCTCTGCAAGCTAGATTAGATATGCTGTTTCAACACGATGGAGCATTGGCATGCTATAAAAGGGTTGTAAGAAGGCATTCGGATGAAGTCTTCCCAGATAGCTGTACAAGGCGTCTCGGATCGATTGGACGGCCAACAAGGTCTCTCGATATAACTCCTCTGGATTTTTTTTTGTGCGGTTCTATTAAGGAAAAGGCGTATCGTACACCAACCAACACACGAGACGACTGCATACAGCGGATCGTCGCAGCGTTTGACGACGTTCGAATAAACACCAGAACTTCTGTAACGGGCCGCAAACAACGTTACACGAAGAGCTGAGTTGATGGTACAGCAAAATGGTCAACATATCACTAAAAAATTAACGACTACGTTTAATACGATTCACTTTTTTTCAATATTTATTTTCTTTTAATTTTATAAAGTATTGATTTATAAAAAAAAATATTGTTTCATTTAAATTAAATAATTAAATTAATAATAACTAATTAATTGTTCGCCCAAATGATTTTCCCCTTGAGACTGTTTTGTTCATTTTGACAAGCTTTATAGCGTAAAACAAATTTCTTGAATTAGTTTCAGAACACCCCATATATATTATATATATGTATATATATATATGTTTTTTTTTCACACACTTTTATAAAATACGTGATACATATAGCGACAAAACACACGCACACGAGCCGACGGCGGAATTTGACACACCTACATTTCCAACTACCTATTGCAGGCTAAAAACTACCTAAACAGAAGTCGATACCAGCCCTTAGAAAAATGGCTACTCACTCAACGAAATAATTTAATTTAACAATACTAATATACATATAAGGAAGTACGAAATATTTGAAATATAAACAAATTTCGAGGAACATTAAAGAAAGAAGGAAAGAAAGCAATACAAAATTTTATTTTAATAATTTGAAATAAAAGAACAAGGAAAAGGCAAGATGTTAAATAAATAAACGTAAACGCGAAAGCGCAAAGCGAAAAAATAAGAAATCAAGCAGAGGCGAAGAAATAAAAGAAAAATTTAAATTTACGACAACAGCTACTGTTACAGGACTTAATCTTTATGAGAATCCAAGAGATCAACACTTGAAAAAAAACAAAAAACGATTTCAATATTTGTAAAAACAACTCTTTTTTACCCCCCCCCATCAATTCTGTTTTTTATACTGAGTTCTAATGATGAAAAGGCATTCTACGTTGATTATTCGGTTAAATAAAAAATTATAAATGCAGAAATTTTTATTTTAACCTTTTCCAATTTAGTAAAATACGATTAATATTACTTTTTTGTATTTTTGAATAAACATTTATTACAACAATTTATTTTTCATAACTATATAAATAATCTTAAAAGATGCTTATTTCATTTCACTATTTATTTCTTTATCGAAAAAATGAAACATTAACCTATATTTCGAAAAGAGCACAAATAGTATTTTCAAAAAATGTGTTACCAGCGTTTCTAATTTTTTTTTCTCTAAATTTATATATTTAATTTTAGATTATATGTCGCACTTTTATTCAAGCACTTTACCGGCAACATCCTCTTCATCTTTTATAAAATAAAATCTGTTTAAAATTTTGAAGTGAAAAAAGTATTCCTTCTTAATGAAATTAACACTTAAAACTTTTAAAAGTCAGCTAGTTGATCAGATTGCAGCCAGTCCGTCCGAAAGCACACGCTGTACAGATTAATATACAAAATTTCGTTTGTTTATATATTTAAATCGAGTGTTACAATTTTTTTACGAAAAAAAAACAAAAAACAATTTGAATCATGAAAATTGTCTATGCGCTAGTTACACAAGTGTGCACAGAATTTTTCCTCAAAGAGAGCAAGATCGAAAAAGGTACTTTCGCTATAGAAAACACGTCATTACCACATTAAAATCGAAGGATTATTTTTTTAATTAATTTGGAATTTAATTTTTAAAAAGAATTTTTAGCGTGAAATGTAAAATGAAAATATTAAAAATAGCACTAACATAGGCGTACCAAGGCCAGTTTTTCGGGAGGGGTCGATCCATTAAAAATAAAACACTCCACAAAAAAAGGGATTTTACTTAGTAATTATATTTTATTAATAATCTTTTGTACAATAGTTCTAAATGCGTAAGGATTAGGATTACTTCTGTTCGTTTTCATTTTGAGAATAATTTACACTAATCCATAGTTAGTTGTACTGTCAGAATACTTGAAAGTGACAATACAGCATCGTAAAAATCCATTTCGGGAGGGGTTTAAACCCCCCAAATCCCTCCTCTTCGGTACGCCTATGAGCACTAATACTGTTGTTATTATAATTCACACGAAATTAGTCCCGAATAATTTTTATTTCCATCGAAAATCGGCCATTGAATTTTTTTATTACATACAAAGGTGCACATTTATTATTAAATTAGATCAGTCTTATTTTCACCAGTTTTCCGTTTTGATTTGCTTTCTAAACTCTCAGAGTGCAACGGTCCCCGTTGGTCTCCCAAACTTTCTTCTACTACACAAGTAAGGTAACACGCTTCACGATATCACAATATGCCTATATCAACCCACTACTGGGTGTAGGCAATACCTGGCGGGATAAATTGGCCTAATCTTCTGCTGATCAGGCAAATTGGGAGATGTATTTCATAACTGCTATCGCCAGGTTTTCACGGTAATAGTTAATATGCGATGCTAATGAAGACGCTTAGTGTAGACACGCAAGACTACACTCGAAATTGATCGCAATCGCTTGTTATCAATGCAGTCTCGCGTGTGGCTGCCTATTATATACTCCAACTAACGCGCATGTTGTGGTATATTTAGTGGTTTGACATTGCCTTCCACATGAATCTATTAGCGGTTATTTAATTTTAATTTCTCGTAATAACTTCTGTCGTCGCCCGGGATCGAACCCAAGACAACCAAGCGCTCTAGCAACTGAACCATCGCGGTACGCTTACATCAGTATAATTGGAGACTGTATTTGCTGTTCATTAGAGAATTATCGGTAATTAGAAATGTAATATACGGTAGAAGACAGACCATGATGATGATGGTAAGTGTAAACTTTTCCGAAACGTTAAGTTTGAAGAATAAATTTTTTAAATATGATTTCTACCGTAAATTGTGTTCCTAATTGTATCCATCATGGAAGTTTTAAATGTTGAATTATTGGGGTAAATTTTGACATCAACAGCCTAGTTATTAATACCAATAGATATTTGAGTTCAATTGTTCAGTGTTAAATTATAAGACCCGGCCACACACTTAGCTCCCGTACGACATGCACATCTTTAGATTTTGACGAATCACTGCTGCAGACACGTTTCTGCGAATATTTTTCTCTTAAATATGAATCATATTTTAATCTCTGACGATATGTTGCTCATTTCTAGACTTTACATAGACAACTGGAGATACGAGTTAGGTATATGTGTGTCAGTTGCCGAAGTACCATTAACGAAGGTACCAAAAAAATAAAAAAGTTATAAACAGGAAAAAAGGACTGTCCGTAAATTATACGAATTATGCGATTCTCAATTATCGGAACGTAGGTTTCAGAACTGTAAACAAAAAAAAAAAAAAAATTGAAATACATGTACAACGAATTGCAACATTCTAGTTATTAATTGATGAGAAAGAACTTCGATTTTGTAAACAGAGGCAGACAAGTGTGATATAAGCAACATTTAGTATAACACGTATCATCAGTCTTTTGAAAATAATTTACCGCGTATAAAGTATTAAGCTGAAGATAATATTTTTACATAGCTTGAAACGACCAATGATGTCAGGACCCTGGTTCATTTAATTAGGCGAGAACGGGTCAAAAAGTTAAATAGACCACTCCGTAAATGGTTATATTACAATGTTAGTCGATTGATATAGTTATTGAACTACGTTGTCTATTTTTATTTCTATCGTTTCCCATACGTATGGGCTGTTTATCCGTCACGTTTTGTATCTGCTTAAAATGTACCCGTACAAACGAAGTCGATACATAAAAACATATTTCGTATCTGACTTACTCTTTAATCATCACGTCATACGCACATACACACACTCCGCACAAGCGACAGATTTGATGAATTAGAAAAATTTAATGGCAAATTTTATATGAAATGATGAAACTATTAGCGTTATTTAAAGTTCTGAAAATTATTTTCCAACAATGGCAATATTTTCATCCATATTTCGTGTACTACTGAGTTTAAATAATATTAATTTTTAAATAAAATTTAACATTTTCGCATTTTAATTTTTTCAATAATATGCGCGCATTGTACAATTTTCTCAACAACGATCTCGCGTATTTTGTTTAAATTAAAACTTTTTACAATTTACAGGTCTACTGCGACGTTTTACGCGGTGGCCACTGAAATATAATTTTTAAATTCATTCCCGGTCCAAATTTTCCCGATTTCCTGGTTACTAGAATTGCACGAGAGTTTAGGCGAACGTTCTTCCACTTCTCGTATAATAGCAAACCCAACAAATTGAAGCGAAGGAAAATAAAATATCAGTACGGAAACAAAAGAATTGAAAATTCAATTTTTTGAAGTTGTTTTATTTACATTTTAAATATTTTACCGATATAATAACTACTAACTAACTAAAGCAATATATATGCTTACTTTATTATTACGGAAGTTAATAATGAAGTTTATAACAGGTTGATTTTTCTCCATTTAAATAATTATAACTTATAACATTTATTTAATTATTTTACGTCTAATATTTACATTTGTAATCATACACGTGACTTCATTTAGCGCAAGCCCCTCAAAAAATTCTTTACTAAAAGAGGTTCAACCCTCTCGAAAAACTGAAATACGTAATAAAAAAATTTATACGCGTTTCGATACAAATTTTAACTAAAACGTACAAACAATTAATATAAATATTACACCATCGGTCGTAGAAAAAGTATTTTAATCTAAAAATTTCGAAGCAAATTCTAAAAGAAAAATGAAATTTTTTTGTAACCATCGATAATGTTTGACCGCCGCTGCATATTTTATGCAAATATAAAAGGGCTTTGAAATTTATTATTAAGTAAAGTGCATTAAAAAATGCATTCATTTTCCGCTTCAAATGATACTTTTTTTTATCGAAACTATTACCTTTTTACCACGGTTTTACAACAAAATTCAGAGATTATCCCTAGCTTATTCTTCCCTTTTAATGTGTCTTCAGTTATTTTAGAGTATTATTCAACGCGGTTCCGAAGGAGAACAGTGACTCACTGTTTGTTACAAACTCATCTCTGGTTATGTCTTCATGTCACATCTCCAGTTTTTTATTCACTTATTAAGTTTACCATCATTCGCATTGAATATGTCTTAACTACGGCCTGAAAGTGAATCAATCCAAACCAAAGGTAACGATAATTGGCAGAGCCGAAAGGAATCAGCCGCAGACTAAGGAAATCGCCGGATACGAAGTATTGAGCGAATTTAATTACCTCGGATTATTAATTATAAATACAGGAGGACGTGAAAAAAAAAAAATACGCGGAAGTCTTGCGATGGCGAGGGCTGCAACAATGAAACTAAAAAAAAATACGTAAAGATACGAATATAACCAAAAACACTAAGCTAATCAAATTTTGTGAGTTATTTAGGCTTTTTAGGGCGTTTTTGTTTTCGGAAAACAAATAAATGCCGAACACAATAGAATTTTATCTTCTATTTCAGTATATTACAATTAAATATAAATAAGCACTAGGAATGGAAATGTATTAATTTGAAAAACATAAAATCAACCGGCATGTTTTGGAGTTACTTACGCAATATGTATCGTTACCAATGATGAATCCATTTCTTTTAACCCATTCAGTCGCTGCGATGCCAATTGGCATCATCAACTTACGTTCATATTTATAAAAGTTATATCACTTTTTAACCATTGAGAAAAATCAACATTTTTTTTTTTTTTTTTTTTTGAGAAATTAGGTGAGCCAAAATTTTTGAAAATTGATCAAAGTACTAGTTTTAACCTATAATAAGCAGATAATAGAGTAAAAAAAAATTGTTGACAATAACCACAAGTCATGACTGAAAGGGTTAATTTTACTTCATCTTCTTACTCTTTCTCTAGTCCTCTAATTAATGATACTTTTTGTTGAGTTAGTAGTAACACAGTTTCTAAGTAAAAAAAATGAATAATTAAAAAAATATTACTATATTTCACAGTATTTTTTTGCGTTCACAATATCGCGCACTCATCTCATCACCTCTTAATTTAGTGGTAGACTAAAGCAGGATGGTGGAAAGGTCCAAAATTCAGTTTTTAGAAAATTTGCAACTATTTAATGTAACTTTAAAGGAGCGAAAGTAACATAAAATAATTATCCGATTACATGTTTTCCTTAATTTTATGAATATCTAATCAACAAAAATATGCATAAAAATTCGGATTCTTTCAAGCGGACTAAATCCCAATTTGTTGCTAACGTAACTCATTCTTAAAGTAAATAACGCTATACAAACGTATCGTTCAAAGCCAAAAATAAAGAGAGGAAGATTTCATCGAGGGAGACAAAACAGGACGAGTTGATATTAAATTGCGCATGCGAATATTGGAAAAACCGAACTTAGGTAACGTTCTGTAAAGGATAATACCATGATGTGTCTGTACACCTGTTAGGAAAAAGGATAAAAATCATATACATTTATCACGTTTTACGTTGTATTTTGTTGTTGATAGTTGTCGCGATAGCTTAGTTGCTAGAGCACTTGGCTTCCGTTACGGACGTCACGGATTCGATCCCGGATGACGACATCAGTTACGAAAATTTAAATTAAATAATCGTTAATTCACGCGGAAGGCAGTGACAATCCACTCCACGTATAACATGCGCGCTAGTTAGTACACAGCAGGCACACACGGGGGACTGCATTTGTATAACAATGTAAATCAAACAATCACAATATCAGTTGCAAGTGTAGTCTTGCGTGTGTACACTATAGCGTTGCATGTAACAATTGCCAAGAACGCTACCTATTCTGTACAGCTAGATTGTACAGACACAGGTAGTCTCGAGATCGAGCTAACGAACGAAGAAGAGAATGATGGTGCACAATCGATTCCATACATTCTGATGGTTGCAAATATAAAAAATTCTAGTCGTTGACATCAATCCTTATTACATCATGGCGGAAAAGAGCAAACGAAACGATAATATTCTGTTAAACTTCCGCTTAGACTTTATTTCGTCGAGGTAGATAATAACGAAACATAGGTAAATTCATTTTTTTTCTTTTCTTCTTTTTCAATTTACTTATTGTAAAAAGAAATCGATAAATACGTTTATACATGTTCATCTTATAAATATAAATTAATAGCCGACGATTAAATACTTACACAAAAATAAAACACATCCGCGTTCGCTTCCTTGTTCGCACAGTGGCGAATCCTCTAGTACTTCTAGTCATGTGGCAGAGAGTACTAAAACAAACTAAAAAAAGAAGAAATTCGCCAATATTTCTCTGGCAGCATAAGGGACCTGGCTAAAGGAGGAAGGCAACTTTTAGTTTTCCAGTAGAGAAATCTGAGAAGTCCCATTTGAGAATACGAAAAAAATGCGCTGTTGATGTCCACTGATAGTTGAATTCTTTACTGAAATACGTGTTATGAACGTTAGGCACCGTGAATACTTCTCCGACATTAGCGAGTCACTAAAAACGTACCGAAAAGTGTACCACACTTATAGCAATAAATAACCAGTTAAATCGAACAATTAACTAACCAAGTACTTCTCAGAACGGCCTATGCATTTTTCGCTGTGTAACCGTGTCACTACGTTACCGCTATTTCACCATAGCAAAATTACGTTCTGACGCCTAATTTATGAATACGCTCGACGAAATGTGCCGCTAAGATTAAACGAAAATCGGTAAATGGTAGTGCAGCGACCGGTGAAATTGAATCGGTAGTTCAAGAAATTTGATTAATGTAATGCATACGTACGCAAGCCAGTGTAGTATTCCAGTGATAACTGACACTCATCGATGTAGTTCTTTATAAAAAGAACCACTATGCAAGCGCAGCTTTCTGTAAAAGTTTATTCATTACTGAATCCTTAATAATTTTTTAATAGTTAAAAGTTACTCGAATCCTGTACATTATGACACTTCATTATTGTTAAAAATAACACCATCGTTTTTTAATTTAATGGTAGAAGAGTATCAGTGAAATTTACAAGTTCTACGATTACAAAATATTTTGATCTGCTTATGAATATATTATGAGTATAAAATGTTCCAGCGTTAGAATTCTCAGACCATTTATAATTTATAGTATAGATCATTTTTAAAGTGATTTTTTTAGAATTTGTATTCTTCTTTAAATAAAAAAGAAAATATTTTTATGGATTTGAAATAATTTAAAAAAAAAATTAAACAATCCTAATCCTCTAATATGATTTAAAGTTATCACGCTCGGTGACACTCGCGGCTTTAAATTTCTACACCGATACGTATTTATAAAATAAAATTATGGAATAAAATTATGTAATAAAAGGCGGTATATATGTTTATGAAAGAATTCTAAATAAAGTACATAACCGAAAATTTGTCCATTACAAGACCTAAAGAACAGAGTTATTTTTCTACATTAAATTAAACAATTTATTAACATATTACGTCCATTAAAAGGGTTAGGTAATCTAGACAGCATCGCGACATCACTTTTGTTTTTTTTTAGCCTTTTGGTTAGAATTTCTTCTGGTAGGAGGCATCTATACATTTTACTAACATTTACGGCGAGAGCGTTGTAGTTTAGTTAAAAAATTTTCATATTGATGATTAACGAATTCTTCGACGAATGGAATTTTTAAATCATTGTGTAACGTTTCGTTAGACACATATTTTTCGGAACTGCTGTTCATATAATCAGCATAATTAATGTGAACTGTTGTCGCTGTATCATCAGCGCGGTAAGAGTTAGGATTTGTCTCTTTTATATTCTAATAGTGAGTCTGAAATGTACCAGCGCGAGCCATATTCATTCGTACATGTGCTGTATGATATTGCCATGTCAGAACCGTCTATCCAACGTGATTTCCAAACATTTCACCATTTCTGGCTATTACATTTCTGCATTACCGATTTTTACTCTGAGATACATAACAACTATCTGTTTGTGAACGAAACTTGTCATCATCCCTGCTCGTTCAACCTGACACGTCAATTCCCGGACCATTTAATTCTGCCTACATGTTACTCACTAAAAACCACTGGCCAAAAATAAATATTTTTTTTTTGAGGAAATCGGCGTAGTTTAATAATTTTTACGCTAAAAGTGGGTGACTAAAGTGTGTGCGTTAGATACTGAAAAAATTAAAGTATACACAGGATTTTTGGATACATTTGAAATATAGTACTCAGTCAATTTTGAATCCAAAACAATTTTTAGTACATAAGTAAATAATAATATATGTCATTTTAATTAAATTACTTAAATCCAGTGTGCAAAATTTAACAACAATAGGATCGGAAGATTTTGACAGTTCTCAGTAAATACATGTATTAATGTTGCAATAAATTTACGGAGCAATTGGACACAATGGCATTAAATCAGTTTTAGAGTTGCTTTTTTTTTTTTTTTTTTTTGTGCCAAAGTAAAGATATCGTTTGAGTAATTCATTGAAATAGGTAAAATTAATACGCGGAAATCAAACGTTTCTTAAATGGCTAATACTCGAAGTATTGTATCGTATAATTAGAAAATTGGCCCTTTTGAGAATATAATGGATATATCGTTTTAGTCGAATGCGATAAATTTATTGGGTAACAAGTATTTGAATTTTGAAGCGCGTCGGCATTAGAAAATCTTTTTTTTCTTTCTTGTTTCAATTTTCCCCTGCGCTTGTTAGCAACGGACGATTACCCATCAACACGAGTAGCAATTAGGATTCACAAATAATGAAATCTGACAAAGAACCCTATACCAAGGATGGAGATTAGAAAATCTAAACGAAATAAACTCCTAACATCATTGTTTTCTCTATTTTTTCTTTTTTATTTCTTGAAAATGGAAAAAAGGATTTATACGTGTGGTCAAGATTTCTCTAAAACAGATTCGTTTACATTGACCAGAGGCGGACCCAGAAGAACATCTTTGGTTGAGGGGGGATTATATAATTACGTAAAATCTTCTATGGTAGGCAGTAGATTTGAGAAATACCCCTTGTTTCATAAAGAAAATCCAAATAGCGACCTTTATAGAAATTCATAAAAATGTGTTTTAAAAATACATAATTATTACAATTTTTAATTTAACTTTTGTTTTATTTTTAGTTATGAAAAAAATAAAATGAAATTATAAAATTATACCTTAAATATGGTAGTTTAGAAATAGTAAGAAAAATAGTATTTTTATTAGACACTTTACTTCTTTTTTATTTTCGTTAGTAATCCGATCCGAATTCTTTATTCGTGAGCAAGTTTAGATATATATATTTCTCACTGAACTCTATTTTTAATTAAAATTACAAAATAAAAATTAGAAATAAATAAAAACGGCAAAAAAACGATGATAATTACATTTAAAATAGAATAAAATTTACTAGGAAATAGTATTAAATATTAATTATTAAAATCCGTAAGTAAAATTCATACAAATCTTTTATAGCATAAATTAAGTTTCTCTGTCACAACAAATTTCTTCATAGAGGCTTTGGTTCTTTGGGGAGAGGGGAGCTATCCCCCCGTGGATTCGCAACTGCATTTACGCATAATTTTTTCTGTAATATTGGATCTTTTTAGAACCCTTCTGAATCTGACGAAATGGTAAAGTTACAATATTTATAATATGATTTTTTTTCAGACATTACTCATCTAAAGAAATAAAATGCAAATTAAACTCCCGCGGAAACTTTTTATCGATTATTTCTTCTTAGCGGGGTGAACAGCATTACAGTAACGTGCTACGACCGTTAAAAATGGCCATGGTATATTTTGATAAATTTTAACAATTAATTTTAAGCTAATTTTTAACACTAGAGAAAAAATTTAATATTATTTAAGTAGGCATCTTTCACATAAGGGGAAAAAAAGAGGAAAAAACATTTATGGACTTACTATTACTCAAATTTACTTACGCAATATTTGAACAATTTTTATGCGCGAACATGACAGATAACGGTTTTAAAATTTTTAATTAACTATTTTATAATAGTTGAGTAATAATTTCCGCTATGAAAAAAGTATATTTTATTTTCAGCGCTCATTTCTTTTGTCGTAATATTACAAGCACGCATCTGTAGAAATAATGAAAATATCAATTTTTTTTTAATCAATACATTTGTGTTAACTATTTTGAAAAAAACAACCGCACATTCTGGCGGTAGGCGAAAAAAACACGTGTAGCCCCCCTCCCCCAGGAATAACATATCCGAAAATCATCGCTGTAGATGCAATAGAACGCGCAGTAGAGAAAAACGTGTCGAATCGGAACGTTGTGTTGATTATGTCATTCGTGTGTTGTAACGAAAATGGATTCCGATATTTCAGTGCGACGTCGTAACCAAAGAGCGGTGGTACATTTTTGTTATTTATTGGGATATACATGAGGCAAGCCTATGGTGAGCACGCTTTTTCGGCCGACAATTTTTCGTTGGCATCAGATGTTCTCCGAAGATCGTGCATCATCCGAAGTGGTGCGACAGAGCGGGCGACCAGCAACGGTCTCTTCGACGATAAACGCAAACACAATTGCTGCTCTCGTGAAGGAAGATCGTTCGATCACCGTCCGACAGATCGCAGCATTTATGGGCAAGGACACCTTTCTCGGAAGTGTCCTGAAATCAAAAAATTTTGGTATTTGCACCAAGACAATGCGAGACCGCACACCGCCCATGCGACTGTCGACTTCCTCACGAAGCGAAGCGTTGAAGTCCTGCCCCATTCGAAATACAATTCACATCTCGCTCCATACGATTTCTGGCTGTTTCCGATCTTGAAAACCCGCCTGCGGGGAGGCAAGTTCCAGAGTAATGAAGAAGTGGTCAATGCTTGTCAAACCGCCTTCAAAGCGATCTCTCCGCTGAATTTGTCAAAACTGTTACCGAAAAATTGTGCGAAAGGTGGAACAGATGTTTCGAAAATGAGAGACGTTATTTCGAAAAAGAATAGCTGATTGTTTTATACCCTATATAAATCATTTTTTTTCGTTTTTCTTGTGTCTTTTTTTCTCTTGAAAAATTGGTAGGGTCACTTTTTACACAGTGTGTGCATTTTGTTCTCGTGCGCGTTCTACTGCACCTAGAGGTTTGATTTTTGAATATGTTGTCGTACACATGTTTGGCCACTCGACGTATTTTACCGCTTGTCGCTAGCGTACGTGGTTCCAGAAATATCATCTATCTCAAAATTTTTTGGACAACCTATGTACAAATAGTTTACATTTTTACCGATATTTACATTGCGTATAAAAAAGTTGGCTAAAAAACTGTATTCTAACCAATACAAAAAGATGTAGGATGAACCGTAACAAAAATAACAGAGAAAAATACTAATAATATTTAGCCACGATTTCGGCGCTAATATTATACACTGTATTACTGGGAAACTATATACACCTCGAAAAATGAAAGAGGGATACTTACTATTTCAATAAATTATTTAAATGATTTAAGTCGCAATTTCCACAACCCGCTTTGATTCACCATTTAAATTATTTCAGATTTGAGATTCTCTGATCGTATGTGTATATATTTCAAAAATTATAACGAGAAAAAAAATTAATCTTCATTAAAGAATTTAAACGATGGCGCCCAAATGTTATACTTATTTACAAATACTATATATACACAGCCGTTTTTTTTGTTTTTTTTGTAATTTCTTTAATAAAGCCTACAAAATAATTCAAGCTTTAGGAGCTCTAATTTAAAAAATTATTTATTTTCAAATTTTAAAGAAATATTTTGTTTTAAGGAGTTTTACACGCAGGGGGCAATCGTAATTTCGTGTAATTATACCAGTGTTAAAAGCAAAAATGAATTTTTCAATTTTAATTTCTAAAATTTTAAAAAATTAATAAATCATGTAAAAAGATTTATAGTTTTTGTTAAATTTTATTTTCCTAAATTTTATTGATTAAAAAAAAAAAAAAACCATTTCAACTGGACGTAGAAAAGACGTAAAACGACTATAAAATAAAATTAGAATTACACCACTCGAAGTGTTCTCGGGTGTATAACTAAAATTAATATAAAAATAGAGAAAAAAACAAAAACTAAGAACAATTAATGCGATTTAAAGTGTATATTTAAGCAAGGAATATTATGGTTTACAATATATTATATATATATATATATATATATATATATATATATATATATATATGTAAAGATGAAAATATAGACTGATATTAACAGATATCGTAAGTGTAAAAAGTGAATATGATGAGTTTATCAATACGTCAATTACTATTTTTATTCTGGTTTAATATGCAATTATTACGATTGAAAAGGAAAACAACGCACTTTCACGATTAAATGTCTATCAGTTAAAGTAAATTTTATACACCAAATATAAATCATTACAGATGTATACGTACATATTTATCGTATTCATCTGTATGGAACAAACCGTGGTAGCACTACTATCTACGTAAATCCAATATTTCGACATCGGTTGAATCATCCAATTCACAGTGTTTCGCTTCCTTGAATAACAAAAGAATAAAATTATCAAATAATAAAGAATACCTTTATAGCACATGACGCTAATTCAGACACTTTTTAGCAGTTATAATTACAACTATACAATGCATTTCATAATCAGCACTTAATAATATTATTTCAGTAATTAAAAATGGTTTGTATCATATGCTAATAATAATAATAAAAATAATTTTTTCTCGATTAAATTAAATTTTAATATTTAAGTGTCCCAATTTTATTTTGTAATAGAATACGTGCATTTACGGTTTTTGTATAAAGGGGTATGTTAAAATAATTCTTTGATAAATAATTGGAATAATCAAACTTGATGTTAACACATTAATAACTACGAGGTCGTTCGGAAACGAATACGCAATTTCGGTGGCAGCACTGGCTGCAAAATAAATGGCTCGCAGGAAATATAGTATTTGAGTGTAGGAATACACTGATAAACCGGGCTGACTGTAGCCTCATAAGCAATAAGTGCAACATTATTCGGTCAAGGAGTTGCCCCAGAGAGACTATACACGCAAAGCAAAATTTGTACGGTTATCCATTTTCTACGATGAAAGGGTCGGGAGAATTATCACTCACCGGCGCTATAGTAAAAGAAATATATATGGTGTGAAACTGGTGACGCAATCTGGGTTTACTGTTACACAACCAGCAAAAACAGGTGCTTTAATACTTCGCAGAAAAGTTAATGGCTACGGTATTCTGGGATTGTCGCGGGCCGTTATTGATCTATTAGATGCGCCAAGTTCGAAGATCTTCGAGGATACCTACTATGAGATTTTGTGTAATTTGAAATGAGCCATTCGAAACGAGCGGCCCGAATTGAATTCAGAGATTTTCAGTCACACGAATGATACTATTTTGTGCCACCTCGATAGACTATAAATCAACATTTCTGCCTCGAAGCATTCGAATGATTGCAAAGACATGGATCCTTCATGATGACGATGCGCCATGTCATCACGCCTTCTCAGTGTGACGCAGTTTTTAACCTCGAAGGGCATTGCAGTGCTGCCCCAACCTCCATATTCCCCGAAAAGAAGGCATTTTAAGTCGGTAGCTGGCGTCCAACAGTCCAAGCTTTTCAGAAGTGCTACGAAAACTAGAAAAAGTGCTGCGATCAGTGTGCAGCTGCAAAAGGTGAAGATCTCGAAGGAGATATCATATCGACGTACCTTAATTTTTAAATATAAGTGCTTTTTGCAATTAGTCTCATTACTTGTCAGTCCTTTTAGTTCGGGGAGTAATGTTTATTTGAGATCAAATTTAATCTTTACAGGAAACGCATTCGTAACTTCTTTTGTTCATGTATACTTTTGATGACTCGATATACGACAAGACTAACCCAGCTGCAAAGGTTAAACCTTGCTATTATTCGGAATATAAACTGTTCTTTGACCCCGACGGGTTTCGGAAGCATCTAAAATGTATCACTTGGGGGGTTAAATTACAAGCGGCTCCCTGTACTGTGGTCGTAATTATGGCGCCATCAGGTGATCAAATGTGAAAGTTATTTAATGTTTACATATTTCATTCTCCTTTTGCATTCAAGTTAACTTTTACAAATACAACACAGGATTTTGAGTAGAAGTTTATAGAATGCAGTTAAGAACAAATATCGTGTCTATATCAGTAATATCTGG
Source organism: Icerya purchasi (assembly GCA_039619475.1). Lineage (NCBI taxonomy): Eukaryota > Metazoa > Arthropoda > Insecta > Hemiptera > Monophlebidae > Icerya > Icerya purchasi. Next base: position 71,944,831 of record CM077115.1, on the reverse strand, counting down.
TATTTATTAAAATTTAAAAAAAAATTTATTTGAATCTGCTTTAAAAAATGTCAGTTTTTTCAGAAATTCACAAGAGGTTAATTTTTCTTTAAAATGTAATTGTGTCGACATACAATTTTTTTTTTCTTGTAGAAATTAAAATATTCGAATTTATATTATATGATGTACTATTTTTTATAGTTTTTGAAAATTTTTTGAAGAAGTAAATACAAATAAAAAACGAAAATTTAAATAAAAGGATTGTGACTTCTTATCGGTAAAGTCGGTTAATGTGAAAAAGCTGTAAGTTTTAATCATAATTATTAACGACTCTGTAAGTAAAATAATCGAGAGGAACACTAATTAATTCGAAAAAATAATATATTGTTATTGAGAAATTTTCCAATAACCAAAAGTAAAAAGAAGAACTTATTGGCCCAATGAATACTGACGAACGAATGAAAAAGTACTATTTATAGTTTTTTTATTAGCTGGAAAAAATAACATTTATATATAAAATTGAACTAAACGAAATCGGTATAATTATTAATTTTGTAAATGTAGAATATTATCATCCGCAAACAATTTTAGTTTTTAAATTAGGGATCTAGATATAGCTTTAAGTATATTTGGTTACGTAACTCGTTTTGTGTACTAGTATTTTCTATTTATACAAATTTATTCTTCTGTTAATCATTAAAAATAACGGAAATTCAGGGAAGTTGTAAAATATTATTTTGTAATGTCATTAGTTTTACTTACGCATTTCATTTTTAATAAAATTAAACATTGTTTCAGAGATGTAATCATTATGTTTTGAGGATAATTTGTACGTCCTAATTTGGTCTTATCATTTATAGAAATGTACATAGTAGAAAATTAAAAGATTTATGGAATTTAAAGGAAATTAAAGGTTAATTACTTATAAGAAATTATTCATAGAGAGTAAATCGAATTATTCTATTAAATTGAAACGCATTAAATTATAATAACATTCATATGTTTTTAAAATCGGCATTAAGAAATAAATTGAAAGTAAATGAGAATTTAAAATATTTCAATAAAATACTGGATATGGTTATCGGAATTACAGAAGTGATTTTTATGTAACATGTTTTCGTGTTAAATAAATCTGCATTTAAACACATAACTTTCAATTACTACATGACATATTCCAAAATACTTTTTATGTAACATTTCCTAAAATGCAATTCGTGAAATGTTACAAAAAATAAATTCCCTGTAATCATTATAACACTTAAACCCAGACAGACAAAAAGTACACTTCAAATTTTTATTCTTTTCTGTAAACTGTTCTTATGAATATTCTTTAAGTGTTCACGTAAATATCTTTTCCACTTAACCGGTTTATCACAAATATTACATTTGATTTTAGCATTTTGTCGATCCATATTTTAATCATTAAATTTGAACAAAACAATTTTTTTTAGACCGCTGTAGGTTAGTTAGGCACGAATACAACAAAAATGTAAACATCGAATAACTTCCATATTTGATCACTTGGTAGCGCTATAGTCACGACTACTATACAGGGAGCCGCTCGTGTTAAATTGCACTCTTTTTGTGAGATTCTTAGATAAACGATTAAATTAGAACTGAATTTGAAAAATTTTGGTTTAATAGTTTTAGGATTTGTGAGCGAAGAAATAAGACAGAAGTAAATTTGTTGTTAACAAGTTCTAATTATCGAAATAATTACTTTGGTTGCAAATAACTCCATAAAGCAAACCGATTATTTTTAATATAAAGCAATTTACTTCTGGAAATTGCAAATTGGCATTTGTGCCATTTTGAATTTTACGCTTTTTTATTTTTTGCTGTATTCATTGCGTCCGTGTTCTTTTTACAATTTTTTCTTATTTCATTGTTTATTAATAAATTATTTTTTTTTGTTTTATATCATCGTCTTGTTATTAACTTTAAGTGTAGCATTTGGGTTTTGTAATATTAATTTTTCTCGTAAACAGATTGAAATTTTTTATACTGTGCATTTTTCGCTAATTTTATGCTATAGTTTTTATTTTTGAACACCTGTTTTGATATATTTATAGATATTTTTGTTTATATATATTATTATTCCTATTATTTTAAATGTTATTTTTTAAGTTCATTGTATTTGTTTTCATTATAATGGAAGCTCTCAGTTGCTATGTGCCAATTCCTATTCGTACAGAATTAATTTATTGGGACGCTACAGAAGAAATATAAAAATTTTATAAAATACATTACTTTAGAATGAAATATTTTGTGGTAATCCGTACACTTTAAATGTTAACATGTTTAATATCTACTTCGGAAATGTTTAAATCAATCTTACATTTTATATTCGGTATATTCTTGGTGTGTTTAAAAAATTATATAATTATTTGGGACAAAAAAACATGCTTTTTGTATATTATTATCGCGTATGTTTGCTAAAGGATATTTAAAATAATTATAGATTGTATATAAGTTCTCTTGAAATTCAAATTAAGTATCTAAAATCATAATCACAGTTGGTGACTCTGATTATTGTGTCATACAACTGAAATGTTTAAATTAAGGTTGCAGCTATAAAAATAGACATTGAACTAAGACATGATTTTACTAAAAAATTAAAAGTGCATTTGCTTGAATTTTACTTCTGAACTTATTCAGGTACAGGGTTAATACACGGAAGTAGTCTTCTGGCCAAGTTATTAGCGGTCCTGCTTCTTACTTGGAAATTTAATTTACTCTAAAGTAATCCTTCAATAGCCGTAGTCTAAAAGTAATATAAGTATATTAGGTTGAAGTAAGTTGGAGATGTTTTAATGCTCCAATTGCGATGAAACCTGTATGTCTATATAAAAAAAGAAAAAAGAAATGCAAAATCAAGTACTGGCGTTATAACAACATGGGTTGTAATTAGTTTTTTGAAATTTCACAAGTTAATTGTTGACAGTAACATTTTTTAAAAGAAATATAAGGTTTTTTTTTTAAATTATATATTTTATTTTTGCTATTTAATAAATATATTGTATGTGTACTGGGGATTTTTTATAGGGGAGAAAGAAAGCAACTTGGTTTATACAATCATATGTATATGGAAGGTTTGTTTGAATATTAAATAGGCATATTTGTAGTGTGTTTTGTGTAGTAAATGTGTGTGATTTGTTCAGTTTTAAAACCTAGTTTATCATACGTTACATTGTACACACAGGAGTAATTGTATATTAGTTCTAGAAAACTGACTTATTTATCCCTCACCATAATTTATTACGATCGTCAACACAGTTTTAAAAAGTATTTTCTTTTAACAAATACGAAATAAGCTCAATTTAATCTTTTAAATTTTCATTTATTTACTGTCAAACGCGTATCGCTAAGTATTATTGCGCCATAATATTCTTCAGCATATTTCAAACACATTCAGATTTCAGTTTTAACAATAAGCATTTATTTTTCATTGCGACAAGTTACATTATTACACTTAAATACCTATATAATTCAATACATTTTTACTAATAGCTATCACAAAAGTAAATGCGAGATTATATTATTAATTTTTGTTAGTTGACACATTCCATAAGTACGATCGGCCGTTTTTAAAATAAGAAAACCATGTATTTTTCTGAATACGTTGTTTTATGTAAATGCAGATAAAATCGTAAATTTTTTTGCACACCTTACGTACAACCGTTGTAGTTGACGATTTACAATAGTTTGGAGACACTTAATTGTGTCATTTGTTTACATTAGAATGAAAAATGATTAAATTAAGTTTGTCGTGAAGCTGCCTATACGAATTAAGCAAAAATACGAGTTATAAAAGATATGCACTTACTGTAAATAACGGAGGTTCGGACGGATGTGGATGAAAGCCGGTTTCTCTGCAATTTGATATGTAGTCAAGCCCATAATCGGGCGTTAAATAAAAAAAACCCGTTCTGAAAAATTTAAAAAACGTTATTTTCCTAGTGAATAAAAATTTTATAGCGTATTACATCAATAATCAAACGAGTTCGTGTAAGAGACAATTTTTTAAACTAATTTTACATTTTAAACTTTCATTTTGATCGACGTTGCAAAGCTGCACTTTTCACGCAACAATAATAAATTCTAAAATTAGTAAATTGTTACATTTTAAACATATCCCCATAAGGAAAAAATATCGTCAGCTGGAAAAATTAATAAAACTATACGCACTAAGAAAACTGGGACTTAGAATCCTTAGAATATATCTGAATCAATTTTCGCGAATTTAGAAAACCAATCTAGAAGCGTACGCATAATTAGAAGTATTATGCTGCTATTAACGTAATGATTCTTTTACAATAATACGGGAAGTAAATCAACGGCAAAATTTAGAAGCAGTCAGTTTTTGAAAATTTTGTTGACATTGTTGGATTAAGTTTAAAAAAACTCGCAGTCTTTCATTAGAAAACCCGGTTTAAACAAAGGAACAATTACTAGCGAATAATAATACACGCAGTACTAAACAATAACTGCAGATAAAGAAATTCCGAAAGAATAAAAACATGACGGTTAATTGAAAAATAATATAAACTTATTATAATTAACGCGAAGAACGTTTATTTTTCCCCTCTCATTACGTATGTGCGCGACACTGGAATTTCAGGTTAGAAATTTGTAAAATACTTTGTTTCTAAAAAAATACACATATTTACGGTTTACGAAACAATTAATTATTACGCCGATAATTATGCTCTATTTCGATCTTAATCTACATCTTGTATATTACTATTTTGTTTAATTTTTCGGTTCAGAATAATAAAATGGAACTACTTATAACACGGGCCGTAAAAAGAGGGTCTCTTCAAATCTTCACTGATAGAAGAAAAATTAGAACTAACATACAAACAGCCTCTAATATATCGATAGTAAGAAACAATAAATACAAAAGAGTAGGCATATTTAAATATCTTAAACAATGAATTGAACCGAATTTTTCAGAAAAGACAACTCTATCATGCCGAATAATAGAATTAGAAATACATAGGTTGTCTCAAAAAGACAGAGACCAACGCTGGCGTCGCGCATATCGAATCGACTTGGCACCTATGCCACCGTGTAGCGCATTCATTTCTCTCACTATAGCAACAAGAAGTAACGGAATCCGCTCAATAGTCGTCGCGCAGTGCGAGTTTAAAGAAGACGAGTACGCGCTAACCCTACAGGTTTTTTACATATGTGAATATGAGAGTAACGCGAGTTTTGAAACGGAGCAGCGTTACGCGATCAAGTATTGTGTTTGGCGTGGTTTGTCCGGCATGGAGACTCTCCGAGAACTTACGGAAGTATTGAAAAATGATGTTTTAGGCCGGAGTACAATTTTGAGGTGGCATAAGCACTTCCTCGAGGGCCGAGAATAACTGTGAAGTGGCAGGATCGAATGCGCCAATGTATTAAGAACGAAGGACGTTATTTCGAACGTGGTTTAGGTTTACGCGATGGTAATACCGATAGCGATTGATTTTTTTCCGATTTTGTATTTCTTGAAATAAAAGGCGTAAAAAAATCAAGTTTTTATCTTCATTTCACTTCAGTAAAATCAGCATAACTCATTCAATGTTCGACCTACAACCTTCACCAAGCACCCATTTTGTAGCCAATTAAAGTCTCTCTCTCTCTATATATATAAAAAAAAAATGTCAAAAAAATTCGCGCACGTGAAATAATTGTGCGCGTGCATTCAAAAAACCTGTAGGGTCAGAGCAAAGTAGGTCGCGTAAAATGCCTATAACTTGGACAATTTTTAAGTTACAGATTTCAAATTGGTCTCATTTTGTAGCCAAAATATTGATCTAGATGCCAATATATTCGGCAAGTAGATTCGGTGCGCGACGCCAGCGTTGGTCTCTGTCTTTATGAGACAACCTTTGTAGCTCAACGAAAAACAAACAACTGTACAGTTATCAAATCGTAAACGTGGTGTGCGGCAGAATGTCTTGTGATAAATAGGGAAGTCTTGAAAAATTCGAGTAAAGAAGTAGAGAATCTTAAAATTTTAAGACCAGTTAAGGAGAACGATAAATATAGAAAAAAAAGTAATACGAAATATAAAGAAGCAAACTAGCTTAATGAGAAACAGTATTATAATTTGCGGACACTTGATCCACTTAACTTCGACAAGGTTAATTACTGCATTTTCCTTAATTTTAAAAAGAAGTAAGTGGAACTGTTTCAACAACTGAAATACTTAAATGAAATTTTAGCATTGAACCTGGTAATAGTGAGCTACGTACTCTCTTAAAGGAAAAAGCGGATAGGGCTTTTCAGGAAAACAGAAATTACACACAAGGAAAAAATAGACTATCCGAGGGAAGAAAGGAATAACACCGAAAACGAACGTTGCAATATTGGAGGAAGAAAAAAACGCGTTATTTTCCCACTCCATTGAAAAAAAATTAAATCATGGATATTATATCACGGATATGTTTCTCTATATTTTTTTGTGATGTGACGCAAATCTCCAACTGAACCCCAGCCAAAGTAATAAAACAAATTTCAGTGTATCAAGGTATAAAACTTTATTGTACAGAATTTTAACCTCAAATACTACATTAGTAATTGACAATAATGGATGACGATGACTGAAATATGAAATATACTGCTTTGTTTCGAGATTATCGACATAGCGACTAAATATTATGTCAATACAGGTACTGTTCTTCGCTGTCGAAATAGAAGAATTATTACTTAGTTGTAATCCAAAATCTTTTGCCATAAAATTGCAAAACTCTATACCAATAAGACCGTGTAAGTTAATATTGAGATCTCCTCCAAGAAAATGATAAGCACATTGTAAAGCTCTAATTTATAAAAATATTCAAACATCATTTTCAATTTTGTACTATAAACGAGCAAGTTTAAAGTGAAGAATTTGAACATTTTTTGTTTTGGTGTACCTGGCGCTATATAAACTGAAACAAGTAAGACAACAGTCTAAGATTTTGCGAACGTTGACAGCAGCCCCAATGTATGTATCTAACGAGACCTTGCACAATGATCTAAGGATGCCATTCGTCAAAGAAACCCATAAAGAACAGTATGAAAAATTTTTCAACAAATTATCACATCACTGTAATCCAAACATTAGAAAAATGTATAGAAGCACTCTGCCGGAAAATCCAGCCAGGAGGCTAAAAAGAAAATAGTGCCGAGATGCGATTTCATTCAACTAACTTTCCTTTTCATTAAACACAATAAGTAAGAGAGAAATGAATTATTATATGTCCAAGTCTTTCAATGGATAGATTGGGCTGTATTCCGGTTGTCTAAAATTGTTCTCTATAATATATTACAAACACCGCTGTTTGTGGTATGAATACATACCGGTACAGGGGAAAAAAAAAAAAAACTTCGTTTGTCGTTGATAGTTGTTTTGATTGCACGTATATCTCTCCAACTCCATCACGCGCGCAGTCTCTTCATTTTAATTTCCTCCTCATTGTATTTCAGAAGCTCGTGGTCTATAAAGAGTCAAGCTCAGAGGTGAAATCTTCTTTCTCGAATACAAAAACTCTACCAGCTTTTACCATGTTTTTTTTTGAAGCGGAAATAGTACGGGATCCAGAAATTTCGTAAATCTGATTATTTTCAACCAAGGTTTCTATTAACTTATAGGTAGGTAAAACAAAGTCGGTAGTGATGTCTTTTAAATGAGCTTGCAAGAACTGAACGTTGAATGTACACAGCGACATTGATGTAGGAGTAAGTACGATTGGGTGAAAAAATCGGGACTGATGTCTCCGATCGTTTCCAGTTTATGGCTTTCAAGATGCCAAGACTCGTTATGTAAATCTCGATTTTCTTTACCACAAGTCATTCTTTTGATTTGTAATAAATAAGCCATCCAAAGAAGTTGCGCGGCTCAACTGCTATTCGTGACTCTGATTGTATTTGTACACAACTGCGTTATATGTACCGCCTTGAGACATGAATTGTGATTGCGCACGCTACAACCGAAGGAATTTAGGTCAGGGTTTTCTAAAATGTGGACCCAACATCTAGCGCGAAGTCAGTGACCCGTACGCGTGTTACCAAATAATAGCCACAATTGTTTTATTATTCATATCGCACTCTACATACCGCAGTATACCAGTCGCTCCATTTACCAGCCCATCCAGTACATTCGTATCATGTATGGCTTGCTGATCAACAGACGTAGCATATAATGCATCCCAACTGTCTCATCCGGTTGCATCTTGTGCACCTTTTCACGGGGGTGTTTCACTTGATCATTATTACGAGCTATAATGTATTCATCTTGGGCAACATACTCGATGACTCCTTCACCGCGAATGGCAGCGGAGTTGAACGCCGTCTACTGTATCGAAGAACAGTTGTATTAATTCAGGATAATGCTCGTCTAAGTACTCTCGGATAACAAATCTACTTTCAATGAATGTCTTTTCGCCAGGTGGTAATGGCTGTCCATCTCCAATTTTCATTAATATAGATGAGAAGGTAACATCGGCTTGTCGCATTATTTGGAGAAGTAGGTAATACGGTAACTTTTGCCACACAATCTCGCAACAAAAGTTTTGTTTACTGCGTTTAAGATTGCAGGTGGACGTATGGGAGGTAATTGGCGTAGATCATTTGTGTAGAATGTGCTGTAAACGAAAATTTATTCATCAGAATAAATCTGCACAAAATATACTACATTTGCCGATAAACACTATCCTTACATTATTAAATGCAGTTCGGAATAAATTAAGTAATTCAACAGAAAGACCACTATCACGCTGCGAATTTCCTATGCGAAAGGCGGCAGGAACTGTTGTACTATTGATCACGACTACATTTTCTCTCGGCATTTTATCTATTACTTTCATTTGGATATCTTCGTCGAGACTAACGAGTATCGTTTTAACGAAATTGTCAGTTATAGCTTTACTTTTTACGAATTCATCAGCCTTTGATTTCCCATAATTCCCTCCAAAATCCTCTATGCACAGCTTTCGACACTCCTCGAGCACTTTAGCAATATCCAAGTTTGATTCAAATTTTTTACGCGCTTCTATTATGCTAGATTCGTGTTCATTATAAAGAGTTTGGTACCGGTTGAGCAGTTTAACCACCTTACTTTTGAATAGTACGTGGAGAAGGACAATTTCTCGCTGCTTGTACTTATCCAGTTCCCTTCCCATTTCATAATTTCGGTATCGAAGAATATCGAAGAACTTTAAGTATATTGCAAACCTTACGCTCGCCTGTCCTTGTTTTGTAGTAGAAACCTATAAATTGAGCCAATGATATATTGGACAAATCATCAAGACGCTTCTCGTATCGCTCGATGCAACCTTCTTTGGAAAAAAAAAAATATATATATATATCCAAAGACATGTTAGCGAGCTCGTCACGTCCATTTGCTTTTGCAATTTTCGTACCATGACGTCAAGATGTTGGATGTATTCAATTTTACGACTCAACTCTGACATATGCAAGTTCAACAAGTACCACGCTGCTTCTTGACTGCTAATATCGACGGCGTTCAACATTTTTCTCCGAAACGCAGCTAAAAATTCACTGAAATACCTGACGGGATACAGGTCCCTCAACTCGATTAACTCACGTTGCAACTCATACCACGGTTCGTTTTGTTTACATATTCTACAACGTATGAAACGCAAGAGTACTCGTCTATGATAAACTGGATGTACATATTACAGACACTGAGCCCTTACACTACTTATTTAATCAACTTAAACCACTTCAGATAAATTACGCATGAACTGCACCAAGTTTATTCTATTATGTGACGTAATTTACCAAATTATTGCATCATTTGTAGAGTTGAATTTTTTAGTGCCGTTACACAAATTTTGAAATAACTCAAAAATATATCCATGTTAAAATTTAAAGGAAAAAAACAAAAACAAAAAAAAAAACGGTTGAATAATCTCTAAAAATACGCAATTCGAAAAAAAGGAAAGGTACAAAATGTTCGGAAGGGTAATAAAAGTGCACTTTATTCTGTTCGATAACTAGCGTTTTCGCATTAAAAGTGTTCACATTTTATTACAAAATAATAGACAAAATGATTGCACGGTAACAACAATTTGTTACGTGTAATACGAAAAATACAACTTACTGATTATATCGGGGTGAACAAACGATAGCGATTGCTTCAGCCATCATTAACTGATATGAACAGTGAGTATGCAGGTCTACACTGGACAGAAATGCAGTTTGGCTCGGATGTGTCTGTAAAAAGATAATTACTCTTATTTGTGAACCTAGAATAGGAATCCATATTTAAAAAATTATTTAGTATTAATTATTTATCTTATTACATTACTCTTAAGAATCAGAGGTTAAGCCATTTCTCGGTATATAAGTGGTTTTAAATCCTCCTATTTAAAGCGTAACTGCAATAGAAATAAAAAGTAAAAAATAAAAACAATTTTTAGAAATAACATTTCTTTTAACTAAATTTAAAAAAAACAAACTATTATCATTAATTAGAACGTGGTAAATAATCAAACAAAAAAAAATTATTAAAACAATCACTTTTTTCACAAATTATAAAAAGTTTGTTTTTATTTATTAATTACACTTCGGGGTTAATAATAATAATAATTTTTAAACAAATTAAGATTTTATAAAATAATTATTGAAATTGGAATGTTTTTCTCGATATAAACAGACTTTTAATATTTTATAAAACGATACAAATTATAATTGAATTATTATAAATAAATTTTTTATCCGTTCGTGTCAAAAGAAAAGTAAAGCAAGACATTACGATTAGATTTAGTATTCTTTTATAAAAATACGTTTGCGTAACGCAGAGATAAAATTTTAAGAAATCAGGACAGAATTTTAAAAATAAATTTATAGACATTATAATAACTCTTTAAGACCCAGAGAATACCATAAAAATACGAAATTGTAATTTAAATTATAATAAACTTTGACATTTGAAAACATAAAAAAAAAAAAAAATAATAAAAATAAAAAACAATAACTATTTTTTCTTCTTTAAAGAAAAACATGTAAATCATAAAAATGTTTTAAGGTTTTACCTTTCACGTTTAAAAAAAAAAAAGTGAATGCCAATCAGTAATAATGCAATTAAGAAATGACAATTTTATTCACTAAATAAAATTTTACTTTCAAAGTAAAACATAAAACTCTCAACTGTAAAGTCCGTCAGTTTTTATTTCGAAACTAAAATTATTCCGCGGAAACGGATTTTGTGTAACAGCCAAAAAAGATTTAACGTAAATGAAGTACAAAATATTGCATTTTCAAATGTTCAACGTGACGTGGAACGAAGTATTGATACTCGGGAGTGTTGTTAGCAGAATTGGTTATTATTTAAATCTAAATTGAAAGTCTAACACACATAAATTCGTTAAACTCCTAACAATGAGGTGCTTTCAGGTCGATATTTAAATTACTTCAGAGAATTAATAAGAATCAAACGGTGTTCGTTTTTGTAAAAGACTCAACTGATCAAAAAAATCTTAAAATATTTTTGTTTCTATTCAAAACCTTCATGTTCCCTGTATTTTTATTGTTTCTGAGCAGCGGATTTAATGTTCCAGGGCTCCTGCACTACCAGCTTGATAATAGATGCTCTTGTTTCGACATGCTATAACGTTTCATTTTTTCAGATGAAGAATTTTATTCGTTTCCGTCTTCTTCGCTTTCTTTTCATCTCCATTAATCGTGTTATTCCCATGAAAAAAGTGGTTTCCACGTTTTTTAATCATCAGTGGTAGATAACGAAAACAAAGAATCGATCAAAAATATCTAGAGCTTTTTTTGTTCTTATCTTCAACATTTACGTTTTCTGCCTTCTTGTTATCTGTGGACAGCGCGTTTAATGCTAGAGTGTTCCTTATTTTTCACGTATTCCAAATGGTAACAGAGAAACAAATTAAAAATTTTCAAATTTAAATCCGTAAAACAATCTGTAAAAAAGTAGTGTTTATAAGAAATCTATTTAAAAGAACATAAGGAGAGTAAGAGAGTTCTTGGTTATCGGATTTTTGTTTACTGGTATGCATAACCCTTTTTTTGGTGTTAAAAAATTTGGACGCTTTTTTGCCTGAAATTGAACGACCTCATCTGTAAAATAGATTCATGTTAAAAAAAAATAAAAAACAAAAACAGCATCCTCTCTGCTACATAAAATAGCCGAGAAAATTTTAAAATAAAAATTTTGAAAAATAGGGTCCTAAGAAATAGGGAACTACTAAGGTCCGCTAATTTATGAAATACGGAAAACTGGCACACAAAATAAACTCCTTTTTTAAACCGAAGTGAAATAAAAATGGATACAAGAAATATTCGATGCATTTGGTAATTTTCATTTATACAAATAAAAATTTTAAAAAAGTTAAAAAAGACCTTCATTTTTAATGCAATAAAAGTTATTTTCCTTATTTTTATTGCATTAATAAATAAAAGCTGTTTTTAAATTTTTTATATTATTTTATTTTATAATTTTTACTTAAAAAGATTTTTCTTCACTTTCGAAATATTTATTACAATTTTCATATATTACCGATTATTTTTTTCTTTATTTACACAACGCTAGAGCGAAGATATAGATGAATTAAAAGAAATAGTACAAGAACTTAATATAAGAAGCAAGGAAATAGGACTACGGAATGAGTTCTTACAAAATATAGACCAGACGACAGTGCAGGAAGTGCCCTCATTTAATTATTTAGGACAGATTATAAAAGGTGACAACAGATTATAAGAGGAAATAACAAGAAGAATACAAATGGCTGCCCTAGCATGTGGTAAATTAAAGAACATCTTACAAAATAAAAAGATTCCTATAAGTCTTAAAAGAAAAACATTTAATCAATGTGTACTGCCCGTGATGACTTATGGATGCGAAACATGGAACACCACAGCAGCAATGGAAGACAGACTAAGACTGGCGCAGAGGAGGATTGAAAGAAAAATGATTGGCATAACTCTAAAGGCTAAAAAAGAAAATAAGTGGATCAGGGAAACTACAGGAATAAAAAATGTAGTACAAACGATAAAAGAATCAAAATAGGGATGGGCTGATCATCTTGCAAGACATCCAGTACTCCTTGCAAATACGGTGACGATGTGGGTGCCAAACGGAACACGTAAAAGAGGCAGATCGTTAACACGTTGGGTGGACGACATAAATAAGTTTCAAAAGGACTGGACGAGCAAAGCGACAAAAAAGAAAAAATGGAAGGAACTTCGAAGGAGCTACATCCAGCAGTGGATTGAAAATAGCCGAAGATGATGATGATGAGATGACGATCGGATAAGAAAGTAAAAGAAAATGAAATTTTTCATGTCATGATTTCAGTTTTAAATAACGTGATTTCCTAATTTAACAGACAGAAATAATTAGTTCGATTTTTATTTGTACTTTTTATCAATCTTTTCCAACCTTAAGCCCTACATTTTTGCAACAAAATGAACAAAAGCATTTTCTTCCTGAAATTTTTTTCACAAACCTTCTGTAGTTCCAGATCTATCTAGATGCCGATTTTCCTAAAAATTAGGCTTGCCGTTTTCGAAATTCTAGCGTTCCAAAATTTGCAAGAATGCAAGAATATAAAGACTGCCAAGTTAAATAAAAGCCTTTAAAAAAAATAGCAAGCTGTAAATGTTAAACTCCATACAGGTTTTGTGGTTTTTTTTTTTTGGTTTCTCTTTTTATTCATCTATCCGATTCTTAACACATTCTTCTAGACTAATTTTAAACTTCATAACCTGTGTCGTCGATCTATATCATACGCTAAATACGAACAACTTGCATTTTCTTTTTCAGAGTTAAATTTATCTTACCGCTTGATGTAAAAATATTTATTAAATAATAATGGAACTATTTGCAAATATGTAACTACATTTCAATTTAAAAGAACACGGATAAAAAATGAAGTATAAAAATATAGCGATGTTTATGAATAACCTTCAGTTTCGGCAAAGGTTCTGAAAAAAACCTCAGCTTAAATTTTACCTATGATCGGACATTATTTATTTATATTTCTGTTATTCTCACGGTGGTTTATCGCTTTTCATATAATTCAATCGATTAATCCTTCATTTTAAAATAATATTGATAAACTATTTTTTTTTCTTCATTTTTTAAAGAGCTTTTTGTATAAATTTTATGATACGGGAAGTGTGAAAATTTTGAAACTTTAAATATCGGTTTTGGAGACTTAGTCACAATTAAAAATTGACTTAATGTAAAAAACATTCATTAAAAATCATATATCTTACATGTATCCAACCGAGCGTTATCAGATTCTGTTCATCTTGGTAAGCGAATATTTCTTCTTCGTTATCGGTTGAACACGAGTTCGCAGTTCCATATTGTTTCGGTATTAATAAATGTGTTACGATGAGCATATTGTGACTCTGTTAAAAAGGTATACGTTTTATTTTCGTAAAAAGATAAACAACAAATTAAAATTTTATCGTGCAAATTTAAATATTTCATTAAAGCTACCATGCACCGGTCCGTTTACTTTTAATTAACAAAGTATAAATTTAGGATCAAATTACCAATTTCCCTGCTAATATGCCGCAAGTTTCAATATCGCTATTGGTATTCTTCTGGGAAAGCACTAAAAAGTTCTGAATCATTTTTGATGGTACAATAACGGTTCGTAACGATGACTGTGTGCTCGACTGGGCAGAATAATTGTTAGATACAGGTTTTGTACTTCTATCGATACCAGGTTTTACACTTCTGTCAGAAAAACGGAATTATAAAAAATCAACATAACTGCAAAGGCTAGATATAATTATTCATGTAAAAATATGTACGCATATATGTTTCGGTGTTCTACCACATCATTCCTCCCAAATTTCAATGTTTTCAATTTTTATTCATTACACCTTGCTTCACAAATTTTCGTCCTATATGAGTTTTCAATTATTTCGAAAATTATTTTCAAACTTTTAATTTATTAATTCTGGAATTCTTATTGCGAATTAGCAAATATAAACTTTTTAAATTTTTTATAAACTTCTCTTAATATAGATTAAAAAGTATTCTCTTCCTGCTCATAAAGATTATGTATGTTTCCCGTTTGGTTATTTTCGATTAATGTTTGCACAATTTAAATATTAAAAATAGAAAAGAAAGAAATAAAATTTACACGAAACATATACATACGGAATGGATTGCGAAGGAATACGGTTTGGATCTAATGTTGACGTATTATAAATAAATGAATCATCCGGTAAATGAGGAACTGGCTTAATAACACTTTTAATGTTTTCATCTTCGGCGACTATTCTGTGATTTTTAGTGTCTTTTGAATGCTTATGTTCTATCCTTTTTCGGCTTAAAAGTAATTCTTGTTCTCTTTTCCGCGCTAATTCTTCCTCTTCTTCAATTCTTTTCTGTAAAGCAAGTTAATGTTAAATACAATTGTATTAAAACCCCGTTATTAAAATTTATCTATTAAAAAAATATATACAAGATAATAACGAAGCGTAAAAGAATTTCAATTAACTTTTGTTCATTATTTTAACGTTGTCAAAATTTCGTAATTATCAGGTAAATTTGTTATTCGCCTAAAAGTACGATAAAGGATTAAAATTTTAAAAATTAGCATTGTACTAAATGCTCCTCAATAAATATATGTATATGCGAAGTAAATCTTGTAAATATTTTTTTGTGATAAATTAAATTTACTTTTACCGTAAATTCTAAAAATTTGATTAAAGATAATAAACCTTTTCTTCCAAGAATTTATGATATTCATCCGTAAAAAGTTTTAACAGTTTTTCTTTTAATTTTTCAGCTACTGGAATGACTTCCTTTAATATCTTAGTATTATTAACTATCATATCCGGCGGAACCTTTTTGAAATCTGGATGATCACGGATTTTTTCAAGGAACAGTCTGCAAGATAAAAAGGAAAAACATTTACAATCATCATTACACGTTTCCTGGATAGTAGTAAAGATTAAAATGATTCTAACTGTAAAATTGTTTATTACGAAATATATATATATGTATATATAGTATTATTGTAATAAACAAATATTAATAAAATTTATATTTTCCTTTGATCGTTACAAACGTCCGCATTTAACATGATAGTAAATTTTGAATAATTATTTTTCATTGTCGCATGATGTTTAAGTCCGATGATGATTCCAGGTTTAGAATTTTCTTGGAAAAGAAATCAAATTATAAGCCGAAATTACTAAAATTGATTTGATATAATTAATTATAGAGAGAAATTCTGTAATCTATTATATTAAAGGCGGGTTCATACACAGACACTCACACTATATTTAAAAAAACTATAGTTTAAAAACGTCCCTTGAAAACTTACTTAAAGCATTACTAACATTATAACATTAATCGATTTCTACAATGGTAAACGTACCTTATCAGAAGGAACTAGTTTCGTTGCTAGACAACAGTGTGCTTGATTACACATAATACGACAGGAAAAAATTTCAAAATGAGTGATTCATTCGCTAAACAACGATACAACGAAATAATTGTCTAAAGTTAATTCTATGAAATGGAATAGGTTAAACTTCAAACAGCTTCGTCACTACAAAAGTTTAAATATCTCTTGTATTCATGCCCTTTTATGTTGTACTGTAGCCAAATGTATAGGTTTTTGTTTAATTTTTAAAAATTTACAAATCCCACTTCATTTTTATTCCCTAAATTTACGAAATAATGTACTTGAAGGTCCCAGTATTTTACCCTTTTTTCCACTCTTTATTTTTCTTCCTTCGTTCCCACTTTTAAATAATTCATAAGTGAATACATCATACACCGCGTATATTATTTCTTCAACTTATGCTATTAACATATAATACAATCAACCACGTGGAGAATAATCAAAATATCGAGTTAAGAAGAAAATACAAAAAATTCAGAAACCAACTGAATGTAGAAATAAGACGGCAAAAAGACATGTTTGTCGGGAAAAGTTTTAAAGTAGCACAGAGGGATATCAGGAAAACTTGGATAAATATAAACAAGATTATAGGAAAACAAAAGAGCCTAGGAGTAGATGAAACCATAAATAAATACCTTGGCAAGGGACAAGAAGCAAGAGAAATTGCAGACAAATTCAGTAAAGAATTCAAAAATGGCATAAAAAAACTAGAACACAAATGTAATAAAGTGATATTAGAAAAAAAGAAAAGAAGATGAAGTAAAAGTAAACATGTACTTACCCCTAAAGCAAACGTAGAACAGGTAGGAAAAATAATTGATGGATTAAAGGAAACAAAGGCCACCGGAATCGATGGAATAAGAATAAAAGATATAAAATCAGTAAAAATATGTACAGCGAAGGAAATTACTAAGCTAATTAATCAGACGCTAAAAGAAGGGAAAATACCAAATGGGTTAAAAATATCGAAAACAGACCAATATATAAAAAAGGGAAACATAGTGAATATGAAAACTCTATTATGCCAATTGCTGTAAGCAATGTAACTGCAACAATATTAGAAAGGTACGTAACAAATAATCTAACAAAGTACTTACAAGAAAATAGGATAATTGACAAAACATAATACAGGTTTCAAAAAGGAAAATCCACATCGAAAGCAATCGGTGAGCTTACCGAAAAAATAAGAGACAGCTTTGAAGAGGGAAAGAAGGTGTTGATAACGTTTATAGATCTTACTAGAGCATTTGAAACAGTTGATCATAAAATAATCATAAACGCATTAGAGGAAATAGGAATAACGAATAGTTTGAAAAAATGGTTTCAAAGTTATTTAACACAGAGGAAAACATGTGTAAATATCTTAAATGTGCAAAGTGAAAAAGAGGAGATGAATGTAGGACTGTACCGCAGGGTAGCAACTTAGCGCCAATACTGTTTATTGTAATATACAAATGGTCTCTGTATAAGGGGAATTAAGTTACAGTGAGGTAGTCTCATACGCGAATGATATAGCAATAGTTATGTCACATAAAGATGTTAAAGAGGCAGAAATAAGGATGCAAAAAGATCTAATAACAATAAGTAAATGGGCACACGATAAAAGTCTAAGAATAAATGTAAAAAAGACTAATGGTACTGCGGAAAAAAGGAGACAGCTCCAATTTGTATTATCCAAATATAACAATGCACTCACACGAATCGATGGAGGAAAGACGCGAATGCGAAATGAAAAACTGTCAAAAGTTAGACATAGTAACGCAGTATAAATATTTGGGAGTAATGATGGACGAACAAAAAATAGGGGAAAGAAAAAGGAAAATAAAAGAATAGCTTCGGAAAGAAGAAAATATAAAAAAAATAATAAACATAAAATAAAATGACAAGGCGCAACAAAAAAATCTGGAAAAAAAACAAAACATTCAATATAAAAGATAGAAATAAATTATTAAGTATTGATATATAAAAAGATAGATTAACACTAAACCTACCAAGCCCGGTCAAATGACCGTTTTTGAAATTTAGTTGCGATTTTCGTGTATACATATAGCGTTACCATATCGCCGTGTAATTTTTTGACTTCTTCTATAATATACATACAACCCATTTTTCAATATTCACGAATTTCTTTATTGCTCACTTTTTGAAAAAAATTCATAATATGTTTATTCTACCATGAACGGTCATTTGACCGGTTGAGGAATACGGTGAATATAATAATATTTTATGCCCCGTTTGATTTATGTTTTTTTTTCGTTTTTACTTCATCATTTGTATATTCATCTTCAAAAATGTCAAGACATTCGAAAAATATCAATTTATTAGACAAAATAAATAGTATTGACGAGGATTGTTGGGAAGATGGTCAGGAAGTTTCCGATATTGATGATGATACAGCGGAGAACTTATTTGACAGCGGTAATGACGAAGAGGATATTTTAGATGTACCAAGAGGACAAAAAAGAAAGAGAAATATAAACAATTCCAAAAATGAAAATAGGGAAGAGATTGAAACTGGTACGAATGGAACTGTTTGGCAAAAATAAGAGATGAGTCTAACCACGGAAGAGTACCGATGTATAATATTTTCAAGGAAATGTCAGGGCCGACACGATACGCTAAACGAAATATTATGAAGGACAAAGTTGACTCGGCATTTTTCGTGATTATTGATTATTGAACATGATTGAACATATAAGAATATATACGGAATTAGAAGCATTTCGAGTGCTGGAAACGAAATGGAATTTATCTGCTGCAAAATTACGTGCATTTATTGGACTTTTATATGCACGCGGTGCATACGAGGCTAAAAATATGGATTTATCTTATTTATGGAATCAGAAATCGGGTCCGCATTTTTCTCGACATCTATGAGCCGAAATGAGTTTACCGAAGTCATGAGGTTTATTCGGTTTGACAACAGAAATCAACGAAATAAAAGGCTTACAAAATGATAAGTTCTAAATGCCAAAGATGGCCTTTACAGGTATTTTTCAATATCTCGGATTTAGCCGGAATAATTGCTTGGATTTTATACAAGGAAACAACTGGTGAAGAAATATCGAGGCAAGCATTTTTATTTTAATTGGCAGAAGAGCTTGGAGCCAAATATCAGAAGAAGAAACGACCAAGCAAGGAATGTTCATCAGAAAAAATAACAAAAATCCCTACGACTATAAATTCAGCTGAACAAAAAACTTGTCAAATACGATATTGTAAAGACAATAAGACTAATAAAATTTGAGTAAATTTTAAAAGATACGTATGTGGAAAATGTGCTTTACAAAATACTATAATTTGTAAAAATGCGCTCAAAATGCATAAATTTAAATAAAACTTTTCTAAATATAAAAAACATTCTGTTTACTTTACCGCTAATTAACTAAAATCCCTTTCTATATTAAGATAGATATATTTTTTCTAGCGTTTATATCCAAAATCTGCTATAAACAATTTTATGTTTTATTTTCTTTTAATTTATTTGCATATACACTAGTGAAATGTATTTATACAATAACCTTCCGTCAACTATTTTCATTTTCTACGTAGACAAAGAAATTATTGACCTGAAAATTCAGGTCGCTGGAAAAATCTGTCAGGTTCACAATAATAAGCTTTGTTTTAAACCGGACTCTGATAAAAAGTTATTTAAGAAGTTTAATATACGTTTTAATTTAAAATTAATTTGTCCAATTTAATTGCTTCCAGATTAGGGTAAAAAAATAACCTACTGCTACCAGAAAATAAGCGATGTTTATTTTTCTTCAGAATTGTAACACATTTAATACATTTTATTAATATTACGTAATAATTAACATTTTCGCATTACTATTTATTACGTCAGTGATTTGTAAATCACATAAATTCACTTTACATTTCTCGCATTAGAATCTAAATTTTGAATTATATTTTGAAATAATGTTTATTAAGAACAATAAAAGCAATTTGCGCGTAGGCAGAATTTTCAAGAATTTTCAAGAATTTTAAAAACTCTTACAAATATACTACTCAACTGTTTTGTAATTAATAGTGCGTCATAAAAAAAAATTCTTACGTCATAAATTTCATAAAAAGTTCAAATGCTTGTTCGTAACTTTGTTCATCTAGATATACCTTGGCCATTCGAATCATTTCATTCCCAGATCGAAAATACCTAAAAATTGAAAAAAATTAATAAATATCTAATTTGTGTAAAAATTATTTAGCTAATGAAATGTTAAATGAGATACACGTGATTAAAACGATTTACGTCAGTAACTTAAATTAATTCACGAGAACTGGCTAAAAGAGTTTATTTTTAATATAAATCGTTTTCTCCGATCTTAATTTCTACGCGGAATATGTTTAATGTTAAAAATTTTCCCTCATAATACATGTTTCGGGCGTTTATTACTCGTGAGTTTCTGCATTGTATCGTCCACGTGATAAAAGCGTTCGTTATCTTCGTAACTTTATTATATAACTAATCTACGATAAGAAACGTATTTAGTGAGTGTGTGCGCTAACATTTCGTATGTTATGTGTCCGGGTAGTTATAGAGGGTGCCCTGCATACAAACAATAAGCACAATTCTACAGCAGATCTAATAAAAAGTATCAACCCGAAGTAATCAATTATGGTTCAACGGGGCAACCTGGAGAGAGTTTTTCATATTTAAACATTGCGAGTGAGACATATGCAAATAAAGTCACATTACATCCCCGTAAAGTATTGGCCGCATGACAGAAGCTGACACTGAAAATACTTGTTAATATCATTCCTGTTTGAATTTAAGTTATTAATTAATCCATTAATTACTTACTTGCAAAGGTTTTTGATCGACTTTTTCCATTGATGCTAACTAACATAACACTTAGTCACTTAACATTCAGTTGTGAACATGTTGTGAAACGCAAAAGGAGTAATACGGAAAAAAATGAGCCGGAAATATTTCCTAACCAGAATGTTATAAAAGTGGCATTGATCTCTGACACACGCTAGACTTGTACAAATAATTTAAGAATATCTGGATATACATATATATATATATAGCTAACTATCCAGATGATATTGTGCATCAGTAACGTGACCATACGTCCCGTTTTGAACGGGACCGTCCCTTTTTCTGGTTCTGCGTCCCGGTGTCCCAGAAAAATACTTCGGGGCGCAAAATTGTCCCATTTTCCCAAATCGCGTAAAAATTAGCGACTAGGCCGGACGTGGGCGGTGCGGAAGCGCGTCGACGGCAGCCGATTTGCCATCCGCGCGCGCACTGATTGCAGTGACATGTCATGATTGCATCATTTCATTTATTCATTCGCTGATAGCCACGCGCACTTCCCACGATTTGTCATTCAGTTGTTTGATACTCGCGTAATATTTGTAAATTGATTTAAAGTTTTTTGTATTTTGGGATTTTATCCAACTATGTTAGTTTACAAGCAAAATACACCCATTTATTAAGCAAACAAATGCTCCCTCGGATGTCAGATGCGAAAGGTGTCGCACAGAATTTAGTGTTTCTGATAGCACTGCCGAGGTAATATTGAACAGCATTTAAAGTCTGGAAAACATAAAAATGCCGACCGTGTCGCCGTTTCGAGTTCTTCAATGTTGAAACTTTTTCAAGAAATCGGACGCGCCAACTTCAAAGGATTTAGATATCGCCGCAGTAGAAGGTATCTGGGCTTATCACATGATACAAGAAAACCACAGTTTTCGCTCCAATGATTGTGCGTCGAAATTAATCCAATCATGTTTTGATCAGAAATTTAGATGCGCGCATACGAAAACAGAAGTTATTGCAGTGAATGTTTTACAGCGATCAAAGAATTGAAAGATGATCTTTGTAAATCCAACTGTATTACAATTTTAACCGACGCTTCAAACCACCGTAACAACTGAAAATATATCCTATTCCGGTGCGCTTTTTTCAACCTTACGCAGGTGTGCAAGTAAAAATTTTAGACCTTCAAGACCAACCAGGTGAAATTTCTGATATCATTGTCAATTATAATTGTTGACAGATAATAGTTTGACTGCGAAAGTCGTGGCATGTTGTGGGGACAATGCCAACGTCAATTTTGGGGGCTCAGCTAGGTAAGGAACTAATAATGTGTTAGTGAAATTACAATCATCTTTGGCAAACCATTAATAGGTATTGGATGCGGAGCCCATATAATTCACAATGTGATAAAATCTGCTGCAGATGCCCTACCCGTAGATTACAAATGCATTATTGTAAAAATATATTCATTTGTTTATATTTACACGGTTCGAGTTGAAGCTCTAAAGGAGTTTTGTGTCGAAACTGAAATATCACAAAATGCTGAGTTATAGCAAAACCAGGTGGCTTGCACTTATGCCTGCTGTGAGGAAAGGGTTTTAAATATGTACCAGTCAGTAAAGAACTACTTTTTGAGCATCGAAAAATGTCCTCAAATATTAAAAAACTTTTTTTTGAAGACCAGACGTCGGCATTGCGGCTTTATTTTTTACGCGATCAATCAGCAAGTTTTCATCAAGCTGTATTGAAAGTTGAAGGTCAGACTTTATCGGCAATTGAAGCTGCAAAAGAAATTAACCAACTGAAAGACACAACTTGGCCCAGAAACAGACTGATCAGTTTCTTCCATTTACAGTCCGTAATTTAACGGTGAAATTGAAAGATAGTGGCACTGATGTTCACGAAAATTTTTTGAAAAATACGGCTACAGAATTTTATAAAACAAGTGTCTTGAATATTTGAAACAGCGGACTTGGTTTTTTACTAAAGAATTGGACGTATTTTATTGGGCAGATCTCAAAAAAGTACCTGGGTGGAAAGACGTTCAAAAAGCATTGGATGTATTGATTGGAAAGGGATCCATATTGATTTTAATAAAGATACAGAAGTTTTTGACGGATTTTCACTATTTTCCAACTACATCATGGCAGAAAAAGTAACCGAGTAGAACAATCTAAACGTTTCGACGGAAATTCGCGTTGGGTGGAAGTATCCAAACACTTCCACATCAACAATCTTAAACTTGAAAACTTTTATATTTTAATGGAATATATTTTATGTCTGCCTGGCGGCACAAATGCACCAGTAGAAAAAGTATTTTCTTTAATGAACAAATTGTGGACGTCAGAAAAAACCCAATTGCACGTACCGGCCCTTATGGCAATGTTGATAATTAAGAAAAATATTAAAAAAAAGTACCAAGAATTTTATTCTTACTTATAATCATCACACCAGCTGTATTAAAACAAGTTTCTTCCCCTGACAATTATGAAAATAACTGAACATTTATGTTCCGTAACTTTTTAAATTTGTAATAAACACTATTTTGATAAATAAAATAAAACTTATTATAAAAGTGTGTTTTTTCCATTGAGAATTTACTAATTGACGGAAAAAAAAACAAAAAATAGTGTCCATTTTGAGTCAAAAAATAAATGGTCACATTATGCATGAGCTCCCCGGTTATGATAAAAAGTTCATACGTTCAACACGAATTTGTTCTCCACAAATCATGTGCCTACCAAATAATAGCCGTTGTAGCAATCCTCTAATATTAGCAGCCATTTATTGTCACACCGAGTTCTATATTCTAGAAGTAGAATTTCATGTGATCTTTAAGGATCTTGGTAACCATGGAGGAGATTACAATACTAAAAATCATTCTAGAGCAAACAAAAAACCTGGACGTATATTAAATAATGTCATTCGCACTTACTCCTATCAGATACATTAGACGTTTCCATACGCTGAGGATTATAAACGTACTACAAGATAGGCTATACTATAGGTGATCTATCATCCGATCATATACCGGTAATAGCCACCCTAGATATTAATCCCATTACTCAACGTAGTACAGATTACATAATCAAACAACTGACCGGGATCATTTTGCAACTTCTATTGAAAATAACATCAACCAGAACATCAGACTAAAATGTGGAGGGGATCTCGAAAGCGCGTTTAACAACTTCACCGAATTATTACAAGCCGCATGTGTTAATTCCACTATATTACAAAAACGATAAAGTTAATGCGAATAATTTTGTACCCACGGAAATTAGGAAACTCGCAGAATTAACAAGGTCAGAAAAAAAACCATTAACAACACTGAAACTTACGTATCATCAAC
The DNA here is from genome assembly GCA_039619475.1 of Icerya purchasi. Classification (NCBI taxonomy): domain Eukaryota; kingdom Metazoa; phylum Arthropoda; class Insecta; order Hemiptera; family Monophlebidae; genus Icerya; species Icerya purchasi. The sequence continues at coordinate 71,920,326 of CM077115.1, read as the reverse complement.
TCCGTCATAAACTAAAAGAAGAAATAAAGAATTATAAGAACTACTATCTTAAGCAGTATTTAGATTCCTTAAGTACACAGGATAACTCACAACGAGTAGCCATCAATAAAATTATACATTAACGTCAAGAAAAATGTAATATTAGGCTCGCAGATGGGAGCTGACCAAAACAGACGATCAAAAAGGCAATCGCAGTTCATCTGGAAGTAACTTTTACTCCATGCAGGAACCCAACCCATGCAAAATATATTAAGCAATATCTGGAACAACCTTTAAAACTTCATCTTCCAAGTAGGCAATTTTCTTCAGTAAAGGTACTCAATTGTTTAAAAAATGTAACGCAAAATAAGGCACTTGATGGAGATAAAATAGACGGCAAAGTATTACGCAACTTACCAAAAAAAGGCAGTATCTATATTACATATTTAGTGCTACCCTAAGATCAGGCTATTTTTTAAAAATTTGAAAAAAATCTTCAATTCTAGTGGTACTAACTCTCTATTCTTCAACAGATCCATTAGTATTCTATATTCACTATCTAAAGCATTAGAAAAACTAATTTTAAAAAGAGTGCACCTCATAATAACTGCTAGTAATGCAATTCATAATCATCAATTTGGTTTCAAGGCATTCTTCAATACGACAATGCCACAAACTGATGGACGCAATCTCTACGATCTTGGGAAGACAGGAGGTGTATTCCAGTTTTTCTGGACGTATCCCAAACGTTTGATCATGTTTGACATTCTGGCCGGCTTTATAAGCTTAAATAATTACTACCAGCCGACTTATATTTATTGTTTCGTTCTAATCTATCAGATAGAACTTCTATGGTTCAAATTAACAATTCAATATCCAGAGAGAGAAGAATCTTAACTCAGTTCCATAAGGCATCTGGGGCCAGTCTTATCATCTGTATTGCTGATTTACCTACCTCAAATCAGACTAGTTTAGCTTCCTTTACTAACGATATAGCCCTACTGACTTCCAACGTAAATTCCAACTATTCTAGCAGCTCAACAGCATATAAACAGAATACAGACATGACAGCTAACTGGAGAATTGAATTTAACGAACAGAAATGTCAACATGTTACATTTACGAATAGATTCGTTACATGTCTCAGGATAAAAATAAATAACGCCAAAATCAAATAGTCAAATTCCGTGAGATACTTGGGAATATATATGGATTAGACACGCACCTGGAGTTCTTATGTTATTGAAACTTGTCAAAAACGATTTTGTACCCGCTATGGAGTAAAGGGTCTACTCTAAGAGTTACTTAAAAATAGCCATCTATCTAACTATCATGGTTTCAATATGATCGCTTGGAAATACACGAAAACACATTTCAAAGCCAGTAGTCCAAGATTTTCCGGACAATCACAGAACCTCAAGGTACGTTTCCAACATGACTTTATACAGTAACATTTAAATATTCGCTTTGTTAAGGCGGTCCATATCGTACAATTTGAAAAGTTCTTTGAGAAATTAAAATCCGTATATCGATAAAATGTATATTAAAACACTTCCAGGTAATACTAAAAGGAGATTAGAAGGAAGAAAATAGTGTCATGACACTCTTCCAAAAACATAATAAAAGTATTCATCGCTGAATACGTAATATATTTATATATAAAGATATATAACATGTTCATAATACTATTGGCAGGATTCTATGGATTATCGAGATAAACAGTATCGAGAAAATCATCGGTTATATAATATTATCCTCAAATTTTCTTAATAATATTTTAGCAGAATTCTATAAGCCATGCTAGACTGTGCCGATTACTGTGTAATCCCCGCCAATCATGATAAATTTCATCGTGAAAATCATCCGTTATATAAGAACAGCTTCAAATTTCCTATAAACGGAGCTTATCCCTGTGAACTGAGTTTGTAATTCTATTGTTATCACTAATCCGATTCTTCACTGGAATGATAGGTATTAGTTCTTAATTTTTTAATATATATATATGGCCGGAATTACAAGCGCTATTTATAGTTTTTATCGGTACAGTGGAAAAAAAGTTATATATGTAATTAGTATTCTTACAGCTTTGATATATAAAATCTAAATATCGATATATTTTTAGCTACTAAGTACCTTGTTTTTCACAATTTAGTATCAATTTATATGTAGCACTAAAAGTACAATTTAAACCAATAATTTCACATAATCTTTGTTGTATTTAATGATTATTTTGCCGCTTGTTTTTATTTTGTTCTTTACGAATTTACCGTACACCGAGCTAAGAACAAACATACTAAAAGAAGTTTTTCTATTGAGGAAACCGCAATATTTTGCTCTATAATCGCACGCTACAGATTTATTATTAATGTGACTTCTTATGGTTTTCGGGGAACTAGAGATATTATAATGATCATAAAATTAAAACGTTTCTATTCGTAGAATTTGTTCAAAATGGTTTCGGTGTAAATTATGAACTTTGTTAAATTATTTATTTTGATTATTATAGAGAAAGGTGGAAAAATTTCTTTATATTTTATTTACCGTACAAATCTAATAACTAAAAATGTGCAATTAATTTTAAAAGTGTGAAGTAAAATAGTAGTACCTTGCAGGCGGATAATTAAAATTTACGGTAATGTTATTACTTCTTTTTGTTAATTCTTTTAAACGAACTTCCGGTGGCATGACTTCTTGGAGAATACGTTCGGCTCTACTCATTATAATAACTCATATCTAACAATAAATTTATGTTAAAAAAAATTTTAACTTGAAGGAATCAAAAAGTGAAAAAACAAACTAAAATTTTTTTGTCTTACCGAAGAGATTACAATGCTGCTACTGAATTCATTACAAAATGCAACACGTTCACACTGCACGGTAACTTTAAAAGTTTAAATTAGAACCACCCCGTAAAATTCTATATTACTCAGAAAAAAATCGTACAATAATTTTTAAAAAAATTTACTTTTTTAATGTAATATTATGCGCTAAAAAAAGAAAATATGCATTTTTAAATTTGTTATTAAAAAGCTTAAACGGTGAACATTCTAAAACAAGTCGCTTATTTCCAAATAATATATTAATTGCATTTATTGTAGTCTAATTAAAGATGAAAATGATTTTGGTTTAATTTACCTTTTATTATGTGTTTTGACGAAGCTTTCTAGTTACTTGCTTAAGCCGATTAAAGAATGAAATATTAAAGTTTTTGATATAAGCATTGATTTAAAAGTTTTATTACAAATTAAAACGAAATATACGTTCATTATTGTGAAGCAAAATTTCAAATTTATTCTAAAATATTTTAATTTTCCACTTATTTCCCATCCAAATTTTACAAATACTAATTATATTATGATTATATACTATTCCGCTATCATAAATAAAAATGTAATTGTTTAATTTCGTGTTATTATTTAATTGTAGAAATGATAACTATAGTGTTGGTATAAGTGATAAGTGCAGCTGCAAATCCTGTTAGCCTAGGCAGTGTGATAATATACGCCAGTTAATAAAGCTTATAAACATCTGTGATGTTGTTCGATGGCTTCGTTTAGTTATTATTTTTGTGAAAAGAGTTTTTCTGTTTGTTCGGGGTGGTACATGTTGCAATTTAAAATACTATTATTTAAGATGAAGAGATAAATTTAGGTATTATTAAAAACAAAAAAGTATGAATTGCCATCAAGTTGTAAGTGGAGCATGTAATGCTGGTGATCACTGTTTTGCTGTGGGAAGTGTTGAAGGTGTTCCGTTTACTGTAAGTATTATTGTTATACAATTTTTCAAATTCAATTTTTGTTTAAATCTATATACAGTTAACTAAATTTCTAATGAAATGTAAAAACAAAACTTTAAAAGTGCTAAAATTTGATATACATTAAACATTCATTTTCATTTCCGTTTATAGTGTAACGATTGCAAATTATTAATAAAAAATACTTTACCAAGAAGTATTGGTATGATTATAATTTTATTTCCACTATAATTCCGGTGTACGTTTAGTTTTACTTCCGCTAATTTAATATTTGTTATCTAAAACTTAATCTTGTGTATTTTTTTTACGTTTTTTTTTTTTTTTTTTGTAAAATAAGAATTTGAAACCAATTTTATTACAAAATGTCTAAAAATTTGTTATATTATTTTAAAATATTTCTGTTTTTAATTCATGAAATTGAAAAGTATTCAGTTAAACGTAATAATTGCATATATAATTTTGTCATTTTGATATTTAATTTTTATTTATTAAATTTAATTTGAAAATAACGTTTTAAATATATTTTAATACGTAAATTTAATTTTCAAACATAATAACCAACTGTATTTTTTTTAACTAATAAATTTTGTTAAGGGCGGGGTTTCTTTTCTTTTTTTTTGCGTTGTTATTATCAGTGCAATATTTATAATGTATTTTTGAACTCTTTTTAGAAAACGTATTATGTTCATACATTACATAACCCTTAGCTGTACTCTTGGTAATTTTCAGGCTTATGCTGCCGGATGTAATATAGTTATATTAGCAAGTACATTTGAACGAGTACAAATAATTCCCGGGGCTGTTCATAATTATGTTCGCATTAGTTGTGTCGATTGTTCTACTGATACAGGGAAAATCGCAGCTGCATATGACAATCAGATATGTGTATTTGAGCCTACCCCATTAATATACAGCAATTCAGTGCACGTAAGTAAATATTTGCTAACATTATAAAAAAGTGATTAAATTATAATAGTACTAGGCTAAGAAGAGAATGCAATCAACCCCGGATACACGCTAAACAGAAGCTACTTAAAATAAAAAATATGCAGGAAATGATTTTAATTTTATTAAATTGTAGTAAGAGTAGTTTGGAAACTCCAGTAGTTATGAAAAATATATACTTTAAACGAAGTAAGAATTGTTAGATTGTTTTCAGTCCTAATAGGATTAATAAATATGGATTATATTGAATTGTATTTACTGCGTTATTTATGTAATCATCAGGCAAATTAGTTTTGCATTATTACCAAGTAGTGCTTTAATATATTTTATTTCTATATTTCATTCAAGTAACATTGAAGTAATTTAAAATTTGAAATGGTTTAAGTTTTTCCTTTTAGTAATAGTCATTAGGTAAGTTTTTAAATTATCTTCAGCGTAAATATATTCTTCAAATAAATTCACATATCATTTTCTAACTTTGCTATACTCGGCTGTGTGGTTTAATATAACTTGGAAATGTCATTATCTTTTTAAAACAGCTCGCGAAATATAATGATTTTCTTTATATTTAAATCACTTCTATGTTAATGAAATTTTTTTTAAAAAAAAAAAAAAAAAGTGAATAATTTTATAAATTTGTTAAATATGTATATCTACGCGATAAAATGAATATTTATAAATAAAAAGAAGTTGTTTGTTTATCTTATAAATTAAATTTTGAATTCTATATAAATAAATTTGATTAAATTATTTAAATTTCGAAATTATTAATATAAATTTTTTGTAGCTATAACATTTTTTAAAATATGTTTCTTTTTTCTTTGCTTTATTTATTAAGTTACTTTTACGTTATAAACAAATGCGCATAATTTTCAATTATATTGTTTTTACGAAAATTAGTCGGTCAGTAATGAGTGGAGCCGTCTAACTGAAATAAATAGAAAGAACCGTTTTATTTGTTTTGTAAATTTCTTTAAAAATTTAATTTCACGTTTGTTTAATTTTTATCGAATTATCTAATAATCCGTAACATTGGAATTACATGTTCAGATAAGTTTTTAAAGATCATGAAATTTTTCAAATAATCACTACAGACGGTAAATATATTACTTATTAGTCCTTTGTAATAATATTTCAATTTGCCAGATTAAATTATATTAAAATAATGTAATAATTATTTATAAAAATTAAAAAAAAAAACATGAAATTTCTGTTTATTGATTTTAACGTGTATATTTAATAGTAGTTAATCTGTAAATTCAGTAATACTGATTAATTATTTGTAACATAAAAAATTAACGTTTTTTAGTTATATATTTCTAGATTAATATATTATTTTCTTTAATTTGAGATAAGCATTAAAATTTGATGGTTATTAAATTTTTTAAAATATTAATGGAGCAATTAAAACTAATTTTTTTCATTTAGTTCGGGAATATTCTTAAAATTTTTTGAAATTGGAATGCAATAAGTGTACGACATACTGATTGCATTATTTATTACCGATATAAATGTCTATTATTGATAGTTTACGGTAGTGTATATGAGTTAATTTAACAAATTTTATATATCCTGCCTGCATAGCTATGAATGATAAACGATCTAGAACGTTAGCTGTTCTTTTGTTGCTTACTGCAGGTATTCGAATTTCTTTGACGCGATTAATGTCTGTTTGTTTACTTTTAGAAAGAGGTGTGACTTATCAACTACAGTAATATTCTTATTTACTTTATCTTAAATGGAATATTTTGTGCTGTTTTTTATTTCCTTTAAATTGCAAATTTGTTATATTAATATGTTATTTTATTACTGAATTTTTTTCAAAATGTTATCCCGAATAATTCCAAAAATAGTAACCTTTTGTCTTTCAAAATTGTAAATAAGACCGAATAATAATAATCTTAACGTATTAAATACATCTTAATTATTTTTTATTTTTCTTTAATTCCCGTATTTAGTACCGGCTTTAAAAGGTTGCAGATTTATATTACACGATCATTTTTAACAATTTGTAACGTAATAGTTATGAATTTAATGATCAACAAGGTACCTAATTAATAATGAAATATTGACGTAAATTTCCGCACTAAAAAATAATGATATTGCATTACTGATTGTTTTTGTTTATATGCGCTCGAAGTAAGAAGTTTAAATTAGTGTGAAGAATTTGTCGACTTCTTGAAATTAAGATAAGCTTCAGTCACTGATCAGATCAGATCTTTCTAAAATATTTTGAAAAGTTGTCTCTTTTTTGCTTTATAAAATTAATTTTTACAGGGTGCTCTATTGTATAATAGCTTTTTGATTATTTAAGATGTTCATCAATGTACTTAAAAATTATTCTTAAATCCGCCGGCTCGGAAAAATGTATATTTTTTTAACGCGTTCGGTTTTTTTACATTTTTATTATTATTTTTTTTTGTGCGTTTATTTTAAAAATCGTTTTCTTAATCTTTTTATTTAATCTAATGCTACAGATTACAAAAAGAAGAAAAAACCATCGTAATTGGGATGTGTATACTAGAGTTATATATGGATCTTATTTTGAAATCAGTTCCACTTCCAGAAGGTATACTACCGTGTACAAAAGATAAGACTAATTTTCAATTTAAATTGCCGAAATTATTTTATTTTCCTAAGTTAGCAGCACTGTGACAACGTCTGTGCCAATTTTCACATTATAAACGTTAATAATGTTTGAGCTACACTTGATTTTGTACGACGCAAAAAGTGAGTTTGGCGATAGAATGTTGCAAAAGGCCTTCGGTCGGAAGTTTAAAAGTGCCGTAAACGGTTCAAAAAAGGCGGACAACGAGTTGATGACGAAGAGCACCCCGGACGGCCATCAAGTACTATCGATGAAAATCACGTCCAACAAATCTGAGAGGAGATTTGGTGGTTGAAAATCGTCGATTAACAATTAAGGATCTTTTTGGCGATGTCGGCATTTTAAAAGGATCAGTCGACTCCATTTTAAGAGATTTTTCGGATCTCAGACGCCGCGTCACATCTCGATTCGTACCAAAAACACTCAACTTTTTCGAGAAGGACCGTCACGTTAAAATCTGTGAAGAGATGGTTTCTGACTACCGGCACGTTATAAAACGTATTATTACGGGACGTGAGACTTAGATCTATGCTTATGATTCGGAAACAACCGACCAATCAAGTGAATATCGTGTCAAAGGTGAAGCAAGACCGAAAAGACCGCGTCAAAAATCAATGTAATGATAAAAGAGTTTTTTTCGATTATTGTGGTGTCGTGCATTATGAGCTGCTCCGGCCGAGCCAAACTGTCAATAAAGAATATTATTTGAGTGTTATGCGTTGTTTACGTGAAGCCATTCGCAAAAAGAGGTTGGATTTGCTCGGTTGTTACACTACGATGATGCGCCATTTCACACTGCATCGGTTCTTCGTGAGTTTTTTTTACCAAAAAATCAACTAATATCACTACAAACTACCATATTTGCCTAATTTAGTACCGTGTGACTTCTGGCTATTTTCTAAACTCAAAAGATTTTTCCATGGGCATCGTTTTAAGTTGATTGAAGAGCAACTGTGTTTTGAAAAAGATATTTATTCGCTTAACGTTTCGACCAGCTTACACTAGCCATCATCAGATTCTGATGATGGCTAGTGTAAGCTGGTCGAAACGTTAAGCGAATAAATATCTTTTTCAAAACACAGTTGTTTCCGAAAATTATTTATCATGAGTAATCACTGTGAAAGTTTTAAATTTTTAATTGATTGAAGAGATTTAACGTGGATCGCAACGCGTTCTGAAGGCCATACCGGAAGGTAAAAGAGGTTGGCATAGGCGTATTGTGTCCGAGGGGGATTAGGGGATTACTCTTTAAAGGCGATGAAATAGATTTGGAAGAATAAATAAAGATTTGTTGAAAAAAATAAAAACTGATCTTATTTTTTGGACACGGTATAGTATTTAAAATAATTTTTTCTAAATTATCTCCCAGTTTATTCGTTGATTTGGAAGAGTTCGAAATATGATTAAATAATTTCGTGAATGTGTTTGAACGGCCGTTGCATTATTTAAAATGAAACAAAAATCAGTTTATTCTCGCGCGTTAAAAGCTAAAGAGAATCATTTTATTCGCTTGTTTTAAGGCAAAAACATGATTTTAATTTTATGCGCTTAGCGGGCGGTTAAATAAAAATATGATGTTAAATGAAAATCAATGCAACTGATAATTAGGTATTAATAAACGAAATATTTTTTTAAGATTCTGGAGAATTATATCGCGTTTCACACTTAATATTTAAGTTACGGCCTACATGATAATGTTACCGCTGAAGGAACATGCTATAAATACTACCTCGGGTAGTCTCTATACTTATTTACAGTATAAACGTGTGAAAGGACGGATATAATTTATTCCTCAGTTTCGCCTTGATTCAAGGACTCTTTCCTCTTTTCTTTTTGCCTCATTATCACTTTTTCCATTCCTTTATTGTCTGAATTTTACGAAGTTCTTTCAGCACCTTGATGAGCAAAATTACCTAATGCTGGTAAACTACATTTCAAAAAAAATTAATCTTGATCCGTTGATTTCTCAGGTCGTCAAGCGGTTTAAGTTAAAAATTTGGAACTTGAACCTTGAGTAGGTTTTATAACGCACGTAATTGCCAAGAAAACTATATATATATATATATATATATATATATATATATATATTGGATTAATTCAATTTTTGTAAAAACTGAAGGAGGGGTACTGTAGAACTTTTTAATAATATTTCGGCGTTTCTGGATTTCTTGAAATGTAAAATTTCCGTTAGACGTTTTTCGTTTGAAATAAATAAATGCGAATTTTGGCTTTTATTTATCATAGAAATATGAGAAAAAGAGTAAACGACGGTTTTCTGAAGAGTAATAAAACCCAGTCTAGACTGATTGATATCAGTGATGAAATCGAATTGTTCAGAACGAAAAATATGAAATTTGGAAGGTACACATCGCTTTGATTACAAATTCTCACGGGGAGAAAGTATTTTTAAAAATTCCACCTCCCACAGAGTTAATAAAGAAATGTAATTTTTAAAGTGAGCATATGATCATTTCAAAAATTTCTGTATGCATGTTGCGTGCCGTAATTTTTTTAATTGATTATTACGAAAAGGAAATGCATAATGATAATTTTTTAGTAAAATTTACAAACAAATCAGAACGGAGGGAAATAATGTAGTAACAATTAAAACACGTTATTTTATTCAACATTGTTCGGTATGATTATTTGTTGTGTGTCCAAATCCAGTGGTAACGCATCGTTTGTTAAACGCATTTTAATTTAGATGTCCGTGTTTTGTTTAATAACGATTTTTGATTTAAAGTTACATATTTTAAATTAATTACTTTAATAACTATTTTATTGATATTCTATATTTTCGTTTCCGGTAGTGTATTATTTACGTAAATTCATCGATTTTTTTATGGTTAAATGATTTTTTTTTTCTTGTTTTTTTACCCGGATTAATTTAAAAATATTTTTAGCTTTCTATTTGATCAGTTTTGTCTGTAGTTATTCTAACCGTTACTTCCGAAGATTGTAATTCTCCATGAGTCTTAACGTATCACTTCGTTTGACGCTTTTCTGGTAATCTAAGGAGTTGCGGGTTGTGTTAGTCTTTTTATTAATGTGGTCAGTGCATTTTGCTTTATTCCAAACGATTGGCTAACCTGATATTGTCTTTTAAGATTTATATAATCTAAATATTTTAATTAAGGCAATAATTGTTTGTTTGAATTAATTCCCAGATCTTTCACGATTGAGATTTTTAAAAGTGTTGTTTATCAGTTAATTATCCACTGTGTTGAGCAGTTATCTAAATGTTAGCAAATTTTTTTTTTTTCATTTCCTTTTTTTTTTTTTACGAATGTTTCGGCACGTTGTAGTATTTCTATTTTTATGAATATACGAGACTAAAATTATGTTATCCAGTGTTTTCTCGCTGAAGCAAGTTAATTTATTCAGGCGATAGTATTTAATTGATTTAGTAGCGTGCATTGTTTTCAGAAGCGGGGTAAACATTTTGTGTTATTTAATTTTAGACATCTTTCTTTATTGATTTCTTTAATTTTATAGTGAGTAGAGCGTTTCATCTCTTTTTCGAAGTTTCAACCATTATGGTGCTGTTTTCAACATATCGAAGATTATAAATTTTCCTACCACTTGTGTCGGGACGTTTAGCGTTCTATGCTCATTAATCCATTCTCTCTCCAAGTATCAGAAAGGATTTACCAAATTTTAAAGTCCACGCGAGCGACAGTCAGTTATATAATAAAGGCTAAATACGCGCATAAAATATTTAAAATATTATCAAAGCACAAATTTATTATTCATTTTTCTTTCTTTTTTCTTTCTTTTTTTGGCCCAACATTATTTGGTTAGAAATTTTTTTAATGTTATCTTTATTTTTCTATTTCGTACGTGTAATTATTGCAGTGTTGAAGTACGTAACGCGATTCGCTATTCTAAATATTCGTAAAAAATTTGTTTTTATAAGAAGAAATGCGCGGTAAATTATGCAATTATTATTATATAAGTATATTTTAAATACTTATTGTATATGTAAAATCGGAAGCTGATTTATCAACCTTAGTATTAAAATTTTATAATATTCACAGCGAACATCACCTGTAATAATTAATTTTCGGAAACAGCTGTGTAAACCGTGTATTAATTTTCACGTTTTCATAAGTTATTTCCGAAAATTGTAGCCTTACATGAAATTGGAAGGATTAGCCGTGAACCTTTTGCTTTTTCTTTTATTTTTTTATAAGCACCAGACCGAGAAAGCGTTTACGAAATTTTACTTCTAACAAGGAGAAGAGAAAAAAATGCTTTTTACAAAAACTCAATAATTTTATCGCTATTCTTTTAGTATAAGTTTACATCTTCTCTTTATCGAAGTATTTTATATGAATATTCGCTAAGAAATGATATTCGTACCAGAACTTCTAGAAAGCTGCTAAAGGAAAGTAAAATTCGATAGTTTTAATCGGGGTGGTGCGTTTGCTAAACATTTAAATTTGATTAAGTTATTTAATATAATTATCGTGTTAATCGATTACTTTTTTTGTTTTTTTTACCATTTGGTGTGTAATTTTATTGCCGTTTATAATGTACCTTTTAACTCATTAATGTACGAATATTTACGATAATCGACGAAGCTGTCGTAACATTAGCATCTGCAAAATTAACTTTTAAAAGTGAGAATATTGCTGGATAATAATGGGACGAATAATTAGCATCGGAATTTTACGTAATACGGTAAACAATTATGTTTTTTTTTTTCTCTTCAGATTGTACACAAATGAAATTGTAGTCAAAAGCAATTTAAACTATATAGTGATTTTAAAAAATCAGTATTTTTATTTCCGTGTATAGTTCTGTAAAATTATACTATACATATTTATATATATTTACATATAGTAATTTTACCATTACTATTATATAGAATAATACACATAGGCCAATAATATATATAAATTGGTTTTTTTCTTACAACTGATCTATAATTTAAAGAAATAAAACTATTAAACATTAAAACGAGTGAATAGTAAATAAATGATCTAACAATACCGAGTACAAAATTTTGACTTCTTGCGACTACGACCCGTTTTTGAGCCGTCAAAAAAAGACCATAAAAATTTCCAAGAGAAGTGGCCCTTTAACTCGATCGATTTTAACTGAAAAGGGAAGAGTTGTGCAACTAGATGTTAAAAGAGTTCTAAATGAAAAATTTCTTCAACTTTCTGTGACTAGCCGTTTTTAAGTTATTCGATATACATACTTACATACACGCGTCACGAAAAAACGAAATTTAAAAATAGATCCAGGGATGGTGGTTAAAATGGATATTTCTGTTGTAATGTGATATTCAAAATACCCCACAAATGCAGTACTTCCTTTTAGTCAGGGAATGTTAAAATGGATATATATATCTTTTAAAATATTAATCATTTTTCGTAATTGCAATACTTCCTTTGCTACGACTAAAGGAAGTAATAAAAAAGAGAATATTGGATGGGGTCTGGGTTACAACGAGATAAGGAATCTTCAAAAATCAAGCAAATATTTCTTCTATACGAAATTTTCTAACCAGTGTGCTAGCAAAATGTAAATTGAGTGATCGTCAATATATAAATATTATTCAGACAAAATCACCGGTGTAAATGTGCTAGTAAATATTAAACAGTAAATCGAATATTCACATAATTTTATAAAATATATTCAATGAACTAATATAAATTTTATGATAGTAGGGGTTAACAAACAAATCCCTCTCTATTTCTCAATCTTTCGATTGGTGGTCATCTACTTGAAAGTACTATACTTAGAATCGCGATGCTTTTAAATCTCTAGCTTGCGCTTTCTGTTTCATTAACTGATAATTATCCGCTTTAGTGTCTTCCAATATTTTCAATATGAATTTCTGTCTCGGTCTTCCCCTTAATCCTATTAATCCTTTTTATTAGTCCTATTAATCCTTCTATTATCGTTGTTACGTATCTATTATTTCTTATAATATGCCTAATCCAATTGCATCTTTTTTCTTTTATGGTCCTCATTAAACATCTTTCTTCATTAATGCGCTCGAGCATTTCTTTATTTCTAATTTTTGAGATTTTCCGCATTTTCCTCCAACACCATAATTCCAAAAAGCCTCCAGTTGTTTTTGGCCCTTCCCTTATTTATTGTCCAAGTCTTTGCTCCATATAACAGCACGCTCCAGACGTACGTCTTTATTAATAAACAAGTAAAAAACAGAAAAAAAAAAAAACGTACAGAAAGATATAACGAGTCAAGTCAAAATATGAAAAATTACTAAATCTCTTTGATACATATACTAAATGAGTTCACCTAATCGTACATGTAAACGGGGTGGGGGGATGCGAATAAATGAGCAATGAATGAAAGGTATTTGACAGGATAAAAAATAATCTTTTATAAAGTGATTAGTATACTCTGTGCGTGAAATATACTTACTTGTTTAGATTGTGAACATATGAAATGTAGAGTAATAGGAATATATATATATATTTAATAAAGTGACAAAACAGAAAATGGATACAAACATTTCCAACTCAAATTTAATAGGAATATATAAAAAAACAAATGTTTAAACAGCAAAGAGAACATCTGAAGAATTCCTAGAATGAACTTATAGGTGAAATAGTGACAAAAGCGGGGGGAAGAATGCGCCCAGCAAAAACAAAGTGTAAGTGTTTAAGCATACGTGACAAAAATGAATTCAAACGAACAGTATTGAAGAAGAATTGACGTCACCGTGATATCTGTAGAATTTTTTTCATTAGTATGCGGATTACGCGGTTGAGAACTATTAATAAGTAGATATTTAGAATACATTTATTTGGAAATTTTATAACATGCATTAGAGAGATGTAAATCGGGTTCGTTAAGAAATTTTTTATCATACAGGTACTTTTAAAAAATGATAACATAGCGCGCTGGTCGGTGTAATAATAATTCTCTTGCGCGTTATATTCTCGAAAAATAATTTACAGTTTGAAATTCTATCGAACGTTTTTTACAGTCGATAAAATGTTTACATTATATTACATATATGTGTATAAAACAAAATTTTTAATAGCGTTACTTCGATTTTTGAGAAATCAGTTGGAAGAAAGGTATTGACGCTAAGGCCTATGTATTTAATCGAAGGTGAAGTTTTAATCAAAACCAAAACCTAAATTTAGACTTTTTTACCGTCTTCTAAGCCGAAATCGAAGGTTACATAATTTTGAAAGTCTGCTTAAAATATGTACTTTTTTGAACTGGAAAAGCAATATTCTATTTACGGAGATTACATTTAGACGTTTGGCTAGTGAAATAAAAACGAATATAATTAATATTTGAAGATGAAATTTCTGTTCTTAATCGATAAAAAACGAATGTAATGCGTATGTTTTACTTTTCAAAAAAAAACAACAAAAAACAAAACAAAACAAAAAAAAACTTGATTCTTTGCTATTTTTTTACTCGAATTAAAACGATGATGCCGAATGTGCAATCGAACTCTTCATCTAGAATGATAGTGTATTTCATGAATGAGGAAGAAGGTAGCTAAGTAATAATTATTATTATATCGTGTTTCGGTATGTTTCTATGTGACTTTTATTGTTTTAATTTCTTCTTTTTTGCGAGAGAATGTTGTAGTTGTAATTTTTTATTGTACCGATAACGGGGAACTTGGATTAATTTTATTTAATCTGCGCGATACGGCGAGTTTTTTCATATTTTAAAATTGAACAAGTCGGGCTAATAAAGTGTTCGGTTTTTGTTGTTATTTTGCTGAACGATAAGTAAAGAAAGTAGATAATTTCAGGTTCGAAGAAGTTTATTTACTTTTAATATCGATGATGACACTTCGTTTATATTTGATTTTATTATCTTTTGATTAATGTCGTCATCAAATAACACGCTGGTGAAGAGAGAAATTTCGATAATGGAATATCTGATATTATTCGTTATAATGCGGTTTTACGTAATTCTCCAAGTCGTATTGCAATATTGTTGACCGAGAAAAAAGTATAAATATAAATGGGCTGATTCGAAGGAACTACATCATAATACGCTGGAGTATTGATTCGTATGTATTTTTTCGATCGCGCGTTTCTAAAAATCCAAATTATTACTTCGCGTAATACGACCTCCTAGTAAGAGGTGCAGTAGTTTGAAGAACAGTTGCGGATCAGTAATGTGCGCTGTGCCACCATTAAATATTGATACAGTGAAAAGGTTATGATAATGGGAAGTACATAAAACAACTGAAGACTGCGATAAGTTTAAAGAGAAGTAAATGGTAATCGTTTGAAAGGGAATTAACTCAGACTTTAATCGAGAAATAGCGCGAAGAGAAACACGATAAAAAGGAAAAAAGTAAAAAAAAAAATGGAAATTGTAATACTTTTGCGATGCAGAGGGGAAGAAATGAAATTGAAAGGGGGATGTTAGGATAAATGTTGAAATATGTGAAATTTTTTGATTAAAAAATAAATGTAACAATTAGGTATAGAGTTATAATTTGGTAGAATGTGTTTTGTTTTTTTTTGTTTTTTGTAAATAAACAATCTACAAAAAATTTTATAAAAAATCGATAATACATAAAACAATGACTTTTGTTTCTTTCTTTTTTTTTTTTTTTTTTTTTTTTATATTACACAAGTTGCAGCTAAACTAATAACTTGCAATAGAAATAGATTTAAAAATACGTTATACGCTGTAAGAAATTTACACGATAGTAGTTAACTCTAGAAAGTAAATAAACGCGGAAGACAACTCTACCTTTAGAGGAGTACATAAATTAATAAATATACCGTACTTATTACCTGCGTGTATTTTGAAATAAAAATAGCGCACCTATGACTTTATACAAATGTAAGATCGAACAAGACAACTTAAAATCGCTAATAATAATAATAATAATAATAATAATAATAATAATAATAATAGTAGTAGTAATAAAATATTGAAAACCCATAAAAATTAAAGTTATACGAAACATCGTAAAAATTGCTATATTTTACCCTTCTGTAAAGTCCAAGTTCACGTACACTTATACATATAATAGTATACGCGCTAATAAGTGTTATTAACTTATGCGTAAACTTAATGAACAGCAGCAACATTTAGGTACTTTATGTCAGCTGTTCCTACGATTTTTAATTAATTGGTTGGAAGGGGGGATCGTTAATATAATTATCTAACGAAAAAAATCAATTATTCTGTATAACAGTGTGTTCAGGGTGTAAATAAATGCTGCTTGTGAAAATTAATTTTTAAATTTTTATTTTTCAACAGAGTTATTCAGGCCCGGATTGAGTGTATGATAGACTCTGGGCTACGGAAATATTAGGGGCCCTTTTCGGAAGTGACAACATTATCAGTTTTATAGAATAACTAAATTTTCTTTAATTTAATTTAATTATATTATTTTGAATTCACGAATTAATATATAATTATTAATGTAGCAAAACTAAATATACAAATAATGGGTAGAATTTTCGATCCGAAAAAAAAAAAAATATATACATATATATATATATATATATATAATTTTAAACAATGGATTTTTCAGCAAATGTTAACCAAAGATTTGCATAAAAGGATAGTGTGTGTGTGTGTGTTGCGCGTGTACACACGCACACACATTCATACAGACATTTCCTAAAAATGTAGATTCCAACTCGTTATACCTTATAAAACAAATTTCTGGTACGCTTTTACGAAACTCGAAATTTGACTATTACGAAGTTTCCTCCTTTAGGAGAAAATAAAAATGGATACAAAATTATTAACAAATTAAAAAATGCACTTGTTCCTATAAAATTAATTTTATTTATTTAAAAAAAAAAGTTGATATTACATTTTGGAAGTAGGTGACTCTTGGAGGCCCCTTTATAAGGCGGGGCCCGGGGCTGCAGCCTCCCCTAGACCCCCGCTAAATCCAGGCCTGAAGTTATTACATGCACTGTACATGGCTGGTGCGTGCTTATATTTATGTGGGCTCTTTCGCATGCCCTTTGAGATTAATCTTAAAGCTACTATTATTTCATTACATGTTAAAAACCGAGTTTTTAGAAACTTTAGGCACCGAAGAAAATTTCGAAAATGTTTCTTGCTTTTTTTTTTTTCGGTATAAAAAATCAATAAAAATTTACGTAATAAAATTAATAATCGTTCCCGTGAGAAAATGAATAACCCATACGTGTTTTTCGGCGAGGTACAAAAAAATTATTGCTATTTTAAAGTTGCATTCTTAATTTATTTTTCCTTTATAAATTCCACGAGGAACAGATTTGCCCGAGAATGTGGGGATGTCCAACCGATTTATAAGTGTTTATTAAATTATAAGTACGAGTACAATACTTTTTGTTCAATATTTGCCGACGCATAATTGGTGTTACGCTTATATTATTAAATATTCTGTTCTAGAATATTCGAATTCTCCTCAGCATTCGCGTATAGAATATTTTAAGGGATTGGCCGATGCATTGTTCATTTTTTTTTTTTTTTTTTGCTGTTGATGATTTTGCGTATGAAAAAATTAAATAACTTGGATATAGACGGATAAATGCGGATCGTAAATAAATGTATAAAACCGGAGAGTAAATGAAATTATTATCGGGAGAACACTTTTGAAATCATGTTAAACGCGAGCTACCGCTTACGAGAAATAAAACAATCAGCCGAGTGATTGATTTTGGAGTGGCGCGAATAAAATGAATCTTCAAAGATTACGTTTAGGAACATCTGAATTACCGTCAATAGAAGACAAAAAAAAAAAAAAAAAGAGTATAAAACATAATTAGAAGTTCACTATATCCGAAGGAGACATGATGGTACAGCGACTGTAGATGAATTTATTTTTGAACTTCTTTCCTCCTTTCGTTCTTCATTTATCTAGTTATTACTTCCATCGTATACGTTACTGTATCGTTCTTTCCAATATTCCGAAGTGTTGTAATGACGTCTGTCATTTACAAATTAAACCGAACCCGTAATTAATGAAATGCGTCTGATAAGAGCTCCGGTTAATCTTGTAAATTAATGTTAATGCGTATGAAAAGCGAAATATCCAACATTAGGTACGGTGACGAAAGGTGACCACTAAATAAATTTCTTCTAATGAATGTTAATAGGGTTCACATAATGGAACTACTGTCCGAGAGCGAAAAATTAACAGCACTCTTACTTTTATTTCTGTCCTCGTCATCTTCTATTTAATTACTCGCGGCCTCTGATAGTTGTTTTTATTAGAATAGCGTGAGGAACATATTAATTTGACTATTAGAAAATTTACAAGTTACTATTGCACATTTGATAGCATATTACATTAACTTCAATTAGGCACATTAAAACGCTATTGTATGTAAATCTAAAAAAGAATCGTGTAATTAATCCGGTATCGCATCAGTCGTTGTGCAGGATGGTTGTTTTATTTTTACTTTTTTTTTTTTCCTTCTTCAAACATTGTTATTTTTTTTTTTTTTATATATATTTATAGGGAACTGTATTTTCATTTATCGGCGTTTATCAGAAATTTTTTTAAAAATTGTCATGAAAAACAATAAACAATTGGAAAAATTACACGAATATTTTGATTTCTTTCGCGTAAACGTATTTTTTCATTCGATTTAATCACATAGATTTTTACTTCATCGTTAATAGCTTAGCTGTTATTTGTTGTCTAAATCGGTCGAGATTGTTTTAAAACATAAGATTTGTATAATTACTAACTAGAAATTTCTATATAAAGTATTATTTCAGTGTATGAATTAAATATGCCCTCTCAACGTAAACATCAAAAGGTTAACGTTTACTACCGGATAGTACGTATTATGTAATAGCAGATGACGGTAATCATCTAATCAGATCAACATCATCTTACGCATCAGCTGAAAATTCATTGGTTTAATCAGTTACGTTTAGTATTATGAAGTGTTCTTCTTATCTAACAAATTGTCATCATATACTCTTGCCCTACATTTTTCAATACCTTTTTTCTCACTAATTAATAAAAACAACAGTACTGAAAAAAGAATGCATACACACACATACATATATGCATGTATGTATGTATGTATACATATATATATATATGAGGAAAAATTTGTTTGTCAAATCGTGAATGAGCCAATTGTGGTCGAACTTGCATCAACGGCACACTTTTTTTTTTCGTCTAGGCTTTATATTATTTTGTTATCGGATGATTTTTCAAATTGATTCGAATTCTTTTTTAATTGAAATTAAAGTTTTTGTTTTTTAAAATTAAGGTGCTATTTTACTTCAAGCTTTCATAACTGAAGGGCCAGCATAGATATTTTAAAGTATGCGAAAGGCTGTACAACTTAAAATTATTATGTTAATATTTCAAAGAGCTAAAATTAGTCTGTTTTTTAGTGGAAAACAGTTTTACACGATTAAATTAATATGAAAGGTTTACACACATATGTAAAAATGATTTTCAACGAGAAGACAGTAAAATTGCAAAAAGAATGATTATACGAAAATAACCGGGTTATTAAAATAAAACTAGTAGTTTGAAAATAATTATTTCAATTTAATTTTTAAAGAAATTTACCTAGAAAATTATACATTAGGAAAACAATTTGCGGTGGAGACACCGTGTTTAAAAATTTAATCATAAAACTTAAAATTCAATCTTACAAACTTAACGCTTCGGAAAGCTTACACTTACCATTACCGATATACTGATGATGGTAAGAGTTTTCCAAAACGTTAAATTTTTAAGATTAAATTTCAACTTTTATGGATAATTTTTTAAACATAGTGTTTCTACCGTAAATTTTTTCCCTAATTATATTCACCATGTAAGTTTGAAATATTTAATTAGAATTATATATTTTTCTAATTTCGAAGGAAATAAAATTACTTACTTATCGTAACAGTGTTCGTGTAGTTGCTTTTGTGACATTATTTATTTCGTTGTTTACAAATTCTAAGAGTACGTTTCAAATGAACGATAGATTTCCTACTTTTCTGAATTTTCATTCGATAATTGTAATTTTCCAAAACAATTTTTTACATAAATAGGTGCCTTCAAAACAATATCAACTTGAAAACTGTTGTCCAAAAGCCGGGAAGATTTCTTTACTAATGTATTTTTTTATAAAACTCGATCAACAATCAAATTTGTTCCTCAGATTTTTATTACTTGGCGAGTCAATTGGAATTCCATTTGAAGATCCGTGGACGCGTCAACAGTATGTTGAAATGCCTCGTAAAAATAGATTGATCATCTTTCTCACTTTCTTAGAAATCCGAAAATCTTAATTTTAAATCGGTTAATGCCGAAGTGAAATTTATTTACATTAAAACGTATGCATTGAAATAATTTTGGAAAATAATTTAAATCGCGCTTTTTTTTTAAACTGAGTTTCCCATAAAAAAAAGTTTGTTTACAACGATTCGGATGCAGTCATAAAAGTCATTTATCATATAATTTGTTTCTTGCAATTTTAAATTTAAATCATTGAAATGTTTCGTGACATCAGTTAAAAACCCAAAATCTGCTAAATTCAGGAATAGATTGTCCTTTGCTAATGATTGTTTACACTTTTCAAAATTTTTCCGCGAGAAAGCCATCGAACATCGGAAAAATAAATAACATCATGTTCTGCATGCAAAAGAAAGAGACACCTGGAATTCACAGTGATTTAGCCCTTAGATTTAATGAAATTAACAATCTCGATTATAACTTTCATAAAATTCTCGTAATTCAGCGATTTTGCACATAAATGTTGCTAATGCGTGATATAATTGCATTAAAAATAATTCTTTTTCGCTTTTCTTTATATAGTCTTTCATGTTTCCGTATCCTAGCTGGTGCGCCATCTGTTATAATTGCAGATAAATTGTCTAATTTCAGACTAAATTTGATTAATAGTATCACATAAACTTTCCAAAAAATTCAAATCATTTTGTAGTTCTCTTCATGAAATGAAGATTTACCATTTTTTCGGTAATTTCTAAATTGTCTGCGACGCCAATAAAAATTACTAATTGCGTTTCGTCAGACATATCAGTGCTTGCAACAATAGCAATTCCATTAGAATTATATTTTTAAAGAATTTTCTAAAACTTTTACTTCTTTGCTTTTCCCGGCAATTATTTTACTCCAGATAAATTTATTTTTGAGAAAAAAAAAAAAATGAGATTGTACCAGTACTTTTGCAACCGACTCCATACTCATGGTGCTTCACAAATTCACTATCAGGTTTTATCTGGCTATCTTTTCTGCTATATCCTTAAACGCTAGCTCCATTAGGGGAATTTTATTTCTTACGAGTAAACTGTTGGCAGTGTAATTTATTCTCAAATCCGCTTTTTTATCTCTGCGTAACGGACATCTCTTTATGTTTAACAGTATGCCACCAGCTTCGTAGTATCTTTAACATTATATTCTTTCATTACGGATACTGTGATTCGTTGCATACTAAACATGCAAGTTTTAGACAGAATTCTACAAAAAAAAAAATATAACTGTCCATTTCTCCTGGAACATTCGCATTTCATCGTTAATTCTTACCGAGAATATTTAATATTTTGCACATTATATTATTTATAATACGCACTGTCTGTTGATTATTCTTTGATAATTTGTCAGTATTAATATTTCATTTTTTTTATAGTTTATGATAGTTCTTAATTCTCTTTCTGCATGGCATCACCCGTTATTCCGCTGCCCACAACGTATATATCAATTTTAAGAAGTCGGAATTATTTAAAATTTAAATTTTATTCTATATAACGTTGCAGCAATCATTCGTCTTTATTTATTGATGCATCGGTATAAAATAATTTCAAAATTACTGAATTTCTTTTGTATTAACTCAATATCTGTTCGTTTACATAATTATTATTTTTGTAAAATTCACCTAAGTCAATATCCGTGTATAAATTGCTGTTATCAAATTTTATAAGTGGAAGGTTTTTGCTGATATTATTTAATTTTTGATAGCTTTTAACTAATAGCAGACATTTTCTTCGTTTATTTATTATTGCGATATTTGATAACGCGTTATTATTTGTTTATTAATCGGATGATGCTTCTATAATTTTTGTATTTCAAAAAATCTTTACGCGAACTTTTCTGTAAAAAAGGATTAATTGACGGTTCTGTTGTTCCGACTTGGTTAAATAAGTGACGACGGTGGTGTTGCAGTAGCTGATTTGAGTGGTCTTTTTTTTCTGCATCACTTGTGTTACCTTGAATTATGTTCTATTCATTGTGCGGCGAATAATTTCAGAATATTCGAATCTTATTAGCAATCTATAAATCATAAAATTGCTAACGGATAGCTGCCCCGCCGTAATCATTAATTGTTTCTTTATTATTTTTTAATTATCTTATTCGTGTTTCAATGTTAATTTGTCATTAAAGAATATTTCTAAGCATTTGAAGATTTTATTTTAAATTGGACTTACATTATTTTACGTATAGTAAATTCGATTTCTTTTATTTTGCCGATGGATATGTTTAATTTTAAAGGATTTGTTACATTCGTTACCTGTCTGCCACTTTTTGGTTTCGTATTATAGATGCTTTTAACTTATCGATTGTAGTAAAAAGAGACTCTGATGAGTTTTGAAATTTAATATTATTCGGGTATATAATATGTATATATATATATATATATATATATATATATATATATATATATATATATATATATATATATATTGTGTACAAACTGTAATCTTTTTGTTGCAGTAATAATTAAATTTTCATCTACATAATTAAATTTTCATCTACATAATGTGAAACTAATGCTAATTTCACTTATAATCTTATATAATGTTTTCAAATTTATTTGTCATAAACAGATTCCATGTATCCATAAATACTGCGCTATTGCGTAGTAATTTTTTGAAATATTAATTTTTTTTTAAAGCCCTATTGAGAAATATATTATTATTAAATAACCACTATTGTATTCTATTTTTAATTAATAATTGCGCAGATTTAGTAGCTGCACATGATTCAAGTGTTATTGGTCTCTGCGGGATGTATGTAAATCTTTAACTTTATTCGGTTTTAGAATTGGGTACACTAATTGATTTTTCCGAAACTTTTGAAATGTAATTTTGCTATAATGAATTATTACGTATTTTCGGCGATAATTTTAACTTTTATTCTGGAAGGTTCCTTATTTCTGCATATCTTCTGCACGCTAGTATTTTTGTTATAGTTGGTGGCTAGTTTTTTAACTTTCTAATGTAAATGAGGCTATTTTCTGTGCAGTTTCTTGATTATATTCAAATTTTTGATATTCTCATCCGATTTGTGTGGATTATTAATGGGTCCAATCGAGATCTTTTGATTTATTGCTTATGTTATTAACCTTTTTGATACTTATTATTTGTTCCCAAAACAAATTTTATCATGAATTTAGTTTCAAAAAGAATTCTTGATAACATTTTTTCGCGTTGTTCCATAAATTTTTTACACCTCACTTTATTTTTTTTTCATACTTAACATTGTTAGAATTTTATTATGAAATACGTTCAAACTAAGTCTCTTCTCTGCCATTTTATTACCGTTTTCTTTCCACCAGTTTTTGAATGAATTTCATCGCTTACTTTTTTCATTAATATTCTGTAAAATTTCGTACCGATCATTTCGCTATAAAATTTCTGTTTAGCTAAAGTGTTTAGGTTTTCTACAATTTTTATTTAATATTTATTCGATCCTATTATTTCAATATTTTCTTGATACGGGTTTTTCGTATTATTTTTATGCGCAGTTTTCTTTTCGATAATTTTGATTATAACTGTATAGCGGTTGTTAAGTAAACCCAAATTGTTTCCTATATTTATTTATTACGCGCTGTTGTAAACAGTCAACCAAAATTCATTGAGTAAAGCTACCGCTAAAATGCGTTACTGGAGTATATTACATATAAATAATGCTGGCAACTATTTATCGCTTTACTACCATAAAAATCTCTTAAAAATCGCAATTACGAATAGACAACAATGTTGAATTTTAATTTTCGGTGAAATATTCTTTTAGCGAATAACGAATTGTTGATTATCGGCAACCTTAAATTATATATTTCGGCATTTTTCAATTTAAGTACAAGCCGTACCGCTATACGCGGTCGAATGCTTTTGTAATGTCAAAAAAAATTAAATATAGACATTGTTCATTACTTCGGACATGAATAATTTGCCTTTGAAGGCTAATAAGATGAAACCAAGTAGATTTACGTGTACGACCGCCAGCCTGTATAGAGGAAATTACGTTGTTTGATTCGAGATAAAACAGGAGCCGTCTATTAACCAATTTCTTCATTACCTTTGACAGTGTACTAATTAGGGAAATCGGATCGAAACTATTAGGAAGAAAGGGATCAGCATTAGCCGTCAGAATAGGAATTAGTTAAGTTCAGAGAGATTGAACGGAAGATTAAAATTTTGTCATAGTTCACTGGAACATAAGTTCTTCTAGGGCTGTTACTGTAAGAAAAGGAAAGAGTGATGAGAAAGAAAAGATAAGGTCAATTGTGGAGGATGTATTATAGGAATAATTGAAGTGGGTGTGGTTTGTGGGAGGAAGCAGAATTAAATCACTGGACAGGATGCTGTTGATAATCGCCGTTCCCCGTCGACATGTGTGCGTGGCTCCTCGCATAGGAGCGTGGGCATTGAATCACCCAATAAAATTGATTTAGCGCCTAGTACGGATATGAGAGATTCAATTTCATTTTGTATAACGTTAATAGTGGGTTTGAAATAACAATTGGCGATAATCAACGGGGACATTTGAGAATCTGGCATTGTTATTGAATTGCTAAAGATTGCAACTAGTATTACTTTAGAGGTGGGCTGCAGGGCAGCTCGCATGAACGAATATTGCCATCCCACCGCAAGCGATTGTCCCTTGAGCGTCATTCAAACGAAAACGGTTATAATTTTTTAACTTCGGTCTGCGGGTCTGTTTAAAATGGGTCTTCTGCAGACAAATAATGACAGGAGAATAGGTGTTTATTGGTGAATTCTTATATGTGTTTGTAGAAGCCCCTGCAATTTCACTGCACAATAATATAACTGCAGACCATTTTCGAAGAAAATAAGGGAAGCGAACAGAGTATTGGGAGTCCGTTATGCTAAAAGAAAGTGGGAGGTAACATGTTAGGACACTTGGAAGCTGTTGTCGTCTTCCGAAGTTGTCTCCGGTGACTGATGTTCTTGTAATTTCTTAATCACACACGTGCATCGATTCTTAATGCTTGCGCTTCCGAGGTATGGCTTAACCGTGGAAAGCAAATGCACTAGACTATCGCGGTCACTTGTAAAATTGCACGCGTAATTTATATAATCTGAAGTAACGCTAATATTTACAATGAAAGTCTTAAACTCTTTAAAGGAAAAGGCAAAAGGCGCGCATGGTCAGGGAGTAATATAGAACTGGCCTTGCCAGATTAGGGTATTTATATCCTTCACCTTTTTGTGCCTGCTGTTACTGATAGAAGGTTGGGTTGTTAAGGGAGGAGCAACGGGAGATGAAGGAATATCTACGTGTGCCTGTTTAGGCACCGTATCAGTATTCTCCTCATTATGCAAAGATGGGGGAGCACTGCGTTTTGCAAGGGGCTGCGCCCGGAAACACGGTTGTGGTTGTGCTTTGGCAGGCGAAGGCGGGCGCGGTCTCTGATAATGAGGATTACTTCGCTCAGCGATTGGGCATTCGTCCATTATCTCAACTGTGTTATTTATGTGGGGGGGGGGATCTCTATCCTTAGATCCTCCAGTCGTTTATTCTTACAGTTGGGACAAACATAACCCGCTAGGTTAATAAAAATGTTCAATGCCATTGTACTTTAAAATGAAGGACTCCGGGATTTTTTTACAATTTGCTTGCTCAATGGAAACCTGCTTACAGAAAAAGATGATGTGTCCAAACTCACACTGTCTAGCGGACAAGTGCGCAAAATAGCGATTGGTGTAAGCAATTTTTACGGAAGAGAAGAGGCATAATTGTGTATAACGCCTCGTTAGGTATTGTCGCTGATACGTTAGGAAATATGAATTCGTTTGCTGCGTTTCGTAGTCTGCGATCTGGAATTATTTGTCCATTAAGAGCGAATTTTATGCTTTAAGAAAGGTTTTCTTTGATTTTTTCCTTGTCCTGAAAAAATGTTTTATTCCTAATTTGTTGTGGGTAATAAGGGGTAGCGCGGGTATATTTATTTTTGAAAAAATGTGTATTTTAAAATGTATTTAAAATTATATTAAACAAATAACAGCTAAACTGGGAATGAATCACGATTATTTTATATGAATTAATAATGTAGTAGTAACTCTAACTATAGTTGATTTAGAAGAACCGTTCTTTTTTCTTTTACTTAGAAAATATATACATTATTTTTCCTTTATCCATGCGTTAATTTTTAACACGAATTAGAGGCAATTCAAGAAATCATTAAATATTTCTTCAGAATTGTTTATCGGCTAAATGTCATTATGTTTGTTTCTGTTGTTTTTTCATTTACTTTATGTGTGCTGTAATGACGTGCAGCTGAATTTCGTAAAATAGGCACTTTTCCCATTTATCAAACCTAATTATTAATTTCATTTGTTTTTCTGTTAAAAATTAAACTTTTTTATTTCAATATTTTTTAAACGCGCATCAATTTTTTTTTTTTCGCCCGGTTTTCACCCTTTAATCAGTTTACTTCGGGTTCGTTGGAATTGATCGAAAAGAGGTGATGAAGAATAGGATCTTGAAAATTTGACGATATAGGGGAGTCCGTAGAAATAAGGAAAGAAGCAGAAGTGGTGAAATTGTCATGGAACAAATCGTATCTTTTTTCTTGGAATTGACTCTTTACAGTTTTGTTGTAAAACAGGTGTTAATATTTCGTCGGAAAAAGAATTACTAGCAAGCAAGCTGAAAATATGTTTTGCAAATGGTATATTTTTCGAACAGATTATTCTTATCAATGACCGTAGTATGGGGAAGTTTGAGAATGAAGCTGTTTTCTATGAATTGTTGAAAGTGCAGCGCTTCAATTTGTTTATTTTACCAAATCCTGAGTGGTTAAATGAAAGATGAAGTTTATTTACCTGCATCGTTTATGACCCGCACAATTGGGTATTCGATTTTAAATTTCTAAGAAAATGGTTAATTTTTTTTTTTGAACATAAGTATACAATGACAATGAATGGGTGTAAAACATGTCATTATTATTATTCTTACTTTTCTGTTCAGAAAAAAAAAAAAAAAAGAACGCCAGCAAAAGATCAAAGGATGTTGACATATACGATAGTTTCTGTCACTTGTCTATAGACCTAATATAGAGTATCAAAAAAATAAAAAGAAACATAATAATAATAATTTATTTATTTAAAGTCGCTCGGCAGCTGAGGCCATTTGCGACGCCGAGAAGTTACATCTTATGAGTATAGATTAAAAAATGTAAAGAACATAAACGAGAAGTTATGCCTAACAATCGCAGACATGGATAAAAATACTTTTCTTTTTGTGCTGGTCACACCGCGCACTTTGAATATATTATAATCAGGTATAACGGCTACCAAGACACGAGAGCTTTCCTTTCCTTTAAGGTATCCTGTATATTTTCTTTAGACGAGCGTTTATCATTTTCTCCTGAAATTTGCATAAAGAATTGGTCAGGGAAATGGGGTGGTAGCTGCCAAAGAGGTGGGGTTTTTTTCCAGGCTTTAAAACTGGAATTATGTGAGCCATTTTCCAAGCATTCGGAATTTTCCCCGATGTCCAAATTAGATTGTAGAATTGGAGAATTGTGTTAAGGGATTCCGCCGGGAGCTTTTTGATCATATCGATATGTATGGTTCTCATATGATTTAAGGCATCTATTAATTCATCATTGGTAAACGGAAGATTGAACTCTTGCGTACATGAGGTGGAGGGACGAGCTTCTTGGCCTTCGCAGTTCCTTTTAATAATTTTGAACGATTCTGCATACGATTCAGTGACGGATAACTCTTATGGAAATGATCTGCAAGGCTTTTCGCAATATTCAACTTGCTGCAAGTTGGGCCGGAATCAGATATTATCGACGAGATGGTTGTGAATGTTTTTTTATTCGATAACATTTTGACCTTGTCCCAAACCTTCTTGACTGAAGTCCTGGAATTGAACGTAGATGTAAATAGTATCCAAGACTGTCTTTTTGCTTCTCTAAGCAGCCTTTTGCACTTTTCCCGAGCGATTTTGAAGTTTTCGAGGTTTTCTTGCGTTAGGTGACGCTTTGCTCTAGACAGGAGTCTATTCTTTTCCGTTACCGCTCTACTAAAATCGTGGTTCCACGATATCGTTTGTCTACGTGTCGTTCGGGGACTATAACATAGTTTCACTATTAAAAATAATCCATTTATAAGGATATCCAATAAAAATAAAAATAAAATAAAAAAAAAGGAGGATATCCTGTTTGTAGGTAGTTTGTTGATTACTTATAACAATAGCACATGAAACTTGAATGGTAAGAAAAAGGGTGGAAGATGTTTTGTAGAAGCTTTTACTCTTTGCTTTTGATGAACGTAAAGAAACATCATTCAGCTGTTTAAATAAAAAATCTCTTCCATAAGTTAATAAATTCTCACATCTTGGGTAAATTTTATACAAATATTATTTATTTTAAAATTCAGAAATTTTATATTGTAAAATAGATCAGTTTGTAATAAGTTGGTGCAATTAATAAATATCTCTGATTTACTATACTGATTAAGGCAGTTGGCGAGGCAGGTCCATTGTCCGCAGTCTGCGCATTCGTAGGTCACAACATCTCATACGAATCCCGACTCAATGATGCCTGTACCTCATTGGATGCAGAACTATATGCAATTGCACACTGCTTCTACTACCTCGTTACTGATTCTCAGCAGTCTTTAAACATGATTAAGAACCAAAAATACAATAACCCGCTAGTACTAAAAATATACCACTACTTGTACCAATTGTATTTAATGAACAGTTACATATCGCTGCTGTGGGTTCCTGGGCACATTGGAGTGTCTGGTAAGGAGAGGGTCGACGGAGCAGCACGTTCTACCTTGCTCTCGCCAATGCCAGAGGACGCGGAGCTACCATCATCAATGGAATATAGATTCTTGAAGGCGTGCGAAAACTAATGGGCAGCTGCTACAACATTCTTAAAAATCATTAAAGCCAAAGTTGAATGATGATGGCCACCGGAAAGAACATTCCGATACGACTTTAAGATCCTCAGCCGGCTGTGAATCGGCCACATCGCTACCTCCATAAGCACATTATCGACAAAACACCGCGTCCAAACTGTACCGACAGTTTCTCACATACTGCTTATCTGCCAAAAGTTTACTGCGTTACGAAAACTACTTGGTCTACTGAGAAACATGGAGCGGATCCTCTCAAATGAACCAATTTCCATCACCAGGGTTAATGTCTTGGTTAAAATGAGCAGTTTAACTCAGCATACTAATGACCATAGTAGTTTGGTTTTTTTGTTGTTTCTTTTATGGGCACGTCAGCGCAGAAATCTCACCTAACACAAAAGATTAAAAGAATAGAGAAAGGCATACGGAGTGACAGGTTATACCAAAAAACGATTAGAGATCGAAGAGATGAAGACGGCTAACGGAGGAACAGCAGAAGGAGATGGAAAAGCGAAAATGTAGAGGACACAGTAAGGAGTAGGGAGGCCAAGGTTAAGCAAATTGGAATAAAAGATCGCGTGTTCTGAGGAAATAAAGGAACATTCGAATAGAACGTGGTTTGCGTCACAGGTGACATTTAAGGAGGAAGGATGAAAGGGGCAAAAAGGAGATTGAACAAGAGCAAAACGGAAACGAAAAGCCGGGAGTAGACTATGATTAAAACGAAGGCGAACTATGAAAGAAGTGACAGAACGGCTGATACCAGGAAAATTGTTAAACCAAGGAGAAGGGAGAAAAGAGACGAATAAAAAAGTGAAAAGCTTCAGCCATCTTCCAAAGATATGAAGTTGAGGTACACACAGCACATACAATTTAAAATAGGGGGAAAAAAAAATATCTCCATGGCCAGTTTTTTTTTTTTTTTTTTTTTTTTTTTAGACGATTGTCCGTTATCATGCAATAAAAGTAGAGAAAAGCCGACAAAAACTACTGAGAGAACGGAAAAGACAATATAAAAAGATAGAAATTGCCGTCCGTAAAACTATCAATCTGAAGAATTAATACATTGGCCAAATGTTTTCGCGCCAGGCCAAGAAAAAAAATAAAAATACAAGTATAGGCAGAGTGAAGAAAAGGAATTACAGGAAAGAAAAGTTTGTTTTTTTTTGCTAGAAGAATTCATATCGGTTTGCCAGAGAAAAAAAAGAAATATTTTTTTTGGAAAATATTTTTTTTTTATCTTCGCTGTACCTCTTGAGGCTTCTCAGTCAGAGTTAATTGTTACTGCTATTATTTATTGTTAATTACTGTATTTTGTTTTATTATTCATTCCATGGTTAACGAAACTGATGAAATTGAGAAAGTCTTATGTATTTCGGTTAATGTTTTTTTTTTTATTATCTTCCTTTTTTCTCTTTCGTTTTTAAACTTTTTGCATTCAAAAATCGAATGAAAGGAATTATCTAATTTCTCTTCACCCTTTAGAGATATCCGATTTAGTAATTTTAAAACGTTTAAAATAAAATCCCATTATTTCCATGTCCAGTTAAAAATTGGCTGAAGTTATAATCTGTGATAAAAATGTTTCATTTGTAGTCTTTCCTCGATGATTGAAACTATTTCCCGTGTTACTTCGCCAGTTTGTGATTTATCGTATCAGTTGTATACTATTTGAATTGATTTTATTGATCTGTTTTCGTAACTTTTTCTTACCGAATATTTTTTTCTCTTGTTTCAATGTTTTGATTTTATTTACGGTTTTTAACTTTGAATCTTCTTATTTTAAATTTACTTGTTCGTTTAATTATTTATTTTTTGGTTCGGCTTTTGCCGTTTACTTCCATTTTAAATTCAACTTACAATAAACCAAAATTAACAAAAGTATACATATATGTATCATTGAGTTTTAGGAAAGATTCTAATGATTTTAATAAACTCAACGAATTATTAGGGTTTTTTTTACCGCTGCCGTTCTCGGTTCAGTTTATTTCTGTATATCTACACTCACGATAAACTCCCATACTTCTTCAGTTTTTCCTATTTTCTTCATCCAAGTAACTGTTTTTATTTTCTTGTTCCCTCTAAACCGATCCTACGTCATCTTCCTTCCTTAACCATTTTTCGATCTTCACTGATGGCTCCGAGGGACTATTGACGCAGCTTTTCGAGTTCTTTAAACTTCCCTTTTTTGCTCCACCTTTTGTGCTGAGTCCGCCAGTATTCTGCGTGCCTTCCTTTCGACCAGATCCTTACTTGTCTTTCGCAATATCCTTATCCTGTCGAATGCCCAAAGCGTGCTACCAGGCTAGCGCATTCTTACTCAACCGACTACGTTATCTTTCTTATACGCTCCTTGATTCATGATCTCTTCCTTTCCCGCTCAATCCAAACTAATCTCTTTTGGATTTCTGGTCATGTTGGAGTTGAGGAAAATGAATTAGTTGACTCATTCGCTCGGTTATCTTCTCATTCTGGTAACCTTCTTCCCGTTTTTTCTTCCTCCAATATTACTCAGCTGCTCATTGCAAACTTTGGTTTAACTCTTACGCCTCCTTATTCTCTAACCCGGATTCCTTCTTGTCTATTCAGTCTTCTCTTATTCGCTTCCCTGGGTTTCTAAACTTTCCTTCTTTGCGCCACTCTAATCTCTCTATGATTTACCACCACCTCGTTTTAGCATAATTTGCTCCCTTCTTCACTTTTCCCCTTTTTCTTTCGTGCCGTCCGATTATTGTCCATTGCATGTCTGTAACATCCATTTTATTTGTGAGCCCGATTCATAACATTTAATTGTTCGTCACTTTCAACTGGATAAACATTTTTTTACTCCTCTCTTTTATTAAACGGTATTCCCACTTCATACAATGCTTTATTTATTCTTTCCCTTCCTTCTCCTTGTGTTATCCAAACTCTTGATTCTTTTTTGTCAATTATCTTTGATCGTGTAAAAATCTGATTCTCCTTTTCCCTGTTCTTGGGCCAATGTCCACAAAAAAAAAAAAAAAAAGTTTAGAAATCAATAGATCTACAAAATGGAGGCAAACAGTGTTTGTATTAATGATTGAACTTATATTTAGAATTTAATAATTCGATTATTTATCGTGTTAAATAGAATATCGAAATTTCATGATGAAATACACTTGTTCAGGGTATTTATATAGTAATTTTAAATATTACGCAAACTAAAATACATATTCGAAATTGAAAAAATAAGGTAACATATGCAATGAAGTCGTGCGCAGCTAATTGCGATATTTACCTGGTATCTTCAAAATAAACGGATAACCTGATAACATCACGGTTTACTTGGTATATTCACCTGGTTCAACGGTACATCACAATCACCAAACAAGGATAGATTATTTGATGTTGACCTAAACCATTGATATCGTTTAAATTCGGTGATTCGATTTTTAACTGACGCATAAAATAAATAAAGAATTGAATAAAATGAAAAAAGATTTTTTTTTTTATATAATTATTGCCAGGATTGTAACAAACATTGGTCTCCGAATCATTATGATGGTTGAAACTTTATTTTTTCAGTTACGAATCTAATATTTAATATTTCTGTAATGAGAAGGAGAAAAATAAAATTGAATAAGAGAGAAGGGAGTGACCAAATCTTAGTCTAATTAAGGAGACAGTAGCAGAACGACGAGAAGAGGAAAAAGCTTGAAACCAAGGCTGAGAATTTTAGGATTATCCGTGTACGCCGAAAATCGTTTTACAGACTTATCAGGACGTGCCAAATATAATATTGCCTAATACCTAGAAGAACGGCCGGGAAAATGCGGTATTATTCTCCTGATCGCATTTGAAAGCAATAAAATAGATAAATTTTCTCATTTGCACTGAGTAATAGGTAAACTGACTGCGCAAATTATCGTACGTTTCTATAATGTTCCTTCTACACTCTGCTCACTGCTTGAGAGTCTCCATATAATATTTCATATCTTAAGGTGATATTAATTAAATCAATTTTTGACATGAATATGTCTTATGGCTGGGGGTCATTTCAAAAATTTGTCGTCCCACGAAATGTCACACGAAATTTTACCATAAAATGTTACCATGGAGAAGCGCAAGGAAAGTATTATTTATACATATATATCGGATGATCCATTATACTCGCTGTCTTTCGTATCAGGAACTCGCAAAAGACGAAGGGCCTCTAAGTGGAATCATCGAACGCGTTTCGCATAGCGTTCGCAAATGTTCGCATTCGTTGACGCGTGCAGTATTATTGAATCCGCTCTGCTTGGACAGAAATTCTTGATTTCAATACATTATGCATGATTATGAACGTCCGTTCGCGGATATTGACAGGGTGTTTACCGGCGACCTCTCATCAACTACCGCCCATTTGCCAGACACAGATTTACAAGCGATCAATTAGAAAGTTCTGCTGCAAAATGGTCTGCTAGTTGCTACATTTCTACCCGATCGTGCAAGTGATGCAACAAGTTGATGTCGCCTTTTCATCTGTACTAACCAAGATTAGTGATGGTCAGCCCCCTTACTTCTAGAGGAGAAAGCGAGGATCGAGTCCCGCTTCTTGGATCGTGAATTCGTGGACCACGAGTTTCCTCAGGTTATACGCCTCTTCTTCCGCATCGTAGACGTCGATCAGTTTAACGTAGATTCCGTACAAGGGGCACTGAAATGGTCCTCGGTGATGATCTTAACTTGGATGTACGAGGGTTACACAGTACTCATGGAATTTATTCGCGCAGAATGCGGTCTCGAACTGATGAATGAACCAACCATTTCCTTATCACGCAATTTCGCGTGCATTGACGTCGTCTTTTCGCGAAACGTCGACGCACTTGGAACGTGCCACTATATCTCCTACTTTAATATGTCGTCTCCTTTCAATAACGACGCATACCTCCGATGTCAATGTCGTAAATGGTGTAAACAGCGTCATTTTTATCGACGATACAAATAATGTAAACGGTGTTAATAATGTTGTATGTACTGTCAACGATGTAAATGTAAATACCGTATCCGTTTCTAAAGAATCACTTGCGTACAGTAAAAATCATAAACACGTCGGCTTTGCTGTCTATCACAGATGTAAAGCTAGCCTAATGACGGCTTGGAAAAATAACGTAGATAATTCCTATGTCGAGTGATAGAATAAAGAAAAGCTGGGAGCTGCCCATAAGATATATTCATGTATTAATGTGTCTGCGTAAAGCGTAGACACTCGTTAAATTTTTCATTTTTTATCTGAATTATCTACTTAATTAAACATTACGATAATAATTAATTTTAGAAAATTTTAGTGTTCAGATTTCTGTTTAGGAAAAGGAAATCAAAGTAGTCATATCTAATTGAAAAAAATTATCTCAATTATGGGTGGTTCAACGTGGCATTTCTTCTTTTAAGTAGAACGTAGTTCGTATCGTGTTACTGCATACTGAGACTATAACAACATCTATATTTAGCAACGCATTAAAGGATTTTAGGAATGTACTAATAAAAAGTAAAAAGATTTATCTGTGGAATTAATATCCTTAATGTGTGACATTGAAGAGGCGGTAATTTTTTATCTCGTCAAATAAAATTTTTCTGGTGAATTACGGATGATTTTTTTTTTTTTTTTTTTTAAGCGCTTCAACTATAGACATTAACCTAGCGCGAGTGAAATTTTTAGAAGTTTCAATGTGCGACAGCGGGATTCGTACCCGATTCTACCCGAACGGTGGTGCGCCACTGTCTAACCAACTACGTCATGTTAGCTGAAATTTTATTAAATTTTATTCGCGGTATTTTATTCTCGAAATATATAGGAGAACAAGCGAGATATTGATTATTTAGCATAGTTCGAGATAACAACGCTTCTATAACGGAATTTTACTTTTTTTTATCATGTCATTTTAGTAGTGACTGCAGTTTTTCGTTTTGTTTTTCGAATTTCATTACCATTCTCATTCTGTTTGTACTAAAAAAAGGTTTTCCGGTGGAAATTCTAGAGCGTTCGCGATCCAATTAAAATTGTGACGGTGAAGGTTTTATTTTTTTTATGCGAACTGTTTTTAAATTTGCTCTTGCATTTTAAAATGTAAACAATGTAAGATGGAAGGCGAGGTTTCAGCGTGACCGGAATTTAATTAACGCGTTCGTGGTACGAAGTTGCCGGTTTTTTCGAATGCTATTAAGAACACAATTGTACTTTATATAAAACCGTTCGTAGCAAAACACTTAATCATAAGAGGTAGCATTATCGTTATTTTACTAGAAATGTAACATTGTTTATCGCGGGGGGACATTCGGTCGATTTCTCAGACATACTGGAAAAGCTGTTATCCGTTAAACGTCTGACGACGAGAAGACGGATCAGCGACATTCACATTGTCAGTGACTGACGGTAGTTTAGATTCCGTTACGTTGAAACTCGCTTTCATATTGCATCTTGCACGTTTGTGTGTCCTCGCTAGCTCGAATATAGCATGCGTGTACTTGTACATTTTTTCTTTCGAGTAGAAAAATCATCAAAAAAAAAACATTTAGTGTAGCATGAAGAGAAATAACTGGGAAAAAACTCGGTTCTGTTTGTATTTTTTCGACTTGGTATATGATTTATTTACGAGGGGCGTTAACAAAATAAATATATGCTAACCTCGGGAAATAAAAAAAGAACGAATAAACCAAAATTGACAAAAAATATTTTATTATTTACGAAAGTCTACGCTACTTTTCCACATAATCGCCATATCGTTGCAGACATTTGTCATAACGCGAGATCAGCTTTTCTATTCCTACCGCATAGCATGTAACATTCGAATTTTGGAAGAACGCAGCGACCGCGCTGTTTCAAAGCTAATGCGTCTGGAAAACACCGGTCACCAAGATCTCCCTTCAAGTCAGGCAGAGAGCATGGTAGTCAGATGGGGCGATATCTGGCGCGTACGGGGGTTGTCCGAAGAATAGGGTCCTCACTTGAGCCGCGACATGGAGCCTTGTCTAGAATGAGAACTATGCTCTTTGAAACTTACCTGGTCGCTTCACCTTCAGAGCACTTCTTAAGCGGCCACTTTAGTCATGTGGAAATGTTCCGTAAGGATTCAGATATTGTATAGTGACGATCTTTGTCCGTGAGAGTGCGTACAATGTTGATTGCTTCGTGTCGTTCACGTCATCGGAAGTCCGACTACTCCGCGCGTTGTCGTAGGTGTGTCCGTTCTTCCGTCTACGAATTGTTTCACCCAACGATGTATATAGCTGCTCGTGTAACTACATTTTCGTCTCCATACGCTGTACATAAACGTCGGTAAATTTCAGCAGCGAGAATTTTTTTAGTTGATAAAAATGTTATCACTGCACGTAAGTAACTCGTATTTGGGCGGCACTGCTGTGGTGTTGTGCTCATCGTTTGTTCTTTCGAAAACACATAATTCGCAACCTGTGCAGAGTAACCTGAAGGAATATGCCGACGCAGTTTCATCGCGTCAGTGTTACCGCGAGCGGAGAACAAAAATGTGTATACTTACTTTTCTAACGCCCCCCTCATAGAATAATACATATTATAAAAAATCATACCCGGCCTCTGGATAGTTTAAATAAGGTAAGAATTCCACAGAAATATAGTTTATGTTTTTTCTGAAGAAGAATATTCAACAATAAAAACTGTTAATGAAAATATGTAACGAAATATTCAAATGTTTATAGCAATTGGACTACAGATGGGTTCAGACGGCAAAATGGCTGACCGATTCCAAAATAACTGCGTTATCGTGGAACTTGGAGGGAAATCGTTTACTCACTGGCGGCGACGTTTTACAGCTATGGCATCAAAAACCCGGGCAGCCTATTGATACCGACATTGGTAAGATCGCTAGATTTCGAAACCGTTTTTTACATTTTTATTATTATCTGTTTCTTTTTTTTTTCTTTTTTTCCCCCTTCGGTAATTTTACTTTTGAAATCGTTTGCAATAGTATTTTCGCATCTCAAATATTGTTGATTCTTTTTTTTTTTATTATTATTATTAAATTATTTTTTTTTGGGTAGAGCTTGACTACAGACACTAGCAGTCCGGTTAATGTTTTTGTGGTGGAGTACATTTTGAATTATTTTCCTCGCTGAATGTTTACACGCAAAACGGAGTGAGGCTATACTGTGAAAAGATGGTAATTGTATTTATGAAAATTTAAAAGTAAATGAGAATGTTTTTTATAACTTCAATTTTAAAATCGATAAATGTGGTAGAGATTTTTAGATAGATCGTCAAAAGTAATAAAGAAAGCGGACGGACTAGTGTAGTTTTGTAGAAGAATAATAATCGTTTTACATTAACAAATATATGCGGTTCAAATTATTGTCTTGTTTGGTGTGCTCTACTATTGTACGATCGACAAAATACCGTACAAAAATGAGCCTACTATTCAGCAGCTTCGTTCTTAAGAGTATTATTTCGTTCGCTTTTAAGCGATCTCTGAAATGTTAGCCCGAAAGAAAAAGTGATCGTCAGTATGTTTGTGCATTCTGATTTAAATTGCATATTGCGCTTACCGATTGATTTAGTTTTCACTTTATCTTAAGGCACTTTATTAAATAATGCGTAAACCATTTTACCACGCAGCTTTTTTGCGTACAATTTTTGTCGTGCGCAAAAAACCTTCCGCATGGTATGGCGGAACAGAGTTAAAAGGTTAAGTTTAAAAACAACAAAAATCGTAAACAGTTGAAAATTGAAAATTCCACATAGTGTTGTTTTAAACAAATTCCATTATTTATTTAAAAGTGTCCAAAAAAAACAAAAACAAACTATAGTTGCATTGTCATTCATGGGGTTAGGCCACAGAAGCAGTGGAAAAAATTAACCTTTTTTTGGTAACATTTTTTAAGCGGAGTAATGAAATAAATCAAAATTCCGAAAAAGGTCCTTTATTCTGTAAAAATTAATTTTTTAAACTCAATACGAAACAAAATGACGGTTGTAAAGCTTTTATTCGATAAAGACTTCTTTTTTTTGAAGCGTGTACGGCCGCATCAGCAGCACTTGTAATTTTTAAGCTGTGATGAAAAACAAAATATTTTTCGATTATATATAAGAATCATCATCATCAAGTAGCAGCCCCAATCTGCGGATTGCTCACACCATTTCTACATTTCGCGGTTCCTCGCCATCTGAATTAGTTCGTTGCATTTTTTCCCGTCAATTTCTATCATTTCGATTCGTCTCCTTCCTCTTGTTGTTTTGCCTTTTATTTTCCCTTGCATCGCTGTAACAAAAATTCCTCCTTCTCGGATCTTATGCGCGAGGTATTTCCTTTTTCTCTGGATTGCTACAGAAATAAATAGGATCTTTTTGATATATCGATTTTAGGTTAAAATGGCCCGTTTTAAAAAAAAGTTCAAAATTTTCCAAAAAAAAAAAAAAATAAATGAAAATAACAAAAAACCGTCGGACAATTCTTTATAACAAAAGAACTATACGATAAAATTAAAAAATCCTACGTACTTCGGTAAAGAACGTAATTTTGAATATACAGTTAAAATTTCAAGTCAGTTGATGAAGATTTGTTCGGGTTGAGTCCGGTCAACTTGAAAAATGTAGTTTCGAGAAAAACGCCTTTAAACTTTTCAGTACTGAAAAATGATAGATAAATTTTATACACCTTCAATCGGCGGTACCTGCGCCATACAGAGTTGACCTTACAGATAAACGTCCTGCTCTTGCACTTATTTTCCGAGAGCTCTCAGTGTGATCCGCGCACCTTTTTTGCACTTCCAGATAGAGATTGCTCTGCAAGGCTGGCGCGTTGTGTGTCGACCTCCCGACACGTATTTTAGCAGTTAGACTCAATTTTCCTGCTCATAATATTCATTGTATGCATGATAGATTGAAAAATAGAAATATTCCTTGCAATATCTGATACAATTTTTCCGCTAGAAATTGGTTTTTGGCGTCAATGCCTACACCACGTCGAATTGAAACTCTCATATTGCTGTTTTTTTCGCGTTAAACCGATCGTTACTGCTTAGTTCTTCGGTAAATTGGTTTAATGGCTTCGGATACTTCTGGAGTAGGAGCTGATTTATGTTTATAACTGTGTAAACAATTTGTACCGTTCGCTTTTTGTCAGCAGCACCATGAATCTTCTTCAATTTGCCATTTATCGTGTTTGTGGGTTATTCATCAGTCAGTTGATCATTTGTAATACAGCGTGGCTCACATATATCCTTTCTAACTTTTTTCACTGAAGAATCACTATTCCTTTGGATAGCTAATCCATAACAAATAGTCAGTGTATCTAGTGGCTTCCCGATTAATTTGCCCTTTCGACCGAGGCCTTTCACTTTCTTTTTTAAATCACGCAGGCGGGTTCCCATTCGTTTTCGCACACGATCAATGCATTTTTTCTTGAGCCCTGTGTAATTTTCGTAAGACTTAGCATCTACAATTCCTTTGAATGTTTTTAAGTCATCAGCGTCAATGTAATTTGTGTATTTTACGTCACGTAAAGTTTGAGAGCGCTGAAACATCTCAATAACCGCATTCATCTTTCCGGCCGATCTTTCGTGACTCATAACGCATTCATTTATATGATTTTTTGCCCATTCAACGTGCTCTTCAGTATTTTTTTTTTTTTTGTTTTTTTTTTTTACCCCAATATTCGCATGCTTTATAATACTTGGATTTCACGAAAGAATCGGCAATTTTACCAACATCGTATAGATTTTCGGACTGTTCCAGTTTCTTTACGGAAGTACCAACATTCAAATCATCCAGGGCCTCCAGTCCATAGTAGTTCAACGGACGTCTTCTTGATATTTTCGCTTTCTCGGCGAAAATACTTTTCAATCATTTTTTACTACTACACTACTTTTTCACTCATTTCGAAAATTAAATTCGTAACCACTAACAAATATTAAAAAGTAGTTTCCAATAAACAAACTTATACAACAAAGCGAAGAAAAACACGTGCTGTGCGAATAGCGTCAAACGTTAAAAAATGAACCAATACAGGTCGACTCCAAACAACTCGAGTAGCTAGTAGATATTTTATTGTAGTGTCAGCAGAATTATCAACACATAGTTTTGGCGCGCAGATGCCTTTTTTTATTTCCTTATCTCTCACTGCTGTCTGTAGGTGTCGTATTTTAGGTCCTAACGCATCGAAGTAATAAACAGCGCGCCGTAATGATTATAAGAGGTGCTCACATCGAACCGGGAGGGGCTGCGCCAAAATTCAAGTACTTAGATATTTTTCCCACCGCAATCCTTTGAGTATATCACTTTTCAAGTGTTAAGGTATTTTTTAAATAAGAAAAAAATCGATTTTTTGAAATTTCTACTGTGACTTGTAGCCTAGTGGTTAAGGTGCTTGGCTACTAAATCAGAGGTCGCGGGTTCGAGACTTGTCTCATTTCGGATTCGAATCGCTGCTAGGTTCGTGCCTAGTCTGAAATTGAATTGGGTGCCAGAGAGATCTGGGAAAGTAAAGGCGTATCCCATGAGAAAGGAACTGGCACCAGTATTCTCATCAGATCCATTAGGTCCTTAAGTACCATTATGAAAAACTTAACTTCACAATCATCGACGCCCTGTCAAGGGTATGGGACTTACTTTACTTTACTGTGACTTAACGCCAAGATATTGTATATTTATGCACCTGTTACAAATTATTATTATACAATGTTTATTTTTATGGAAAATTTTTATTCCCTTTGGTGTAGTTTAATAATATAAAAAAATAAATTAATCCGTTCTTTTTTATTGCACCATAAAGGACGCGTATTTAAGATTTATATAACAACAATACGAAATCTTTTTTAATATTCCAAGGTGTAAGGACAAAGAGCTGCAAATGAAATGAATATAGAGCTCCTCGCTTGACTCCGAAACACGGTATTTCTTAATAATTTGAAAAATTTTTCTCTAATATATTACGTGTTCACGATTTTTATAATGTTTAAACGATAAAAATATGTAAATAAATAATTTTTAAGAGTTGCGAATAGGGTTTTAACTTTTCGTGTTTATAAACGTTTTATAGTTTTATCCTTTTTTATTTCCTTTCTTTTTTTCCATAATTTTTGTTAGAACATCATGTATCTTTTGGATGTTATGGATGCAAATTAGTATGCTAAAAAAGATGAACTGACATGATAAACTATGTAATTTTATTTATATCTCGCCCGTGAATTATTTTTAATAATATCAAAGTGTTGTTTGTATTTGAGGGTTAAAGAAATTTTGAATATTTATATTTCATTATTAACGTGTAAATTAGTTTGTGTTGGTAACGTTTACAATTTTTTTGATTATTCGAACTTTATACATTTTAAACCATCGTCCCTCTTAATGTATTATTTTAATCATCTGGTCCAGATTATTACCGAGTACAATAAACACAACCGTGTATTATAGATTTTTTCGCTAAATACTTTTTTAAGCGGGTGTTCTCCTTTTAACATACAAAATTTGTTTCATTAAATTTTTTATTCCATCGAAACTGATTCGCAATCTGAACGCTTTTTTTTAATATAGTTTTTGTAACATTTCTCTTCAGGCGTTACGAACGATGGAGTTACCTTTGAAATCGGCGAAGAAGCGACGCCGAACATAACGAATACCAACACCTCAAGCTGCGGTACCGGGCTAGACACTGTTGATGAAGAGAAAGGTTGGGAATGTGTTTGGAAGTGTCAGACGGCAACACCGGTGCATTTCATCGCATACTCTCCCGATGGAACATTGTTCGCAACTGCTAGTCGTGATGATCGTCTTGTTAAAATTTGGTTCGAAAATAAACAGTGTAAGTGAACATTTTATTTCAAGTAAAAACCGGACGCGAGTTAAAATAAGGGGAAAAAATTAACGAAATTGAAAAATTATATCTTCTTGTTTAACAAACTTCTCACTTGATACGGAAAGTTTATAAAAGGCGCTCTATTTTAATAACTGTTCAATTGGGACTGCTATATGTTATTGATTTCATTAAATTTACACGCGTTAAATAGTTTAACGGGTTGTATTAAAAAAATGTCGTGTGTTTCAGTGCTGTTCCCTTCGAAAAGTGTAGACCACGCTACATTTTCATTGACCGGATTATCGTTGCAATCAGAACTAAATTACGGTTTTATATATATTTCACATCCTCGTGCAGTTACCCATTTGTCATGGAGGAAAACCAGTAAATATATGCCTAAGTAAGAATTCGCTTACCTTACATTTTTTTTAATAATACCGGCTAACTGACTCTTTAATGAAATGGTGCGTTGAAATTTGTTTAAAATTCTTTTACCGCCTTAATTTATCAAATAAGAAATTATCGATTAGTTTTTCTTTTAAAAATATTCCTTTTCCTCTTTTTGAGTTTAATTTTTCAAAAAATTGTTTATTTTCGCCTTAGCGTTTATTTTGTAGCTAGTTAGCCGCGTCGAATGCGGTTTTTCATTATATCTCAACATGTTCCTGGCTGAACTTTAATAGGTGTCCGCTGGAAATTCGCGTATCTTACGTTAGATTGAGAGTTTTCCGTTATTTTATCCGCATCGCGTTAATTCTTGCAAGTCTTTTATCTACTTTTTTATATATATACATCTGTGGTTACAAAATCAGAGATAATGCTGCTTAGTGTATAGCATGGCTTAACTATACGCCAAACTCTTGTACGGTGTAACATTTTATTTTTATGTTTGTTTATACTTTTATATTGGAAATGTTTGTTTTTTTTTTTGTACATTTTTATTACGTGATTATTGTTGAATTTTTGATTTTTAAATCGTATCGGCTATAAATGTTCGATTTTATTTTTGCTTCCATTGCTCCCTTCAGAAG
Source organism: Icerya purchasi (assembly GCA_039619475.1). Lineage (NCBI taxonomy): Eukaryota > Metazoa > Arthropoda > Insecta > Hemiptera > Monophlebidae > Icerya > Icerya purchasi. The sequence continues at coordinate 71,877,156 of CM077115.1, read as the reverse complement.
ATAACGGTAAAACACCGATTAAATTAATTATTGATAATTTGGGGTTTTAATTTTTACGCACCAAATATGTTAAAATTTGAAACTTCTTGAATGTTGTCTATAATAAAAATAATGAGTAAGGGTCGATAAATTTCAGGGGTTCCGTGGCGAACATGTTGGTAACTTCGTGTAAAGATAATATTTGTCGTATATGGATAGAAACTGTACTTCCTGATGACGGTCTAGTCAATATGAGTCAGTTCGATCCGGTCGCTGCGCACAATCCAAAGTTTAGAACTCACAGGCATAAGCATCGTTTTATGCAACGTTTAAAACACATGAAGTAAGTTTGCCAGTTTCATAAATAACGGTCGAATTTAAATTCATTATAACCCCCCGCCACGAGTCAATTATTTTAAAGCGGACCCTGTAAACACATGCACACACACACATGATAATGATCACACAGAGAGGAATGCGGACAGATGGGTTTACGCTTGCGCCAGAGTTCCGTGATAATCTGAATACTTTTCGAAATTTCAAAAGGATCATTTCATTTTTTATTAATCGAACAACGTTCGGCCACCGAAATTGCGGGTTCAAAAAATACCTATCTTTTCGGTTGATGTCCCGTAATTCTGTAAATTATGCGATGTTTTTATTTAAAAACAATTTGAATGCAAAATATCTATTCCTACGAATCATAATCTATATAATAATTTTAATATAAACGATATGAATATTAATAAAAAGAAGTATATTTAATGTAACGTGTAATTTGATTTTTTTTATCGCTTCGTAAATTACATTAGTACTGCCGATGATCGTTGTAATGGAGGTAGATTTTTTTATAACCAAAAATAATAGGAAATTATTTAAAATTTAACCAAATCAGCAATGATTATTTTTCCATTAAATTGGAACTAACGGAGAAATTAAGTTACGGCGATATTAATGAATTCTCTATGAAAATATAAAAACTTTTATGCAATTATTTATTATATTAGCCCCGCTCCACGATATTAGTTTGCACTTTATAAATATAAAAAATAATATTTTTTTGTTTTAAACTTTCGGTATTCATGGTTCTTTTGAAATATTGATAAAAGTTTGCGTGGTCTTCACCTATTACCCTTTAATTGACAATAACCTACAGTATTAATTCAACACGCAAATACATTAAAAAATAATTATAAAATTTACAAAATGCCGACCAGAGTTTTTGTGGTGCAATGCAACGAACGTGTATTTGCTGCAGAAGTCGAAATCTGGACTCACAAAAAATTCCAATGAAATTTTCGCGGCCTCTCGATTGAAAATCCCTGCTCTATTGATTATTTATTATTATTTTTTTTTTTGGAAAGTATTTTTAAAACTATATTTACACGAGCTTTCTTTCATATAACGCGCGCGCGCACGCACACATAATACACATACAGATGTATATAATAAGTTACAAGTCCCCGCCAAGAAATACTGTCCATAGTGCGGGTGACCTACACGTTTATTAACATTTATTATCAACGTTTAATGACATTACACAAATAAACTTATGCTATATTATTTTAAAATTAGCTATTAGTTTTATCGTAATTACACATCATTCAAAAGGTGTGTGGGTAGTAAATTATTCGATTTATAAATACCGTATACAAATATTTATTATTAGCCATTGTAGTATAGCAGCACTGTACGTGTATAAAGGTTTACATTAAAAAGTTCAGAAAATTTTAAAAAATTTAAAAGTTAAAAACCCAAATTCTAGGCCTTCTCAATCTTACCCGTTCCTTGCGGTCCTGAGCAGTTCTCCCGTATTGTCGAGATTATGTAAGAATTTTGTTATTTTATCTTCTCATTTTACGTATTACCTACCTCTTTTTCTTTTTCCTATTTTACAGCAGCTTTTTACATAGTATGTCTACCTATGGTCTCCTAACCTTGATACATACACAGCCCAATCCCACTTTTTCTCCTTTCATACTCACTGAAAATATTTATTCTAGATTTTATTTTGCCTCTAATATAGTCTTGTGCTTCTAATCTTATCCTTGCGTTTAATATTTAGATAGATTTTTCTTTCTTCCATTTTTGTTGTGAATCTTGTTTGTGAGCCGTAAATCTAGGATAAAACCTCACGGCTATTAAATATTTCACTTTTTGCTTTATTTTCAAAAGGATCCTTAATTTTTTTTTTTTTTTTTATGATCAGTACTTTTTCCAAACTAACGCTATCCTTCTCTGTACGTCTCTTTTAGTCCTGTTTTCAGTCTCTGTTGACCCCCGAGTAAATTATTTTATCTACTGTTTCTTTAGCAGTGATTTTTAAAAACTAAATATCTACATCTGGCGCTATTAGACATGTTTCATGATCAAAAGTTTTTGCTTGCAAAACGGAAATTTCATTTTTTTTTTTTTTTATTTTACATATATATATATATATATATATATTTTTTTTTAATTGTTTCATTTGGAAATAACGAAAAGTTGACAGGTTTGTTCTTAATGAGCGCAGTACCGGGGGAAATTTTCGTTTATGTTTTATTTTCCGCTTATCCAGTTTCTCTGTAATAAATACACGCTTGATTTGCGTAGCGATGTCTACATTTAGTATGTGAATGATTTTATTATTCCCTTCGAAACGTCATACCCCCATATTAATAATTTTATTTTAATTTTTCCAATGTACAGAAAATTTACTCTGCTGCCTATGTATTTATTCAAATTTTTGCAACAATAGGGATTTCTTGATAAAATAACATATAGTTTTTAAAAGTTTAGAGATTTTTTTATGTGCTTTTAGTTATTGATTTATTTTTATTATGAAAAATAAACAAAGCAAAATAAATTCATATAATTTCATTTCTTTTTGTAATTTTCAATACACAGAACCTGCTTTCATATTAGACGGCACGCGAAACATAATAGTAGTCAAAGTAGTGCAGCTGTCGGTTCCTTTTTTGGTGCTGTTAACCACATAAATACAACCATACCAACTTTACCGTCAACGTATAGTGTTCACGACTTCCATAGTTTCGGTTTTCATGGAACTGGTGTCGTACCTGGTCTTCATTTTCATCTGGCAGCTAGTATTAATGCGGAAACAGGTAACAGCGATTATTTTTCACCGATGTTATAAAAGAAAATAATAAATTTAGAAGATCGAATAATGTACATTATAATACCGAAAAAATAAATAAATATCGAGAAAGAAATTCAGAGATGACCTTAAATATTAAATAATATATGCGATTTAAGAAATTATAAAGCATTTCTAAATATTTACTGGTTAATTTTCCTTTTCGGTTTTCATAAAATCTGTTAATGTAACACTTAACTGCCTTTCCGGAAATTTTGTTATTAACTTTACTCGTTTAGTGTTACTACAACATTATTATACGATGCGTTTAAACTAAGAGAAGTGGGCAATATTGAAATGAATTACCGAAAAACTTCGAATATATTGAAATAGCACGGAAAATTGAGTTCTGTTATTTTGTTAACACTGCTACGATTAAAGAGTGGAATTAAAAAACGTTACGTCTATTGGAGATTTAGACCGATGCTATTATAATCACAATATGCATAACATAACCAACCACCATAAAGTGCTGCGCAGTTTCCTTACATGACAAAATGGTATTTACACGCACGTGCTAATTTTTAAAATTACTTAGTAATTATAGTAACGATGAGCAAGTAAAAACTCGTGTACCCGAAAAACCGTCCATTTTATTATTTCAGTTGAGTTTTTAAATTATTCTTCACTTATATTGTTACTCTTATTTTCAATTTCTTTTCTTTTACATCCAAACTAGTTATCCCCGGTGATTTCATTCGCATATTAATATCCGTTTAAATCTTGTTTTTTATTTGAAATAACCTCTAATTAGGGTGAACCCTATATTATTAATAAAAATCTTTTTCGTGTAACAAACATTGCAGTCTCCTCAGGATAAATATTTCGTTTTGTATAAAATGTACTCACCGACCTGTTTTACTATGCCTCATTGAACATTATCAGCATTGTAATTACCAGTTACTGTGCGTAAATAAGCGTATTTCGTCTGAAGGTTGGTTTTATTTACTTTTTAATAAACGTAAAATACTTTTTCTTTTTTCTTTTTTTTTCTTTTTTACAATATGATTTACTTCTTTTTATCTATAGCACCGTGAATTAAGAATTAAACATGCACAGTCTAGATAGGAGGAGGAAGGAGATAGTGCGCCTCGCTTATTGTATAACCTGTTGCATGGTAAAATAAATTGTCCCAATCTCCTAAAGAAAATATTGATTAAAGCACCCGTTTCAGGTGTCCGACCAACTCATATATTGGCAGTACAGTTTGCAAGGACTCAGCAGTATGCATGCCCCCTCTACGCTCCTTATTTATACTATACAGCGAACTAGAGAAGGAACATTATGAACTAGACATATTTGATTCAGCAGAATTTTTAAAAATTATCAAGAGTTTGAAAGGCTGAATTGTATCTGCTTTCGTTGAGGATATATGTATGTGTGTGTGTGATTGGATTTCATCTGTGTACTTGTTTGCGTTTATGTGTATGTGTTCGTGCGTGAGCATGTGAGAGTGTGTGGATATATTTTGGCGCTGATTTGTATTTTTGCTACATATTGGTTAATCGTACGATTTCTTTTATTTTCTTTTTTATCACATCGTGCTGTGCAGTAATTGGCGTAAGCTGTTGCACTGGAAAAATTGTAAAATAAATATATAAATGAATAAATATATATATTATATTCTTAACGCTTCTATTGTCCTAATGAACGTTTTAGTATAATGTTTATACAGACAGTTTCAAGTTTAATAGACGAACCTTGGTACTTTTTGCGTCTGTGAATCACATCTTCTTTGGATTATTGATTATTCTACACACTATATGTGTATGTTATTTTGAAAAAAGCTTAAATTCAAAACGAAATATTTTTGTTCCGGAATAAAACGAATACTTTTTTTCTACGCATGGTTGTTTAAGAAATGGGGGCGGTCGGTATATCTATTGCTGTCTGTGCTGTAACAACTTCGGAATAATTTCTTATATTATACTTATATAATTAATGTTTCATAAAATCCGCATTTATTGACTACCTGATGTCACCGTAGCCTTTTCTAACCTTTTCATTCTTCTTATATTTTGTGGTTTTATTGCGGCTTTATATTTGTCGTATTAGTCTAACCGTAGAAAATCGTTACCTATTTTGGAACGCTGTTCTGTAAAATTATCAGCCAAGCGCAACATCATTTATAAGAAAACGTTCTTTTACTGCATTAATAAACACACGTAAATCGAGTTTTGTCAGTAAAACTATAAGAAGATACTGTAAAATTTCTGAGGTTTGCAGTTCCTTCCACGCGGTGCATTTATATCTTCATTACATTTTTTAATCGTAAGATATACCGTATTTGTGTAGAATGACGTGTGAACGCTTTACTTTATACCAGCTAGATTAATATCACTTCTAAAAATGAACAAAGTAACTGAATGTAGAACGTTTACTATTCAAGATATTAAGGATAAACATACAGTTTGTACAATACCGTGAAAGTTGTTTGTTTAAAAATTTTATTAAAAAACAGTTTTCTTTAATCATTTTATTTTCTATGATTATTTGGCGGGAAAAAAACAAAACAAAAAACGAATGGAACTCGGTGTAATTCGGATTAAAATTGTCATTTCACTTTTATTATTTCCAACAAATGTTGATAATTTTTCATTAATATATATATATGTTGTGGCTCTCCCAGTATTTTAAATGATTAATAATTGTAATTAAACCTTATGTATAAAGATTTTACGATTTAATTCTACATAAGTCTTTCATTGCATCATTAAACATTTAAAACTTTTTTCTATGGTGGATATAATTAAGAAAACAATTTACGGTAGACGACGTGTTTAAAAAATTTAATCTCAAAACTTAACGTTTCGGAAAGGTTACACACTTACCATCATCAGAAAGAAACTTTCTAATGTTGGTAAGCGTAAACTTTCCAAAATGTTAAATTTTAAGGTCCAATTTTTAAGTTTTGAGATTAAATTTTTTTGAACATGTCGTATACCGTAAATTGTTTTTCTAATTACATGCGCTGTATAATAACTATGCATTCAGAAATTCAGGAACTAGTTAGGCGTGTCAGTAATATCTTATTTATGTAGGATAAATAAATACCAAAAAATGGGAATATAATAAATTTACCAAAAATGAAAACCGAAATGTTTTGAAGTCAATTTCTCATTACCTACGCGACTTGAGATGACGGTTGATTTATTTAAATTACTCGATAGTTTATGGAATCATTATTTAGTTAATTGTGAAAAAATTACAAGTGAAAAACAACGATCATATTCATTTTCAACATTAATAAAAGAATGGTAGAGCACAATATCTGCCGCGATAAGGTGGAGAGAACAATTCTATAAAGCAAGGCGGACGAAAAAAGAAGAATAGCAAGACGCCAAACAACATATCTATTCGTCGGATATCTAAATTAACGGAGTTTGATTATTATTAGGTATGAGAAGAGTCAAACAGAGGCAACACAGAATCGATGCAGGTTTCGGCGTTCATACTGAGCGCAGTGAAGAATGAGAGATTGTAATAAGAAATGCTTTTTATCTCTCTCTGCATTCTAAAAATTTTAATATAATTCATTCTTCTCGTGAGACATACAATTGTATCGTTTCTTCTTTTTCTCTGACGTCATATTAAAATTGCTCGTTACATGTCTCTAAACACTTACAGCAATATTAAATCCTTTTGTGATTATTAATGAAGAATGTAACTTATATCGGTTTTTTCAGATATTCCGCTAGTACCCAGTTTGGTTACCGGCGATCCGGAAAAGGAGCCAAATTTTGTATTACACTGGTTAAATAATAAGGACATGCACTTTACTATTCAAGCTGAATCGGTGTTAAATGTAAGTTACATAAGTTATATTTCACGATGTGTTTAACGTTTCATCAAAGCATTACATTTTGATGGAACTCTTATGCGTTTTATTTAATAAACAACATTTAAAGTAATTTTAAATTCCTAGCTGAAATTAATTTAGAACACTTTCGTCGTACAGTAACATTTTTATGTTTTGTTATTAAATTTTGTGTAAAATGCATGTTCTTACATCTCGTATTTACACGACGTATTGAGACTGATGAATCGCTCGCTTATTTAGGAAATTACGAAGAAGGCCGTAGAAAAAGAAGATATGTTTGGCGTCATGGGTTCTGGCTACCTAATACATGACCAACAAGATCTGGAGTACATGGAAAATTCTATGAATAGTATGTTGAAAACTTTTGTAATGTTCCTCTTTAGAGGCGAAGACTATGTATTTAATTAATTTTAATAATACCAACCTTAAAAAAGAAATGCATAGGAGTTATATAATAGATACGCACTTAATTTAGCTATTGAACGGCGAGAGAAGGGGTTATTTAGGAATAATGCATACCCATTTCGGTGAGATTGAATTACAACTTCAGCAGTTATTTACCAAATGGTTGTAAAATACTTTAGTATAGCAGTCTTCGAAATTCAAAGCTCTTTCCTTGAAAACTGTGCTTTGTCATAAGAAATAGTTTTTTATTAGCGTATATATAAGTTCTTTGAAATACTGATTATAAAATATTATCGGAAAAAATGTACTATATATTAATGACTACGTCATTCTTAGATGCATTACAAAATATTTCCCATTACAATGTCCGTCGCAGTGTATATAAGATACACAACAGTCCAGTCAAGTAGACTAGTTAAATTGTGATTGAACAATAAAGATTTTTTTGTACAAGGCGGCTAGGAACGATGTAGTCAATTGAAAACGAAGGGGGCTTGGCCCCTTGCGATATTTCAAAGGCCGAGTTTTATATATACACGTGTATAACATTTATCTTTAATAAACAGTTTTAGATTAATACATCGCGTAAAAAAATACATACATGGATTAATCATATATTGAAGTTTGAGGATACTGGTAGGCACGAGATTAAATTAGATAATGATTCATTTTTATGTTTTAAAAATTGTTGAAAAATTTTCTTATCAAGTTCTTTTCGTTTCATTTTTAATACACTGTAAAATATGTATCAAATTTTCCGTGCATTCTGAAAATGCTTACATTTATTTTATAACTTTAGGTCGTAAGCGTTATAGTAAAATTGGAAAATCGATGTCACAGGATGAAAGTGGAAGTGACGAACAACACACAAGTCATCATTCCGGTAGTCATCACACCTTAAGGTAAATAATTATTTACAACTTCAAATAGAAAATATCATTTCGCTCCTTAAACCCTAAAGCATTTTTTTGGGAAGTATAACAAGAAGGTGTTAAATTTTAAAAAAAAAAAGTAATTGCAGATTTAGACACTAAGATGTATTTTTTTATAATGGTGTGTTATTATCGGTGGCGGACATAATTCTTCAGGATAAAATAGAATTTATATGCGACCTTATATTTTTTTGATTACAAATTAGTAATCAAATAACATATATATGTATTCGATATTTCGTAATGAAACAAAATTATATCAGTTAGCTTTAAGGTCAAATAGAATTTTAAATATTCCATGCTATATGTCTATTAGTTCCTTCCGTATTAATCAGTTTATATTCTCTAATATTATAATTTGTTTCCACGTAAAATTTATTAACTGTTTTGTCTTATTTCAATTTTCTATTGCGAAGCCATCATCGTTAAAGTATTCAGTTTCTTCCGTCTTGAACGACTTGATAGGCTCAGTATTACATTGAAGAACATATATTCCATACTCAGGGCGGTCACTCAATCGGGAATAAGCCAGGATTTTCATTGTTAAATCGAGAAAAAAGTAAAAATAACCAAACGATATTTTTAATAAGAAAAAAACTTTTTTTTAATGTACTTTATTCAAAATAAATTACCAAGTTCTGTTTTACTCGTATACAATATGGTGCGCTGGTCAAATATTATCAGTAGTAACAAGAAAATTCCACTCTTCTTTTTGTACAATTCGGAAGGATTTGAACTGAGCAAATTGAGAGGGTTTGGATTAGGAAAACCGGTAATAAACTGGCAATTTAAAAATTATATTAATTATATTTGAATAGCCACCATGATATTATCATTCGAATTTTTCGTTATTATTAAGTTAAAGCAAACGAATAGCTACTAATCAATGTTACCAAAAGTTGAAAGGGCAGTTTTGATAACTATGAGTGAAAAAGTAAAAACTAATTTAAAACGCTACTAGACGTGTATAAAAAATAAATTTATAAAGTATTAAAAATATAATTTATAGAAAATATGGATACTAAATATATATATAAAGGAACAAATTAATTTGAAGTAATGACTTATAGTAAAAGTAATGTTTAATAATTTATGCAAACGCGTGAAAAGGTAAAAGCTGAAGGATGCAAATAATTATAGAAAACAAAATTTAATAATGCAATTATTCAAATTTCTCAAACACTACTGTATCGGTCATAGCGATTGTAAAAAAATCAGAAAGAATTTTTTTTTGAAAATTTGGCATTGTTAAAGAGAAAGTAACATAATATAGAAAATAAACAGAATAATTAAAATAAGAATAAATTGATCACAGCGGAAATGAAAGTGAGAGAAAAAAAAAGAAAATGTGTAATATTCAAAAATCACTGTTATTAAAGTATGCAAATTTTTTTTTTTGATCGATGTCCTATGTAAAGTTTTTTTTAGAACCTGTTGTTGAATTTAATTAGTCAGCATTAAGCTATTGTGTTTTATTACAGTAATGCAACATCGCTGAACTCACTTGCAACGGATGGAGTTTCTTCCGTTCCATGTAATATGTCAGACACATTAGATTCTAAAATTGAGTGTTTGCTGCGTGATTGGCACCACAGTCCCGATTTATTATTCGCAATTCATCCTGTTGATGGAAGTTATCTCATTTGGTAAATCCGCATTTACTAGTCATTTACCTAACTGAAATATTTTGTGTCCACGGAAATGGATAATTGTAATTTAATGAAACTTATTTTATTACTAATATACACTTAAATAATGTATTCTATTCTTTTAGGATTATCGAATGGTTAGATGAATATCATCCCGGCTCATTCAGACAAGCTCAGGTATCATTTTCAACTAGGATACCATCCGCGTTTCCTCCTGGTGATGCAACTACCATGTCTACTAATGTTTGTTTATACCACACTGGCTGTCAGTTGCAGTTTACGTTTCGAGATGTTGTCAAAACAGCAGCGGCTGCAACCAAATCACCGAATGGATTAGGTAGGTTCAAAGTTGTAAACATTGTATAACGTCTAGTCAGTTCCGGGAAATTAATTAAAATTCGACAGTTTTGTTAGTATTTATTTAGTGCTGAAAATAAAATTGTGCGAAATTTTTTTGAAGATATTCCATATATATATTGAGACAGTTTCGATATTTTTGGCATCATTCTGTGGAATTATCAGTCAATAATTGTCATACATTCCTAACCCTATGAAAATTAAAAAAATACTAATGCTCTGTTGTCATATTACCGATTTTCTCTCCGTATATATTTTTATTCCAGTATTAATCATTTTTGAATTTTTGATTATTGTCGCTGTACTTGCAATCATACGGGTTTTTAATCTATGACTTGAGAAATATGAATTTTTAAATTGTTTATAGTTTTTTTTTTTTTTTTCAAATCGACATCTCATAAAAGGCACTCGTAAAACGATAGAAAATACTCATAGAAGTTGTTTAAATTTTCTTCGTAAAATTTTCGAAATAGAGTCCAAAATCAAATTGAGGTTTCAAGCCAAAACTTCGAGTTCAACACAAGGAAAGCGTAACAATATATTGTAACGGTTCTAGACGTTAACTTGGTAGTCAGGGATGCCAACCACGAGGTTTTATCCTCGTGGATTTTCTTTATTTTTTTGTTTTCTCGAATTTATTAAAATAAGAGGTTTTGGACAGATTACTTTCCGAGCTTTTATAACGAACAATATATTATTAAAAAGTACACCTAGCTTTCTTTGCCGGTCGACCGCTGAAAAACAATATTAGTCCGAAAATAGCGCAATTATAAATACACAACAATATATATATATAAAGAGAATATAAATTATACGTATCACTGTTGTCGGTGATCGGGGGTCTATTGGTGGTGATTCGGCGGTCGGTTGCGTTGCAGAAATCGGAATCGGTCGAGGAAGATTTATCGAACACTTTCGTTGAGGACCGGTTGCAAATCCGACTCCAAACTTTGCCGAACAGCAAGAATCACTACTCGCGCCACTTCGATATTTATCGATAAATTTAACCTATGTCGTACCTAGTAACAAGACGGCGACTTTTCCACGAGAAATCAAAACGGAAGTATTTCTACAAAATTAAAACCCGGTAAACAGCCACTGACTGGCTTGACCGAAGGTAAAAACGAGACTCCCTATAAGGCTGCCACTGCCTTTCTCGCTAAAATCTTCTTCTCGATTTTCCAAAATTTCGACCGCCTACTCGATCGTGACCGTTGGACTTGGCCGAATCAGGTAGATCCTTTTTGTTTCCTGTAGGATGCTGATTGGCTGGTCCCACCGACAACAGTTCCATGCACGCGCACACTCGCACCCGCACCACACATTCCAAATTATTCTTATTATTATTTATTTCTTTTGTTTTTCTAAATTTTTATATGTTCCATGTAATGGACACATTACATATGCCCGCCTCCCAAAGAAAAAATTTATTTATAAATTTTTTTTTTTTTTTTTTTTTTTGACAAAAAAAATTTTTTATTTAATATTTTGATTACAATTCTAATGTATTTACATTTATTTACTATTTACACTTGCGAACCATCGTTTAATTAAGGTGTATTTATTTATGCTAGATGGTCACTTAAATTTTCCTTCATTCATCTGCCTCGCCGACCTATTTCTGTTCATATTCTTCCTTTACCCAACACTTGCCGCTTTACCTGCTCGGGCATTCGCCCTTATACCGGTCATTCCTTTCATTCTTTTGTATTTAACATCTCTCATCTACAACCGATATATTTTTCTTTCTTCGTTGTTTTCGTAGAGTTTCTCACGAATATGTCGGTATCGTTAGCCTTGGTCTAATTCTCTATTTTACACAAATGACCTTTTTTCTTTTATCGGTTTACGAATAGATGATTATTTTTATACTTTTTCTAGAACCCCGGTCCCTTTATTTTTTACTTTTGACATGATTTCTGGTCGGAGTCGATGCTTTTAGTTTACGCACTTTATGACATGCCGTTAACCTTTTTTACTATTTCTTGTTAGTGTCCTTTTATTTGTCGCTTCGGTATGTTATTTACTAAACGTTTTGCTTATTATGACCAACTATTCCGCAGACTGGTCGACATTCTACTTTAGCTGGAATACCGCCCTTTGTTCGTAAAATACCCGGACATATACTGGTTCGTGAGAACCGCTGATTGACCTTTTTTTCTCGGAGAATGCTTATCTATGGGCCGCCGCTAACATTATTAAATTTCAACGATTTTCTCACATTTCGGCTCCTTTTTATATTTGTGGGAATCATTTAACAGCTCGTGAAACTTCCTTTTTACACTTAGTAAGGTAGCAACGTAGGCAAAGAAATCCTCAGAAATTCTGACAAAAAACAAGTAATAGTCGTAAAACTATAAATGGTCATTCGACATAGTCTTTTCTTTCGAGACACGCTGCTTTTCGAAATATAATATCTTAAAATTTTGAAAATTCTCACAGCTGATGAAACCTACGTTAACCTTTTACATATATAACTATACTTTGACCTTACGCGTACTTGCACGATTATTGGTTAATCTGACTTAAATATAACTTGTTCATACAATTTATCCTTGCACGATTCCCATTTTCCTCTATACCGATTCTTTACCAATATTATTATTACAAAACTTAACTCTTATTTACATTATTAAATTATTCTATTCGACATAGCAAAGTATACATGCCTAATCTCTGATGGATATTTACCAATTTCCATTCTACCTTTACTACCAAAATTTTAGTAATTCATATTCTGTTCAAATTACAAAATTTTATACTAATTATTCCTTTTGGACATAATTAGTCCTAGTATGTCTATCTCTACCTTTCTATATAAACTATTTACAATATATACACTTAAATTTAGCGCTAACGAATTTAACTATTCTTATTGCGGTATTTCAAGTGATCACCCTGTACAACCACGTTTTCCACGGCTGTTCACTTTTCCTGCCTTCCAATTCTCTTACCGGCTGTACGTACGTTAACCTTCTTTTTTCTATGGAGGTTCTTTTAAAATTACTCCGTAAATTATCACCTTTCAATGATTTCTTCTTCAATCTCTTCCGGATGCTTATTATTCGTACCAATCTCCTATAATCTGTCCGTCTATTTGCGGCTCTTAGCTTTTCATTTTTCCAATTAGCTTCGTTTCGTCGTTCTGCTAATTTACTTGGGAAGTTTTCCAGTTGCTTTACCGACTCTCTTATATATATTTTCTTTGCCTTTATTTTCTCCTTTAAATTTTTTCTACGTCGATATAGTTCGACGTTTGTTTCCTTCTCTATCTTCACTACTCGCCGGTTTCTTTTCTTACCGGGATTTTTTACTCTCATCTTCCTCCCCAGAAGAGCACTTGATATGTCACTATTCGTTATAGCAGGTTTCGTATTCACTTTGATTTTGACTTTAGCCTTACCGCTACTTTTTGTGAAATACCCAATCAATTTTGCTAACGATCTCTTTAAAGACTCTTTCGCATCCTTTATTTTCACCCTATTCTTGTTTATAAGTGCATTGGCGCATTTGGCCGCATTACTTTTAATTCTCACTTCGATTTCTAAGTTTGAGAAATTAATTTTCTTATTTTCCCTTACCTCATGCCGTTTCGCACTTTTCGACTGGGTGGGGGCCCTTTTTTCCTTTCTCCTAATTTCCTGACCGAGCTCCTTTACACCTTTATTCCTCTGCATAACCTCTTTCGTTCGAGTCTCGCTTTCCTTCTTTCTGTCTTTTCGTTCCTTATCTACCTCCTTTTCTTTTTCTACTTCGCTCGCTAGTTTCCTTAACTCAGCGCGGTCAGTTTTTATCTCCATCTCATTAATTTTTCTATTCTCTAATTTCTCCTCTATGTCGGAGACCTTCGCATCAACCACTTTCTTCTGTCTCTCATTAATTTTTCTATCCTCCAATGCCTCCTCTATGTCGGAAACTGTTTTGTCGACCTTTTGTTCAATTTCATTTTTAAAATTATCGAACTTTGAATTGATTGTATTATTTATCTGATCCACCTTATTATTAAAATTATTATTTTGTTCGTCAAATTTTTTATTAACTTCGTCAAATTTATTATTCATTTGAGCATTCATCATCTCAAATTGTAATTTCAAAAATTCCATCATATTAGGTTCCATCTTTATTTATTTAAATTTATTATTATGAACTTTAACTAGTTTATTGTTTTGTTATTTGAGTTCGTCCCAGGAAAGAACAATTTACAAAATTGTTCCCCACCAGGGATGCCAAATGTAACGGTTCTAGACGTTAACTTGGTAGTCAGGGATGCCAACCACGAGGTTTTATCCTCGTGGATTTTCTTTATTTTTTTGTTTTCTCGAATTTATTGAAATAAGAGGTTTTGGACAGATTACTTTCCGAGCTTTTATAACGAACAATATATTATTAAAAAGTACACCTAGCTTTCTTTGCCGGTCGACCGCTGAAAAACAATATTAGTCCGAAAATAGCGCAATTATAAATACACAACAATATATATATATAAAGAGAATATAAATTATACGTATCACTGTTGTCGGTGATCGGGGGTCTATTGGTGGTGATTCGGCGGTCGGTTGCGTTGCAGAAATCGGAATCGGTCGAGGAAGATTTATCGAACACTTTCGTTGAGGACCGGTTGCAAATCCGACTCCAAACTTTGCCGAACAGCAAGAATCACTACTCGCGCCACTTCGATATTTATCGATAAATTTAACCTATGTCGTACCTAGTAACAAGACGGCGACTTTTCCACGAGAAATCAAAACGGAAGTATTTCTACAAAATTAAAACCCGGTAAACAGCCACTGACTGGCTTGACCGAAGGTAAAAACGAGACTCCCTATAAGGCTGCCACTGCCTTTCTCGCTAAAATCTTCTTCTCGATTTTCCAAAATTTCGACCGCCTACTCGATCGTGACCGTTGGACTTGGCCGAATCAGGTAGATCCTTTTTGTTTCCTGTAGGATGCTGATTGGCTGGTCCCACCGACAACAGTTCCATGCACGCGCACACTCGCACCCGCACCACACATTCCAAATTATTCTTATTATTATTTATTTCTTTTGTTTTTCTAAATTTTTATATGTTCCATGTAATGGACACATTACAATATATATATATATATATATAGTCGAAGCCGCTTATAAGACACACATCGGGCAAAAGTCATTTGTCTCTTATAACCGGCTGTCTCACTAAAGCGACTTTTTTTAAATCTCATTTAAGTGAGTGAGTGCTAGTATATCTACAATTTAACAAACGATTAACATAACTATAACGTTACTATTAATGTGCAATATCGACTTATATGGAAATCAAGAGTAAAGTACAGTACAGTAGGTATGCATAAAGTAAAAATATCTAGCCTCATATTTCTAAACATTGTTCATTTATCCTAAAAAAGGTGTACTATTGTTGTTTGGTATAAATTTTTTACCTGCTGTGTTTGAATTATATCTGCTCAATTATATAACGATGCCGTAAGACTCACCTTCATTATTCTGCTGCATAAAATATCGCCGAAGCTTTTCAATACATTTTTGTGCTTCTCTAATGTCATCTGTGTCATCACCACATTCTGAATCTTGCATTCGATTCTTTATTCCTTAGTCTAAAAATAGCTCCACTGAATAAAAGAAATTGTAATTTCCCGCTGCCCGATCGAGCCAAAGAAGACCAAAACTGTCAATTTATAACTCGGCCCGCGAGTCAGCTGCCGTGGCGTAATTGGTTAGACAGTGGTGTTCCGTCTAGAAGGACCGGTTTCGAATCATGCTGCTGCATATTGCGAAATATAGAAAAAAATTCACTTTATTTGGGTTAGTGTTCTTAATTGATACCCCCCCCCCCCCAAAAAAAAAGAAACAAACAACTCGTGCCGTGCTAATCTGTTTCACTACTATACCTGACCTAAAAGTCTGTTAACCTTTCTTTGTCCCTTATAACCGACGCGTTGTATCACTAAAGCGAACTAAAACTACCTTCATTTCATAGGTTTGTTTCTGTTTTCTCCTGTTTGTCTCTATTAAACGACTGTCTCTTTTATTCGGCGTATCTTATAAGTGGTTTCGACTGTACATATATATAAATGTGCGTATATATATATATATATATATATATATATATATGTGTGTGTGTGTGTGTGTGTGTGTGTGTGTGTGTGTGTGTGTGTGTGTGTGTGTGTGTATTTTAAACAATTTCAATAATTTTGTGATATTAGGACGTTTGTAATGAAAAATCCTTACAATCGAATTAATTCAGTCATATAAAAGTATAAATTTTCATTATAATTCATAATGAAAAAAAATATTAATAGGCTCGATTAGCGATAGTGGAGGTGAATTATCATTACCGAAAGTTGATGAAGAAGATCCACTTGAAATGGATCAAGTAAGTAGGACAGATCGAGATGATAAAGAAGACGCCGCATCGCATCATAGCGGTCGAGCATCATCAGCTGGAGATACAACATTATCGGATATCATTTCAGCGCCTCCCTCCCCAACACTGTCAATGGTGACAAAACACATAAATGGTACCCTTAATTTATGGCAGTTAACTTTTGCTGACAAATCCAAATTCGCTCAGGTATTTCAAATTACAAAACATTTTTTTTAATTGTTTTACTTTTTGAGCACCCGTTTTACAAAATTTAAAAACTTTTATTTCCTGCTACATTAGAAATTCGTTTATGGGGATTGAAAGATTTATTGATTAGGTATTAAGGAAACTAAGAAATATATCTTTTCATTATCATTATTATTATTAAAAAATTATGTTTAGTTATCATGAGGCAAAAACTTATATGTAACATTAAAATTAGTTTTATCAAATAATTATCAGAATTATTAATTGTTATAAATTGACAATCTTGATTAAAATACGCAATTTGTATGTTTGGACGGAAAGATAATATTTTAATGTGTACTTTGACGACGTTGAATTGACGGAGATTTTTGACGTTCCTACTATTGTCCGTCATTGTTATGTTAAGTTCAGTTTAAGTAATATATTTTTAAAATGGTTTGAAATTCCATCAAATATGAAATTTAATCTATTTCCTTAGTACGAAACATAAACGTCAAGCGGATATTTTCAAACAAATTGCTTTGGTTCATAGGAAAATGCTTCCGGAATGATTTAATGCAAATTGGTTTTTAATTTTTTTGAAGAAATACACTGCAGATCGCAAATGATAATTCTTGTGTTCATCAAAAATAACCGCCTTTAGACTAAGGCCTTACCGGAAATATCAGGCTAGTCGCCTGGCTGGTTATTGACTCACCTAGTTACCAAGCCGGCAGCTTACTATAATTTTGTTGATCAATCAAAATCTTGAAATATTTGGGCAAATAGTATGTGTTATATATATATTGTACAACCGCTCGGGTTAAGGTTTATTTTAATGAGAATTTCGTTTTTGGATTTTGAACTTATTTTTAAAATTAGTCATTCAGTTTTTCTTATAGAAATATGCAATTATATTCATGTTTTAATCGTTTTTAGGTATTAAGTATAGGTCATATAGCACGTGTCAGTGGACATCGATTTAGAGTAAATGATATTACATGCCATCCAGTGTTACCATTATTATTAACTACCTCCCATCATAATCTTCCGGATGGAAGTACTAATTCACCTGTTTCTCCGGTTATTCCAAATGGTCCTGCTATTCCATCGGTATGTATTAAAAAAATTTTACATTTTAGTTTTTAATTCAATTTCCCGACATTCTGCGCGTTTTCAATGTTTTTGATCAAGTAAGTATCATTTTATACGAATAGGGATTTTGTAGCGAACTTATTTTGTGGCGTGTCGATCCAGTTGGCCCACTGTCGAAATCAGGTGGGATCACTGAACTTGCAAGAATAAACTCGTTACAGATTTCAGCTTTTTCAAATGTTGCATGGATCCCAACTTTATTACCGAGGTATATATACTGAAATTTACCACCAGAAACGTAACATATACACTTGATTTTTGAAATATATGTGTATGTGTCTGTAGTAGTAGTAGTAGTAATAATAGTAAATCTTATATTTTATTTCACTTAATAAATCTTCAAACAGTATATTATCTTTACAAGTTGCTGTAAATATTTGTTTATTTATTTAACTATAGTACAACACTGGGAAATTTATCAAACTCACCAAGTGCATGTTTTGTCGCATCTGACGGAGAATGTTTACGCGTTTATCAAGCTGTAATTGATGCTCGTACTTTATTGGCAGAAGTTTCATCATCCGAACGGAAAAGTCGTTTGATGGTAAGTGTATGTGAAAATATTAAAATAATTGTTTATATTAAAATTAAATTTGAACATCACTTAACTTACATAATGTTTTATTTTGGATAATTTACAAGACGTTTTTAGTAGACTAAGCTATTTTATTAATATCGGATAAAAATAGAAAGCAATTTATTTTCTGTGCTCGGCAGATGACGATAGAATGATAGAAGTTGAACACCTGGGCTGTACAGCTGCCGAAGGCGTCGATTCTTCTTTAGTTAAAAAACCTTTAGGTATATCCGGTAAAGAAAACATCCAGCCTCGTTCCACGAAATCACCCAAACTTCCACCAATATTTATTGATGACGTAAAGAACATCAGCGGGTTAATTATCGGTCTAGACGAAATCACTTTTTCTCTTACGCAACCAAAATTACCGCAAAAACCACCATTCGTATTTTGCCTGGTACAGTGAACGAGAGCGATTACTTCCTAGTTTGATAAACGTAATTTCTTTTATTATCCATACCAGCTTAAAACTGAGCGAACATATAGAGTGGTGATTAAGAAATCTATAACTCTACCTCTAAAAATTGCATAAGAAAGGAACTGGCTCAACATGGATACGTAGTTCGAAACTTGCACAATTCTAAGAGTCAGTTCGAGAAAAAGAAACGCAATATGTTCTTTACTGAGCGAGAATCGAACAGTAGTAACAAATGTATTTTCGACTTATCTGGATTGTACAGACAAGTTGTCAAAATCGACTCCCTGAAATGTTTTGATGATCTTGCGCAAAGCCATCAGTGCCAGGAATTCGGGCACACAAAAAGGACTGCAGGCGGAAATTACGCTGTTCTTACGTTACCGCATTCCTTGCCATTTAAACCTGTCCTCATTAAGGGCTGTAGGAAAGGCACAAGACTATTTTAATCGGTCGTTCTATGATCCAAAAGTTGAAACACCAGTAAACCCGGAAAAATCTTTTTTGTGCTCATTCACATTGAGAACAAGATTACGTGCATAAATGTCAACTACTATGGCATAACCATCCCCCAAGCGGGTCAGGTTCGTTACCTCGGTATGCACTTGGACAAATGAATTAAAAATTACCTTACGCATCTATCACCATAAAATGAAGAAACGTGTCTGATTTTTCGCCCAAAAAGTAAATTGCGACTGGAAAACAAACTATTAATCTATAAAAAAGTCGTTGTGCTTTACTGAAGATGTGGTATCCAGATATAGGGCACGATTGCCAGCTGTAACCTTAAGTAGGCTCAGACGTTTCACAACGAATCTTTTGGACCTCTAATGCACCAAAGTTCGTGCGCAATAGTATCATAAAAAAAATCTGCGAGCAGTCCACTGATTGAAAAAATAAACTTCCATAGTAACGGATATTATGCTCGCCTTCCGCTTGCTGTCTCACTGACCTATAACACAACTCAACGATGGTTAAAACATCTTCACCCCAATAGCTTCGGAGAACCATTTAAAATTACCGCGCACTATATACCTATTGTAGGTAACTCTTCAAGCTTCTAGCCGCAGTGTCACTATCTGTGATCTTAGCAAATAATTTACAGTACGTAATACTGATTATTATTTTAAGTAACTATGTATAATTGAAGGAAAATAAAATAAAAGAAAAATAAATTACAAACATTGTTTAAATATTATCTCAAACCATAAAGTACTTGTGAAATGTGTCTAGAAAATTTCTATACAAAAAATTTGAAGAGCGGATATTTCCTAATGAAACAAAACCCTTAAAATAGCAATATAGTTCGTATCAAAATAATTATTTTATTTTACAATAAAAGCGCATAAGTGGCTTAAAATATATCGAGGCGGACTGGATAAATGATTTAATTACTAAAAAGAAATCGTTCGCAATTATTTTTCCATATTGTATGTTATTACTTCTTCCTTTTCTTTCACTAATTATGCTATCTAGTAATTCAAAGGAAATTTCGAATTGAATACCTCTTTTATTACTTTTTTATTATGATCTTCATAGCTTCTATATACTGTAAAGAGTTCGAAGGTCAAACTGGATGAGATGAATATTATTGCTTTGTCGTATATGCGTAACCCGTTCTATCGAATAAGTTTGACAAATTATTAAAAAAAATTTTAAATAGTTATAAAGTATTAATTATCGCCTAATTATAGCTTAATTCTAGACAGATTTCATCCTACTTTTGAATCGTGTAAACGGGAAGGTTATTACGTTCAAGAAATGTGTACAACTAAAAAAAAAAAAAAAAAAAAAAAAAGAAACCTGTTGATCCCTATCGTGAAAAAAGAAGAATTTATTAATTTTTTATTTCTATTTTAGGGTTCTCTGGTTAGTTTATCAACGGAAAGTTCATCAGTCGGAGGTTTGACTAAAGGCGAAATGTTACACGATCGGATCACGATAGTCTCACAGCAATCAACTGCAAGGCCTGGGTGTATTATTCAACTTGATTCTATAAGCGATGCAACACACGTATGTACCAAATTTAACTATTATAAAGAGGTGTATTAGTTCGTTCATATTATTTATAAATGGTAATTATTATTACTATATCTGTTTATTTCCCAGAAACCCCGATCTCTTTTATAAAGTACGGGATGGGAGAAACGAGGGGATACGAGCACTTATTAAATGCCAAACAACAATTTTTTATAAACCCAGAGGAAATCAAAAAAATCCCTGAAACAGTACTTATACACTACGAAGAAATAACATACCGAATATTTCTATCTCCAGACACAGTTTCATGTTTTGTATGTAACGAGAAAGGACATACTAGTAAAAAAAACTGTCCAAACACGATAGAAGACGAAGACATTTCAAACAACGTAAATGATAAAATAAATGACAATAAAAATGTAAACGTTGACATCAACTTCCCCACTCTTCCGTTAACGCAACCCTTAAATGGAGCTGCTAAAAGAGCACTATCAACAAATTCTTCCGAATCAATAATGTCAGGTAATAAATTAAAAAATTAAAAGAAACTCAAAATTAACAATATATTATTAAACGACCAGAACGCTCAAACAGATGATGCAGCAGAAACAAAAGAACAGGCAACAGTAACATACGACAGCGACCAGTCCATAAAAGCAGATGAAGAAGAAAATGAATCGATATTAAAAAAAGAAATATTCAAAACCATTAGAAATAAATATCCGGAAAAATGAAGATAAATATCCGCTTTCGTTAAATAATTTTATGTTATTTGTAGGAATGTGTAAGGGGAAAAAAGATATTCTCCAGACGGCAAAAGAATTTACGGAAGACATAAATGGCTTAATGAATATGCTAATTGAAAATAAACCTATCCTACATAGTAGATCAGCAAAAATTCAGTTCACAAAAATTATCAAAAAATTATCTTATCAATTAAACACTCCCAAAGAGCAAAATAATCATATAAATAATACATGATGAAAGGTAATTTAAATATATTATTACTTAATGTGGGCAGAACCAAAATTCAACAGTACGAAATATTAACAAATAGTGGACAAGACCTAATAATAATACCGGAACCGTATATTTACAAAAAAAAACTATATGGAATAAACAATAAACAGTATGAAATAACACAGCCGAATATTGCAATAGCCTATAATAAAAATATAAACTTGTCAATAATAGGAACAACTCAAAATATCATTTCAATTAAAATAGGAAATTATATTTTATTTGCGTCCTACATTTCCCCTAATGAAAGTATAGATCCACACATTCTTATAATTAACCATTTAATCACACAATTTCAGGAATTAAAACCGATACTGTTAGGTGATTTTAACGTTAGATCAACGATATACGAAAATTTAAACAATATAAACTATAATACGAAAAGAGCAGAAAAATTCGAAGAATTCCTCAATGATCTAAGCGTCTGTAATCCTTATAACATAAAAACTTTTAACAATCACAATGAGAGCAGTGTAATTGATCTTATAATTGTCCACGAAACAATCAGCCAGAACATTAGAAATATAAAAATATTACCTTCTTCAGTAACGCAACACTTAACAATATGTCTGCAACTCGCAATAACGAAAGATAGTAAATCACTAAATGAAAATACACAAACAGTTGACTATGAGATCTTTCAAAAACAAATTATCAATGCTCTACCTCAAATAAAACAAAAAATAGAACACATTAAAAAAGTAACTAAAAAAGAAGATTTAGAGAACGAAATCATAGAATTTACAAATATAATAAAAGTACTAATCCACAATTCACTTACAAAAACAAAAATTCGCGGCACACCTCATTGGAATGAAAAATTAGAAAGCTTTAAAAAGATACTAAAAAAAGCTAACAAAAGCAAAAATAAAACAAATAATAAAGTGGAATCATTAAGGATTAAAATTAGAAAACTGAAAAAAGAATACAAGGAAGAACTGCAGTCATCAAAGCATGAAAAATGGAAAGAACTAATTAATTCGTCGACAATCTGGGGCAAGCCGTATAAAATATGTATGGACTGCTTTTAATGTCGGTGGATGCATCGTACACGATAACATTGAAAAACATAAAATAATTTTTGCTGAATTATTTCCAAACCGAATACTTAAGTTGCAACCGACTCAGCCAGATAAAACTCTTCAAATATGTGAAAACGAATTAACTACAACAATCAAAAAATTGAACAATAGGAAAGTTAATGGACATGATCAAATTTCTAACAAGATGATTAAACTTCTTCACAAAGTAGACGAAAATATATTTAAATCTATTTACCAAAAATGTACCGAACTAAATTATTTCCCTAACGTCTGGAAACAAGGAAAAATTAAAATAATAAGCAAACCTGGAAAAGATTTAACAAATCCGAAATCATACAGGCCTATAACGCTACTGTCTCGTTTAAGTAAAATATATGAGAAAATCATAAAAAATTTTCTTGATACAGAAATAAAAGAAAAAACGATTTTAAACGAAAATCAGTTCGGATATCTTAAAAACAAATCAACTGAGCTAGCAATAAAAAAGTTATGCTACTATATTGAAAAATATAAAAAACAAACAAGACATACATTACTAATCAGCTTTGACATATCCGGAGCATTTGATCAAATAAAAATTGATGAAATCTTAAAAATAATGAAAAGAAAAAATATATCTGGTACAATACAAACTATAATTCGTAACTACTTAACAGACAGAAGAATCGGGTTATTTAATCAAGAAAACAAAATCCTATACACAACAGGAGTGTCAACTCAGGAGTACCACAAGGTTCGGTTCTAGTACTCTTCAACATAGCAATGAGCGAAGTTCATAATTTGCGTTTCAGTCAACACTGCAATATGATAAGCTACGCAGACGATATAATGTTAGTAGCAGGAATTAATAAAAAAGACGAAGTTTACAATATAAATGAAACAATAAAAAAATTCGAGTAAAAACATTCAAAACTTAGGCTTACAATTCAACATAAATAAAATCCAAGCACTATTAATAAGTAGAAAACAAGACAGGGAAGAAATGATACACTGCATTGAACAGCACTTATACATAAAGATAAAGATAAAATAAAAATAGTAAAAGAAATAAAATACTTGGGAATAATCATAGACACAAATTTAAATTTTGGAAAACACATCGAATTCATAATAGACAAGATTAAAAAAATTTATTTCAAATTAAGATCACTATATTCAAATATGTTCGGTTTCAAATATAAAGATAGAATAGTACTATACCAAAGCCATTTTTGGATCAATAACAGAATACTACAGTATATTTTCCAGTTTTACGAGAAAAAGACAAGAATAAACTGTTAAAATTACAAAGGAAAATATTAATAGGAACAATCTCTGGTTATTGCACAATATCGTATACTTCAGTCAACAGGAATAATACCTATAGACTTAAAGTTAGAAACTGTAAACCAAATCAAAACATGCAAACAAGAAGAACTAAAATTTTAGACAAAAAAAAGTTACTAAAACAGATCGATAAAATTAATTCAAGTAGTATACGACTTTGGCAAGTCAGATGTGATAAATCAAAAACTGGAAAAGTAACACGGGAAATAGTTCCAAACATAGAAGAAAGACTACAAATGAAACATTTTTATACCGATTATAACTTCACTCAATTTTTAACCGGACATGGAAATATAATGGGGTGTCTATATGAAACGATTTAAAATTGCTGAAACAGAAATCTATATAGACTGTAAAGACTGTAAAGAGACGATTAACATTCGATTTTCGAATGCAATAAGTTTAAAAACGAAAGAGAAAAACGGAAAATAATAAAAAAACCAATAACCGAAATACATAAAAAAAACTTTTTTAATTTGATCAGCTTTGTCAACCATGTAATGAATAACAAAACAAAACATATCAACAACAAATATAACAGTAATAATCAGAAACTCTGGCTGAAAAACCGCAAGGTACAGCGGAGTAAATAAATAAATAAAAAAAAAAAAAAAAAAAAAAATGTTTATTTCACTCATTGTTTCTATTATGTTGTATAGTAATTAATTTTAGATACCAATTTGAAACAATTATTTTACTTTATTTTAATGTATCAAAAAGTTCTTAAAGTTCATCTAATATTACTGTTTGTAATTCTTTGAGATCATTTAATCACAAAATAATTTGTTTCAATAAACACAGTATGTCCGAATACGTTATATTTATAACAATTTTAAAAATTAAAAATTAACCTCACAGGATTGGCAAAATACGCAGTTTTTACACGTTTTCCAAGAGCAGTTAATAACGGGCGAAAAAACCGACGGAGTATTAGTGGAAAATAAATCTTCAAATTTAGGTCTAATGGAAAATCATTTTAGTGCCATGGTGGATTTATATCAAAATAAGGAATTCGAGGAGCCATTTTATATAGTACTGTTAGAAAGAACGAATCAAGGAACCACCATACACATGTGGCGATTGATCATATCATCTTTACCTGATAGGGATGGTACGTATTATTTAATGCGCGGTAAAAGTCATATTATTACACTACAATATGTAGAACTAGAGTTAAGGGTATAGTGTTAAGACGTGTTTAAGTTTAGTCTGCGTTGATGTGTCAATTTTATAATGATGTAGGTTTAACAGGCAGTATGATGTACGTACCCGATAGTCAGTTAGTGCAGGATGATGACGATGTTGAAAGTGGGCGTAGTGCCGGCGGTGTTATTAATCCAGATATTGATTTACCTTCTCTGTCAATACCGCATATTGCTATTTCAACTAAAAAGGTGAATTACGTCTGTTAAATTATTTCCGTACATTCGTGTGCTATTATTATTATTTTAAATTAATTATTTTTCAAAGTGGTATTTGTTTCGTGCTGTGTAATATTTGCTTACACATAACCAAGGGTTTGTTATTAGTGTAATTCGTAATTGTTATCTTCCTCGTGTATGTAACAAAATTATATCTGTCATACTTAGGTTTGTACACAAGAATTACCTATACCTGATGGAGTTGATGTTGTACATGCTGCTCCTGCTGGAGGACACCTTAGTTCGGCTTCTATTTATCCAGCTTGTTTTGCACCTTATATACTCGTTACAGCGTGTTCTGATAGTAGTGTAAGGTACACATTTTTTTTTTTTTTGTTGCATGTTTTTAGACAAGTTTTTTATTTTATTTGAAAGTATTATTTTATTATTTTTAACTTTATCAATGTTTACCTTGTGTACGTGTATAAGTGTGTATTTATTTTAAAAATATTAACTTAATGTTAAGGAATAACATCATCATAGAAGCAGTGTAAATTGAAGAAATGTAAATCCATTTGTGTGATAAAGAGTAATTTTTTCGACTTTCGAACTAAAGTTATAACAAATTTTACAATGACGGTAACTATTCAATAAAACTAAATGCAATAAATGATGTGTATAAGTACTCTTAGTTTTTAACTATATATATACACCTAAAATGAAGGCCTAATATTTTGCGCGTCAGTAAGAATTAAGAACTGCGACGCGGTACTGTTAAATACTGAAAACTCAGACTCGGGGTTTCCATTAGCTGTAACGTAATGGTGGATTTAGATTGTGATATAAACACGAATAAAATCAGTCTACTGTATCGATCAAATTATTTCACTATTATTAGCTTTGTTTTCGGTTTTTAAAATTCTGTCCTAATAGTTGAAGTAGACTTTCGGTGTAGTACACCCGTAAGCGAGAGCTATTTCTTACGTGATTTTTTTTTTTATGATGGACTGACCCAGCTTAATTAATAATACAATTTATACTATTTCTGATATGAATAATTAAAATCTTCTAGTAAAGGCCAAAAAGAAAATGTTATGGAAATAACTTAGAAACTATTACGAAATGCGCGATATAAAATATATTTATGTTTATAAAATGACGATAACACGCCTGTATCTGGTAGCTATTCCATATAGGGTATTTTATAAATTAGAAAATGTTCCTAATAAGAAAATTAATGTCGTACAAATCTACTCTGTCCAATGTTTTTAGGTTTTGGAAATGTAAAACTGTAAAATCTGAATTTTCGGATAAAAAAATTAAGAAGAAGCTGATTGAATCATTCGAATGGGTAGAATGGGATATGCTGAAAAAGGATCATAAATCCGTAATTGAAATACCAGGTAAAATCGTCAATTAATAATGTAAACATAAAGAAAAGATCACATAACTGAGTACGGTGTATTTTATTCGAAAAAAAGTCGAGTAAAGCGTGTTCGTTTTCTTATTTTATTAGGTCAGCCGTTGAATATTAGCGCAGCTTACAGTGGAAGAATAGCTTGCGCATACAAATATGGGAAATCATTTACACGACCCTCGAAGAAAGATCCTGAATCGCGTTACGTAAATTTATGCGTGGTTATATACGAATGTGAGAGTACAGGAGGTCAGTGACTATTTATTTATTATGCACGCTTTTCTAATGCTAACGGTTTTATGAAATTTTAACTTGGAATTCTTTTCGCACCTAGAGAGGTGCTTTTAAGATAAAAGTTTAAATCTATCAAATTTGCCCCATTCTATCCTCTACCGGTTCCTGCAAAGAAATCAGTGTTTACGCTTTTAACAACTTAAGGTTACAGTTAATTCAGTGCAACCCTTTCTTAATAGGAGGAGGGCGGATGCAAGTTTGTTAATAACATTTTAGAGCATACTGTATACATTAAAATTAAGACAATAACTATAATTAGAATTAGGAAAAAATTAATTTTAAAAGAAATTCTTTTATCATTAGAACGAACGAATCTTATTCATCTGTTAAGCGGATAATATCCCAATTTAATGTTTTATATTAATCTTTTTTATGTCTTTTTTCTCTATTCACGTTTTATTTGTATTTTTATTTCATACATTTCTAATTATTTAAAATTGTTTTAATTGTTACACTTTTTCCATATCATTGTAGGCTCCGAATGGATATTGGAAGATACGATATACTTGAAAAATATTAATTTACCTAGATTCCAAATAGATCTCAGTTTAGATTTAAGCTACTTGAACAATCATACGGTGCTCTCGAAAAAACAACGCATACAAACAAATTTTATTAAAGCGCTGTCATCTGAAGATTTAGATTGTCGAAATCAACCTAAAAATGGCGATTCTCATTATAACGGAACCTCGGAAAATAACATTGTTAAAACAACTGGTAACACAATTAAGTCTTTAACGTATCTTATCTGTGATTTTTGTTTTTTTTTTATTGTTTCGTTTCGTTTTATTATTCATAAATTATGTAAATATTCGCGCATTTCGGCGACGTCACAATTACATTTTATGTTGTATGCGTTATTATTAAAAGGTCTGCTAGCTGTCCCCAGTTTCAGTACATTGCAGACGCTACGTAAGTCGATAATTGAAAGTGGTAACACGTGTCCGTTAACTCAAAAACATCTCGTTCAGTTAGACTGGGTTTCGAAGGAAGATGGATCCCACATACTGACTGTAGCCGTTGGTAGTAAAGTAAGTAGAATTATGCTAGCTTGAAGGTGTACTCGATTTTTATGCGATTTCCTATTTACATTACGATGCGTCTGCATTAAAATATTAATTTTGTTGACAGATAATATTGCTGACCTCTGTATCTAGTGATATCGCTCAAGCTAATATGAAAGCTATGAAGGAATCGCAGTCTACAAACAGACCGTTACTGAGGAAAACATCATCATTAGCATCTCCGAATTTTGTCGACGAAATTCGGTAATCAAGAATTTTTTTACCTTTAATAATTTATTACAAAATAAATCCGCGCTAAGGTTGTGCTACAGTTATCTATCATCATGTTCCTTCATATTTTAGCCTCGTTGTCATTTGTTCACTGCCTTCATTTGTAATTTCATGAAAAAGCCAGCACTACTGCTTACATCTTGTTACTCGCATGATATTATAACTAATCTCTGCGTGTTTTACATAAAATAATATAATTTCTGAATTAACATACGGCAGTAAGTGTGTTTTTCATCATCTAGTACGTGTTAACCATTAAAAAGGACATTTTTATATTGATACCTACACGGGTTTACTTTCACGACGTTTAGTACGATGTTAATTTCAACGTATCTATTCTTTAATAATTCGTTCATGTTTAAATAACCAATATTATAATCAACTGATTTAGATAATATTTGTTTATGCTACAATGCGATATTTTCAATTTTATGTTAATTTTCAGTTTGAAAATAGTTGAAATTCTCTACATTGCAATTTTTTATAAATTCGTACATGCATCAATTATACTACGCTATCACTACTGGAAGTACAAAAAGCAGTTTTATGTAAAGTGAATATGTGTAACAAATTAGCGAAATACAAACAGACAGAACTCACCATTATATAATTGTTTGTCTCAAAATTTTATGCGTGCCGGAAATAAACTATATACCTGGTCAAACACACCTACACAATCTGTAAACAATTCGTTTAACCTATTTTGCTTTTTTTCGTAGTTGGACCATGTATTTCTGCGCCGTAACTTATCGATTGACAACAGATTCAAGTTTTTATGAGATACAATTACTTTTTTCGCATTTTCTTAAATTAATTGATACCTGTAAATCAATGAACCAAAAGTAAACAGTACCGTAAGTTCAAATTCTGCATACTCCTATATATAGTATTTTTTTGGATCTCCCATGCACCTAAAAAAAACGTAAAAAAAAGAATCATAAAATTCCGATTTCGATTTTTTTTTGGGGTGATGACAATGACGCCCAACGAAAGATTGATCAAACTGTGCCAAGTTCAATTTAAAAAAAAATTGATACAAATAGTAAAAAAATATGAAAATATAATGTATCCAAAGAGGTGCAGAATTTGATTCCGACCACTATTTCTCGAAGATAAAATTAATTTTATCCCCTTTCGAAACGTTATAGAAAGCAATCAAAATAAATGCGATCTAACGAAATTAAAACTCGAGATTGAAATTAAAGAGCAATACCAAAATAAGTTAGTCTTTGAATTCAGATTGTAGTTAGATATTGCCAATAAGGTAAGACAAACAGCTGAGAAAGTTCAATTCTTAAAGCACGGAAACAGAAATATGGTCGATAGAACGATATATGTATGTGATGAAATATTAACACGTAAAACAAGTATGTGCAGGAAATAGAATTAGAAAAATGGAAGTTTTCGAGCAATTTAAGGTGCCTAAAAAGGAGGCAGATATAACGTGTAGATGAGCTAAACGTTCTTATGAACAAAAATAAATTGAATTAGTCGAAGAGAAATTCAAAAAGTGCATTCAAAAATAACCTTGCAAAATATCAGACTTCTGGTATTTGTTTCCAGGATAGAAAGGAAATAGAACTATAGATAAAGAAAATTGTAACATTCTAGCCAATTATTTCAGAAGGTTATTAAATTGTGACAAACCGAATAAAAAATTGCCAAAACACCTACCTACTTGTAAACAAAACACCACTTCAGTTTCTAAAGAAGAAGTTGAAGTTCTTATTAAAGGTCTAGAAGATAACAAAGCATCAGGAGTGAACTCGATTATCCCGGAACTATTAAAGTGGTCAAATAAAAAATTGCAAGCATGTTAGTTGAGCTCTTCGAAGAATTCTGGACAACTTTAGTTATACCGACAGAATAGAAATTTGTACTAATATACCCGGTACCTAAAAAAGGCAATAAAAGAGATGTAAACAACTATAGAAGAATTTCCTTCTTATCTGCGGCTTACAAAGTCCCGTCACAAGCTATTGTAAAAGGAATCGAAAATACCTTAAACAAACTATTTAGGATATATCAGGTTAGTTTTAGGAAACTTGCCCGGAACAAATTTTGGTATGAAGAATATTATTAGGTTTAAATTAATTAGGAATCACGACTATGTCGTCATTTTTATCGACAGCGCGTTTAAGTAGCTATCGTTTTTGTTGGGAGAAAAATAATTTTTAAAAATAAAACTTTTATTCTTTATATTATAAGTATGCCTTTATTTTTAACCGTAGTATCGAAATATTAATGTGACTAAGTGTATACGTACTCATTCGCGCAACACTTTTATTTAAATTGTATTTTTCTAATTCTTTATTTAATTCGCTGTACTCGAAAACATAAATGTATAACAAACATTACAATTTTAATCTTCTTTCGATAATGATTATATTACTGTTATTATTATTATTATTATTATTATTCTGTAAAAATATGCACAGATGGATGAAACTTCGAAAAATTGAATTATCAACGGCCGATGGGTTGCCACCGTTACCGATGCAGATTTCTTGGGTTCGTGATGGAATATTAGTGGTTGCGATGGATAGTGAAATGCACGTATATTCGCAATGGAAGCCGGGATATTGTACGTATTTTGGAATAATATTTTATTAATTTTGCTATTCCTTTTGCTACAGTCTTATTAAAAAAGTTGTAACAAACATTCAAATACGTATGTTTAAAAACATTTTAATATTATAGCTGAAGGTATATGTGTATATATACATATATTTAATTTGTATGTTGCTTACGTTCTATTAAAATTAATTTTATTTTAGACTGTATTTACTTCTAATTGAAATAATAGCGGTTAAAAAGTAAATTTTTAGTGGAAATCCTAAAAACAATGTTACTTTCGAAATGAATGCAAGAGAGTCGCAAAAAATTCTATTTGGTATCGCGGAACAGTAAGAGGTGTTTTTTTTTAAACAAACATTTTAATTTTCAGTCATTAAAATTCTACATAAATTGTTAATACTTTTTTGATTAACAACTTAAATCGTATATGATAATAGAGTTCATAGTGCAAAATAAAGCGAGTAAAAAATATTAAAAAAACAGAAATAAATTGATGGGTAAAAAAAATTGCTGTCATTAGAGACTTGTGTGGTGAAACAATAATTCATTAAAGGGTTAAACTGAAATTTGAAAAATGTTTGAATTCAGATTAGTCTTAATTTTATATTTCCAGATGAATGCAAGATTATAGAAAGTGACTTCCAAATTTTGTGCTAAAGTTCGTCGTACCGGTGGAATTTTTTTTATTTTGAACTAAGCGGCTTTAGCCTCCCTTCATTCTGCTCACCATATTTGCCAAAAATTATTTTAAATTTAATTCGATATTAATTGATCGTGTTGCCAATAAAAATAATTGTTTAAAGGAGAAATTAAAGTAAAGTTTCATTAGAATGCAAAATTACATGGAAGAAGTATTAAATAAGAATAAATAATTCGTAGGAAAGTTGTTTTTTTTTTTCGAAAACTTCAAACAATGGTTTTAAAAAAATTCATAAATTTTGCAAGTTTACTTGTGAATAAATAAACTTATGAGAGTTTAATTTAGGATAAATATTCAATTTTATGTGTTATTCTAAACTTACAATACGTTATATTAGTAATTCGAAAATGTAATTGTTCTATAATTTCGTAGATCAACGTTATTGCTTGTGAAAACACAAATTAACATACTATTTCTTAAAAAATAAACTTGTTAAATATACCCTTTTCGATGTTACAGGTAATGCTGTTTTGCCTTAATCGCTATTATTTAAACCACAGTATCAGTCAATTCTAAATGTTTTAACCTTTTCCAACATTTTATTTTATTTTATTTATTTATTTATTTATTTATTTATTTATTTTTTTATTAAAAATGTTTCAGTGAACAATGATAAAAGTTCGTTAGGTGGTTATGGACTGCGTCATCAGGAATCTGAAGATATGCAAGATACTCGCAATCTTAGAGATGAAGATTTAAGAAACCTAGCTCAGGTACATTGTTCGCGATAATGAATATTACCGTTAAGAATTTTCCTGTTTTTATCGAGGAAATTCATTTTTTTCTCTTTGTTGTGCAGAATTTCTGTATAAAAGTTTAGCATTTTTATACATACTAATAATTATGGGTAAATTCAAGAATAGGAACATTTTCGAAAGTAGGCGCCTAACCATTTCCTTTCGACGTATTGTGTTCGAAATATTCTGCATCTTCCATATATAAACTTGATCTTTTTATTTGTTTGTTTCGAACATCGGCATAATTAATAATAATTAAATTGTTATTTATGGCTTGTAAATTTTTTGCAGGAAACGAGTCAACGAAGATTAGCTAACGTCAGTTCGATGCCGCATTTGTCACGTGTTAGTTCGATAAATTTAACAATGCTAGCGGCAGAAACAAAGAAGAAAAAACCTGGTAAAGTTATTAAAGCGTTCTGGCTAATAGAATAATTTCGAGAAATTCTTAAAATTTTTTGAGATCGCAGTTTATTTAAGACTTTTATTTTTTAGCGTTTAATCCAAATAGTTTGTTGGTCGGTATTATTTAAATTAGTGGTGTTTCAGTTTTTTAATCGGAAAGTGCCTTCTGCCTTAACTTTTTATTGACTTTTTTTTTATTATAACGGTATTATTATTTTTTTTTAATATTGAGTTTTTTTTTAAGAAAAAGAGGTGTAATCGAATGAATTATTAAAATTATACAATGAGGTTGTAACATTTAATCATTAATTAATATATTTCTCGCGAGTACCATTAAACATTTCGAACTTAAATTTTATACACAAATCGAAAATGTTTCAGTTTGGATAAGTGAAAGCGGAAAAAGTTTCTTGACCTCTTTGAAGGGTCATTTACCGATTTCTACATAAAAACAGGGGAAAAAATCAAGAAATGCAAAAATTAAAAAAGAACGCGTGAAATAGAATACGATTTTTTATTATTAGATTATCCGAAGGAGGGTAAAAAGCGTATTTCAATCTAATTGTCGGAAAAATAATATTCGCCCGCGATGATTTCCACTAACAATCGACGATTTGTACAAAATAATTTACTTAACATGACTGAAAATAAAAAATAAACTAGTTATATTTATTTAGATAAATGCTGAAAATGTTTTTCCAGGTGGATTACAACAAGCGGAAGTTGGCAGTAACATGGATTCGTATATGCCGGATTATGGATTATTTGAAGCCAGCAGAATAGCGTGTCCTGTTCTACCTCAGTATCATCCAAAACAGTTGATGGAATTACTGAATTCTGGAAAAATAAGATGGGTTAAAGCTATTTTATGTCATCTTGTCAGGTATTTTTTATTTCACTATTCTTTTCAGTTATCTTTTTTTTTAATATTGTGAATGAGCTATTAGAAGAATGGTTAAAATTGATATCGTTTTAAATTGTCAATATTCAGGTGCATATCAAACACATGTAGGGTGCGACAGGGTGGAGGAGTATGCTCTTTTTCTGAAGAAGAAAGTATAGTTAAACAGAGAGGTTGGTCAAAGTCGAGGACTCTTTCACTATCTTACACAGGTAAGCGCATAGTTTTGAATGTAGTGAACGTTATGTTTATAATTTAATCACATTAAAAGTAAGTAAATTTGTTCCATCCAAATATGAATTATTAATTATTATCTTATTAATCAGTTGTTTTATTTCGTTAAGGAGCTAGCCCGTTAGAACAAAGAGGATCTACCACGGCAATCCCGGAAGAAGTAACTTTAGATTATACTGAAATTACCTCGATACCGCTTCTACCGTTGTGGATGTTACTAGCAGCTGACAGAGAAATACCGAGTTTAGCTGCAACAAGTAACGAAGAAAAGGTATGTCTGTATAGTGTATAATGTATTATATTACCGATTAAATGGTTAATACTAATAACTAGATTGAGACCGAATGTTCAGTTTCCATCAAAATTAGGACAAAATGTTTAAGAGCAATGAAAGTAAAGCAAATTTGACTGAAATTATTTTCTATGCTAATTTTGTTTTGCAGGTTGCGAATTTCAGTATTGATTTTTTTGTTCGTCGCCATTTTATGAGCACATTTTTTTAAATTTTAAAATAATGCAAGATAAATATTTTGTTAATTGACTTTTTTAAATTTCATGTTTTCTGCGGAAATTAATATCTAAATATTTGTATCGATGAAACGTAACTTACATGTAAAATTTATCTTTTTACCGATTTACTTATTAACGAACCAATTAATAAAAAAATGTTTGATTTAATTTCTTTGTAATAATTATTCGTATTTTTATCTTATTACCAAGTTATCGTGATAACGTTTTACTTGCTAACATTCGCCTTATATAGTCATTTTTTCCCATTGTTGATTTCCCTTTAAACCTATAGACGAGTTAAATTTTATCACTCTAGAATTCATCGACTTTAGTAAAAAAAAAAGGTAATATTGTTTTTATAAAATTACTTACATTTTTCACATTGTAGGATCCAATTTTAATTTACGTAATTGGAAAGCTGTAAAACAAAACATGTTTTGTACACCTTTGAAATACGAATGTACTTTTACGTAAAGAATTAATTAATTATGAAATGAAAATTGCGTTTAATTTCTAATATTTGTAACCACTTTCCATCCCCTTTTTAGGCATGTGTGTCGGGTTTATTTTTAATAAAAAACTTCATTTCCATTTAGTTTTTACATGCTAAAATACAAACTACAACTTACTAATAAAATTCATTTTGAAATGAATCCCCAAACCTGATTTTCTATACTTAATAAATTAGTAAATTTTAAATGTTTAATAAAAAAAACCAAATAAAATATTTAAAAAAAAAAAAAATACCAACTTCGAGATTTATTATAAAAATTTAATAAAAATGCACTACAAAGTGATTATTAGTGAAAAATATATTTCAAGGTGACATACTTTAATGTAATATTGTCTTAATTCTTATACAACATGAACTTTTTGGAGTCGACACCAAATCAAAAATTACAATATCTAGAAACAATTTAATGAATATTTAATTGGTGTTAAATTCTAATGAAATAAATTTCCATTATTTAAAACTTTATAACCTCGAATCAATCTTTTTAATAATATTTTCTTAATGTACGAAAATTGTGTTCTTTTATAATGATGATAACAGCAAATTCATTTTATTTTAATTGTAACGTAAATGAACATAAAAAATTCAGTTTAAATAAATTCAAATTACTAACAATTAAAAATGAACATAAATTCGTATTTTTTTTAAAATGAGGTTCTAAGAGAAATTTTTAACGTTTAAAATTAAATTAAAAAATAAAAGAATAATGCTTTAAATAAATGTTTTCATGAAAATTAACGAAGTTATGATATTTGACTATCATATAACCGTTTCAAAATTTATTGTGAACGCTGGAACCCGTAGTAGTGTAGACCGTAAAGAATTGCTTTTTTGATATTAATGTGAAACCAAGCTTAAAATAAAAATATAATTTTCATTACAAATTTAAAGTTCTTCTATTGTATTAATTTAAAGTTCGTTTTTAAAAATTAAATAATTTTTCAGGATTATAATAAATTGTTCGATGGTAATGTCGCCATGATGGATGAAAATTTAGATAACTTACTGGAAGAAGACGATGAAGTAGATACACCACGTAGACGTGAACGTAGATTGTCAACTAGTTCTGATAAGAGCACACTTTCCCATTTTGGACCCAGACAAGTACTTTTTATTTTTATTTTCTTTATTGAAAAAATAAATTTTAAAATTGGCCTTTCGTATTGGAGCTTTTAATTTAGTTATTTATTTTTCATTGTAACTTTTTAAACATTGCTTAAACATCTAATTTTGGTTCCGTGGTAGATGCAGTATCGTCATTCAAATTAGCGGATAATAACTGCGACTTGATTTTAGTGAAAAATAAACATTTGGTGAATTTTAATATGAAAAGTAAATTTTTTGAGGTTATTTTGGGAACGAAATATGAGGCAAATGTTTCTAACCATTATTTTGGCTCGAATTTTTGAATTATATAAAGACACAGTAACAGTAATTGAAAAACGCTACTACATACAAGAGAATGATAGGGTTTCTTACGGCTTCAGCTAGACCGTATAGAATCGGATGGCACGATATGGACACGAAATAACCGCTTTATTAAAAAAAGTTTTCTCCTGTCGTTGTTCTACTCGACGGTAATGAAAACTGGCCATCAAGGTTTTGTGACTTGATAATTATGAACGTTTCCCTTTTTGAGTACATGTTTCGCTAAAAAGTAGAAATTTGATGAAACTGTTTGCATATTTAATTTTTTATTGTTTTTATTATATCAGTGACAGATTTGAAAATCTTAATTTATTTCTTAATACGAATAAATTGACTTGAATACTAGAAGAGATCATTCCGGTGACAGCAGTTGTTATTGAAGTGTTAAAGTTTTATAGGAGTTCAGAATTTCAATTTTAAAAATGTAAAAATAATTTATAAACATACTTGTATATTATTAAATGACCGCGATATGGAATAAGATTTTTATTCATTTTTAAACTACGTTTATAATAAAAATTCAGCGAAACGGATGTAAAGAAGAAATGATGTTATTTAAAAGACCTACTTCTTGTAGGCAATCCACTTTTATTTTTTTATTAAAATAGCAATTTTAGGAATGGGCCTTTTAAGTTTAAAATAATTTACACCATTGTTGAAGTCAAATATCTGTATATAAAAATGAATGTTTGTATGCATGTTTGTCCGTATGCGTTGTACCGCTGGACGGATCATGCTAATATTTTCAGGGTGTATTCGTGCTGTCTAAACGAAGGTCTTATGGTGCAGCTAAATTTTCTATCCCTTCTCTTTCACGAAATATGAGGTTTTAAGTAGTTGAGATGAGACAAGTGGTACAGAGGACGAGTAAAAAAAAATTAATTTTTATAAAATTTTAAATGATTACCATGATAAATATAAATTGAACGTAAAAATTTAAATAAAATGATTACTATGGTAAATAATAAACTGTAGATGACATTTTATTAATTACTAGCGTAAGTAAATATACCGCGTTCTGTAACTTTACTTTTTGTGCTATTGAAATCATCAAACCTCCATGAATGATCTAAACATACAAGTCGCGCGCCTAGCCTAGCTGCTGTACTCATTGCGCAGAGTTAAAAAAAGTAGTGTTTTCTTTTATTTCTACAGAGAAATAAAAAATCCTGCAACGGAATATTCAATATTTGCTACCGGAAATGTTATTTATACTCAAATTTGAAATCTTTACTCAACTATTATAGTTTGCTATTGTAGTAATAAATTAATTTTAATAAAATGGGTTGAAAGATATGAGTGAAGAAGTCTTAAATTTGTAATTATGGGAGATCACCATGTGAATAAGTAAGTCCCTTGGCTGCGTATGTTATTTAGTTGAGCGAAACTTTTTGTTAAATCACGACAGACAAGTTATAGAAAGATCGATAATCATCAGCCGAACTTGAAACATGAAGACTATTTTTTGTTGGACGGTGGTAAACATGTTTCCCAAAGAGGGAAAGAATCTTTACATAAATATAATTCCAGATAAAACAAAATTTTTTTTATGAATTTCCAAGTACAGATTTAAACGGTTATTAATGCATGGGCGAAGCCGTGGGTAACAGCTAGTTTCTGATATAATCTATTAAATATTATTAAAGCAAAACTGTTACAGTTTTATTTGTATTGCTGCCTAATTTATGCAAGCATTGGTGTAAAAAAAATAAAATATATTAATAGAATGACTTTAAGAAGGCAGTGGAAAAAAAAATTATAAAATAGGTTTTTCAAAAAATTCCAAAAAATAACGCTATGTGCAGATGGAAAAGGAGTAATATTTCTGGATAGGTTCGAAATGTCAATTTATGATTATCTAAAGTAAACATAATTTCTTACATAAAATGCGACTATTTTGTTTGTCGCCAAAACACGGTTTTTTAGGAAGACTCTCAAAGCTCATTTCCAGGTTTATGCAGCAGTAAAATTAAAATATATTTACAGATGATGTAATAGTAAACAAATATATTTCATTGACACATTACTAGAAAATAAACACGGCAATATAACTAACTACTGATTTATTTTAAAGGAGAATTAAGAGCTATCGAATTGAAATTTTTGCCATGGTGAATAAATATTTCAACTCTGAAAGCGATACCGCGAAGAACTGGATTATATGTTCGCTTTGCTATAGGATGATCAGTAGAAACTGATAGTAGTTTGTTGAAAATAGTAATAACAATAAAAATAATACCTGAAAATACACTTCATCAGATTACGTATGTAAAAATTTTTTACGTATAAAGTTCGAGATTCTTGAGACATAAAAAAATTTAGTGTGTATGATTTTTATTTTGAAAGAAAAAAAAAAGAAAGGACAGCTAAACAATATTGAAAAGGCAAGAAAGCTTACAAATTGGAGCTGTAAATCATATTTTTAGTTTTTCCTTTATACTACAAATAAAATTGTTCATTCAAAAAGATAATTAATTTTTAATTTTCAATGAATCTTGAAGATAAATTTGTTATAAATTATTTTTATTTTATTGTTAGTTTGAAATGACTTCAGCGTCTAATTTTAAATTCATTAAAACCATTTGAATTTTTATATATTAAAATCATTTAGTTTACAAATTTTATAATCGAAATCATAAAAATGTAATTTCCAGTTGCAGCTTTTAAATTTTTCAAATTTTTTCTTTAAAAAAAGTATATATTTGTGTGTGTGTGTGTGTGTGTAAATAAATAAATATATATTATATATATAACCTAAAAAGTATCCCCCTCTTTTTCTTTAATTTTTTGAAATCAAAAACATGAAACTACTAATTTTTTCAAAAGTTTGTGAAATGATTTTAGTTCAACCTCGTTTTACTATTTAAGGAAAAGCCATATTCCTCTCACTTTAATTTGATGAAATATTTCTAGACAAATATTTACAAATAAACTTTTTTATGTTCGGCTTAAAAAAAAAAAAAACGGGTTTTAATGTGTTTTACTTTTTTTTCTGTATTTCCATTTTGTATTGTATTTTATTTTTATATATATATATATATATATATATATATATATATATATTTGTATTTATGTGTTCGTGTGCATGTGTGTTATACAACATAAATATGCGAACATTTTAAAAAATTTAATTTTCAGTAGAAATTTGCTGAAAAGTATTTTCCATAAAACACGTATTTCATATTAAATTTATAATTACGTTTACTGTTATTTTCTACACATATTTAGTAAAACTTTAACTACAATTATAGGGTCGCCTTCTTTCGCGCTTATTAACGCATACGCATTTACCCGGTTTATCGAGTTTAGATCAAATGCATTTGTTGGCGTTGGCCGATACAGTATCAACCTGTAATACTGATTTTACCGATAAATTTTCGGCTGATGCGCAATCTGCAATCGTTAAAGAAAGTGGTCTACCGGAGGGAGAATTTTCATTGGGTAAGGGTTTTTTTTTTCAATATTTTTCTATAGTGTATGATTTTTTTTAAAATAAAAATTTAATATTTTTTATTTCAATTTTGTATTAGATTCTTTGGATGACTGCGGTCTACGTTTTCTGCTGGCGATGAAGCATTATAGTTACTTACTTCGCTGCTTGCCGTTAGCGCAAAGAGCACAGTTTCAGCGGCAAGGAATCGGTAGTAATAACTTAGTTTGGGCTTTTCATTCTGAAAGTAAAGAAGAATTACTACAATTCATTCCATCTTATGCTAAAGGCACACCAAAATGGTCAACTTTGAAAGAACTGGGAGTCGGTTGGTGGATTGGTAATCATACGCTTTTAAAAACTTGTATAGAAAAGGTTAGTTTATATTAAGTTTTAAATTATTTTCGCTGATTAACAATTAAAAAACCCCTAAAAAATATAATTTTCCAAAATAATTTCGCTAATTTCTCAGTCCTTCTGGGTAGATTTTAAATTAACAGAAGGAAATAAAATGTATTATAAACATAATTTTCTGTTTATTATAATTTTAAATTTTATTGCGGTTTATTTTGGTTAATTTTTGATTTAATACAAATGGTATATAATACGATTTTAAGTACATATAATTGCGCTTTATTATTGTATCAGACCATCCGAGCACCTTCTGGACCTTTAGATGATAATTTATAATTCTTTAAAACATTTAGTTTTAATTGACTACGTTATTTTTAAACTTAAAAAAATGTTAGATAAAAATATAAATATTATATCTAAATTTTACATGATTTTCCATATTACTCCCAGTGTAAAAAAAGACGAGTCAATGATCACTAAAAGCAGTCTTCTTTGTCTCCCTTTTATCGTAACGCACTTTCCTGGGGGGGGAAATCCTAATTAATTGTGAAAACTACATCAAAAATCATTCAGTAATTTTCAAGATTATAATGGACAGATAGATTTTTCGACTTAAATTTATACATATATATATATATATATGTATGTATATATGTATGTATATAGTGTGCTCCGTGGCAGATTTAGGATTTGTAAATAAAATAAACCGATATTGTATGTGAAAAATAATTATGAATTGTTAATCACAATAAACTTTAAACACGCGGATTTTATTTTTTAAAGATAATACCGTCTAAATGTTATTCAGAGCGATGCGTTGCAATAATGACTGCAGAATATCGTTTATTTTTCGCACGATATTTTCTTTTAATTCCGATATATCCGTTGGATTGCTATCGTACACTTTTGATTTAAGATTCCCCTCAAAGAAAAAAGTCCGTAGGAGTGAGATCCGGTGATCTGGGCCACAAGATGTCCCCATATGGACTAATCAATTTTTTGGGGAATTGTTTGTGGAGGAGGTGCATGGTAGCTCTCGTTATGTGGGGTGTAGCGTCATCTTGTTGGAACCACATGTGCGAACTGTAGGATGGATGTTCTTGAAGTCGCGGTATGAAATATTCCTTTATCATGCGACGATAAGAATCACCGTCTACAGTCACAGCTGTTCTATCAAAATTTTCAAAGAAAAGTGGCCTGATTTTTCCATTCATAGACAGAATGGCCCAAACAGTTACTTTGGACTGTGCAGCTCTTGTTGGGGCTTCAAATATGGGTTTTGTTCTTCAGTCTCTGAAGTTCGACTGGGGCCTGGCCGTGGGTTATTTACGGTTGAACCTGTAGTACGGAACTTCTGCAATTAAATTTTCACTAGGTGCGTCACATCATCATCATCTACAGTCGTCACCCTAGGTAAGGTATCGTGATTAACATTTAATCCACCAGTGATTTTGTGATTTTCCGCCATTTGTATAAACGATGAATATTGAAACGTGTACAAAATAGTCGGAGAGCAACAGCATACGAATCATTGTCTTTAAAGTACGATTCTAACGTGAACGCTCGATGCTCACCGGACCACTGCGACATCGTTACTAAGCAATCCGCACGAATGTTGCATCGAAAAACACCAGTTAATTCCTTTATTTATTTTTTCTTTATTTTGGGCAATATTGGCAATATGATAAATAAAACAAACTATAAGTAAAACCGATGCAACAAACTAAAATAATAGGCGATACTTTAAGATTTGAACGTAAATAATATTTCCAGTAGCAACTAAACAAACTCCTACTGCAGCAGGGTTCTTTAATAATTTCCATATAATTTAAATTTCTAAAATATATTTTAATAAAGTAATTTTTTTTATTAAACATTACTAATACGCAACTATTTACTAAATTGCTTATCTTCTTTTTTTTAAATTAAAGAATAATTTATGACATTTTTACATAAATAAATATTCATATTTATGTTAATAATTCAATATTACATTACGTTATAAAGCTGTTTCTTGTATTTTCAACCGTAAATTTAAATTTTTGCATATGAAATACTTATTAGAATCAGCTGGGTATTTACATCCCATTGTTTTCAATCATATGTTTTTATTCATTTTTCACTATTTCATTTTACTCATATACTATTTACTTACTGCCCACCTATTTACTCGTCCGCTTCCTTAAACTTTAAATGTAAATTGTTTTAATTTTTTTTTTAGATTAACAAATTTATGTAAATAAAAGTTAGTAACAACGAAAGAACAGTCATTTTTTTTTTTAGATATTTCATTTTTGCAGTATTTTTTTATTTCCATGTGCATTCTTAGAATTCGAAAAAAGTTCATTGAATTTAAAAGTTCCATTGCTAAATGAAATGTTTCTTCAGAATGAGAAATTTATTTACTGAATTGTATACTTCAGTTCGTATATTAATTTTAAAATACACTAAGTTATTGATTTTATCCACTTGTTCATAGTTGGCGACAAAATCGCTCTCTCTGTAAACCACATAAGTAATTTTTTGTTGATATTTTCAATGTCGGGGGTAAACTTTGTTAATTAACTGTTGAATATTATTTACCAAATTGTACAAATTATTATCAATACTAATTTTTATCAGTTGATATTTGCGCGTTGCCTATTTTAGACATTTACTTCGTCATCTCTTATCCATTTCATTATGATTAATAAAATTTGACTAAAGTTATCGGGAAATAAAATTTTACTCCCCCACCCCCCCTCTTAGACACGTTAGTGTTTCATAAATCACGCATTGTTCTATCGAGTACCTTTACAGAAGTTTTGTTCTACACAGTAAGTTCATTCCAATATTAATGAACATTCACGTATCAATTTTGCATTTTTACTTTTTTCAGAAATATTACACGCGCTACTTTTATCATATGAAACTTTTAGAGAAATTTTGAATGTTGTATGTATGTGTGGTTCTACCTCGTTGCAAAAGGATGACCGCAATTTCAGAAGATGTGACGGCAAAAGTAATTTTATCGACTGACTTAGCAAGCAACAAATTAATTAAGAACGTTTTTCCGGTACCATCAAGAGCATCAAGAAAAAAACATCTTAACTTCATGCTTTTTATCTGATGATAATATGGCATCACAAACTTTTCCCCGCTCAAAATTTAATCTAAATTCCCTATGAACGGCCGTTTGTAGCCTTACAATATATATATATATGTCATGACCGTAGGCAGGGGGGTGTTTAGGAGGTCCAAACCCCACCCCGAAATGTTCTGGATTTTTTTCTTTTCTTTCCTTTTTATTGTAAATAACAAAAAATAAAGAAGAGAGCGATTTACCAATCGGTTTTTCTGTACTCTTCTTAACTTCCTGTTTCAACTCATTTTCACATTTATTAATTCTGTTTACGCAAAGATAGGAGACTTTTTTGTTTCATTATTGTATTAATATAGTTTATAGTATTTCGAGTATTGTTTCCGTCTTTAAACCAGTTTTCAAATGCATTGCTTGTCTTGAATTTACTTCGTACTTGTTTAGGAGGGGGGGGGGGTAAAGTCAATTTCGGTAAAAAAAGGCTCATTTTCAATAATTTTTCTTCCTGCTCCAGTGAATGCAAATATATTTTATTAAGTGTAATACAATAAAGTAACATTTGAACAATATTTTCTGAAATTTTAAATAAGAAATATTAAAAAATAAGCCGTTAGCATCAAATCTTCGAAGAAGCCTCAAAAAAAAGTTGTTTTGCGGTGGACACTATATCTCACCACTGGTTATCTGAAATCAAAAAAATCAAAATGCTACTGATAGTTAATCATTTTCTTGAGGTAACGCTGGGAGGATTTTTTTTTTTTTTGATTTTTTAATTTTTGTTAACACTTGGAAGTCAAAAACGCGATTTTTGCCATCAAAATCGACAAATTTTTTATTGTAAAATAAGTAATAATTAAAAAAAAAAAAACCCTCCCAGCGTTACCTCGTAATTGATGTGCAGAAACACTGTACAAAATTTCAAAAGAATCGGTGCATTAGTTTTCGAGTTACAGTGTCCACGGACTTTAAAAATGTCAATTGCGAGAAAAAGGCTTTAAAGTTTTGTGTACAAAAAAATTTGACTTAAACATCGGTACGCGAGTGTTTCGTCTAATATACTTATTCAGAGTCATCGATGCTAAGCCCATAAAGCTCACAGCTTTCAGCTGTAAGATCTAAGGCAGCTTATTGCGCTTGTCAACGTAGAATTCTGCCTTCTTTACTTTCAAGTGCAGCTTGTTGCTCCACTCTGTTTATGCTCGTTCAATCTACCATGCCTGTCCACTCGTGAGAACTTGACCCTGTACTGATGTTTATCTCTTGCATAAATGAGAGCAAAGCAAAACAGCCCTCATTCAACATACATGAAGCCACATGAGCTGTGATTTCAACAACAGTTGAGGTACCACTCAGTGATTTTGAGGTAATTTTCCAAATGAGTTGATTCAAACTCTCACTGTTGT
This sequence comes from Icerya purchasi, assembly GCA_039619475.1. Taxonomy (NCBI): domain Eukaryota; kingdom Metazoa; phylum Arthropoda; class Insecta; order Hemiptera; family Monophlebidae; genus Icerya; species Icerya purchasi. The sequence continues at coordinate 71,832,174 of CM077115.1, read as the reverse complement.
TTTGAGTGAATCCTCCAAGATATCGCTGTAGAAGTGCCCCCTTACTCAAGTCTTCATATATCGGTTTAATTCCTTCAGAAACGTCACTTGCAAGTGCAGTGTAACTGTGTTTGAATTACTTCAGGGCATTTGCAGCTGCAGCTTTCTGCCATTCACACCACGAGTCTTGGCCGCTCGGGCATTTGTCGTGCTGCGGTTTCTCGTCCAGCAAACAGTAATGGTAGTAAGTAGCCCAAATGGCACAAAAGTATTCAGTTTTTTTTTTTTTGGACGATGTACCTTTTGCTTCGACATCGTCTGTCTTGCGTTTCTGTGGAGGTATTACTTTTTTTGATTGATTTAATCTGGAACAGGTTCTCTTGCGATCTTCTCTGCTAATTTTCTTCGGCATTTTACTAATAATAAATACACAATCACAGCGAAACTAGAAAATACGAAGTTCAAAAAAGCACGAAACAGCTTCCAGGTAGCCGCGCTACGTAGCTGCCCAGTAGGTGTTCAAAACCGAAGCGGAGCACCGCTCACTCAAAACCCTGTAGGTCCGTTAGTTTTGTTGCGATCGATTTCAAATTTTGACAAAATAATCTTAAAATGTTGTACATCCATATAAGCAAATAAAAAAAAAAAAATGTAAAAAAAAAAGTTTAAAAACTTTACCCCACCCTTAAATGCTAAACATTCCAAAAAAGTATGGTCCGGCGTATCTGTTTTAATTTCACATACTTTGCAGTTATCATTGTTTGTTACTTTGAATCTTTTAAGGTACGTCTGAAAATCTCCATGACCGGTAATGAACTGTGTTAGAAAATAATTCGGTACCAAGTCCTTATTTTGTAATCGTTCTTCTTTTCTGGGAATTAATTTGTACTTTCCTTTGTTTCTGTTCTTTTTATTTAATTTAGGGTAGCAATTAACATTTGCATATTCTACTACTGATCGGATGAAAAGCTTTTAATTAAGCTGATTAGGTCCGACTGAATTTTATTTTCTTTTAGACAGTTTAAAATTGACGACCACTTTATCCTGTCAAACGCCCCACTAATGTTGACGCTTATTAATAGAATTAATTTATGATTTTCATTAACATTATTTCTGTATGTTTCAATTATATCCATACAGATCCTAATGACCTGTTCAGTAGATTTTTTCCGTATGTATCAAAATTGGTAATTATGTAAACATTCTTTTTTTTGAATCTCTTTCTCAATTTTATATCTTATTATTATATTTATAGAAATAATTAAATAAAAAATATAAAAAATGTAATATTACGTATTGCGTATTGTTCGGAATACCCACCCTCCCCCCGAAACGAATTCCTGTCTGAAGCCGTGGTCCAGATGCAAAACCTCTCCCCGAAATGAATTTCTGGCTACGGTCCTGATATATATATATATATATATAGTGGCGTTAGGAGTATCCATTTTTTAATTTTCAGATTAAATTTTCCGTTTAGTATATTATACCTGCCATGGCATTGCAACAACGTGGATATTTTCTTTAATTTTGAATTCAATTAGGGTTACTGGTAAATGTGATGAAGAAATCAGTTTACCATAATTCCTAACGTAAGCCATTACATCTTGCGTCCTTTCATGCGGGTAGTATTTTCAACCCCGTCTATAAAATTTGATGGAAGTGTAATTAGTTGTTTAATTTCCTGCTATGCTCATTTACGTGTAAAGTATGCTGTAAATGAGCATAACTCTGATCACGCAATTTAGTTTGATTATTTAAGATATATGCTAATCACTCTATTTCCATTTCAGCATTCGACAGCAGACAGACGTCTTTCTTTTATATATAAATTAATATATAGATATAGATTTAAATGTGTCGATTTTCAAATCTAATTTAGAGTAATTTTGTTAAGATACGTCTTGCATTAAATGAATTCGAACATTTTGTCTGTTAAATAAATGATAAAATAATCACTGAATAAAATGAACGTATTTCCATGTATATTTTTCTACCTTTTAAAATTCAAAATTTTTCATTTTTGAAATGAATACGATTATTAGGTTGCAAAAACAGCTTACCAAGAAAACCAGGAACCGCTAGACGCAGCTATATATTATTTAGCAATGCAGAAAAAGTCGGTAGTTTGGGGACTGTTTCGTTCGAAGCGAGATGACAGAATGACGCAGTTTTTCGCGAATAACTTTTCCGAAGATCGATGGAGGAAAGCTGCCCTTAAGAATGCGTTTGCGTTGCTCGGTAAACAGAGATTTGAACACGCAGCGGCATTTTTCTTGCTGGCAGGTGCTCTTCGAGACGCAATTGAAGTAAATTTTATTTTTTGTATAATTTTTCTTTTACAGATATATATACGAATGAATAAGAGTATTGTAAACACACACACACACACACACACACACACACACATTAAACGATGTTTTAAAGTACGTCATTAATGTTTTCATCTTAGTTGCCGAATACTTTTAGTGCTTTAACTTAACTGAATATGTTTTAAATAATTTTTCCATAATTTATTACATGTAGGTTTGTCTGAATAAATTAGAAGATTTACAGTTAGCTATGGTACTCGCCCGACTCTATGAAGGCGAAAGAGATCCTACACCTCCCAGTTTAAGAAGACTGCTTTACGAGGTAATTAGTATAATAGTACATTAAAGTAACCTTAGTGTATCTCTGACAAACATCATCGATGAGCTGAAAATTAATCGTTTTTACCGACTTAAAATAGAAGATTATATATTCGTCATGTATGTTTTGTTTTGTTTATTATTACTATTATTATTATTAATATTTCGTTTGCGCATAATTTGTGCCCATGCGAACCAATTTTGATGGTTCCCTGTTTATTGGAAAGTGATCAGTCAGTAGTATGAGAACCGTTGAATGTAGATGAACACAAAGTGAGTGGTCACCAAAAAATAGGAAAAACCTGGTTTCTTTAGAAAGGTTTTAAGTAATATAACAAACACGATTGATTTAAAATATGATCAATTAACTGTAAGAGCAAGTTGAAAAAAAATTAATTTTTAATAAAAGAAAAAATTAAAATATTATTAATGTTAATTACTGCGGATAAATATAGAAGGAAATAAAGAAAATGAACTTGACCATTTAGGAGTTCATTGTTTATTAGAAGCGGTGTGGGTCAAGGGCGATCTCGTATGAATATATCAGTATGTATCGGTGGGTACCGAATAAATAGCTATTAAAACGAACGTTAAAAAAATGATTCTCCTTAGAGATATACTTTCTTTGCTGAATATGACTAGATAAAAAGTTAGCCAAAAAATTTTCATTGGAATACAAGAAAAACACGAACAGTTAAAATTTTAAAATTTTAGGTATGGTAGGTGGAAATAGTTTAAAATATTAATCTTTAGTTTCCGGTGGAAATGTAGATTGAAAAGAAGATAATAGATTTGAACCCTCCAAAACGTGATTTACAAGCTCACCACTGACAGAATTTAAACATTATTTCTGAACCAATATCCAGCTTTATACGGTACCAAAAGTACTATCATCTCAGGTTGCTCTTTCCATATTACCATTCAAAAATATTTACATTAAAAGTCGAGAAATGAAACTATTTATTTTAAAAAAAGTAAATCTTAGCTCAACATTTATTTTAAAAGTTTAATAAAAAGTCCTAAAAAGTAAAAAATAATTATCTGATAGAAGATGAAATATTTTACAATAAACTATACATAAGGATATTACGGCAATTTATAGCAATATTAATTTTTTAGCGTCTACACCAAATTAAAATTACTGTCATATTTAGGAACAATTTAATGAGTATAAAACAGGATAATCACTGCCAAACACCGAAAACATCAGTTTAATGCGGTTTTTAATAATTGCTGCAATTTGAATTTGAGGCCTACTCCAAAAAGTTAATGTTTAAGATGTCATAATATCCTTACGTATATTACTCTGAATAGATTGTTTTTTACTAAATAATTATTTTTTACTTTTTAAAATTTTTTTTCTTTTTTTTTCTTTGGTTTTTTATGCTTCAAACGATTTTTCATTTTCTTTGGAACTATTAATATGATTTCTCTAATAGCTATTAACAAATCTCACTTTTATACCAACAGAAAACAGAAACGATAACATTTTTTCGAAATTCATTCTATGCTCGTGTTTTCTAAAACGTTAATCTGTTTTACTTACCCACATATCTATCGTTTATTATATTAGCCCAGCTGTCGGCCTGGCTTAGTTCACGCGAAATAAAAATTTACATAAATAATGGCGGTACAGTCGTACCTTAAACGTAAAGCAATTATACTGGTTTTTGTTGGTGTATAATATTTTTATTTGCTACTTTGTAAATAACAATTTTAACTTGTTAGTGTTTTTCGCAATCTAAAATATACCTTCTGAGTGAAATAGTTTCCTTTTTTTTTCCCCCCGTAATCATAATCGTGCTACAAATAACATTGTTATACCAAAATAATTTTTCCAAAATTAAAAAAGGATTCCATGTCCATTGCGATGCCAGTAATGTTTCAATATTTTAACACCATTAATAAACTAGTGAATTTAAAACATTGTGTATGTTACAAAAGTAATGACTTGATGGAATCAGAAAAAAATCGTTTGGCATGTGTTTTAGCGACGTACATAGTTGTAAAGGAAGAACACGTTCTAGGAGTTACAGGAATGAACACTTCATAGTGCTGTTTGCATACCTATCGTGAAAAAAGAAGTATATACTTTGAAGGTTAATGGAGACGCAAGATTCAATATTACTCGTATAATATTACGATTAATAGTAATCGTAGTAATAATAATAATAAGAAGAAATAAGAAATAAACGATTACAATTTTTCACCGTTTAACTTGTTCTCACTCTGTTCCTTTTTTCTTTCTTTTTTTTTTTTTTGTAGCTCCTGGTTAACATAGTGAAACAAAACTTACTAATTTGAGAGTTTATCGCATTTTAAGGAAGCACATTTTCAAGTGAAAAAAAATAATATTATTAACCGTAAAAGGTCTACTTTTTGGCTCGATATTGGAAAAATTTTAAAACTCTTGATTCGTGAGTATCTACAACTTGACAGTTAGCAATTATTAAAATTCACGATTTCTTGAAAATTTCGTAAAAAGATGTCAGTAGTAGTCTCAGTTTTTATACATATGTATTTTTCTACAATAATTTTTGAACAAACTTTTGAAAAAAAAATGTTCGATTCTAATTTTGCATTATTAACACAATAATATATATATATATATATATATATATATATATATATATAAGATGTTAAATAATTTTTCACATCGAAGTTAAAAATAAATTTAATTAGAAATAAAATTATTTTTGCTAAACACCGAAAACAATTTTATTTCTAATACCGCGCCCACTATGGAAGTTTTATATTTTTAATAAATTTTACGTAATTTTTTAGGAAATATTAGGTTGTGATAAGGATGGCGAAAAACAACGGATGTCATTAGCTCATCCAGATCCGTTTCTTCGGTCAATGGCTCTTTGGATTTTGAAAGATTTTAACGCCAGTTTAAATACCCTGCTACAGACTAATGTAGGTTGCATGCATACGCAGTATTGCGATGAGGATAAACACGATTCCGCCAGTAAGTTTAATTTTAATTTTAAATATTCTTGATTTGATTTTTGTCCATTTAGCAGCGCTTACGGTAAATCTATATATGTATATAACAGGTAAAAACAAAACAGTTCAACCGGACCTTTTTCTCCTTTGTTTATTAACCGATTTATTTATTTATTTTTATTTTTTTTTTTGTTTTGTTTTGTTTAGTAGCTATTGTCAATTTTTAGTGTTATCAGTAAAAAATGTGGGAAACAGTTTTTTTTTATTTACATAAAAAATTAACACGAAAAATGGAAAAAAAAATCGTTACAGCCAGTAAATCTGTTCTTATTAAAATGTTTTAATTTTTCTTAATAATCATCATTATTGGGTTTTTTACAGTGTATTAAGTGTTAAGGTGTTATTTAATATCAATAAATGAGGGTTTTTAAATTGTGATTTCCTGTTATTTTATTGAATTTACTTTTTATTCAGTTATAATGGTACTGAACTGTTTTGTATGGTAAGTACATATAAAAGTGTATGTTTTCAGATATATAATGAACAAGAATGTATGAAAGTAGAAAAACGAATTTTGGAAATATGCAAATACATATGTTTTCCTCAAATTTTTAATAATAATTATGGTCGATTTTCGACCAATGGGCGAACACTAAACATCATTAAGTAAATATTTTCACTAATTTAAGATACATGTGTAGAAAAAATAACGTAATTTTTAATTTTTATTTTTAGCAAATCCGAATGTTTTCAATTTCTACGTTTACTTACGAACTCACCCATTACTGATCCGTCATTACATGGCATCCGTTCAGAATAAGAAGAAAAAGATGATAGTGCTGCCTGGATTTAGTTATAATACGGAATCGAAAGTGAAATGTAATACGGATAGACAGGTAAAGCGATTATTTAAGTTAAGATTTAATTTTTGTCCAACTCTACGCTAGTGTGACGAATAATGTGACAGAATTTTTATAATACTATAAATTTTACAGTTATTTTTGGAAGATACAATTACTCCGCTAGAACGTCAATTGTATTTTACAACTGCCCACGCTCACTTCAAGGCAGGATGCCCGGCATTAGCATTGGAGGTTTTATCCAAATTGCCGAGTAAAGTTTTGGATCCTAGTTGTGAAGAAAACAGTGAGTATACATTTTGTTCTCTTTGTTTTTATGTTAACACGTATTGCATGTTCTTTTTTTTTTTTTTAAACTTTTAAAGACGAATTTGAGATGTTGTCTTATTGCTCCACGCGTGAAAGTGTTTACTAATCTGTTATTTGAAATATACTGGATGCTTCTAAATCTGAGTACAACAAATCATTAATGCGATACATCAATAAATTATGATTCAAGTTGTGCTCTTTTAAATTAAATAGATGAAAATTTAACAAAGTATTCTAGTGATGATGGTAGAAGGAGAAATTATATTCAATTTTTCGGTAATAATATGATTTTCAAGGGTCAAGAGGTACAGTAGCCCCCCCCCCCCCGGAAGTTGTATATAGAAAAAACAAAATTATATGTAAATATCATATCGCTGCATTAGTTATGTGTAATACTAGAAAAAATAATTATTTTCATCTAAACTTAATTATAAGACGGAACGTTTTAAATTCGAGCAAATCGTTTAAATTTTTAACTAAAGTGTGATGGTTATGAAGTTTGAGCCCTTTCGAGTGTAAAAGGAAAATTTAATTTTTGGATGTTGTATTTTTAACGAAAAGAATTATGAAATGAATTTTCGTGACTGAAAAATGCGTAATAAGATTTTAAACGGACTATAATAAATTCTCGAAACAACGTATGCATTTTCGATATAGAGAGAACTTTATTTTCTTTTCATTCGTATTTTTAAGTACTTGGTGGTAGTAGAACTAACGAAAACAGCAACCTAGATGTAACTACTAAGATTAAGGAGTGCAAAGACCGATCAGGTAATCTATAAATTAGATGTTAATTCTTACCGATTTAAATTAGAATTTTGTAAAGAAGAAATTGCTGTATTCAGAATTGTACCAGGAATTGGAATTGAAAAATCTATTATATTGTGCAGGCGGCAATGCTCAATAACAATAATACTATTGTTAGTACATAAATGGATGCGACACATTAGTTAAAGTGGATTTAAATCTGCCGGATTGTATCTGGATGTGAATGGCTATTTAAAAGTTTTCACGGTGTTGAATAAAGTCTTAAAATCTTCCGATTGTTGAAGAAAGGATTTTTATAATACAGTAGCAATGTCCACAGTATATTAGTACTGGGTTAATGTAATGACATAGAACGTGGCGTAAGTTTTTGAATTTGTTAAATATTCTGTGGAATTGCGCAAAGACTAAAAGAAAAATTTTCGGTCGAAAAGTTATTGCGTTGCGCGGTTATCACTAAAGTTTACTTTTACTTGTAAATGTATTAAAAAATTTCAGAAAATTTTCGACCAAAAATTTTAGTTCTATACGACGTAGTCCGATTACATATCAAGTTAGCGGAAGGTTTATATTGAAAAACATGGGTCGCCCTCTTTCGGGCGCACATTCTTTCGGATCTGGATCGTTCGGGAGGTAGCGAACGAGGGTTTTTACTCTTAATTTGTAATATCGTATATATTTCTCGCCCAGCATTAACATAAATGTGTTCAAAGATCTTTTTGTCTTTATTTGTCTTTTTCGATATTTTTTTTAAAACCTAGGTAGCTTCGTCAAGGAATTAAATATATAATTTAAATTATAGATAACAGAAGAAACTTCAATAAACGAATCCTCAAATAAACTTGCTAGGTACGAATGAAAAAGAAAGATAATATATAATGAATATATATTAGAAGCAAATTCAATCTAGTTATGTTACACTTTAAATCACGTAGAGTTGATAGTTTGTAATTTTTTAAATATGGCTGACTATAAAAAAAAAAAAAAAAAAAAAAAAAAAAGAGAAGAACCGATATTGCATTTGACCGATTATTAATATTAACCATCTTCATCCATTTTGTATTACTAATGCTAACGGAACTTTTAAATTTACATCGGCGGTATTTTTTGTGTGGAATTTCTAATAGCAGTGAATGGGTAATGTAGTCGTGTTTCCCATTGACACAAATGATAACGTTTAACGGATGGTAGTCGGTAAAAGGTCTGAGTTCGCTACGCCCGAAAGAGAACTGGCCCCGAAAAACATATAACGTGCTTATTTGTGTTCTTGAGCAAGTGTAGAAAAAAGTTCATATTCATTCGCGTAGTCTAAATTTAACGAAAATGAATGTTCGCGATCTCAGCTATGTAAGTGTCGCGATGATTGACGTTTGATTAGGAATATTTTCCGGCTCTTTTAAAATTAGTTCAAGGGACTTTGTAATTTGGGCTATATTCGCAATATGCATTTAAGTGTAAAACCACTATTATATAAATTTACAAAATGTAATATATACAGCGCCTTAGGAAACTCGTAATAAAATATTGTAGTAAAATAATGTTAATTGCATTTTATTATATTATGCGATATGGTAGATTTTGTCATTGGCAATAATTGGGATAGTTTGTTTTTTTTCGTTTTTTCCAGAAATGAATTTTATATAGCGGGTAAAATTAAAAATATTGCCGAATGTCGAAAGTTTATTCGTCACGTCGTTAAAATACGTGCTCCGTTGGATGTTACATGGTTTTTGTTTCCGTTTAGTTTGTGATATTTGAAAAGTTCCTAAAAATGTACTGGACTGAAGAGTGTTACGATTAAAACCGTTATGGGTGAATTTGTAATATTCTACACGTGAAAAATTTGTAGTGACGCAAGCGTAAAAAGAAGTTTTTCGCTAGAGTGTGTTACGCTGGGTCACATAATGAGGGAAGGGCCGTATAAAAAGAAGTACCAGGTTGGTTGTATTATATTATGAAACCCTTGGTAGGGAATAATCCCGAATTGTTCTCTGTAGACGGTGAGTTTTAGAAATAAAAGTTTATAAAATATTAAAATTATTTTTGAGATAATATAATAAATCTGTCTCATTTATGCAAAATTTAAAGGATAATCATATAAAGTGAATCCTACGTCTTTGGCAGGGTATCGGAAATTGTGGATTAAGCTCTTCAACTGATGAGAGTAGCGAACAGCCTTTACTTTCTGAAATTTCTTTGATAAAATCAGTATTCGATTTCGGATTATATGTGTACGTGTATATATATTATATATATATATATATATATATATTATATATATATATATATATATATATATATATATATATATATATATATATATATGGGAACAGCTTGAGTTATGAGCTAACTCTCGAAAACCCGTGATGTTCGAATTGAGGTATACATTACCTGCAGTAGGGTCTATCGCGTTCCTTAATTAATTGTATACTATTCGGTAGAAACTTCCGCTGAAAGGATAAGAGAACCGTAAGCTTGGAAGGAAACGAAAATACGGGTCAGAAAATTATTAACTCATCGTCAATTGCTATTTGCAAAGATAGACATAATGATTACGGTGGTTCGGCGATTCTCATCAATAACTCTGCATCTAATATGTTTCAGATACTTGGAACATTTTATACTATCATATTGTTGTCTGCTTCACGGAAAACATTGAATCGCAGGCATTTTTTGAGCTTTGAGAAAAAAGTTTATTTTCAAGAGTTTATGTTTTTTTTCTTTAATGTTTTGTTGGAATTTAAATATTTGATACTTTTCCTCATAGGTCGGACTTCAGGTAAACAGCGTATCGATTAAAAATTGTTCGGATCCTCGTTGTTCCTTTCCGACCCGTTCACGTTTGTGATAAAATCTTTGTTTTTCGGCACTTGACTTTTCAAATTCTATTTCAGTTATAACGAACTGTACTACTGTAAAAATATATTTAATTTTTTTTTTTTTTTGGTTATCGAACTACGTAACATAAAGCGCAATAAGTAAATAAGAAAGTTAATTCTTTAAAAAAATCGAACAGACGAATCAGTATTCTGTTGATGGCAAAGCACCCGGTACAAGAAAAAGGGGTAGAGTATCCACTCGTTAGACTGACGGCTTACGGAGCCAATTTGGGAAGATAGCAACAGCGGTCAACGCAGCTCAAGACCGGAAACGGTCATAACGGTCAGAACTGACCGAAACCGAATGATGATGTTAGGCTGAAGTTCATTTTAAATTTCGTGTGGTGCGGCGTGAAAGATTTCGCGTCACCGACGCTTATTTACAATTTGCATAGCAACCGATAATTATTATGTAAGCTCAGAAGCACATTTCCGTACAGCCAAAAAATAAAAAAGGTCTCGAATTTTTTGAATACATTTTCTTACGCAGCCGTGTCTAATAACATTTGAATATTTTTTTTTTTTATTTTGCGCCCTTAAATAAACCATTTTTAAAAGTAAACACGATCTGCAGCATTTAATCAAAGGCCATATTCTAAAAAAACATGATGGGTCTGAGAGCGTTTACTGGATGAAGTACGGAATAACAAGGACCAAAAGGAAGTGCAAAAAGAGAAGTATCTATCGCGGAAGTACAGAGACCGAGTTTATTTTTTTATAGGAAACAATTCATTTTTTATATCGAAAATTTTAATGAAACTAAAAATATATTATTTTCGCGATGTTCGACATATTAGATAACATGTAACAATGTGTTTTCCAAAATACTTAATTTAAAAGCGGTTTCTTTTTTTATCCCAATGTACACGTTCTTAAACGTTTGATTTGTATATTACATGTAAATGTCATTGCAAAAAATGAGAAATAGAGCGTGTAAAACTACTAGGTACATTCGCGGGTTCGAAATTTGAATTATTTCGGATCCAAGTTACCTTCGGGTATATATTCAGTCTGAAATAATTAAAATCCCGGATGTCAGCATGAAAAAGAAAGAATAGGAAAAAACCGATAATGACATATAAAAGTGTGTAGGTCATTTAACTGAAATGAAATATAATTTTAAAGGAAGTTATCTTTTATTTATTTGTGTGTGTGTGTGTGTGTGTGTGTGTGTGTGTGTGTATAGAAAATGTTAATGAAAATAAATAAGAACAGAACAAACTATAGTAAGATGGTATGGAAATAAACCGAATGAAAATAGCGGAAAATGTAAATAAGTATAATTATGCATAATAAGATAAAAAAAGAAGACTGATTGAAAATTATAAATTAGTGTCGACGAGCATAATAGAAGGTAGAAAATCTAAGAACAGGAAATTAATAAAAGTGATAAGAAAATTAAGAAAACTATTTTACTTGTTCCGAACAGGTAACATCGACGCTCCTGCGTAAAAAAAAAAAGAAGCAGAAGTAAACGAAAATTAACGACACTCTATTAGTAATTAGAAGGAGCAGAGAGTGTTGTTAGGCTGAATAGCGCGGCGATTATGTTTCTTCTGATGTTTTTTGTTTGCGCTATTCTTTATCTTTATCTTTTCTGTTATTATAAATGATCCTTTATATACAGGTTTTTAAAAATTGTTAATGGTACTCATCGGCATCTTTGTCTTCTTTTTCTATTGTCGTCCTTCTGTTTGAATATCCTTACCGTTATTTTGTAATATCTGTGTAGCTTTTCTGGTATCATTCTTTTTGCCTAGTTTACTTTTTTCATTTGTTATGTACGCATTAGTTTTTTTCAAACAATTATATTAAAGGCGCCTTTTTAAAATTTATGAAAACACATGTTGATTGGCTTCCCATTTGTAAAATCAGCTGCACATATTTTGTATTATCGCGTGTTGCAATAAAAACCAAATTGTTCGTTTCTTTTTTTTTTTTTTTTTTTTTTTTTTTGTTACATTTTCATAATAACTTATGGTAAAAAGAAACTTTTTTTCTCTTATTTTTTTATTTTCAAAAAAAGGAGAGAACATTACTTTTTAATTTTTTGCATTTTACAATATATCTCTATTTTTTCTTTCTTTATCTTTTTTTGTTTATATACCACGTTTTTAATACTGATCTCATTTAATACCCATACCAATCATCTTTGTTGAACCTATTTTTTATTTTTCACTTAGCCTTCTTTTCTGTTACCAATTGGAATTTTTCTTTCTTTTATAATTCTGCGCGGTATATTTTTCTCGTCTTCTTAATATTTCATCTTCTTAGAGTAATAAATTTCTATTTACACATAATTTCACTTCTCCTAATTCCTATTTTCGTTTCATTTTTGAACATTTTCTTATTTCTTTTTTACTTGAGTTATTTATTCGAAATTCTTTTCCTCTTTTAAAAGCTTTCTTTCGAAGTTTTTAATATTTCACTTGATAACTTTTAATTTTATATTTAATGTCATTTTCATTCTTTTGCAGGTAGACACATTTATACTATTCTTCTGAATTTTTCTTTTAGTTTGTATTACCCTTTTTTTATACTTCTATGCTTTAGTATCTTTTTTTCTTCCTTTTAAGATTGTATTCGCACATACTTAATAATGGCGTCATCTATTGTTATAAAATTACGACAAAAATAAAAAATGGAATGTTTAAATTAAAAGTAAAATGCTTAGCAAAAATGAAATCACTGCGCAGTCGAATCTGCAAGTTATGCTAGAAGTGAAGGGGTATTTTGAATATTCTAAAAACGTGTTACATGTTTGTAGCTCAGCTGAACGTTACTCGGTTTTTTTTTTGGTTTTTTTTTTTGAATATTTCCTTGTGTAATTTTAACTATTTATGTTCAGTTTCACGTTTGCAAATATACGTTTCTAATCTTATTTATAATTAATTATATTTCTTAACAATCTGTCCCCCGAATAAAATGAACTATAAACCGGTTTCCTTCACAATTAGACGCTTTTAACGAAGATCTCATGTCTTCGCTTATTTGCATAAAATCACCATTTCTTCAAACATATTTTTCACATTTACTTATCATTCCAGCATATTCGTTTCCTCTTATTAAGTTCTGTGGTTTATCGAGTCTTGATGAAGCTGTTCTCATTCTATTTTTTTTTTTTTTTCACGCGCGTGTTTTAATCCATGCAATTTTGTACAAACATAGTCACTAAGCACGTGACGCTGTTATGTATGACCTCCCATTCGGCCTTGTATTTTCAAATTTACTTTATCGACGTGTAACGTTTTTCGTACACTACCGCCATTGTTGTGAAATAGAAAGTAAACGGCGCTTGTTCATTATTTCGAAATATGTTAAATTTTGTTTTTAATATATTCGTATTTCTGTCATGTTTAGCTTTAATAACCAATCAGAAACGGTGTGTAATATCAATAATGCTAATATTTCCGTATTTATATATTATATTTTCCATACTTCTTTGATGTTTTAAACTTATCTGTAAATACCATACGGTGTCATAGGCAATAATTATAGTTTTCCGGAAAAAAAGAGGCATTTTATTTTTGTTTTTTATTAATTTTTTTTTATATATTTTTTCGAAATTTCAGAAACACTGATTCCCATTTGGGATTTGCCAAGTGAATTTTTTTCATTAAGTGAAAGTGTAACTTTCTTTTTTCACAGCATCTTCATTATATATTCCAAGACAAAAATCTGTGTAATATTTTTACACGTAAATATTTCGGCTACATTTGAAAATTTTCGCACTTCTAATCTGGTTATGAACAAAAAGATGCGGCATATGGCATCTTTCTGTTTTTGTTTTTTTTTAATTTCGGGTCTTTTATGAAATTTTCATTACTGAAAATTTTTAGTTATAATCTGCGACTGTTAAAACATTTGATGTATCAAGTTGTTAAAAGTTACACGTATGTTAAGAAATTTCTTTCTAATAAAAAATATTTTTGATATATTTATCATATAAGTATATAGGTAATATCATTTGTTTTGATCATCGTATCGTGAATGTCTTAAATGCATATAGTGTGTTTTTAATTTAAAGAAATTCTAGTATGTTTCGTTGGAAAGTTGGTGTAATATTTATACGAAGTAGTTAAGTGATTCTGAATCATGATGATTATTGTATACGTATTCACGAGGATAAAGTATTGAAAACTAAGTTTTTTGAGGAATACAAATAACCAGTTCCGAGTGTTTATACATTTTTTTAAAATTTGCAAATAAATTTTTCGTTTGAAGTGAACAAAGGGGTTATTAATTTTAAACGGGACAGTTGTACCGTTTCATATGTGGTTGATTATAGAGAGACTTGATATCATGCGATTTTTCGATTATGAAGAAACTTAATATTACGAGGTTTTAGTAGCGAATCGTATTTTTTCGCGGATCATATATGTTTCGATCTCGTGTTTTAGTTGTTTTTAACAAATTTAAAATTGACGTCTAAGAAAATTTTATAATTTTTTTCTTTCTTTTTAATGAGAAATAAAAACATTTATCAACTTTTATTATTTTCTATAATAAATAATATACGAATACAATCATATAAATTAATTGAGTGAATTCATTGCGAATGAGTGACAGTATAAATAATACGAGTATATACCGAATTTAATCTATAGCTAACGACTTGAATGATTCTTCTATAACCTGGTCATTGTCATTTTCTGCGGACTGCCCAATTTTTTTAGGATCTCGAAGTCTTTGTTTTTCTTCTTCAACAAACCAGTCTTTATACGATTCTAACTTATTCCTCCATATTTCTGATACATTAAAGGTCCCATTAATGATAGTGATCAGTAATTTTCTTATTAATTATAAATAAAATTAATTTACGTAGAATAGAAAAAGTAATAAATATTTCTTCTTCATCTACTGAATAACTTATACTTAATATCGATAAATGTAAATTTTATTTTTTTAAATTTCTTTTTACATTGTAATTTCACTTACCGTTTAATGATTCTATCGACGGCCCGTATCCATCGTAATCATTCGGTATTGATTCTTTCGGTATCACTTTATACATTTCTTCGTAATTCCCACTCGGGCATATTGTAATCTGCGACATATTAAAATTAGTCATGCATGTCTTTCTATTCGAAAACAAGTTAAATTTTGCGGCTAGTGATTTAAAATTAACGTTTCTTTAAAAACGAAAAAAAAAAAAAAAAAAAAAAATTTATTTGTATCCATTTAAAACTTGCATAAGAAAAATTATTTATTTTATTACGTGTTTTTACAAATACGATTCCAATAAAATATTGTTTACTTTTTTAAACAAACTTGAATATATAAATGGCTTCAATAACATCATGACTTTTTCCGCTGCTGGTGTCATGTTTATCAAAAAAACTTTTTCGATAACCACGGTAGAAGCTGTCTGAAAATGAAAAAATATACAAATTAAGCTTTAGTTCTATAATGGTTGCAATTAAAGGCTTTTAAGTTTTTGAATATCTGATTAAATAAATAAAAAAAAAATGTATAAATATTTACATTTCCATAGTAGAAAGAGAAATATTTTCGCGACATACAGGTTTAACAGAGAATTCTAAAATTATAATTAAAATAAAAAAAACGAATGACGTATGTAGTTTAGTGCAGGATTGTAAACTTGGTGATTATTTGCATTACAATACTGTTGTCAAAATAGCTGCGGTAGTTAAAACGTTACCGCGGAGAGTATACCAGAATAATGAAGCAGGAGTTGTTTAAGAATTATAAAGAAAGCGTAGGCATAGGAAAATTTAATTGCATTGAAGCAGTGTAACTTTGATTTACCTGAACGTAATTAATGATATTTCTCGCATTTGTAAATGAACACCTCATAGCATGTTTTACGCTGAAATTTTTACCATCTAATACCATCGTACATCCGGACCCGGCACCGTTCTCCAGTTGATCGACATCCGATATCATGAACATTACTTTAGTCGCTGTTGTTGGATAATATTTATTCGAATCCGTATTTAGCAGCTTTGTCCACAGTACGCTTCTGTTCATGTTGTCCTTTCCGTGAATAATACACGCTCTAAAAATATCATGAACAATGCACGTAAAATTATATTGTGGTAGAATATTTCCTTCTGCGCTGCTTCGTCTAAATATCAAATGGAGAGCGGGAATACTGCGAATTAATTTTAATATTTTATTATCAATTGAAATAGATAGACACAGAATAGATAAAGTTACGATTTAGTACGTCACTTTTGATTAAGATTTTAAAACAAATGTAATAGGATACAGATAAAATTTAATGCTCGAAAAAAATTTAATTAGAGGATAGAAACATAGCAAGAGAGATTGTAGTATTAATTTTACCAGTAATAAGCACCCTAGCATATCTATTTCAGATTTTTCAAATCAATCTTACTAGAATTATGTTGTAATAATATTTACGAACAAATAGATACTAGACGAAAAAAGAATGTAAGCAGTTAACATCGGAAACAATGGAAAGGAGGAATCCAGTGCCAAAACCGACCTCTGATGGCTATGTGCGAAGAGAAGTATAAAATAAACTTCGAAATCATGTGTACTCGCGGTAGTATTCTGGTGTGAAAGACGATAAAAAAGTAAAAACAGAAAGGATGATTGGAGAAATCGAAATGAGAGAGAAAAAAGACTAATTCTACCCTGCGCACGGGGAGGGGGTGTAAGTCAATTTCGTATATGCACCAATATGTGAATTTATGGAATTAGTTTAAAAATTATGCTAATTCAAAAACGCGTGATGTCATTTGTTATACCATCGTTGTTTTTATGGCAGCGTTATGTCATATTGTTACCCTAATCAAGAGAAATTATTTCGCTTCTAAATATAAGGATAGTTCGTCGCAAGAGTTCGGATGAAGTATTCTAAATACGCGAGCATCACGCGCCGCTAATACCGATAAGTGAAGGGAAAGGAAATGTCATGACTATGAGTGGCACTGGAGATTGTGAAGTTGACGTTCATAATATATGAAAAAATCTGAAGATAACAGATAAGTTTACTTCTCCAGATTTTTCTTGTAATCCAGTAATTCACTAATTGACTAGACCGGCAAGTGATTTGAGTCTGAAACAATCTGACCTCTCAAAGCCAGGGCTTCTCATTTAGTAGCCAAATATCCTAATCGCTAGTTTATCGCACTCTTGAGTTGTACAGTTTAATGAATAAGCTAAAATAAGAATTCTCGTCGAAAAGGTAACGTCTTCTACACAGAATATTGTTTTTTGTTCTTGACTAGTTTGATACCTTTCAAAAACGTGTGCATTAATTTATATCATTATTTTTTGTCAAAAGGACGAAAAGCGAGTTCAGTGATCTGCGTAACGCTCGACGGAATCTATAATTAAATTAGTGTACGTTTCGTTGGAACATAGTTAAAAAACCGATCAATTATTTATGCCGTTTTATGTTTATGTTTTTTTTTTTTTTTTACTGATAAGCATGACGGAGGTTAGTGTTCTTATATTTAGTCACGAGTAAACTTCCTGCGTGCTATGCGTGAAATAATATTTTATTTGTTGCCTGGTTGATTTATCGTTGTTGTCATTAAAAGTAGGAGTATAACGGAAAAGATCGATTTGACGGTTGGCTAACGTAATATGTTATGACTAATTACGAAGTGGTTTTACACTTTCATCGTAAAAAAAAAAACTTGTTTCGCCCGATAACCTATTTGATTAATTAAAATGTGCCTAATAATATTGCTTTTAAAGTTATTTTATTTAAAAAAATATACACACGCGTCTGTATAGTATAACATTCGTGTAAACGTATCGAATTTCTTTTATTTGGTTCATCGAGTAAGAAGTTAATTACGATTTAAACTAACCGAAAAAACATTTCAAATTCGCTATGTTGTTAATACTTACTGCCGAATGATTTCAGTATTAGAAATACGAATTTTATATTTTAAAAGTAATTCCGAAAAATAGTGTTTCGTATTTCTCGCTTTTACTCTACAATTAAAGGTTAATAATTTGAACTTATTCGATTATTATTAGTTTTTTTTTTTTCGTCGAAATTATACTGAAAATTTTGAACATATAAACTTTTCTGATGCCGATTTTCAAATATTTCTGTAATTCATTTTAATTCGATAATCAATTAAAGTTTCTATATCGCTAAGCCTTTATGATACTGAATAAGGAAGAAGTGGAGAGTTACCTATTTCACTTGGAGATCGTTAAAAGTGTGGAAGTGCGAATAACAACCGCTACGCCTAATTTAGTTCTGTTTGCAAGTGGTGTTCTAGGCAGAAGCTATCCAGTGATAGTATCGAAAGATTGTGGCAGTACCTTATCGTTTACATGTTTTTGATTGCAGTTAAACGGGTTACAATTCAAAATTATTATTTACCAGTCCATGTCCGAGCGTTTTATCTAGAAAACGAATTAATTAAAGTTTATAGTTTAATTAATTTTTCTCGCTTCATACTTTTTTATTTACTGATTATTTAGGCGAGGTTGTTAGGGTTGTACACCGTCACGTACAAATTGAAATTTCCTCTGTTCAACTTCCAATATTAACGTGAAAACATGTAAATCTGTGTAATTTAAAATCACGCGCTGACTTCTGAAACTGCTTCAAGCGAATATTCTATTCTCAAAAAAGAAAAAAATCTATTTTTCCGTTTCTTTCGGCATATTCTAAGAGCATAAGAGATCTAATTTTTCCTGATTTATTTGTTTCTGACAGAATTCTGACCCGACTAAGGATTGAACATTTTGTTCTTTTATAATTTTTATCTTTTTAAATTTTCTCGTTTAATTTTTGTTCTTTTGAATTGTTCTTACCTTTTTTTTTTTTTTTCTTTTTTTCTTTAACACTATTTAAAGAACTTATATAACGTACCTATCCTACAGACGAAAACTATTCACGGAACGGTAAAATTACTTTACCGCTTGGGGGGGGGGGGGTAATTTCTTTGTTCCAAATTTTTATCTTTTTATTGTTTTATCACGTGTACACCTCAAGGATGGCTTACGTAATATTTTTCTTTTAATTTTCGAATTACGACCTCGACATTATTGTTATTATTATATTTAAAAGTAAATTATGGATCAGGATACTTGTGGGAAATGTGTTTTAATATAATGTAAAAAAAATCTAAGCAAATTAATTTTAAATAAGTTTAAATTTATTTGTATAATGGATATAACACTTCACATTAGGGAATGATAAATTTACAGTTATATTAAAAATTTTAATGAATTTTCAACTTTTTTTTATTTAATATAAAGTGATGTAAACACAAATCTTTATAAAAATTTATCCACCAAGTTCCGCGATTTGTAATTTCAAAATGCAGTTTTTGTTTTTTTTTTTTTTTTTTCATCTATAAATTTGCGATTACAACTTGTCATAGTAAATAATTTTTAAAAAATGTTACATCGATAACGCAAATTTACAAATCACCGCATTTCTAGTTATTTAACTCACGTAACGCTAATAATATCCTGAATGAACGGGTGTAACGGATTTCTTTGACTGAAGAACTGAGTTAATTTTGTTCTTAGGTTGTAATAATTTTCTATAAGTACTTTGGTTTCTTGAATTCGGTAGCCGCCAGCGTATAGGAACAATATTATCTGATTATCTGCATATATGTAAAATTGAAATATATTAACTACTGGACAAAAAATTTATGTAAAATTAAATTATAAATAAAAAGTATAGAAGAAACTCTAATTTAAATTAATTGTTAATTCTAATAATAAAGTAACATCTTTAAAATACGTGTAAAAGTATGTCTATAATGCAATGCGCTAACATCATATCGAATGAAATGTTAAAAAAAAAAAAAGTAATAATGAAATGTCCAAATACGCTCGCTTACTTCTAACATTTTCTATTATACAATTATTTTAACTTCATTTTTACGATCTTACAGTCGTTGTTTAAAAAATTCAGTCAAACGTTCCATCTTTTTTTAATTACTGCTGTGCATTTTTTAATTTTATCCCATAACGCTTTCGTTATCGGTTACGTCGCAATTAAAATGCGAGTAATCGTTTAAATACGTCACGAACTGTGAAACTATAAGTAACTTTTCCCGTATTCAAAATCAGCAGTAAAATTTGAATCCCAAGTTCGTTTCGGAATCACTTTTGAAAGCGGATTTTTAAGAATTCTAATTAATAGTAAAACGTCGTTTGTGAAAGAAAATATAATTATTTAAGATATATAATCAAAAAAATAAACCAAAACTACGATATCCAGGTTTTAAGTTGCAAAAATTTGACGGTAGAAAATCAAACATTAATACGTTACTCTAATGGTGTTTTGCTTTTAACAGTAAATTTTTTTTTGTGTTTTTCTTTGTTTTCGAATTGTTGAGGTTTTTATTAAATATATCGGAAAAAAAAAAAAAAAAAGAACATTGACTACAGCTTCTTTAAACTTATAATAAAAACCGCACAAGATTCTTGAATTTCATTTACTTTTGTATTTTGTTAATTATTTAATTTTTTTTTTCTTTTTGATTTTTGTTAACTAAAATTGGAGTTATATAGAGAGGCATTTCATTCTCTTCTCAATTAGAATTTAGAAAGTACAAATTATTATTTGTCAAATTTTAATATCATCTTTCAGAACGGTACTTTTTCAGATATTTTAGAGTACACTTTTGATTTTTAACATTTTTTCAACCCTCGTTTAAATGTCGTATTTTTTAAGGAAATTGCTTGATTTCAATACGAAATGTAATAAGGTTGAAGTAAAGCAAAACAAGTCATGGACACTTAGCGAAGTTGTAAAAAAGAGGCCGTTTCTACTCTTATTTAAAATTTGTATATTTTCTCAGACTATTAGATAAACGGCATAAATTTATTTGAGAATATTTAAAAGTACAAAACCGCTAATTTTTCTAATAACAAATTTTTTTCTTGAAGATAACTATTTGATTTTCGTTTCTATTGTGTGTGAATGTGTGTGCACGTGCATTTGTGTGTTCGTATATATGTGTGTGTGTGTGTATATGTACATTTAATATAACAAAGAGTACAAATATTTATGATGTAATTTTATATATCACATTTGCAAATGATATAAAAAGTGTAAAACTTCAGATAATTAAACTGAATGCCTGTTCGGAGCAATACGTTAATAAAAGTGTAATAAAGGTCACCTTTTGATCGCATTTTTGAATTCTCAAAAACGTATTTCACAGTTTTTTAAGTCATAAATTTCTATCGATTATTTATAATATTATTCCCAACGGTGCTCTAAGCGATTTTAAAAATTTTACAAGCACTATTTTAGAAAAGCAAGTTAACCAACAGGATAAACAGAAGAATGCCTTATATAAGTTTCCTTCCCATTTAATAATACTGTTATAAAATAAAAAATATTGAACTGAACGAATTGCTCCATTAGATTTCTGAACGTTCGAAAAAAAGCATATATCTCATAGATTATTTTAATTTTTTCTTTTACCTTTTTTTTTTTTTTTTTTTTGAGCTCCTTACGATAAAAGTTTTATCGGTAAAATCAGTCATATTATTTAAACTTTAAAACAAGACACAAATACTCAAAAGGAAATTATGGAAAAATTATTCACTCCTTCGAGAACTAAAAAAAAACGAAAAATTCACATTTTAACGTATTAAATGTAACGTTTAAAATATGACGCGAATTTCAAAACTATTTCTTACACACAAAAACTATAATATAGTCAAAAAATACCGGCCCTTTAAAATTGTTGCATTGACCTATTTCCATCATACTTTAATAATTTTTATGAATGATTGTTGCGTGTCCGTTTTAATTTTAAAAAAACCCAGCTATTAGGTTAATAGTTCTTCTTACATAATCTAATCTGAGCTGCTTTGTTTTGTGATATTTGCTGTAATATGAAGACTTAAACTTTTTAAAAACAAAATAAAATAATGATAGATTGTATTTGTGAAAGAAATTAC
Organism: Icerya purchasi; assembly: GCA_039619475.1. NCBI lineage: Eukaryota > Metazoa > Arthropoda > Insecta > Hemiptera > Monophlebidae > Icerya > Icerya purchasi. Next base: position 71,809,908 of record CM077115.1, on the reverse strand, counting down.
TAAATGTCTTTAAAAAATAAAATAAATAAAACCACACCGAGAAAACCAGTTACAAGTGTGTGTATATATATATATATATATATATATATATATATATACATGTGTATGTATGTATATAGATAGATAGATAGGTAGGTAGGTAGGTTGGTAGACAGATAGATAGAGAGATATGTTTAAGTTCAAATTTGAAATGATTTAGAAAACCATCTGAGAAGAAAAACAGTCGTATTTTCGCGGCGAATTTTTCGGAAATGTCTATTTTCCTGTTGCGATCTATGCCAAGTTGGATTACACGAACTGTTTATTTTTCCTTGACGGGAACATCTATCGTAATTTGCGAATTTTATGGGTTAGTGATAATTACATCATACGGCGCGCTGCCCTGCAGCACACCTTTGTAAACAAGTTTAATTGCCCAAGCAATGACTAAAGAACACTGAACGTAATAATAGGTCACAATGTAAGCAGTGAAGTGGCGAAACTCCATTACTGTCAATTCACTCTGTTTTAGAATACCTAAAATACATACGCATGCGCACTACATATTGAATAATCAAATTAGAACGAGGAGAAAAAATTATCGATCATCTGCTTTTATTTGTATTCCATTTGCATGATGGTGATTTCCAAAATTTTTTAAATTTGAAAATAATAGTCATCCACTTTTCGACGGAGAAGAAGTTAATTTTAAAAATTCACACGCCGTTTGTTTTACGCGTAACTTTATTCGTTTACTTGTAACTGTAAAAAAAAGTGTGTTGCGTTCGCAAATTAAAATTAACACTCAAAGCGATCGATAAGTGTGCACCAGCTTAATTATCGCCTTATAGAAAGTAATAATACCTGGTATATCTTGCGGAAAATCGGACTGCTTCTGCAACCATTCTCGGACAGTCGCAACATCTTCAAGCTGCAATTTATCGTTCTGAGCCAATTCGTCGGTGACACTTAGCCGCCAATAATTCCCGTCGTTTACTCCGTCAGTCATTGCGCAATTATTACGATGCGTAATAATAGGCCAGAAAAAGCAGTGACATTAACCGAAAGTGTGCAGCTTCACTGACTGGATGTTATAATTACGTCGGAAAACGCATCAAAGCACGAACAGTATATTTTCACACATTCCGTTGACAAAGAGAAGAAGAAAGTTTCTTGTCGATCTGATGATAACGGAGCAATTCGTACTAGTCCGTTGTTGGCGCAACCACACTCTCGTCTCAGCTGTTATGAACAGCAGCTTCGCAGATGGTCTAACGGGTGAACTAACGTGTAATCATTGTGCTAGAGACGAGGCTGCTTGCACGGTTGTTTTGTACACGGTTGTACTTGCGTGGTGGACGTTCAAAAAGAAACTGGTTTTTAATCTCGGTTTTGAATAGAGTCATCTATTATAATTATTCGAGAGCAGATCTCCTTCACGCATCGCTTTATTGGTAAAGCAAATCAGAACCATTTCCTTGTAATCCGCGTTTTGGACAGTTTTCTAGAGGGGCAACTCTATGCAATTGAGTGTTGCTGGGCTCGTCAAGTTGTAGGGCAACAAAAGCGTACGTAAAGTTATCTAGAATTAAAACACCTCTTCAATAATTAAACGTTTAGAAGTTTACTTTTACCTTTGTAAATGTATACAATATGGATGTGTTCGAGTTATTCGGAGTAAAGATTAAATAAAAAAAAAAAAGTCTTTGTCAGCTACAAAATCAAAAATACTAATATTAATTTTATTTTGGGTAACTGATTTGTATCACATTCCTAGACGAACGATATTGCACTATCTGATTGTTCTTGTATTTTATAGATTAACACATCTTGCATGCTAATATTATAATGTAAGTACTAATGTTGTTTAAAAATAATTATAATATGCTCTTTGAGCATATTTTGCCGAAAACATATTATCTTTTATCGAGTAATTCATTTTTACTTTTTGGTGCATTTTTATTCAATTTTTAAGAAAAAATATCGAAGTCGGTATTTAAAAAAAAAAAAAAAATCGTAACTTTTGGTGTTAGCACAGATAGACTAACTTCTAAAATGCCTACTACTTTCTGTACTCTATAAAAAGTTGAGCATTGGTCACTATAATGTTCAAATACCATCAGTGATGAACTTGTAAATCGCGTTGTAGGGTCTCAATTATCTTTATTAGAATTTGCATTTGTATAAACCAGCGATAATAATATATTTTAAGTCATTGAGTTTATTGCCCCTTTTAATTCTGAAATTTTCTGGATTCATGATGGCTACACTTAGTCAGTACTCCACTCACCGATACTCGCAAAAATACTTATATGGTACTTATCTTCGACCGTACAATTTCCAGTAAACAAAGGAAATCATCGGTGTCAGCCGAGATGGTGTCAAAAGTAATACGTAGTCAGTCACCTAATATTTTTGTCGGTGAAATTGGAAGAGTTTCAGTTATCTTTATTCGAATCTATAATTATCTATCGGGGTAATTAACATTAATCATATTTTAATTTTTTGCCTGTCTATATTAAAAATTAGTCCTTTTTAGGATCCCGTTCACATACAATGTACGGAATAATATAACTTCAAAATAACCGATTACCCTTAGTGGCAGAAGACCCAAAAACCCATCAGGAATATATAATATAGAATTTAAGACGACCTCGAAATTCACTTAAAAATTCGTAACTGATTATAACCCTTTAAAAGTGAAATTCAAAATATAAAACAAAACGCCAAAGCTCTTTCATAAAACCGAAAGAAATACGGTTAAAAAATAAATTCATCAGCAAAAAAAGGACGTTCATGTAAGCAATAGCCTGGGTAACTAAGTTCGGGAAACCAAAACGTATCTCAAAGATATGCAGAACGGATAACCGCTTTACAGGAAAAATATAGCCGAGCTTACAGCTTTATATTCAAACCCTCGGGGCGCTATATCTTTTTGAAAAGATCGCTATTTGTTGGGACTTAACGAAACATTCTAAGTTGGTGAAAAGTTCAAAAAATCACGAAAAATGACGTGTAGCCCGTCCTTTGCGACGCGAGTATTATAGTTAAAAATTTTGAACAAGATTAAAAATATGCCTCTTGTTTGGAACACCCGGGTTTCCTAGGTCCTCGGGGCGCCGAAAGCTCGAAATTTTTGTAAAAAAACCACCACTGGCCGGTACACTTTAAAGTGAACGAAGAATTCATTAAATTAGTCCAAATAATCGAAGGTTACGCGTAAACAAACACTAAAAAAAAAAAACCCAAAAAAAAACGCACGCGATGAATATATAACCTTTTTATTTCCAAGACGGTAACAAAGGGACGGTCTTATTTCTACGTGGCCCAATTTCTATATAAAAAAGTAAAAAGTTTAATGTTCTTCCAGCGTAATGGCTATTCAAATGGGATAGGTGCAAAACGATATCTCGTTTTTTTTTATTGATCTGAGAAGAAAACGTCATTGCAAAATAAACTTTATTTCCTCATTTCTTTCACCAATTTATTTTCAGTTTTTATATTCCTAATTTTTGGGGTTTTTTTTTTTTTTTTTTTTTTTAATGGGTTTGTCAACGAGGACATTAGTCCAAAAAATGGGAAGAAGGAGAAAATAAGTTGCAGAAATCTTTTGTTATTCGTATCGTTAAGGTGATGCTAGTCTGTAACGCAACTAACTCGGTTTGCCTTCCACGACGGCACGATTAAAAGGATTTTCTCCCAGATGACAATACCTTTCAACGGCGAATTTACCTGTGGTGACGGATAGTGATTTCTTGTTTTTAGCTGTCCCTGAAAATTTTAAATCAAAATGAAAAAATTAACAAACTAGATTTTTATGAACTTTCACCATTCAACTTTCATTACGAAAGAGAGTGTAAAAATGAAGCCAATTAAAAATGGAGATATTCACATTTAAAAACTTCCCGATTTGTTAGGATAAAATGTTTAACTGCATAAAGCGGAAAATAATAAAAGCAAGTACAAAAATAATAACATTTGACAACAGTGGTTTACAAACATTTATTTATAAATTTTTGCTTGCTAGTAATGAATATTGATAAAAAATTACAAAATTTATCTACAAAGTCAAAGTATGAATTAAAAAGCATCATTGTAAAACTTTTATAATTATAAAAATTTATTAATAAAAACAATATTCGAACAGGTACGAAAATAATCAAAAATATGTAACAGCAGATAGTTTACAAAAAACCGTTATTTACTTATTCACACTTCCTAGTAAAGATTATTAATAAAAAATGTCCGTAGAAACTAATAAAATGTTTTTTAAAAAAGATACCGACTTAAGGATTTATTGTAAAAATTTAATAAAAATGCACCAAAAAGTAAAAAATAATTATTCGATAAAAAATATATTTCACGGTGATATAACTTACGATGATATTATCGTAAATCTTATGCAACATTAACTTTTTGAAGTCGGCACTATATTAAAATTACAATACCTTGAAACAATTTAATGAATATTTCATGCATTTTTCAATTATTATTGTAATATGAATTGGATGCCTGGTCTAATAAGTATTAATGTTGTATAAGAATTACGATAATATCATCTTAAAATATATCACTCTGAAATATACTTTTTTTTATTTTTTATTACATTTTTATTAAATTTTTGTAATAAACTTGAAATCGGTATTTCTTTTTTAAAAAAATTTTTATTGTAAAATTTTTAGCATTATACTTGTTTTTAGTGCATTTTTATTACATTTTATAATAAATCTTGAAATCGGCAATTTTATTTTTAAAAAATTCCAATTTAAAGTATTTAGCATTACACTTAAATTTTTTTACTTGCTAAAAATCAATTTTTTGTCATATTATTCTCCATATTTTGTGCTCAAAAAAAAAAAACATTTCTTTATTTTACGCTGCATTTTCGCGGTAAAAATATCAAAATAAATAATCGCATTTCTTATTCAAAGCTACATTTCCATAGTAATTTGGCAATTTTAAAATCGGTCTAGTTTATAACTTTCTCTCTCTCTCTCTCTCTCTCTTTGAATCGTGTATCCCTAGAAACATCGTGACACAGAAACGCTATTATCATTGGATAAGCGGTTTACGCCATCTGTCCCTATTGTACGCATCATGAACACATTCACTGAAGCTTATATATATATAAACAGATATACAGAGTAAACAAATTTTAAAAATTTCGCCCAACAGTAATCTTTTTTATACCTTTTTGTGTAGAAATATAGGACAACGCGGATAAAAAGTATACTATAAAATATCGATACGTAAGGTACTGAAATTATTAGTGCGTGGAACTCTTTGTCGCAGAAATATTTTACGGTTATCGATGAATTTCATAAAATCCATTAATGAAGTAGCAAGTTGATAAAATAAATATTAAATTTTTTCCCCTTAATCGGCCATCTATGTACTTTTTTAATACACATATCGTCGGAAGAAATTTAGTTCTAAAATTATTCTTTTAATTAAAAATAATTAAAGAAACAAAAGTAAATAAATCCGTGTCCGTTTTTAATAATTCAAATAAAATTAACTAGGTGTATGATTTTTTTATGAATTTATTTTTGAAGCCATTTGTTTCGGAGCAGTTTCTCGTCCAATTTGTCTGCAGATATTTATCAATAAATAGGTATTCACGATGATAACACTCTCTAATTAAAATTAGCATTTACCGCTTAAAAAGTGTGTGTGTCGATTCCTGCACACCAGTATTTGCTGAAGTAAAAAATTCCGATTGTTATATTAGAGGCCTGTGTTAGATTGTCCGTATTAAGACCAATAACGGGAAAAAGTACATATCAGAGCCACCTGCCTTTATTCTCATTCCGGCGGTGTGATTTTGTTTTTCTTTTTAGCCCAGTTTTTTTTTGTCATCATTTAAATATATAACAAAGAATAATATACTCAAACCAAAGGCTGATAAACATAAGTGAAAATAATCAATAGCGAGCGAGAGGTGCTATACATTTTATTTTAAATTTTTATACCGTACTTTTTTAATAAATAGTAATTATTCTTTTAATTATTGAAATAAGAAATTCCCGGAAGAACAGAAAAAAAGCATCGCAAGTTTCCTCGTGCAAATGAAATAATTCCTCCGCGCGTCAAATGAATTTTTGTTATTAACTAACACGCTTACCGGTAGTACAGCAAAAGTAAAGAAAAAAAAAAAAAACACTAAATCGCAACCGCAAAAAAACGGTTTACCGACTCCAATTTTTCCGCAATTGTAACAATCGGATAATCAGATTATCCAGCTTATAGCATTATGCATTTGTGAAATTGACTACGGATTATTAATTTGTTTTTCTCCACCTTTCAAATATAAAACTGTTCCTATTTAACACCGCTACCCTCCTTCCCCTTTTCTAACGGGTTCGTCAACGAGGGCATTAGCCAAAGAAATGAAAAGGAAAAAATAAAGAGTTGTTACATTCTTAAACGTTTAAAGATAATAAAGTAAAGCAAGTCCCATACCCTTGATAAGGTTTCATGGATTGTGAAGTTAAGCTTTCCATAATGGTACTAAGCCTAATGGATCTATGGAGAATACTGGGGCCAGTTCCTTTCTCTCGGCCGCCTTTACTTTCACAGATTTCTCTGGTATAACCAATTCAATTTCAGATTAGGTATAGACCTAAGAGCGACTTCGATCCGGAACGAGACAAATCTCGAACCGATGACCTCTGATTTGGTAGCCAAGCGACTTCACCACTAGGCTACCGCGCTACCTTTAAAGACGATAGTGGATAAAAATAATTCGAGAGTGGGAATAACAGAAGCAGTAATCAAAGGCGGTGGACATACCAAGCTTAATAAAGAAGAATAGAAACAACTGCTCAGTAGGAAAGGTTGAACGTTCAAACAAACTGTGATCAGCACCACAATATTTTTCCCTACATTACTTGAAAGTAACTTTTTCTTGTCCGTTTTTCGACCTTACACACGCACACACACAAGCGCGTGCACGCATGTATCTTCTTTTTCGTGGTCGTTGCTCGGTTCCGAACGTTGAGATCTATCATCTAATGTTATGTATGATCTGGCATCAGGCTTCTCGATTTTCCGCCGCTCGCATGAAATCCTCGATTGATAATCACGTCCATTTCTTCATCTGGTCCACATAACAGTTTGGAGCACGTCCTCTCTCCTTTTCCCGTCCACTTTTCCTTGTATTTTTCTATAGAGTCCTTTCTGATCACATGTTCGAAAAATCGTGCCGCCTGTTTACGGATCGATGGGAATAAGCGTTCCTATTCTCTAATATCAAATTCATTTAATACAGATGTGTTGGTTCTCTTCGCTGTCCATGGTATTCGTATCGCACGTCGGTAGCATGTCATTTCGAAACCTTCAATTCGTTTTTAGCAAGTGATGTTAATAGTCCATGACTCGGATCCGTAGGTGGCAACTGGAAATATCGTCGTCCGGATCAAATACAGTTTCGTATGTTCGCTTATTCCATGATCCTTCCATAACTTTTCTAAATTAGCTAGAACACTATCTCTATTCTTCTTTTTATTTCATTTTCACATTGACCTCTTCGAGATATTTGGACTCCGAGATAGATTACCTTGTCTGTTATTGCAATATTTGTTAGGTATTGTGGTGGTTGGGAAATTTTATTTTGCCTATCGTTTACCATTAGCAACATATATATATATATATATATATATATATATATATATATATATATGTATGTGTATATATATATATGTGTATGTATATATACATATATGTATATATATATATATATATACAGGGTCCGGCAACGAAGTGGATCGTATTTCAAAAAATCATATCCCTGCTATAAGTCACTCTAACGCGACCATTCCATCGTTTTCAGGTAGTTCGACGAGACTTGTTTTTTTTTAATATTCAGCAGTTCGACACAATGACTGAGTGGACGTGTGAGCAGCGTGTTTAGGCGATAGAACATTTTATTTTCCATGGTGATTCGCATGTGTTCACTGCGCGCGATTTTCGAAATAAGTTTTCTGTAGCATTCAAAAAACCGATTCCGACTGAAAAAACTGTGCGTACATGGGTGAATAACTTCAGAGAATCTGGATCGATTTTCAAAAAAAGGCCAGGGTCCGTTAAAACAGTCAGAACTATGGAAAATGTGGAACGAGTTCGGAAGTCGATTCGGAAAAATCCATTGCGTTCTGTTTGTTTACATGCAGACAATTTGAAAATACCCGAACGAACGGTTCGCCGAATAGTTCACGAGGATCTTAACTTTCATCCTTGTAAAATGTTGTGTACCCATCAGCTTTTACCCGACGATTACAGCTTACGATTAACGTTTAGTAAAATGATGCTTGGAAAATTCAGGGCGGTGAAATTCCACTGGATTTTATTATGATTACGGATGAAGCTCACTTTTATCTCAATGGTAACGTTAACAAGGGAAATCTTCGTTACTGGAGTGATTCGAATGGTAACATCATCAACCATAAGCCGTTACACTCGCCGAAGGTGACGGTTTGGATGGGAATCGCAACATGAGGAGTGACTGGCCGATACTTTTTCGACGAGACAGTGAACGGAGAAAAATACCGCAAAATGCTGTTAGAATTCGTCGAACCGGACTTGAAATGTAAGAAAAAGCTGTCAAGAACATGGTTCCAGCAAGATGGTACCCCAGTGCACGCAACAAGCGAAACGATGACAGACCCGCGACAGCTGTTTGAAAACCGTTTAATTACGCGAGGAGCGAAAATCGTTTGGCCGAATCATTCGCCAGATTTATCGGCGAACGACTATTTCTGAAGTCCAACGTTTACGCTAACAAGCCGAAAGACCTGACAGACCTCAGAAACGCAATACACGATGTCATGGCTGTGATACCGAAGAGTATGCTGAAAAAAATTTTTGAAAATTTCGTAAAGGGGATGCAAGAATGCATCAAGAAAAAAGGCCGTCATCTTGAAAATATTATTTTTAAAAAATAAGTAAAAAAAAAACAAGAAAATTTATATTTTAAAAAAAAATAAAAAATTTTTTTCCTAGAGCATTTTCTCTTTGTGTTATGATTTTTTGAAATCCGATCCACTTCGTTGCCGTACCCTATATAAATATATATATATATATATATATATATATATATATATATATATATATATATATATATATATATATATATATGGGAGTTCCCTATCATGCAACAGAAGATAACGTTTCACGTTGCTATATTTTATATTGATCATTGAACTTAAAATAGAATCGTATGGATTCATATTTTAGAAAACGAAAGTTAAATTAAAGAAAGCCTCTTGAATTGTTTTTACTCATCTTTGAAAATCAATTTTCCCGTGTGCTACTTTTTATAAAGAAGAGGGATTATGTGAAAATTAAAACGCAAGCGAATACCCATTTTACACATGCCAAAAAAAAAAAAAAGTAAAGAAATTCCAAAAAAGATGAATTTTTCTATTTCAAAAGACGTCGAGAATTTTAAAATGCTATTAATTTTTACTGCATGGACCGAAACAAGTATGTTGCGACATGTTCGAAATAATTCGCTTCTTTCACATACTCGGTTAACAACTCCTTTTTGTCCGACTACAGTAACTAGAGCATTCTGTTAATTTAACTCGCTTCTATTGAAATTTTAGCCAAGCAGGATTTCAAGATTTTTAGGGTCTACAATTTACAAATACCGACGATAGCGAAGCCCTGTTCGCGCAACCATCCTTACTCTGCTTAATATTTCGGTTTCAGTAGACCTAAAAGTGACCTGAAAATTGAACCGGTACCTTAAGTTTATGATCGAACACCTTAAATACAAGGTCACATAAAATTTACTACTTTCTGCGTTCATTCCGTAGTGATTTGACTCGATTTCTTGACTGTTTTCGATTACATTAATTTTTATCTTAAATGCCCTCCGGGTTTTATTATATTTATTTATTAGCAAAGTTGAGGTTACAATTAAAAGGTTTTATGCTGAAAAATTACTTTTTTTTTTTTTATCTCGCTTTGGCCAATTTTTTCTCATTACACATTATCGTTCAATTTAGATAATAATTAAGCTAAATGCCATTAATGTATAAAGTAATTTCATAAAATTATCCTGCTGTTTATTTGAATAAAGTTGTATATAATTCTATACCTAACGAGAGGGCTATTTCGATTTTACAACTTACAGTAATTAAGGTTCGTTTTGGCGTATGGTAAAATTGGTTCCAACCGATTATATTAAATTCTTCCACCTTTTCATGCCCGAAAAATTGAACGAAATTATTACAAAACGGCTCGCGGTACATCATGAGTTATTATAAGAACAGGGAAATCATAAGAAAAGGTCTGACTATTTTCATTTGGGATAAACGTTTCAATGGATCACTTACGAAAAAACGAGAATAAAACATTCATTTCATTAAGGAGCGCGTTATTACGAAGTGTACTATTGTAACTAGAACAATAAAGCAGCCTAAAGGGCAGCATTCGTCTGCCACTAACGTGGTGGTGGTGGGGGGGAGATTTCTCAATAAGAAGCCGTGGAAATAAACATGAATGTTAATGGCGATCGGTATTGTGTCGCGAGCTTAGTGTATTTTATTATTGCATGTTGCAAGCAAATTAAAGTCGGTATTATTAATTATGTTTTGATATGTAATTCACCAATTCTTTTACATTACAAAAAGAATATAATGCGTTTTTTTTATTGTTTCGTTTTTCTCGTGAATGCGGTATTACGTAACGATTGGTCGTACGATAACGATATGAAAAAGGCGCATTTTAATGTAAATGTTAAATCAGCAGAACTCATAATAAACTATAAAATATTTTTTCAAAGCGGAATTATTACACATGTTTTGGCTAAAAAAATTATATGCACCATACTTTATTCGAAATATTCTGTTCACGATAAAAACGAAAACATTTATCAGGTGTTTCCTAATTGCCTTATAAATATTTTCCGGTTACATTTTTTTTTTTTTTTTTCGGTACTTTGGTCTTTGTCGGGCACATGTAATAGGAATATTATTAAAAGATTTTCATGTCAACAGTTTTAATTAGGTTCTGAAGTATTTCACATGCATTTCGAAGATTTTTAAAAAAAATAAGCGAGTGCTGGTTCCGCGAATTTTAAAAGTTAAAAAAAAATAATAATTCTTTTTAAGTAATGAAATAATTGTAATCCAATGTTTGTTAACCATCTTTCGATAGAGTTAGCAAAATTCCGGAAATATGAAACTGTATGCTGGTTCTTATAGTTATGACAAATAGGTTGTTGAAAATTTGGCTCACACATGAAGGTACTATCGCATACAACGACTTCGTACACGCAGAATTCGCCGTGTTTTTGGTTTTTTCACTTTTTTTTTTTTTTTTTTTATTATGAGATTTTTTATTTTATTGTTGTTCTTTCCATATTTATTTAAAAAAAAACTTTTTTGTTCTTTGCATATTAAGTGCTAGCAGAGTTCTGTTTGTAATCATTTTTTTTATTTTTTTTAAATTTATAAATGCATATGCAAAAAATAATAGAAAGGCATGTACGATTGAGTATGGTTTCAATTAAAAGAAATGCCCGGTCTCGTTTATTTTCGTTGTAAATATTTTCTCTGGTGATTCTTACAACATGGAGGGATTGGGGGGGGGGCGCCATCTTTTCTGTTTCTAGTTTCGTGTATGTAAAAAATCCGAATCAAAGTCTCTTTCCTGCTGCTTCCGATAGGATAATACTGAAAAGGGAATTTAAAATACCTCCTCATCGTTATTATATTCAGCATGTATGTCTGAAATATTAGCAATCCATAAATCTAAAAATCAGTGTTAACCTTATTAAAATCGTCATCAGGAATATCTAAAAACGTTAGTAGCAAAACAAACAGAGTGATAGTGTTTTTTATAGAACCCATCGCAAATGTCTTCTGCAATAAACTGGAACAGAATAATAATAGAACAGTGTTTAAATAAATTGCGGGACATATGAAAGAGGAATTGTATTGTTGAAAATCTTACTCGGGAGACCGTATCAGTTACTGCTAGTAATAAACATAAGATTAAGGTGTGTAAAAGTTTAAAACAGATTGAAAAAACTCTTAGTATAAATTATGCAAAATATTATTATACCGTCCATAACGATATTCCGAATTATCCATCATTTGGTATTCTTGGAAAGCCTACAAAGAATTAAAACTGCGATAACATACATTGGCAATGAAGCATATGTTAATTATAAAAAAATTAAAACAACGTAATATACTTAGCTTTTAGCAGATGTATGCGAATGCGAGGAACATGAAGATCCATTGACAATATGGTTTGGGATGTATAGGTTAAGCAATACAAGAAGGGAAGATTTACATCATCGAAAATCATATTTCTACAAATAACAATAATAGTAATAATAATAATAATAATAATAGTAAATAGTAATAATAATAATAATAATAATAATAGTAATAATAATAATAGTAATAATAATAATAATAATAATATAATAATATACTATCGGAATTTATATTAAATCATTAAACCGACTACTGCAAAGTATAGAATTATATCGATTTTTAAAGATCAATATAAAAATTTGGTTTATCGATGTAGTCCCGTTCAGTATGTTAAATTATTTTTACTAAGAAAACTGGCTAAAAAATACCGAGGCTAAAAAAATAAATAAATGAAAAAATAAGAAAGTATCTTAATCCTAACGTATTCCGGGAGCTATGAAACTTCAACTCATCAGTTAGAACCTCAAATCAATCGCAAATCTACCTAATGTGAAATTGAATTAACTGGCAGAGAAATATAAATGGAAGTAGAAAGATAACTCGTGTCCTCCTGTTGTTCCCCGTAAGTCCTTATTATGTCGAATCCCACCTGCCGAAGATTTGAGATTTCATTTTAAATTCGCATTGAAAAAAAGGAGGGAAATAACTTAGGTCAAAATGTGTAATAATAGAAACAATATTGCAATTTAGACAAAAATTTCTTGTACCACCATATAGGCTATTAAAAACGATGAATAATGTTGAACACGAAAAATAATCGATTTTTTATTTATCCTGACATTTTACTTTTTAACGGACTCGTTTAATATGATAATGGTGCCGTTTAGTGATTTTTACGTACAGTATAAAGACGGTAATTATCCCGAAATTCGTAAGCTGTAATTTTTGAAATGTACACATACATATATTGTCGCGACAGCCTAGTTGTTAAAGCGCTTGACTTCCGTTACGGAAAATACTCGCTATTTCACATGGAATGCAATGGCAAACCACTACGTATACTATCATATGCGCGCTAGTTAGTACACAGCAGACACACACGGAACTGCATTTAGATATCGATAAATCAAACAATCATAATATCAGTTGCAAGTGTAGTCTTGACTATAGTGTTGCATGTAACAATTGCTATGAACACTATGCCTATGTCTGTACAGCTGAAATATACGAATAGGTAGTCACCGACGCTCAGAAATTAAGTATGGCATACTATGATAATGATGACACATATATTGCTTTATAAAAAGAATTTACCTCCCTTTTCACGCGTTTAACGCCAAGATAAAAGGAGAGCATATCTTCCGAATTTGAAGTTTCTAGAACCATTAACAACGGCCGGCTTTTGATAATCAATCAGTCATTTTACTATTTATCGTATTTGTTTATGTATTGGTTTTTTGTTTTGAACTTTAGTAAAATCAGTTAGCACGACAAAGTTAAACCGATAAAAGATTCAACTATTAGTAATCTCTAAAATACATTTGTCTATATAAACGTAAATATCTAGGTTGGACGAATGAAACAGTGAACTTAGTGTAATCTCTATGTTACTCTCCTAAGGAAGCCAAATTCCCTCGCAAACTGATCTTGCGTAATTGCATATATTTTTAGTAGCCGGCGGGATGCAAAAAATATGTCGCTCTGTCCGAGAAGCTACCTCTAATTAGGTGAGCGGGCAAGCCATTAAATCGCAATCTAGTAATAGTAGTATTTTTTTTTTTTTTTTTTTTTTTTTTTTGCGAAAATATGGAGAATCTAAATTGATATTGAAAAGCACTATTGACAGATACGAGATTTCCAACTGTCTTGACTAAAAGTTGTCCGTTACCTAGGTGTACTACTTCTCTGACCTTTCTCCATATATCGCTACGAGTTACAAATGGACTTACAATTAGTGTCTCGTTAATTAAAGCTGCTTTGGCCGACTGGCCGCATAGCTCGTTGTTAACAATTCCAGTGCGTCATCTAGCAAAAATCGAAGAAGATCCGATAAAAGTTTCTGGAAGTAGTTAATTAACCCTGTTTATAAATGCGAATAAGTTTATTTTTTTCGTAATCATTATAAAATATTTATTAAAAATAAATAGTTATTTTATTATCCCATGGTACTGTAATAATACGTAAATATTTTACTGAAGTTTTATAAAAAAGTGATTGTCCATATATATTTTAGTACATATGTACAGAAATAGAATTCTGAGATCCTAATCTTTCAAATTGATCAAATTTTATGTTGACTTTATTGAATTCTTCAGGTTTACATATACGTATATATATATATATATATATTGATTGTTCTTAAAATGTTTTTTATAGTCAACGAAAAATGTAAATGGGAATTCCAAAAATTTAAATTCGAATTAGAGATAACTGGTTTTTTATTTTACCATTAGTTGCAGTTACCGTGTTGTTTAACCAGTCTTATTTTAAGTCCGAAACATTTACTGAGCCAGCTGCCGTAGCGTGGTTTGTTAGGTAGTGGTGTTTCGCTTGATTAGGACCTGGTTCGAATCCCGTTGTCGCACATTGTAACTTCCAAAAATTTCACTTTCGCTGGGGATTAATGTCCGCAATTGACGCACCAAAAAAAAAAACTTTTACTGACATTCTTAAACTATTTATTTTTTTACTTTTAGTCGCAGTTATTGTTTTTCTCGTTAACTTAAAAAAAAAATAAAAAATGACCCGGTATTGTTGGATGCTTTGTCGATTTTTATTTTATTGTAATATTGAAATATGTCGGTTTTCATTTTTGCAAGGTTATTACATATATTTGTTTTTTGATGTTTATTTACTCGTACTTGTGGGTTTATTAGTTTTTATTTAAAAACCGATTTTCATGAGCACTATCGATATCGGCGTTTTTAATAGTTTATCGGTTTTCTTATCGTTTGTTTGGTTTTTTTCAACTGTTAGTTTTTACTTTTCCAGCACAATTCCCTATTCTTGGCTTACTCGGAAAGCGGGAAAAATGTTTCTTTTATTCTTCTCTTCAAATGACGCTCATCCGTGCACTGATGGGCAAATTTTTAAAAATACATTCTTCCGTCACTGATTTTTCAAAATTTCGCCCGTTAACGGTAAATAAGCGTTAATTACTCTATAAATTCTGCGGGATTTTTCTTATTCTATATACATATTTCGCAGATATTGCAGAATTGTTAGTACTACTGTTACGATTTTGCAATCTGGGGCTTGTAAGTTTTTTCAGCCGTTATACCTGCGGTTTTCCGTTACACAGTTATACGTGTCTCTCGTTTAGTGAATAAAGTGCATTTCGTAATTGCGCTAGACTGACGCTATCGGGGATATTCTAAAATTAAAATTGCAACGTGTACATTCTAATAAAAGTCAAGCAATATTAAAGAAAGCACGGTAGCACGTTGGTACTAGGCCAGTTTCTTTCTCTTGGGACCTGCCGTGATTTTTTAATTCCGCTATCGAATTCTTAATTTTAAACTAAGGAGGCTTACAATCAATTTAAACCTGTGAAACCTCAAGTTTAGTTTAACTTCTATTGCTATTGTATAATATCATTTTTTTTTTTTTTTTTTTTTTTTTTTCCGTTGAAGAAAGTACAGTGAGACCCGCAGAAAGTGTAAATGCAACGTAATTCAAGCGATAATAAGCAGATAAATGTCGTATCTTTTAATAAAAGGTCTTTCTAAAATCGTGTGACATTCTGACTTTTTTCAATGATTTCACGTTATTTCTATTTATATTTCATGGGCGCTAAAATACGGACATTAAAAGTACGTTTGAAAGCGTTTAAGACGTGGGGTTATTAGGCGGAATATTGAACCGTCTCATGACCAAAGGGATACCAAGAGTCCGAATCTCAGAACGAAAAGAATACCCATTTTCCCGTTGCGCTGAAATAAATTAAATTAATTTTGTTTTCGGTGTACGTTCTTGGAGCTAAATAATATTAGTATTACAAGGTAAAATCGGCGCATTGTGTCAGCTATGGATATATGGATGCGTAATATCGAAAGATAAACTAATAACTTCAACTCTGGAAGAATATAACGGCCAAAAAAAGAAGAATATCCTTCATTCTGGCTTATTAATTTATTTTACAGCGTTCATGAACAGTTATGATTGGTTCTATTGATTTCAACTTCGACGGAATTTTCTAAATCATCTGTAACGAAATATTAAATGATAATAATTTTGATTACAATTATTGTCGACTATTCTGCGTAAGTTCTGACGTTTTCGCGGCTATTCGATGTTCCATGTTTAAGTAATTTCGATTGCTGTAGAAGAAGGTTCTCTTTAGTTCATGTCATTTGTCATTTATTAATAAAATCCAAGGGACGGTGTGGGCGCTGTTTAACTGTAGATGTTCCCACGCTGTTTTGGTGCTAATAGCTTCGTTAGTTTTCCTTTCTGATCTACAACTGTAATATCGTTAATCATTTTAGATATTGGAGATAACGTGGACTCTATCTGATAGTAGTTGTGGCCATACTACTCTTGTATTTTTTAATTCCATCCTTGTAATTTTTTTGAGAAATTCTTAGGTGCAGCATTCTAAATTTCCTGTTTTACTCGGTCTTTCTATTCTTTTAACATTTACTATTGTTGATGCCGCGAAATAACGGTAATTATTCTTTCTTCAATCTTCTCTTACAGCGATTAAAGCGATTTCAATATTAATAATTGTTTCTTTAATAATCGAGGTATTATTTTCTCTTTTTTCCACTTATTATATATGTATAATAATTTTTGATATTTTTATATAATAATTATGATTTCCTTTCTCCTCTTATATATTTATTTACTTGCTATGGTTTCCCTTGTTGGTGGTGGGTGGAGGGCGGTCTGTACAAAGTATTGTTCGGACAGTGTTTACGAGCAATATTTTATAATTTCAGTTGTTCATTTTTTATTGGACAAGAATTTTGCGTGCACCTCTTTCCGCTTTTTTTCTAGGACGCGTTTATATAAAGACGAGAAAATAGTTCGACGGTAAAGCCGGTTTGCTTACGTTAATGTCTGCCAGAACGAATTGTAATAGAAACCCGATCTCGATTAAATACAGCAAAATATAATCAACGAGTTAGCCCGTGTAACGTCATAGTGTTGCGGTTTTAATTAAAAATAAACCGTAAGGTACAGCTAATTTAAAAATAGAAATGAAGGGAAAAGAATAATTACGGGTATCATTACAGTAGACTGGTAACCCCGTAAATTAAGTTTACTCAAAACTTTAAAATTTAAAAATTATTTTTACTGTTGGAATTCCTGGTTTTTATATTTTTATGGGGTTTTTTTTAAAAAATTTGAAAAATTACACTTAAAAATGTTACAAGTAAACTAAAAGTACACGAGTTTTAATTTCTTTTTATTTCCGATTTTCATTATTTTAACGGTTACATTTCGTTTGTTTTTATTTATTTATTTTTTTTTTATTCTCTTTATGATACAAATACTTTTCTTTGTCAATCTAAAGTACAAAAACTATCTTAAAACCAATATGGACATATGGCGTTGAAATTTGGGGCGTAGCCAGCAATTCAAATATAAAAATCATCCAACGATTCGAAGCAAAGGTTTTACTAAATATAATTGGAGTACCATATTCGGTGATCTACATAGTTTTCTTCATATACCTACTGTAAATGACGCGATAAGAATTCATAGTTCTAGATATATCCAACGATTACGATACTATGTTAATCTGTTAGCAGGCAATATTTTCGATAATAACGTGCACTTCAGGTACCTTAAAAGATATGATAGAATTGAAAAATCGATCTTAAATTATAATTTTGGCCTATTTTATGCATTAATCAGAAAAAGAATAACCCCCATTGGCTATTATTCTAGATATAGTAAAACGAAAATAACAACAAATCAATGCTGATTATTGGCTACTTAGGACAGATCGCATGCAAAAAAAAAGAGTTTTCTTTTTTTTTTTTAAATCAGTTTTTCGTTATTTCAATGGCTACATATTATTTGTCTCTACCATTTTTTATTTTTTATTCCCTTTTTGATTCGTATATTTAAGATTATTGCAACATATGGATTGCACAAAAGTTAAGCGCAGAGGTATATAGATTTATAGCATAATTAGCTGTGTTTTTTTTAATTTTATCTAGGATTTTCATGCGCCATATACACATTGTCTGTGTTCTTTAAAAATGTTTTTTTTTTTTTTTTTTTTTTTTTTTATCTATTTACATTACAATTAAGCCAACAAAGCCATTTAATGTAATTTTAAATTTTGAGCCGCTATGAAAGGAGGGCACCCACTGCGCCACTCACTCAATATGCGTGATCCTACAAAAGATCTAAGCGTTTATGGCGCCTTAATCTGCGCACATCACAGGAGGTGTCCAACAATTGTACAGCCAATTTGTTCGGGTTACCTTTCAGTCTACTGCGTTTCTCCGAGTATAGCGTTTAACAATGTCAGCCACGTATGGAATGTTCAAATCTTTATGCAAGACATCATTGGTTATTTACCAGGGTGCGCCTGTTAGCGTTCTCGAGATTTTATTCTGGACTGTTTGGATTATTTTTATATTTGTTGATTTAGCATAGCACCCCGTGTGTCCAAATTAGTCTAATGACAGTGTAATAAAGCAAACGTTTATTATCCGCTGACAACACGCTATTTCTGCCTGTTAACTTTTTTAATTCGAATATTAAGTTCTTTTTTTTTTTTTTTTATCAATATGTTACCTCCGTGTCAGATGCCTATCCAAGTGTGTACCTAGATATTTAACACTCGTTTAGATTGGTATTGCTGTATTACAAATTGTAACGAAAGGGGCCGTGTGACTCTTCTATTAGTAAATTTGACATTGACAGATTTATTTTCATTTATTTTTATGTTCCACTTTTTGAAATCAGTCTTCTGCTTTGTTTGGCTCACATAAAGATGGACTACGTATTTTTAGTGAATTATAAGAATTTAATATTTTTCAAAAACTTTGATGTATTCAGCACTCCCTCCTCCACACCACCGCCCACCCACAAGAACCTAGCAGGAATCATCTTAGTCTAATTCATTTTGAACTATAAGATTATCTAAATATTTAAAAAATGTCAGATAAATAAAATTTTAAATACTGATATGTCTAAATATGAAAAAAGTATTGAATCAAATTTTCCCTATTTACAATGTGCCACACATGCTCCACCAAAAAACTCCCCCTAGAATCTCTTAGTTTTCTCGCTTACCAACCACCTGGCTGACCAAATGTCTAACTATAAAAGTTGGTTAACATCAGCTTGTAGGTGTATTTACAGAAAAAAGTTTACTTCTTAAAATTTTTATTCTTAGAAAATATGAGGGGATGCTTGCATTTATATGGTAACATTAGCTCTAAGCGCAAGTGGGAATGAAAACAATAAGACATGTGCATATGGATCTGTGATGAGTCAGCTCATTTAATAAACAACAATATTATTCTGGGAATTCGCCGACCTTCCACTCTCTGGATCATCTGCACATCCGCTTCCTCGAATTAAATGATAAAATACGAGTGGTGACAAGTAATGTATTATCAATAACGACATATTTATGTTATATAATAAAACTCTACAACAACAATGCATTGATTATTTTTGTAATTTATCCCTTATTGCTTTGAGGCATGTATCCAGTTTTGATTTCTCAGTATTGACACAATTGATCCTCGTGTACATTACCTGCCAACACATCAAGCTAACATTTATAACAACATAGTTCGGATCATGTCTATTATTGATATTGATTAGCTGTTTACCAAATAGTCTTACACGACTAATATACATTTACAATCACTAAGGGCGTCTGAAACATAAGATATCCTTCAAATTCGCTACGGGGAAAGGGCCTCTTTTAATCATTTTTCCACCATTGCTTCATCATCTCATATTTCCTCCCGATTAACAGGAGTACTAATGCTTAGTATTTTCTTTCCCCTGTAAATTGCCATCCAAATGAAATTTCATACTGCAGCAGCAGCAGCTATAAGTGGTATTACAATACCAACCGCCGACCAAGTATATATTTCCCACTCTTATGTAACAGCATCTTGCTCTAAATATTTGTAGAATTACCATTGTCATCCCAAAAATTCTCTAAACTAAAGAAACCAAACCATTTAGTTAAGGACTTTGTTCCTGTAGAACAAATAACACATTCAATTAAATACGTGTCCAGGTTTAGTCAGTAGACACGCGTAGGCTCACTGCACATTACTGTTATATTGTGCACAATCTGACTTTTCATATGCTCGTTAACATTGATCAGTGAAAACTTAGTTGTTTCATGCGCTGAGGCGTTATAGTTCTGTATCAGTTCTTAGTTAAGCTGTAAACCCTTTCCACATCAACTCTCTCAAACACTTAAACAATTTTGTAATAAATGTCTTCAAGGGCAGAATGACATTTACCTGGGGGTTATAGACCTATTTCCCCAATCATTCCTGCCGCTGTTCTATTATCCGTTGTATACGTTTCCTCATCTGTAATCTTCTCGCACACTATTCTATCCGCCTTAATCTCCTCTGGGCCATATGGGTATGGAGGATAATAATTCTC
This sequence comes from Icerya purchasi, assembly GCA_039619475.1. Classification (NCBI taxonomy): domain Eukaryota; kingdom Metazoa; phylum Arthropoda; class Insecta; order Hemiptera; family Monophlebidae; genus Icerya; species Icerya purchasi. The sequence goes on along the minus strand of CM077115.1, from coordinate 71,789,152 downwards.
TGGATTTCAACATCTTTGCATCTCTTTTTCTCTAAAATTTACATTTTTAACTTGCTTTACCTGCGCAAAAAAAAATTCATACTAGAGTCTGATCAGATATTCGCATTTTTTCCTTTTTCGACGAATTTGCCTTTATCTGTTCATCCAATCGGATCATACTACCCTCTCCCTGGTTTAATGATTTTTTTCACCACGCCATTCACGTTTAAATCTTAATACTTTTTTTGCTACCCTTTTCACGTTGTCATTTTTTTTTTTTTTTTTTTTTTTTTTTATCAGTCGCCCAAAACTACCATCTTCTTCATTTTATGCTAGCCACAATTTCGTTAAATGTCCTTTCCTCTCGATTAGGAGCCAGTCATTCTGTGTTCTAATTTGTTGTCCTTTGAACTTTTTAATTCGTATTGCACTTCTCTTACAAGCTGACTCTTTCCTCCCGGCTCTCGTCCCATTTTTTTTTTGTTAATCAACATCTAACTGAATCATTCCCTTCTGATGATTCCTTTGGGCCGGAGGTTCTTCATCAACGTGCCCGACAAAAAAATAAAAAAATACTGGCTCGGAGAAGGTTTTTATTTGGTGTATGTAATACAGCAGTGCATTCTTAGTTTACTAGTTAATATATAATAACGAATCACCATATGTTGGAAAATGAGTGTGCTGCCGTTTGCGCTTGTTTTTATGGAATTCTCTCACAGTTAGTTCAGCGGATGATTTTATATACTGAAATTTAAAGTAGACGTGTGAATTATTCAAGGTCTACTGGTCCCGGGCGTATTTTATTTCTGCATTTACGTTGTACGACGTAATTAATTATAGATAGAGCTAGAAAAGATATTTTTCATTAACCGTGTTGTAATCGGAACTTCGTCTACATCGATATAGCGAAGAAGACGTGTTGTTGCATTTAATTACACTTTATAAATTACATTATTCTCGGTTCATTTCGTTTATTAGCCCCGCTTTCTCTATTTCATGGCGTTATCTCCGTCGTTGTTTAATTTTATATTTTCCAAAAAATACAAATATTCAATCTTATTCTTATGCTTATCTGTTAACGCCATTTGGAAGTTTAAGAGTCTTTATATTTTCCAAAAAATACAAATTTTCAATCTTATTCTTATACTTATCATGCGTTATGTTACGCCATTTGGAAGTTTAACGAGTCTAAACTATGAAAATAAGTGAAATGCATGCACTCTATGATGTCGAGAATTTCAATAATTTCGCCTTCATTTTAACATTCAATTTTTTTAATTAATTTCCAAAAAAAAAGGAACAATATTATTCTAATTGCTTTGACTACACGTGCGCGGAATTAAATATATATGTATATATTACTTTTTTTTCTGTTCTGCGGTAGAAATGATTGATTTTATTTATAAATATAGCTCCGGTGCCTTTGCTCGCTCTAACCTACATATTTTTGAAGATTTTATTTCGTAAATCTTTGTAATATTTCATGCAATGGAATAATTCGTAAGGTGCGAATCCAAAAAGGCTAGAGAAATCTTACCTGAACGGAAATATAATTTTGTGTTTTAAAGCATAAAGAAAACTGCTGAAAATAATTAAGCGAGAAACGCTGCGATATTTATTTATTTTAAATGATACTTCCGGGCCGTTTCAAAAGTATTCTCGCGTAAGATGGGGTTTAGTTTCTCGGCCGGTTCGATAATATCTGGTTTCCGTCTTTAAATAGACCTATATGTTGAGATCAGACAACAATACCTGCGTCAGTAGATAAGATATAAGCACCTCGGCTGCACAACCAATCAGAAGACTTGAGAACTTTCGCTCTGATGTTTCAAGTCACCGCTCCGAATGTGGCGAAATATGAAATTCAACTACCGCTTTTACCTAGCTTTGTTGTGTTGTTTTTTACAATTAAATGATTGATTCTGATCTAGTCTAACTTCCTTCGAAATCGATTTAATTTAGCGCTTTCCGCAGTGTGTAGCGGAAAATGTTTCGACCGAGTGTTTTATGTAATTGTGTGGTCATTATTTACATCGTGTATTTTTTCCAGATTCCTGCGATTTTGTCGTATTCGATCCGTTATCTGTACTCTCTATCCTTGTCGATTTACTCTGGGCCCCTAGCTATGTAGTCATTGAGAGTAAACCAACCGGCAGATTCCTTAGCTCCGCTTGTTTCTTCATCTTCCTGCCTCTCTGTCGATGAAATTCCTGCTTCCCGTTATGGTTAAAATTCCGCATTAGATTCCGTTCAGATATTTACGCTTCTTCTTTTTCTAACAAAATTTTCTTTTGTCTGTCCATCCAAACCAAGTCTCCCGACCTATGTCTATTCTCCGTCATCGTCTCTATTATTCGTTTAAATCATACTCAGTTCACCTCCTTCACGTTTTCGTTTTCACTAAGAACGTTCTCTTAACCGTGTCATCTTCATCTTAATCTCAAAGCTGTCTGTGATTCTAAACATAATATCTTCTTGAATATTCATCCCTCTTGACAACACTAGGTGTGCCAGTCTTTTTTCTAATTTGTTACCCCTTTATTTTCCTGGTTCTCATTGCGCCTAATATATGTATATCCTATTTCTTCCTTCGCGATGGTCCATTACTCCGGTTCTGAATTTTTTAATTCCGTCAATTTCTGACCGAATCAGTATTTAACTGAGTTGAGGAGCTCCCTTCTTGTCATTGCCGGGCAAAGGATTTTTGTCGGCGCATTCGAAAATTTAATTAAGTGCACTGAAATCCCGCGCATTAAAATTACAATAAGGTGAATTAGTTTTCCGTTGCAACTAAGTTCCGCGCCATTCAGTGATAATGTGAAATCCGTGCAGGTAACCAACTGCTCGCTACGAAAGTAGCGTGGTGATGGTTTCTTTACCAAACGCTAATTATATTCCGAGAGGAAAACCATTCGCGATCTTTTTTATTACATGCAGAACAATTTTCAACGGTCTCTGTCTATAAATTTTGATGTAACGTTTTGACTTTTGACACAACTTGAGTGCTAATATTTTCCGTTTTGACCGCGGTAACTAAAATACATAATGAGCGCCGCGTGCTGCGTTTTTCTTTTTGAGTTCCCCGAGGGTCCGCACCCACGCTGCGTTAGCCGTTATTGCATTACTTTTTACCGAGAAATACAATTATTATTCAGGCGCCATTTCCTTCTTTTTTCTTTTCTTTTTTTTTTTTTTTTTTTTTGTCACGGACCCGTACAAAATACATATTTTCTGTTCTTCTAAATAACTCAATTTTATATAATTATTTTACGAAATCGCCTAATTATATATGAAAAGATAATAAGTATCGATTTCTTTTTCGTTTTACAGAAACAGTTACTGATATAGTTATGATATTTTTAAATTTTATTTATTCCCGCGAGTGATTATTTGTTACATATAAAAAAAGCTACAAAACCAAATACGAGAATACTCTAGATATAATCTGCTTCGGGTGTCGGAGCTGCTTTTATTCTTCCTGATATCAACTATTCTGAGTCTTTTCAATTTCCTTCCTTTTTTTCTATCTTCTTAGCCGAATCCATGGCTATTTTACGTGCTATCCTTTTTATATCCTCAACATCCAATTTATCGAAATTCGTCATATGCTCTGATTCGAAAAACGTTTTATTAGCCATCATCTCATCTCCCTTCCCTAAACCATCGTCAGATCCTATTATCCGTTCTATCCTAATTGATCTGTTCTGGATTCCGGGCCACTGCGGCATCGTTGGTAACGCGATCTTGCCGATTCTTTGGCAAGTCTAGCTGCAGTAAATGACCGTTTCATAAACAGATTTCCCTCCCAATGTCTTTGTCCTCTCTCGTATCGTTTTCACCATGACTTTTGCACTGATCTTTATCCGTCTCTTTTCTCCAATCCTAACTCCTTTTGCCGTACAACCATTTCCATCCACTTTTTCCTTGTTTAATAATTTTCTCTGCATCAGCCGTTCTGTCATTTCTTCCATAATTCGCCCCCGCTTTAATCACAGTCGCCTCCCTCTTTCGTTTTAATATTGTTCAGTCTCCCTTGTGTCCCTTCCATCCTCCCTATCTTAAATTTGACCCGTGATGTAAATCACCTCCTATTCGAATGCTCTTCTATCTCCTCAGAGCGCGCAGTCCTTTATTCTAATTTGCTTGGCCGTGGCCTCCCGATCCCTTACTGCGCTCATCACGACATTCTTGCTCTTCCTTCTCCTTCTGTTGTTCTCGTATTGGCTACCTTCATTTCTTCCGTTTCTAATCGCTTTCTGATGTAACTTACAAATATCCCTTCGTTTCATCATTCTGTTAGTCCTTTGTGTTGGGTAAATGTCCTTTGTTGACGCGCCCAACGAAAAAAAAAAAGAAAAAAAAAGAAAAAAAAGATACTCTAGATATCACTAAAGAACTGGGGGGTTGATAATACGTCAGAGGGTGAAACTCGCTATTGAGCACACTGAACGTGACTGCTACTCGAGCGGTCGTCCCTCACATGGGTGACGTCTTTTTGAACTACGCCGATCATCAATAGTAAGAAAACAAATTCCATTCTTAATACAATTTGGCCCTAATTTTTTCCGATTATAGTACTTTTTCTATAACGGCAGTTCCATTTCCATGACGAGTAATATCTATATTAACTGACAGCATTTTTCAAATTTTAACGTAACGCATACGAATTTTTTTATTAAGCATAATGTTTAATTCTATCATGTCGGTTTGCCTGCATTATTATGCTCTCACTTATTGTTAACGTGCGTTTCCCTTAAAAATCGGCATAATTCCTTTTCTCCAAATCCGGAACTTCTTTTGTCTACTTTTCCATCTTACGTTCAGCCCGTGTGCACACAGTTTATTCTGAGTTTAGTACAGTGTGTTAAAGTTATTTTGATTCTATCTGCGCGTGTATACATATATACACGCCTCTCGATACCCGTAATTATAATTTATACGGTTTTTATTATATAGCCTTTATGTATTTACACCTGTCTTATTTTAGTTCCGTTTTATAAGTCTATGCTATCCTAATTTTTGTTCCCTTATACGTACTGTAGTTTAGCTTAGTTTGGAAGATTTGTTTTTATTTCATTTTGTTCTTGTTTTGTTCGTATACTTCAAATACTATATTTTGTTTTTTGTAATTGTTTCCATTTGGCACGCAAAATGGAGTTCGTTTTGTCAGTTATGAAATAGGCAGTTATTTATTTGTAGAGCCTTATCGGGAAGATATTAAACCCTCCTAGTAAAGATCTTTTTGAACAGCTTGAGCTCAACCCCTTCAGGTCAGCTATGTTAAGCACAAATGTAAATATTAGACGTCAAATAATTAAATAAATTTTACAAGTCAGAATTATCTAAATGGAGAAGGGGTAAATCAGCCTGTTATAAACTTCATTATTAACTTTTATAATAATAAAGTAAGCGCGTATTACTCGAGTTAGTGGTAATTTTAACGGTAAAATATTATAATGTGAATAAAACAACTTGAAAAAAGTAAAAAACTTAATTCGCGATTTTTTTCGTTTCTGTACTGATATTTGAATTGCCCGTCGCTTCAATTTGTTAGGTTTTTTGTTATACACACAGAAGAACGTTCGTCTGTATCCTCTTGTACAATTCTAGTAACCTCAGGAAATCCGGTATTATTTGAACTGAGAAAACGGGAAATTTAAAAATTATACTATGAGATGTATGGATTACATATACTAGTAGAGGATCCACGAGGGAGGGATACTGGACGCCCCCCACCCTCCTAAAAAAAAGAACCAAAGTCTCTATGAAGAAATTTGTTATAACGGAGAAACTTCATTTATGCTATAAAAGATTTGTTGTGTGAATTTTACCTACGGATTTTAATAATTAATATTTAATACTATTTTCTAGTTAAACTATGAATGGTACGTTTTTATTCTATTTTAAATGTAATTATCATCGATTTTTTGCCATTTTTATTTATTTTTAATTTTTATTTTGTAATTTTAATTAAAAATAGAGTTCAGTGAGATATATGTATATTATGTATTTAAACTTGCTCACGAACAAAGAGAATTCGGATCGGATTACTAACAAAAATAAAAAAGAAGTAAAGCGTCTAATAAAAATGCTATCCTACTATTTCTAAACTACCATATTTAAGGTATAATTTTATAATTTCCTTTTATTTTTCACCTCTAAATATAAGACAAAAGTTAAATTACAAAATTGTAATAATTATGTATTTTTAAAACACATTTTTATGAATTTCTAAAGAGGTCGCTATTTGATTTTCTGTATGAAACAAGAAGGTGTATTTCTCAAATCTACTGCCTACCGTAGAAGATTTTACGTAATGATATAATCCCCCCTCAACCAAAGATGTTCTTCTGGATCCGCCCCTGCGTATACGGACTGTAATTGAAAAGATTTTAGCGTAACTCATTTACGGCGAAATGATTACTACACACGCCTAATTGCTGTTTATGTAGAAAAGTTCGTATTTGTATGCCGATTAAAATGCGCGTATCGCTTTAATTTTTCACTTCCTCAATTAATGTAACACAAAACATTCCCAAAGTTGTATAAAGATACAAACGGGGACAATTTACACTGCTGTGTTGATTGTCATTGTGCCGGATAATGTAACAAGACCACTTTCTGGAATAAAGTCAGAAATTTATTGAAAATAAGGGGTCATCGAAAAGGGTACAGAAACACTCGTGTAATGTATTAACACTTGAAAATTTTAAAATTCTAGGACATGTACATTTCCTTTGAGTATAAAGCATTTCATATTGGATCTTATTAATAATCGAAAGCTATATAATAAAAATTAAATAATTGTTTTATCGGTGTGTTTAATTTACTTAATATATAATAATCGAAAGAATAACGGTAAAAAAAAAAAGAAAAAAAAAGAGAACTATAACATTCTCGTACAAACTAAATTTGTTAACCGAAGCACGAAAAATGAAAAGAAATCTATACACACCTCTAATCCAGTTAAAACATTAAAACTTGATAAGCACTTAGGGCAGAGCTTTTTTTTTAAAAAAAAAAAACAGATTAAGGCGTTGACGAATTTTATTAATTTTTTGCGAGAAGTAAAAATTTAACATGATTTAAGATTATACCATCGGACACCCCGAGGTTAAACTGTGTATGTCTGATTTAAAAATATATTGCAAAGTATTTGAAAGTCATGTACGACTTTTCTGTATGACTATATATTGTTTTCGACGTCAGAGAAAAGAGCGAACAAATCTGGAAAATTCGGGAAAATCTATTTGAAACAAACAAAAAGTGGCCAACCCGTGCAAGTTTCCACGTCGCTTTGATACGACGCCGCTGTTTTTTTGTATATAACTTTTGCATTTTTTTTTTTTTTTTTTTTTTTTTTGTGGCCTGTCAACCGGGGACCTTTACCCAGAAACAAGTAGAATAGGAAGGAATCACTTATATCTTCATGCGATATCAAATGTTGTTAGAGGGAAGTGATCAATATAATGGGAATAATGTGTGGAGAGGGAAAAGACAGAATACAAGAGGTGCAATATGGAGTAGGAAGACCAAGTCTCAGCAGACTGAAGTAGAAAGCAGAACTCTTAGTAGAAAGAGATAAACATTTAATAAACACATGATCAGCATCGCAAACACGGTCTTCGTTTGAGTGGAGAAGACAATATGGAGAGGCAACCGACGAAAAACGAAAACGGGAGGAAGATAATAAAGTATGGCTTAAGAGCGCAGTCAAATAACGGAGACAACAACAGAACGACGAAGTGAAGGAAACAAAGAGATAGGTCAACAGAAAGACGCTAGGATGAACAGGCGGATAGAAAGAACAATTGTTAGAGAAAGAGGAAACGTACACATTCGATACCAAAGTCTGAGATGAAAACCTCTACACAGCGGAAAGAGATCAGACGATGGGACTTTTTTAAAGAAAAAGTGAGAAGAGGCAGCAACCCGAGCCAAGGAGTCCGACGCTTCATTACCGCAGATGCCCGAATGGCTAGGAACCCACAGGAAATCAAAATTTAAATTTGTGTAATATCTAAAATAATTTCGTTTACGCAGCATTCTAAACGCTGTTCTTCCAATCCTAGAACTGTTCTAATATCGCTCTCAAATTCCGTATGGGGGAGTTTAATTATTAAAATAACTTCTTCGAAGAATATAATTTAGGAGAGGGAGGAACAAATGAAATTGCGCATTTTATAGCGTTGAAATTGTAATTTAAATAATGTTCTCGAAATATACGATCCAAAGAATAAATACTTGAAAAACAAAATACAAATATATAAATATAGAGATTACACTAATAATTTCGGCTTTCCGTTTAAACAGTACATTTTATTATTAATCAATTTCGATCTTCTTAAAAGAACCTTCCATCCGATTCACCGCCGACGAATTTTGCCGTTTAGATTCGTCCGTTCGTACCTTGAAATCTTCGTTTACGAGTTCAATGTTCTGCTCCATCATTTGAATGGTTTCTTCTGAAAATTGCGGAAAAACACTTAAATCGACATTTTATTTTTTATTTTACTTCATTTTTTTCACTTTTAGACTAATAGAAGTGTTTAATTTTCGTGACGCGTAATGCGTAACATTACTGATTTACGTTTTACACATTTATGTTAATCCTAAAACACGCCTACTTCATGCTAATCCTAAAGCACGCCTACTTCATGCTAATCTTAAAGCACGCCTACTTCATGCCTCTAGAAATATTTTTTATTCTCGTTTTGAAATGCTAAAAAATTTTCTGTCGCCTATTGAAGCAGTTACAAAAATTTTTTCCGCGAATATTTCGAGAAATTCTTGTCGGTTGTATTTACTATGACAGATAAATAATATAATTTTCTTAGTTAAACGAAAAAACGTTATTACTATAAATTATCTAGATATAAACAATATTGACTTTCACGTTTCTTCGGGAATCTGGCAGGAACCGCGTGACCACGTATCATACTCGAGTAATTCTTAATTACAATATTACGAAAGAGTTTGATTAATTTTATTAAAGTCTCTAAAAATTATTCTAAATTAGTTTTACCGAATTTATTATAAAGTATGTTCTTAACACGCGGTGTATTCAATGGCTAGAATGATAGGGTGTAAAATATCGAAATGATTTATCATTTTTTGATTTAAACTGAAAAACTATCGATCATTTTTGGAATTATTTTTAGGCACTTTATTATTAAATCAATCGGGTGAAATTCTTTCGTAATATTTTAATGAAGAACAGTTATGCTCATCACGCATTCGCAGTTCTTTGCTCATCGCTTGTTTAACATTAAACTGATTCCGAAATTTCGCTAAAGAGAAATATTGCAAACGTGTATGAAGACTTAGGTACGGAATTAAATCGAATTTAGTTTTATATATGACGTAGCTATTTAAAAATATGGAGAAGAATAGAAGAGTTTAGGAAGACTTTTATTATCGCTGTGCCATAATCGTATCGTTTTATTCAATAGTTACCGTTATCATTATTACTGAAATTATTCCTCGTCTCTTTTTCGCTTGCAAGTTGAAAAGGTGGAACTTCTCGGACGAATACCAGGAAGAAGTACATTGATTTTAAATACTCTGCCTGTATGAGCGGTATCGATAATAACTGCCTTCTGAATGTCGGCTAGTAATTTTTCATAGTTCAGGTATAATTCAATTGCACTTTTTATTAACCTTGTTGTATGACTCCTGTCGTTGAAATACCACTATGTTAACGTTACTCATAATGGTCGTTTCACCTCCACGACGGCTAATTTCATGTACTTTTGTAAAATATCTGTTTTGCCTGTTCTCTGTATTATAATAACTGTACTATCTGTTAAGAAAACGTGTTTATTGTTCTTGTCAACTAAACTAGTATCTGGGGTGTCGGCTTGCTGTCACTTATCCACCCTCTTACTTGCATGTTCCACGATATCCTATGCGGTTCATTTTCCGCAATATCCTCCGTTGATTTATACTTATATAATGCGTTTTACTGTCACTTTTTATACCATTCAGTTTACATATTTCTTTATATGTGTATTTCATGCGAAATTATTATATCTATGCATATCTTGTGTTTGTGAACCGTAGCTCTTCGACGTTTCGATTACAGTTTTTACAATTTTTGTTTCCCGTATTTTCCTTTAATATTCTTTTTCTGTAAGCTTCCCACGTGCCAATCTTGCAATGCCAAACATAAAACACTCTACCGTTAGCTATTTATTAGTATTTACGCTATCGATGTTTATAGATGTTCAATATCTGTCGTGCAAAATTTTCCCACTTCCGGCACTGCAAATATCCTTTCCCAAGCTGCGTATTTCATCTATCCCTATCACACATGCTATATAAATATCCTGTATACGCTTTGTTTTGATATTTTCCATATCAATATTTTTTTTGATGTGGGTAGTTATTATGTAAATTATTAAGACATATTATTCCTCTTCTTTCTTTCATTCGAAGAGAGTTAGGCGTTGCAGTATATGAGTGGTGCATTCGATATTCTATTAGACGAATTGTTATTTTACATTACAGCTCTAGGTCAGTTATACTCCATTTGACAACATCAAATAAATAGTGAGTGCCGAAGGTACAAAGATATTTATCGCTTCAACCATATCCTTCGCTAATTCCCAAAAATATGATTCGATATGTTCTGATTGTATGTATTTAGTCTTTACTTTTTCTTACGATTATCATTATTATTATTATTATTATTATTATTATTATTATTATTATTATTATTATTATTATTATTATTATTATTATTATTATTATTATTATTATTATTATTATTATCATTATTATTATCATTATTATTATTATTATTATTATTATTATTATTATTATTATTATTATTATTATTATTATTATTATTATTATTATTATTATTATTATTATTATTATTATCATTATCATTATCATTATTATTACCATTATTATCTGTTAAACTTTTCAACAACGAAATCGAAGAAAATATAATCGTAATAATCTAATAAAAATTTCATTAAAAAATATTTTTTTTTCAATTTTAATGTATCGAAATGGATGTATTTACTGTTTTCGTGTTAATTTCTATTGCCGGGGATAGAGTAGATTTATTCAACTTTTTATAGAAATCCATGTGAATATTATTCAGATTATCGTTAAAATATTTTTAAGGCTAGTTCGGTTATTAATATATTCGCTTCGTAAATACCCAAATAATTGTTATTATACCTTATTACTTATTAAAATAATAATTTAAAAAAAAAAAAAAAACAATTTAATTTACACACTGATAGATAGAAAGGAAAAAGATTTTACACATTTTAAGTTTGGATGTGTTTGTATATAATTTACCTGCAATTTCACTTCTAGTTGATAAGGTTCCTCCTAAATCACTTGGTAAACAATTTTTTGGAATTCTCTTATAAAATTCGTTCATATCGGAATGAAAGTATAACTGCAAATATATATTTTATTACATTTTATAAAACACACGCTTAATGTAATGTATATGTGTGTGTGGGTATATATATATATTAAATATATTAAAAGTAAAATAAGTCCCATACCCTTGACAGGGCGTCGGTGATTGTGAAGTTAAACTTTTCATAATTAATGGTACTAAACCCAACGGTACTAATGAGAGTAGGGGGACCAGTTTCGTCCTCTTGACCGCCTTTACTTTCCCAAATTTCTCTGGTACCCAATTATTTCAGATTAGGTATAGACCTACGACTTGGATCCAGAACGAGACAAGTCTCGAACCCGTGACCCCTGATTTGGTGGCCAAGCACCTTAACCACTAGGCCACCGCGCTGCCCATATGAAATATAAATATAAAACATGATTTGTCGGAAAGGATCCTTATGTACAAACTACAAACAAAAACAGAACTGTTCGAATATATTTATAATTTTGAAATCATTGAACACAAAAATGAATGCTCGCACAAACCAAGCAGTGTGATCTGATTAATCCTGGCCATTAATATAATTACCTGAATAATTTATTTTTTTTATTTCACTCGAGTCACCTGTGACGTCCAAGGTCTTCGACGAAAGTGAATGAGAAATTTAAATGTTTACAGTTTCAGTGATGTTAAAAATATTTGACCAATCCCGATTTCTTTCGGGTCGAAATTAACTTAAATGGATTCCAACTTGAACAAATAATAAGACATGAATGATCCAATTTAAGCAATTAAATGAGAAACAGTCACGAATTGATGGACTGAAATGAAGAACAAAAGCTGAAACTAGGATCGGATTCACTGAACTCAACTGAGCTGATTTGTTGTTTTTTTGCAGAAATCCGAAGGTTCTTTCTGTCTCGAATGTTTCTCTTCTATCTAAAACTTTCGGGCCTTGACCCATTTCCGCGTCGTACAACCACTCCTCTTTTTTACGCATTTTAATCTACATTATTTTTTCTTTATTTCCAATTTTCCATCTGCACATTTTGAGAATTGTATAACGGTTTTATACAACTCGAGAAATCTGAGTTTTTTTTTCCATTTCGTGAATTATGTGATTTCATTATTTATGCGTAACATATATTGATGACTTTGTTATTTTTTCTCGGGGATAATGAAAACATAATTTTACAGAACCCGTTGTAATTAATTTTTTTTTTTTTTTTGTTAATGGTAACTTAATTAAACTCAATTTTTCTCTGTAACTATCACAAAAGAACTTGCATTTTACGGTTCGGCGGTTTCCCTTTCAGGAGATCATCCTTAAGCAGTGGCCAATAAGAAATTCTATTATATATTTTTAGGTTATGTAAGTTGTAATAGAAATTTCTGCAAAAATCATAAATTAAATTGATAATTTCTAGAAAGAAAAAAATTTTTTGCCATGAAAAAAAAAATTATTATTTTGCAAAGAATGACACATAGTCAATTGAACTCTTCGATAATAATTAAAGAAGCCTATTATCTGGAGGTTCAAGAAGCTTTCCCATGGCAAGAGCCGATGAATTAGGTTTATGTATTTATAAATAAATATGTGCGTGCGTGTGTGTGTGTTTGTGCGTAAAGAGCGAGTATGGAGAAACAAATAGTAACAACTTAATTACTATAAAACGTGTATTAATTATGCTTACAATGTCGAAGAGTGCTTTCTTAATAAACGGCTTCGTAAGGAACATAACTTTATCGATTATTGGTGTTACGTTGATAACGTGAACAGCTTTCACTCTTACTGGCACTGCATCCTAAATTACTCAAAAAGGAAAAGAAATATTTTATTATTATTATTAATATTATTATATATTTATTTATATATATATATATGGGGGGGGGTGTATACATACACACATATACATATACTAGCTATTACTTGTGGCTTCACCGACGTATTTATTATTTTTTTAGGTACATTTTCTTTTGATCATTCCCGTCATTTTTTCAAAACTACTTACCCATTCGCTCGCTGGTATTTTTATTTTACACACATATTCATTAATAAAATATTTAAAAATTGCGTAGACAAATATTTTAAATATAATAAATAAAAATGTTTACAAAGCACGGGATTGAATGTAGAGCATTTTTACGCGATTTTAAATTACATATGTCTACATTATAATATATTAATGATTATAAACTAATATGAATATTATATGAAAATCAACAAAGGAACGAATGAAGTTAATTTGAAAATTTTTATTTTAAATTCTTGACCTCCCTCCAGCAGCACAGTTTCCTTGGAGTTTTCGATTAAAACGATGTTGAAAACGGATCCTAAAAGTTCAAAATATATATATATATATATATATATATATTTCGAACGAACACGAATAATTTGAAAATTTTGAATTCTACCTCTCTCCTGTCGCAGCCACTGTGGCGCCTTACCCGGACTACACCATCTAAGAAACCATCCTCGCAACCTATCACATATTGAAAATATGAAGTCCGTGGGTCGAATGATTTTGATATGGCTTCGAACAAAAACACTGGAATTTTATATATTAAGATATATATGTATATATATATATATATATATATATATATATATATATATATATATATATATATATATATATATACATATATGATGGAATAGCATTTTTTTAAAAGTTGGTTTTTAAATGTTAAAGAAGTAAAATAAAAGAAAGAATGTACAGTATAAAAAGTAAGTTACATTTTATGCTAAAAATGAATTGTTGAGTTATTTCCAATATATCGTTCTATTCCATGCGTTTACTTATTATTAGAATATTCTTATAATGGCAGCGAAGTATGATTAGTTCGTGTCTATACGCGATGGAAATATGCGAATACTTCAGATTCAATATAATGGTACAAGTGCAGTCTGAATTTAGTGAGCATGTGCGCGCACCCGAAATTATGATTGTGTGACAGTTTGCTGCACGCGACTTCATAAAAATTATTTGTAACTTTAATAATTTTTTCCTGCCGCTATCGAGATTCGAACGCAAACAAGGATTTAATATCATATATTTTTTAGTCATTGCAACGGTACCAAAGTTGTTGATATGTTGAATAATACGTTAACTCTTTCCTCGTCGTACGCTACAGAAAAACTGTAAAAGTCACATGATTAAATGTTAATGATTATCGAATCGATCAATCTTTTCGATATGTACTATGATTTAATTGTAAACGATTTTCTCGGCAGCCTTAATAATTACATATCAGGAAATAACTGCTTGACTGGTTGTTGATAGAATCCGTAATGTAACCTTGGTAATTATTTCCTTTTCCGTCTGTCTTTTAAAATTTCGTTATTATCATTACTTTTGTTTTTCCTACAATGCGCTGCTAACAAGAAAATCAAGTCGGCTACTCTTTTTTTGTAACATTCGCTTTTTTTTGTTTTTTTTCTTCTTTCATTTATTAGCGGACGTAAAATTTCATTGGCGTGTTGCATTTTTGAAATATTTCACATCACTTGTAAACTGCGTTGTTTCGAAGCTAAATATTATCGAAGCAATTCCCTTAACTTGAAAATAATTTTTTTTCTCGTGTTTTCCGTTTTTCCGAAGATGAGAGGTGTAGATCTAACATAACATAGTCAGCTAAAAATGTAACACTTATCACTCTAAAAATTGAAAAGTAAAAAAATATTTTACAAGCTGGTTTTTCTTCTTTTGTAAAACTAAAGTTTGCCGGACATTCGCCTACCTGTGGTAAATGAGTTGGTGTATAATTATTTATGAAAAATGTTTAGTCAATGATCGTTTATTCCAATGATTGAACATTTTTTCAGGTTATTTTTAACTAATTTTTATTCTTGCAAATAACCCCCCCCCCGCCCGCCGTTATTTTTCAATAACATTCAGTTGTATCCGATCTGTGGGAACTTGACGCACGCTTACTAAAGCTCGAAAATAACGAAACAAAATATTGGTTTAAAAATCTATCAAATTTGTTGACGAAAATCGCGAGAAATCCTACTGAAATATTAGCGAAGTGGACGCCCTAGGTAATTTTCCAAATTATAAAAACATCGAAATCGCCGGGATCTTTTTTTTTTTTTTTTTGTGTGTCTTTTATATATATATATATATATATATATATATATATATATATATATATATATAACCGAATTATTTGATTGTTAAAATTCTATACACTCACCTGCACCATGAAAAGAAACTTTCGAATCAGCGAAATGGTTACAGTTGAAAAATGGTGAATTCCTAAGCCGGTAATATCGAATACGGTTACGTATCCGGGGCAGATTCCGCGGACTAAACAAATTGTTTGCATCATTCGGGTGAAATATTTCAAACTTACTTCAAAATGAAATTTTGCCGGATCAATATCTCGAAATCCGCTGTACACTATTCTGTAACCTTCTGGAGATAATTCTGGTAGCAGCATCATGTAACTGAAAAAAATTTTTGCTTGTTTTATAAATATGCAAAAAGGTAGAAAATACGATCTAATACCAGTACTGAAACGAAATTAGCAATTATTTTTTAAATTATTTATTTATTTTTTTTTTTTTTGAGAAAATTTCCTTTCTTATTTTTGTATTCTTGTATACAGCTGAATATTACTTTACTAGTTGCAGTTGAGTTTTAGTTTGGTTTACTTCTGATAAGTAACGACGACAGTATAATTCGGATTTCGTGATCAGAATTTCGGAGTGAAAATTCAATTTTAAATGCACTTAGCAGTTGGGATATAGTTGCTTATTGAATATTATAATAATTACGCTTCAATACGTGTTAATCGTTGCCCTTTCACTAAAAATTTAAAAAAAAAAAAGTCAAAGCGGAAAACTTACGAAAAATAGAACCTGGGGTTCCATTTAATGATAAAATTTGTATCATGTAGAAGTTTAAAAAAAAAAAAAAAAATTTGGGTGCATCTGTGCTGGGGCACTGGGCCGTTGATTTAACGTGAAACGCCTATATCGGTTTAAGTATTTATATATATATATATATATAGATATAAAAATAAATATACATAAATATATATATAAATACATAAATATATAGATATATATATATGTTAATATATGGGGTGAAAAAGAATAGTCGTTGCGTTGCGCGATTTCGTTTCACTATTTCGTTTCACGAGCGATTTTCAAAACTTTTCACGTCAAAAAAAAAACATTTCTTTTTGGTATAATTTTTTTATAAAATAAAAAAACGCTGATGTTGATTTTTGGTGGAAATAAAACTACCCTTAATTAATTTTTACGCGATTTATAATAATATTATTGTAATTTTTAATATTTTTATTAGAAGTACTATACTACGAATTCTTTAAAAATTAATCTTAAACTAATTGAACTATTATTCTAGTTTTACAATAGTGGCAAAGTGTTTTCTATGGCCAAAATATTTTTTTCAATTTCGTCCCCTAAGGGAATGAAACCACACAAACTCGTGTTCCTGAGCAGTCTATTAAAACTTTCATAACTAATGACCTAGGCAATGGCCATAGTCAATTAAGATTGTGATTCTTTTTTCCTTTATTTTATTTTTATTTTTACTATGTTTATATATATATATATATATATATATATATATATATATATTTATATGCATAGTGCTGCAGCATAACTTCCTTTTTTAAAATGCGCCACTTTTTTCTACTGCATTTTTTAAAGAAACAATAACAGAAAATCGAAATAACATACTCTCTAGATCCCATTGGCAATATGTATGCTTCTTCCCTTGCAGTTTTATTTCGATTTTCTGTTATTATTTCTTTAAAAAATGCAGTAGAAAAAAGTGGCGCATTTTAAAAAAGGAAGTTATGCTGCCGCACCATTTGTATATATTTATATATATATATATAATAATTATAACTTAATTCTTAGGCTACCGCCATTAGAAAAAACGTCCCAATTTTATGTAATGCAAAATGTCCTAATTTTATGTAACGAAAAAATGTCTTAATTTTATGTAATGAAAGTTAAATGTTAGGATAGGATTTTTGTGATTATGTTACTTTTTTTTGTGTTGATGCTAGTAAGAATTACGTTGTAAATTTTGATCGTTTTATACAAAGTATAAAAGAGAAAGAGACAGAAATGAAAGCAAGAGGGGTCAAGGGACACAGCCCCTAGCGAGGCCAAATGACCGAGTTTTTATAATATGTATATATATTTATAGGTATATATAAATACTTAAATCGGTACAGGCGTTTTATGTTAAATCAACGACCCTATGTCCCAACACAGCCACAACCAAATTTTTGCCTTTTAAATGATTTCCCTGATAAGCTTTAATAAAATTCATACTGGGCGCAATAAATCAAAAGTTTCATTTTAACCTGTTCATTTGTTGTTTAAAAAGTTCTGCGGGCCACTTTACCAGCAAACAGTGAGGTTAAAAATGTGTGTTGCATAATCAGTTGTTTAGTACACTTTGTTATTACTTCCGGTTGTCCTATAAGTGAAATTTTAAAGTTTTAATCATTTAAATTGAATGTGTTACGTATTTTACAAATTATAAAATTTTGAGAATAGCCACATTAAATTTTAGCTTTATAATAAATTTTATTTACGGTTTACACATGAGAAAATCCTTTTGTTATCAATCGATCTTTAGAATTTTAATACACGTCTAGAGTAAATTTCAACTGGGTATTTATTAAAAATAAAAGTACACACGCAACAAATAATAATTTACGCGAGATAATACGAATCAAAGAAATTAATCAACAAAATATCACACGATAACGGAAGATAATTCGGTAAGATCGTGTCTCTTTATCATAAATTCGATGAATTCGGATTTCGATTATAATCCTGCGAAACTATTTTAATAGATTTATATTTTTCTGCTTCTCGTTGTGTAAATTTACTTTTTCATTTTTCCGAAATAATATTCTGGTTAGCGTGTCTCTTGAGGATTATAGTAACACGATATAATAATAGTACATTGCTAATTCCTATTTTGCCGGATTGGTAAACTTTCGATAGGACACGATCTTTTACCGCTCTTTTTGTTGTTTGATATCTGTAATTCGTTGGCTGGACTGGCACACCTATCTTGTGTAGATTATTGTTTGTGTTGCACACGTGTATATCTATTTTTTTTTATAAATACTTAGTTAAAATCCCCGTTGATTATATTAAAAACGCCGTAAAGATCGTATGGAAAGCAAAAATTCTCCCAGTATTAAGTAAACATTTATTATAAAACTAGGACAAATGAAATTTCGCCGCATGTTTGTAACATGTATAAAATAACCTTGTTGCAAATTGAAATGCTTAAAAATGAAGTGTAATTATTATTTTGACGCAGCCTTTCGGTCTCACATTGGATGGAGCAATCCTTCTTGGCCACCGATCTTTTTTCTTTGAAAATTCTTTTAGAAAAATGGTTTTAATTGGCTACGTCATTCTTTCCCGTCTTTACATTTGAAGAAAAAAAAAAAGCAAATCTTAGCAATTGTTGTATAGCACAGCATTCAACCTTTGCTATCTTGCAACAAGGCAAAAAAGCTAACGAGACATAATTATAAGACAAAAAATGTAACGTTCGCCGGGCTAAGGGGAATAACTTCTTCATTAATGTATGTATGTATATGTATATAAATGTATACACGTTGAGAATTGTTAGTTTAATGCAAAAAAACAGTGAAATATTTTGCCGAATTGTTATTGTTTCTATGTCTGTTTTGAAAATAATTTAAGAAGATAGTACCAACCTTACATCCGGTACGTTGTATTTGTACCGTGGCGGTTCGTAATCGGGGCTCGAGAAAAATTCCGGCGTATCCGTTCTAAAGGTATAGTGAGTCTCCAATAATTCCTTGCTCCTTTGTAAACTGTATTCTGAAGCGTGGTAAAATAGTATTAAAGTCTTTTCTAGAAGAAAAAAAATGACATAATTCTTAGTTTAGAAAAAGGCTAATTTGTTTTCACTTAAAAAATGTATACTTATACAAAATTAAAACTGACGTAACTTTTCAACAAAAAACCAAGCGCAGACTAGCCGATCGATTAAAAATCTTTACTTCCGCCGCGCACATTATGATTATAACAGAATTACATTTAAATATGTAGATTTAAAGGGTTTTTTTTTTTTCTGTTATATATTTGAAATTGATTTATATTATCCAGTTTTTGTTTCATCTCTTTAAATGAGATAGAGAATTTTTACTTTTTAGGTGTTCTTTTGAATCCTCTCCAATTCCATTAATTCCTGCTGAATCCAATACACCGCCGCTATCAAATCTTAGTTAGCCGATCGTTTCCGCGGCCAAATTCAACTCACGTCCTCTACTCTTATCCATTCCTATCTTTCTGCTTATAAGAGCGAATGTTTAAAAAAATAATTCTTGTTTTAGCTGTTGTTTGACTTTGCCTTAGTTCATTTGGGCTTTACACAATCTCTTGTAATATAATATCTCTGACTTTTTCTTTAAAATATGTTTTTTCTGCGTTCACTTTCCAACTTCTTTTCTCCGACCATTAATTCGATAGGAATCCTCTAGCGCTACCAATTATTCCTTATTTTCTTCCTATTTATAACGCCGTTTTCGCTGATTTCAGATTTCAATTCGTTTCGTAATCTTTCAGTTTCTCTTCTTTCTGGTCTATTTTTACAAATGAATTAGTAACTATTCTACATTCTATTATTTTCATGTAATCGTCGTTTTCCGCGAGCATTTAAATATTTCCTACTCCACGAGTGCCCTTCTATCAATCTGTTTTCCTACGATTTTATCATTTTACGTATACGCTCTCGTCCATTTTCTTTCATTGATTTGTTATGGATTCCAAACTATACGAAATATTAGTGAGTGTTTTTTTTTTGTTTTTTTTTTTTTTTGTTTTTTTTGGCTTGATTACTGTTTCTTTTTTTTCTTCTTTAAAAAATTCTATTTTTTAATCTTGATTTTTTCCATTTTAAATTTTAATCAGGCACACTTGCACTTGCTTTCGTAACGATAATTTTCTTTTTACCTCTCTGTTTCCTTCCTTCTAATTCCTGAAGTAGCTCTTCGAATTCTTTTGCTTCCTCGATGTGTCGATTTCTGTACTATTTGCCTATGTTGTTCCACTCGTTTTCGGTTTTTCTTAGTTCTTCCCCTATCTCCGAGTGAAGCAAATGTATCAAATGTGTAAAGATCTGTTTAAAAAATGTTATCGAGGTGTTTCGGTGTAAGATAGTAATTTGTAAATCATTCGTAATTCGAGCAGAATAACGATTAAAACTGCAAAATACTTCTCAACCATTCGCACTTCTATTTCTTGTTTATCATCTTTGAATATGGTACTTTTAATAGCAGTTTATCTCTTCGAACTTGCCAATAGATGGTTAAAATTTAACCGTATTATAATTTCTGTTGAAAATAATTTGCTTCTACTTTCTAATTGCATAATATTTTCATCTTTCATGACTTCTCCACGTTTAAAAACATTTTATACGTTTCTTGTTTTTTCCTTTTAATTTCGGTAAACCCCTTTGTTTTATTTCTTATGAAATTCAAAATTTCCAGTAACTATAATCACTTTTTATCTCATTTTTTTTATCTTTTATTATTATTTATTTATTTACTTTTTTTTTTTTTTGCTGTTATTTGACATTAAATTGAGACACGTCAGATCGTCGAGATTTCATTTTCCTTTAAAATTTTTACGCTATTATGTTGTCAAAATTTATTTATTAAAATTGCAAAACAACCTTATATTACTATGTAGGTTAAAAAACGTATTTTTTTTAATAATGAAAAAAACATACTTTCCACTGTTAATAATGAAATATAAGTAATAATTTACTAATGTATAAAATCAGTTTATCAATTAAATCGCGACACTAGTAGCAAGCAGCATTAAGTAAATCTATTCGCTGCAAAAAAGTTGCTGCAACGTTATTACAAATATAAAAACATATATAACACTAATGTATACTGAATCTGGCAATTGTATTCTATTCTTTCCTGTGTTATTCTGTTCCGTGGTAACGTAAGGGTGACCAACTGAAAAATGTATCGTTTGTCTCGGTTTAGCAGAATAATACAAGCATTTCCATATCTAGAGATATACTTGTTTGATGATAGACTGTCATTTATATAGCATTTTTGAACTGGCATTTGTTATTTATAAACTTCAAATAGAAAATGCACAAAGAAAAACATATATATTAATTGATAGGAATTTAAAAAATATATATATATATATAAATATGTATATACAGAATTCGGCCAGAAAATATACTGTATTTGAAAAAATCTTATCTTTCTTAAAAATTAAGGTGTAAAGTAACCATTTCAGCGTTTCTTGGTAATCTTGTTTAATCTTTCTTAAAAATTAAGGTGTAAAGTAACCATTTCAGCGTTTCTTGGTAATCTTGTTTAATCTTTCTTAAAAATTAAGGTGTAAAGTAACCATTTCAGCGTTTCTTGGTAATCTTGTTTAATCTTTCTTAAAAATTAAGGTGTAAAGTAACCATTTCAGCGTTTCTTGGTAATCTTGTTTAATCTTTCTTAAAAATTAAGGTGTAAAGTAACCATTTCAGCGTTTCTTGGTAATCTTGTTTAATTTTTCTTAAAAATTAAGGTGTAAAGTAACCATTTCAGCGTTTCTTGGTAATCTTGTTTAATTTATCTTAAAAATTAAAGTGTAAAGTAACCATTTCAGCGTTTTTTGGTAATCTTGTTTAACATTCAGTAATTAAACGTGACTGAGTGCGGACGGTCGTCAAGAATCTTGTATACACGGTTGCGTTTGAAATTTTTTATCGCTTTTAAAAAACCAATACCGATGGAAAAATCAGTGTATTAGGGGGTCTGGATATGACCAAGGCCGCCCAGAATGGTTAGAGTTTCCAAAAATATGAAACTTATTCAAAAGTCATTAGAGAAAAATCCTGCTCGATCTGCATACACGCCCTCAACTTGAAATTACCGAATGAATAGTTCACCGAATACCACGGAGATCGGAATTTTCATCGCTACAAAATTTTGTGTGCCCAGCGATCGTTTGCACGGCGATTACACATTAATGATTGGCGTTTAGCCGAGTAACGATCGAGAAAATTCAAAGCGGCGAAATTCCGTCGAGCTGAATTTTGACTACCGATGAAATCTAATTTCATTTAAATAAGAATGTTAATAAGCAGAATTTTCGTTACTGGAACTACAGCGATCCACAAATAATCCACGAACAGTCTCTTCACTCGCCAAAAGTAACCGTTTGGATGGGAATCACTGGTTTGGATGTGATCACCCCATACTTTTTTGATGGTGCGGTAAACAGGGTATAGTGCAATGAAGCGTTCTCGGAATTCGCCAGACTAGTTCTGAAGAGGAAACTGTCGAGAACGTAATTACCTATCGTACGGCGAACGAAACAATGACGATGCTCGAGCAGCTATTTGGCAGTCGTTTAATTTCGTCTGAAGCTGACATCATTTGGTCGTTTCGTTATCTAGACTAAGCTTAGAGATTTGGAAGCACTTAAAACACCAAGTGGTAGTCAAATTCTATGTTAGCCGATTTTACGAAATTGTATATTTTGAGCAGTCTACAAGTGTGCGCTCCACACATTTGAAAACGTAGACTTTAGTGAGATACGACTAATATCTCAGAGACCAACGCGGAAGAAATGAGTAAAGACGAGACAATGAATACAGATAAATCCATAACCAGTTTGTTAAACTTTACAAATATAAAATATATAAATTCCTTTGATAGCAAAGACAGAAATAAGTATTGTATAAATTAATTTACTTTAATTTATTAAAGTAAATTAATGTATATTTATTTTTATTTGCTATTAAGCAATTTATATATTTTATGTTTGTAGAGGCGATAATGAGTAAGTCATTATGATAACGGTAGTAATCATTTAGTAAATGGATCGAAAATCTGAACTAATGCTAAACGCTGTTCTTTGAGAAGCGTAATTTAAATAAAAGTCGCTGGCTTTGTTTTGATGAAGAACCGTGTCCGTTCCGAGTATCCTCTAATCTTTTTTTTGGCACGTCGTTAGATGTTATGAATGAACTTATTATTCCGATAGCTAAAGCTGTTTTGGCCGCTTCGTCGTGTGTAACTCGTCATTAATTCCGGCATATCTTGCAATGCAGCAGAAAACAATGAAGAATCCGTTTGTGATAAGTTCTGGCGAGTAATTAACAATTTTATAAACCAGAATCCTGTCTGTCTATAAAATGTAAAATTGCGCTAAGGCTGTTTAAGTAGTCGGACATAATAAGTATATTGTCATTCCATCCGGACGAACAAGTTAGTTGTACGGTTTTACTACTGATTGCAAAAGGTTCAGCTATAAAAATTGGTCACACAGACGGCGATTATTACAGAATTAGTTTTTACGAATATTGCCACTTCATTGCTTTTTAATTTCTGCTTGTCGCAGTTTTTTTCCCGTTAAAGATGTCTTTTCACTTTTCAGAATTAATTCTTTAAAATTCGATTATTTTACGCGCGCTGTCCTTAAATTTTTTCACACATTTTCATTTTACGAAAGCTTAGTAAATATACTTCCAGCTGGAAAAGTACATCGTAAATATATGTCGCTTATTATCGTATAAATGAATTCTTCGCGATTATAATATAATGTCCCAATAATTTAGAAACGACAAAATATCAAATAAAATTCAATAACTCTTGACTTACAAGTTTTAAATTTTGCTCATAAACCACAATTAAAATTATCTTTAAGATAATCTATAAGTTTAAGATATTACCCTGGGAGCGGGAAAAAAAAACAAAAAAACCGTCAGGAATATATGATATGGAATTTTTCAAACGACCTCGAAAATTATTTAAAAATTTATAATTCCTCGCCAGATAACCTTTAAAAGGGAAATTCAAAGTATAATACAAAACGCAGAAATTATTTCATAAAAAAGAAAAAAAAAAAAAACGACGATAAAAAATGATTTAAGTTGGGAAAAAATAGCAAAAAAGAGAATGTTCCATATAAGTAATAGCCCAATAAAAAGTTGAAGAAACCAACGTATATCAAACTTTATATAAAGTTCCTCGGGGCGCCGGAAGCTTGAAGTTTTGGAAAAAAAAAATTTTCCCGGGCGTGTGTGATATACATCGATGAAAAGATCACTATTTCATAGAAACCAAACTAGATTTCATTATTAAAATTTCGTCTTAACTGTTTTGTTTTTTTTGTTTTTTATTATTTTTTTTTTGGCCTGACTGTAAATACCGTTTTAACTGTATTCATCCATGCATTTATATTGACGCGTAAGTAAACACACGGGTTAATAGAAATAGAGTCTACCAGTAATTATTATTATTTATTTTTTTTTTGTAAAAACGAAAATTGAAGGCAAGCTGGAGCTTAAATAATTCGAAATGGAGTTATTACAAATATTTAAACTGTTCGTAAACATTATTGCGAAGATTTTTTTTTATTTTTATTGTTAAACGGAACTAGTAGGAGTGTTTTTTTTTTTTGATTTAAAGTTCAATATACTTATTTAATAACAATTAATGGATACATAAATACTAGGAGGCAAGCACGAATGCAAATGTAAATGAATAAAGACAAAAAAGGTTGTAATAATAATAAAACAGGGAGATCTGTTTTACACAATCGCTCGACATTCCTTTGAAATAACGATTTCGGTGTGAAATACAAATAAGCATACTTTTGCAACGTATATTTACGAGTTCTGTTAGTAAGAAACGGATGAAGATTATTAATAATCGGTCAGATTCCTTATTCAGTGTGTTTGTTTTTTTGTTGTTTTTTTTTCTGCGTGTGATTTAATATGTAATCCGCCATATTTAAAAAGTTATAAACTAAGAGGTTATCGACATTTAAAGTGTAACATAAATGAATTGAATTTAGAGTTCTTCTAGGCAACAAAAGAGTACATAAAATCGCGGTATGAAATAACGAATAAAACATAATTTATTTTTCCACATAGCCAAAAGTGTCAGAAAGCGAGCAATTTACTCCTTCTAGCTGATCCGCGACAATTAGCTATACGTCACAAATTGTACAATAGTTCAGTCCTCATCAAATAAAAAACTATAATTCTGACGTCATCAAGCGGCGATTTATATGCTTCTCAAGTGTTCGTAAAATAACTAAAAACATTCGCGTTATTATTATCGACTAACTCGTAATTATTAACAATTTTTATTTGTGATCTGAAATCGGTTGGAAAGTCGCTTAGTGTATTTATTACTTCCGATTTCTCGATACGCTTCTAGTTTCTCATTTTACGTACAAGTTGACAATTATTCTCGAACTGCATGAGCGGTTCTTCTTGGTCGCTACAGCAGGTTTAAGCGTGCTAAACAAATCACTGCCGGATGACGTCAGAACGAGAAGTTTTAATGCGAGCCTGGTAAGGACCAGTGTCTATACTGTCATGCAATTTAACATACCGCTAATTATAAGGCGGTAATCGGCGCGGACTAACCGAGAAGAAATGTTCGCAACTAACGTGCCTATAAAATAAAAAAGTAAAAAATATTGTCGTAACTCTCGCTTTTTGATTACCAGCGGCTGTTGCTGTGAGTGGTAAGAGTTTGCCAAGCTGAAACCAGTGCAATTTGAATGGAAAAATTTAATTCGCGTAATTTTCAAAAAAAATTGTTATAAACGAGAAAACGGTAGTAGTAATGTAGACGGTGTTACACACATGGTTGTCTCTCTGCTCGGCCCGAGCGAGTTTTATAGATCAATAAAAACGTATTAATCCAAAAAGCAAAAACGTGTTTCTGTAATAAAATCGTTTCCGGTATAAATCGAATCATTTACGAAACCCAATTTCGAAATTTAGAACACTGCACAAAATGGGTACAGAAGAGAATATGCTACAACCTGAAATGCCTTCCCGATTATGCAGTCATTTGTTCCAATATGCTGTGTACGCCGAGAATACATTTACACCTGAAGAAACACATACACGCATTACCTATAAACAATTTCGTAAGAGTGTTTATTTATTTATTTGAAAATTAAATTTTTTTTTTTTTTTTTTAAATATCGAACCGTGTGTCCCCCCTCCCCATGCCATGACAGATAGATCAACATCATTCTTAATTTCTTATCAATATTGGTTTTTACGAAATAACTAAACTTTTTTTTCCAAATTTTCTTTAATTATTAAAAAATGAATAAAAAACGAACCAAAATTAATCCAAATGCTGTGGTTTCCATATCAGATATCGAATGATGTGAATCGCAATAGCGTCACTTATTCAAATACAAACGTAACAAAAAATTCCGTTTGGACGGCATGCACAGGCATTACATAGAAACTGTTGTTTAAAATATATTGTATTAAATTTCCCAAAGCCGAAAATATGAAAAATTTTGAACTTCCATTTTTTCGGTGATTGCAACCACATTTACGCTTGCTGAGTGCGGATTATCGTACGTTTTATAACTGATCATCAATCTTCTGGCACTTTAGAATTATTTAACGCAGTGGGTTCTAAATTCGCGACCCGAATCTTCTGCACTCGTAAATAAAATTAGATCAGTTATCGCTGTTAATTGAATTTTTCTTTTGACATAACCTGAATTTATCCGCATTTTCGAGATAACTTGTTTAGGTAAATTAAATTTTTTGAAAATAAAATGTATTAGGGCAAATATATCCGAGTAAAACGGTTAAAATCTCAGCTTATAATTTGTAGTCTCGGAATTTCGATCTTAATTTATGAAGATTTCAAAAAATAAATAAGAAAAAAAGAGAAAAAAAAATAGAAAACTGTTTTTTATCGTTTATATTATTAATAAATCAACATGTAATTTATAATGAAAATGAGCGAATTATTTGTATAATCGCCAATAAAGGGTAATTTTATTTCAATAAAAAAAATTTCAATCTTTAATGTGGCTTTCATAATCAAAAGTTTGAAGACCAATAATGGAAAACTAAGAAGGATACCACCCATTTTCTCGTCTAAAATTTAAGATGGGTTTTTTTTCTTTTTTAATAACTAAATCATTTTTATATAATGTTACGAGTAGTTTAAGAGCTTCAATTTGTTTGAAGGTATACTGAACAAAACATGTTCGGCTTTCGATCTCTCGATGGTATTATTTTTTTTTTGTCTCTCATACAAACGAATCCTTTATCCGAAAACATTATACCCTGGCTTCCTTCATTGTTGTATCCTGTGTTTTTGATACTGTTCATTTATCAACTCTAAAAGAAAAAATAACAGCGATTAACGTTCTAGTTTAATACTCTCATTATTAATCTCATCATGATGAATCGTTTTATCCGCCTCTCTTGTCTATTCCTCTATCGTTTATAATGTTTTCTCTTTCAATCCTACCCCGTTCAGTATCTATACTATTATAATGTAGCTTGCCTTCCTACAGTTCTTCTTCTTTATTCTCCGTTGATGACATCTGGTCCTTTTTCTCATCTCGCGATATTGTAACACCAGTGAAGCGCTTAATTCGTCCCCTCACTGTGCTGAAGCATTTCCTTGTCTCGATTAACTTTTTTATATCTTCCACTAAATCTTCTTAGGTTATATTTACTCTCTGACTTTGTAACCCTTGTCAATCTAGCTTTAAATAATATTTCTCTTTCTCGCGATAACGTCGGCATCTTGCTGAACAGTTGATTGTCTTTTTCCTCCTCTTAAAGCTGAACTTACTGAAAGCCCTATCTCCGACTAAATGGCGTGGTGTGATCCTTATATCCTTATTTCTCCATATAGGTAAGTCCATTATTAATTCCAAATTTGATTACTTTTTTTTACGGTTGTGTCTCCCCGAATCTGTCTCTCTAAATTAGACATAATCGAAAATTTTTGTCTTCGATTGTGTCTTGTTGCTGTTAAATCCTCTCTAACTGCACTTGTTTTTATTGAATCTAATACGCCTCCCGCATCTATCAGATCTTTTTAGGCTGCCGTTTCCTCTTGCTAAACGTCTTTCACTCACGTCCACTGCTTTTATCCATTTCTACCTTTCTTTTTCTAGAAACGGGCCTTTTACACCTAGGGGAGAATCCAAGGATCTTACAATCCTCTTTTAATAATCTCCCTGGTATTTTTCCTTCAACTTCGCCGACCTCTGCCTTCCTCCTGAAATGTTTATTCTATCTTCACTTTTAAAATTTTTGTCTACAAGCTCTGATTAGACGGGAATTTCACGATATTATTAATTCCTTACTTCCTTCTCGTGTAACCGGGTTTACTGAACGTTTGAAGAGGCCGGATGAGTCGGTGCCTCCATTTTATCTTCTGGCAGATTTTAACTCTTCTCGGAATCTTTCTGTTTTCCAAATAAGGAGACACGGGTTCGAGACTTGTCTCGTTCCAGATCCAAATCGCTCCTAGGTTTACCCAGCCTGAAATAATGGGGCACCAAAGAAATTTGTGAAAATAAAGGCGGCCGAGAGAAAGGAGCTGACCTGACCCCCGGTATTCTCCTTAGATCCTTTAGGCTTAGTATATTGTGAACCTTAACTTCACAATCCCCGACGCCCTATCAAGGGTATGGAACTCACTTTTATTCACAGCTGAGTTGATGGCCCTCCTATATTCCATTATTTTAATTTCCTCTTATCATATTTTCTTCAGTTTTTGAATTATTTCGAACTATATGAGCGCCCGTCAGACCATCTATCTTCCTATTCGTTCCTATGATTTTTTTATTCTTCGTATGCGTTCACTTATCTACACTCTTTTTTTCCTCCATTTCATTCACATTGTTTTGCTGCTAAGTCCTGGTTATTTGGACGTCTTTGGTAATGAAACCACTGATTATTTGGCTTCGGTTGCTGATTCTTTCAACTTTCAATCCCGAATCTCCTTCCACTTTATAAACGTTTTGATCTCTAATTTTGGTCCGATATTTACGCTTCCCCTTTTTCTAACAGTTGCTGATTTTATAGCAATCTGTTCAAGCTAGTCTGCTAATCTGTGGTTTTTTTTGTTTCCCTAACTTGGCTGATCTGTTATTTTCTTCCTACATTCTTAAACTATACTCTGCTGCTTTCCTCACATTTTCATTTTTCATTGGTTTCTTCGCCACATTGTCATCTTCATTTAACAATGCACTTGATGCGCTGATCACAGGTTCTTTAAGTGTTCATCCCTTTCTGTTGAGCGTTCTATTCTATATTTCAAATTGCTCAGATTTGATCTTCCTATTCCTCATTGTGCCTCATATGATACTATTTTTCCTATTCTATACATATCCCTTCTTTCTGATTAGCAATATCTAATCGTTTAAAATATTTTCTTTCCTAATTCTTTCGGGTAAAGATCGCGCTAGTTGATGATCCCCCCCCCCAATTAAATTTTCACCTGCCGGCTCTTCAGCCAGAGACAAGGAACTGTTTCATTGTAATCCTACCGTCGCATATTGAAAATCTAAATAGTGACGTGTCCAAATATGATAATAATAATAATGATAATATCTATGTACGCGTCACTGTGTTATTAATTTCAAAATTCCTTTTAAAAAATTTTTCTTTATATTTTATTTTACTTCCATACACCGTATAAATACGAAATATAAATAAACAAAAAAAAAGATTAAAAGATTTTTAATGTTGTTTTTTTACAATGAAATATTGATTTTTTTTTAGCCTGAATTAAACAATCGTTTTCTCTGTTGCCATTTTACATTATGTTATACAAATAGTCGCCCATAATTATTAAAGAAGGATTGGTTTCAATTGACCATAGCCATTCTTCCCAAAATAATATACATATATATATATTTTTAATAGTAATCAAATAAGTTTTGGTAAATTCAATTTTTGTTTTTGTACAACTTCTGTTGCAACTTCCATAACACAAAAAATGACGATATTTCTAAATAACACAAAAAATGTATGTGCATATATTAATTACAACGTAATTCTTAGGCAACCCCCCATTCGAAAAAGTGCCCCAATTTTATGTAACGTTTGTTATATTTTATAGGATTTTTGTTATTGTTATTTAAAAAATGTCACAATTTTATGTAACGAAAAATGTAATGAAATAATATCTTAATTTTATGTAATGAAAGTTAAATGTTAGGATAGGATTTTTGTGATTATGTTATTATTTTTGTGTTGATGCCAGTAAGAATTACGTTGTAAATTTTGATCATTTTATACAAAGTATAGAAGAGAAAGAAACAGAAATGTAAGAAGCAAGAGGGGTCAAAGGGCATAGCCCCTTGCGAGGCCAAAGTGGCCGAGTTTATATATATATATGTCCAACAAAAAATAAAAATATTTATATGTATATTTGATATTCCGGACACCGCGTAGAAAAAATTTATATTAAACGTTAATTACTATTATGTAAGGCTGTCCAAATCTCCGATTCGTATATTTCATTGAATTGATTGAAATGCGAATTCGTTGAAAAAAAAAATCCGCCTTTTTCCGAAAATTATATAGCAAAGTTTACAAAAAAAAAAAATAATAATAATAAGAAGTCGTTATAAAAATAACGTTTTTATTTTACAAAAAAAAAATAAATAAATTTCGAAATATTTTACCATCAGGTTTCGGCAGGTGAGGCTGTTTTTCGATCCAAGATTTAAGTTGCTCTATGTCTTCTTTCTTTATTTCCGGATCTTTGCTATATTCTTCTTCGGCTGTAACGGGCACATTTGGAGACATTTTTACACGTTAATTCACACCTCGCGAAAGTAATCTCGGTTTTATTATATCCGATATTCGAAAAAAAACGTTTTCAAGAACAACAATTTCGGTCGGTCGGGTTGGCTGCAAAATTCGAATTCGATGTAATTACGGTCGATTTTTGTCGCGTTAGCTATTTAACTAAATGTTAACGTTCATTAGGAAGTTTATGTTGACGGAAGCGTACGCTGCTTAGGTCTGGCTCAGTTGTGACTTTGATCGCGTTAGAATTTCTCAAGAAAATTTCAAGTTAAACAAGAAAATCTTGTTACGCGAAATGGCGTTTGTATTTTTTCTTTTTTTTCCTGTCGAAGTTCCGAAAAAGTCAAAAAAAAAAAAAAAAACGTCAATCTAAAATATTACACCGATCGCTAACGTTCTTTGCTTTTTTTTTTTCTTTTTTGTCAGTTTATGACACATTTAAAAAACATTTTACATCAGGAAGATAATTTTGTGCAATTGTATTATATCATCCGAAACGTGACCTTCTTTCAGTGTCGTAATCCTCTCCGTGACCTTCACTACGCTCTTTCTAAACAGCCCCGTTAGCGTTTTTCGCCTATTATTTTTATGCAATTTTTTTTCCACGATTTTTTAAAAGTATTTTTATTTCACACCCTAATCAAAACACTTTTCCCCCTCGTAAATTAAACTCCGTCTCATTTATCACGATTGTAAGGCGTAACGTTTATGTTCTTGTTTTTAATTCGCGTAATTCAAAAATTTTCTTGTACACGTTATACAGCCGATAATGAGTTTTTTGGTACCTTATGAAGAAGCTAGTTTTCGAGGTAATGCGATAGATGAAACTTCGAAACAATTCCCCCGTTCCTTTTTGGCGGCAAAATTTAAATCGATTCCCTCTTTATAATAAACATTTCTCGGTATTATTAACAATAAAAAAGGCAAGCGAAAATTTGGAAAAATTCACAAGTCACAGTAATTATCGACATGTCGTTGCAAGTACTAGGTCTACGAAGCTGAAAATTAGCACGTAACATAACGATGCTACGTACACACTGAGGCCACCTAAAAATACATTAAAAAATTCAAATTTTTCTTAAAAAATGAGTAATCACGCTACAGCCGAAACCATTTGCACCAGATAATTGAAATTTTACATGAACATTACTTATATAAGAATGTTTTTTTGAAAATTCGAACTTTAAGGGGTGAAAAGGGGTTAAAAACCGTTTTCCAAAAAATACAAAAACCATTATATTTTTGGTGCAAACGGGGTTTACTGAATTATAATTCCGCATAAAAATACCTTATATATGATCTTCTAAATTTTTTTTTTCAAATCCTCATCATTTTAAGGCGGGAAAAGGGCAAAACCCCGTTTTTGAGAAAACCAAAAATCACGCTATAGACCAAACGAATCATGATCATCATGTGCCATTTTATGTGAATATCATGTATATACTGAAAATATCAAATAAGAACGATTTTTTAAAAATTCGAATTTGAAGGGGGTGAAAAACAGCTAAAAACTATTTCCCGAAAAATACACAAACTGTTATAGTTTCGGTGAAAATGGGTCTTCATAATTGTAATTTCGCACGGAGGTACCTCATATGGTCGTCTACTAAAAGTGTGAAAAAGTTTTATAAAAGTCACAAAATCCCCATTTTAGAGAAAACCAAAAGTCATACTCCTTACGAATAGTGATATCGCGTGTAATTTCATGTGAACATAATGTATATACTGAAGATGTCGAATAAGAACGCTGTTTCGAAAATTCGGACTTTATGGGGTGGAAAGGGGTTAGAAAAGCTGTTTCCAAAAACATACACAAACTGTTTTTTTTTTTGTTTTTTTTTTATTGAAAATGGATTTAATTGTAATTTTGCATGAAGATATTAAAAGTGTGCAAAATTGTTTTCTTTCTCCAAAATTTTAAGGGAAAAGAATGGCAGAATCCCATTTTTGAGAAAACCAAAAATCACGCTGCAATCTAAACGAATCGTGATTATCAATGTGATGAATACACGGTGTATATATTGATGATGTCAAGTAAAAACGTTTTTTTGAAAATTTGAACTTGAAGATGTGAAAAAACTCCCAATTTGCCCGGTCAGCACGATGGGAGATTAGGCCAACTTATCCCACCAGGGGGAATAATGCCTACATGCAGCAACGGGGATCGAAATAGGCATAACGTAATAGCGTGTAACGTGAACGTGAGAACTTCCGTATTACGCTCCTATTATTGTTTACGTTTTTATAACTGTTTACGAAATGCACGAATGTTCTTTGATTGATCTGCAAGTTCGAAGTAAATCCGAGGGAACCTCAAATCAAATTCAAATATTTTTTTCGTCAAATCTGAGGCAAAAAGAAATAAGCCATCTCAGATATAATGTACTTTTTCGTTAATTAGTTGGTAAAAATAATGAATAGGTGGTTTTGTAGACATAAATGGTAGATAATTTTAAAAATAAAATATGTTAGCACTACGAGAAAAGAGTGGGAAAAAAAAGCATATTAGTCAAAAGATAAGTGGACAGTACGTTGTCCGAATGTATTTGAAAGGGTGGCAGTTAAATTATTGCCGATCTTTATTTCGGAAAGAGAAGACCAAAGAACTATGTTAGTAATATTTATTATACGAATTTTTGAACGTTAATACCATTTAAATACGCGACTCTAGTCTGTGTACACTTTTAGAAGCGAGTAAAACCTCTCTATCGGTAACGCTAATGTTATTTCTACGTATAATAGTTATTAAGATCAAAATTAATATATTGTATCGTAATTGAAATGTCGCCACATGTAAAGAAAAAAAAAAAGAAAAAAGGCGAACTTTTTTTTTCAAATATGCCCACTTAGAAGCAAAAACTTACCGTTTCTCAACGTACAGTCAGTTTTCGTCCGGTATACACACACGAGAGAAAACACTGTATAATACGCCAGAGTAATTTAACTTTAAACGGAGTCGAAGGTTTTCCTGCCTTTTACACAGAGTTATTCAGCGTTCGTTATTTTGTTTAAACTCTTCAAAAGGTACGCACAGGAGAGATGCTTAAAGTAATTATTACCACTCGATTAACTTTAATCGTTTTATAGTTCTTCGCGAACGGCTATATCGTGTTTTTCAGAAAAATTGATGTTTTTTCAAAGAGTTTTACTTATTAGAAAAGAAGTGTATGAAAGAACTAAAAGAAGGGAAAGAAAAATATCAATGGAAACATAAATATCGGTGAAAATATAATTAATATGTTTTATGTACGTGTGCACTTGTACAGACGAAAAAGCAGAAGTAAATGACTACTACAATGACTAGGCTAATTTACTTTTTTTCATTAACTCGCAACACTTATCGTCGTATAACTTAAAAATCATTGTAATGATGGACTTATGTGTACGGCAATCTTTCATGACAGATTGCCGTTTAAAAACGTTACTTGTAAAACTAATTGCGCTCGCCTCATTAAAATTATTATTTTTTCCGCGGCTCCTAGTATCGGTAAATAATGAAGCGACCGACACATCCGCTAATTTACTTCAAAAAATATTCACCGATCTTTTAGACATCCTTTATACGCTAATTTCATTCGGTTTTCTGTTTCTGATTGAATAATGAGGATGAATGTCACTGCTGTACGTAAGTTCGAACGGTAAATTAATGTTTTGAGTGTGCATCCTGCGGCACTTTGTGGTTATTAATCGAGAACAGAAAAGAAAAAAAAAAATCGTACCTTTTCAGTACCGATACCCGATGTACATTGGAAACATTTTGCTTTCGTTACTATATATAATTATTGATAGTAAATCAATGCGGTGTTACGTTCGTTTTTGAATTCTAATACCATTATCGAAAATTAGCACTACTTACGCACTGGGTTTATATGTTGACAGGCCCGTATAAATTTAAAAAAAAAAAAAAAAAAAAAGCAAATTGAGCGATTTGATTTGCTCTTTTATTTTAAATTATTACGTCGTTATAATATTTTCGTTTTAAGCGTCATCCATTTTTCGTACCGCTACTTTCTAAGGTGGTGTGAATCGTGTTATTTGCTAACGTAAAAAGTCTTTTGATTCTATTCGCCGAGGTGAACTACCTGAATTGTTTATACGATATAATAATAAAGGAGACAGACAACGAAGCTGGTGAAATTAAGTAAACGCGAACGAAAACAGCGGATGTTTTTTGTAATACTCGTCTGATTTCGAACGAAAAGCTTTTTCGAATAAGATTAAGAGTCTCTTTGCTCATTTTTGATAAAAGTGTAAAGTTGTCGGCAGAAAATGGACACATTATCAGTCGCCAATGGAAAACTAATATCGCGATGATAGTTAAACTTTTTTTTTTTTTTTCCCCGTAAATATACCGATTTAAGTTAACGTTAATGGAAGCACAATTCTACTTTTGTATAGACTTTAAATACAAATAAACAAAAAATAAATAAATCGGCGTTGGGCGCCTCCCCGTTGGAGACCCCCAGACCCGCAATGGTCTCTGTTCAGAGCCTACGGCTAAAATTCAAAAAACATGGAACATGCTTTAACCGTTTGCTGTCTCTGTTACTTTCAACTGTTTCTGTACGATATGTTAAAATTGAAGATGCGATAAAATGAACGTCTTGAATTCCGAAGAAAATAATAATGTTGACGATTTTATTTGAAATTTTCTTTATTCCTGTGTCATATGATTCTTAGAAGTAGTGGACGACGATATGGATTTTTATGATAGCTGCAGTAACTTATGTAATTGCTAGAATCAGTTTTGTCGACGTGACGAGCGAAGATCAAATTGATATAGGATTCCTCCGACATTCGTATTGCGCGCCGTTGTTTACCTGGCCGACGGTTAAAAAAGGCTTAGTAATCTAAACACTCGAATTGCGCACCGGAAGTTTATTGGTCTGAACTATAAAATAAACCAACGAAAACGGCATTCAGTCCATGATATTTGTTGGACTCCAAAACTGATGGCCGCTTTATAACATTTGAATATGTTCCGATGGCTTTCAACATTTTTACGCATCGTATACTTAAAAAATAGCCTATTTTTCGCAAACCCTTAAGGAGGTTTTTTGTCTAAGCAACCGAAATGTAGAGTTCCCTTAATCCCTAATAGCAAACGTTCCCCATCGAGATATGATGAGACATTTTGGAAGTCACTGAAAGAACGGCACTTTTACTGATTTTATAAAATCCGGAGTATGTTTTTTTCAAGCGGTGCGTAATTCGAATTCTCAACAGGTGGGCTATATCGAGTCGGTACGCAATTCGAGTCCGACTTGTCACGTGTGAAGTGTTGGTGCGCAATTCCGGTGTCCCCGATTAGTTGGTAGAGCTGAATTCGTTACCGAAATAATCGCCGATTTCCAGGTTTTTTGAGATCGACGTTGATTTCTTCTGATGTCGAAGTGTAGGTATTGTAACTTTCGTTGGAAACTGTTTTTTCTAGAATTTCCATGCTTTCTTTCATTTCCATAGATTTGCGTAATTTATTTATTTTATTTTTCGTTTTCTTTCATTCGTTCGACAACAGTTTTATATGTTTTTTTTATATTACAATGCATAGTCCATTTACATATAGACGTCGATGAACGACAATCACCATCATGACAGACAAACATCATTGGCGCGCAGTCCGAACACGCATGACTTGAAACAACTAGAAAAAAAGGCTGTATTCTTATTTACCTCCCGCATAATACCCTCGCGTTCCACTTTAGCGGGACGTTTTCTGCTGGTTAGGTCACGGCTAAAGCATGTTCCTTCTAAAAAAAAAAAAAAAACAAAAAAAAACGGAAACGTATCTATTCGCGGAATAAATAAAATTAAAAAATAACCGACATATCTTGAGTCACATACGACTCCGCAATCACAAGCTGGGTATAAGGGTGAGGGAAGATTTGAGAAAATTCGGGCAGGTTTAAAAAAAAATAAAAAGAAAGTTAAGAACTTGACATAGTTCACTGTTGCAAAAACGTTTTATGTTTGTAAATATCACGATCTGGGTTGTGTTGGCGAATCGCACGTTATGACAGATGGCATTAAATGGTTTTTAAAAAACAAATGCGAGTCATTTTAGAAGCGGAGAAGACCTTGAAAACTCTAAAAAGTGATCGTATTTAAAAAGATGATAAAAAATTCTTCTTCTTCCGACATTGTCACCGAACGAAAATTGGCCAACCTCACGATGTAAGTTGATTTCGACACTGCTGCCTTAAAAATCTCAGAGGGAAGCTATAATAATTTTTCCTGAACTTGCAGAAAAATCCAATCAAAATTTCAAATTATTAAATAATTGTACAAAATTAAATGCGTGTAAAATAATTTTTCGGAATCCGACAATCTCCATTTTACGAGTAAATTATTTAATTTCTAATAAATATAGAAGCCTTGTTCCCCTCGTCCGTGGTTTTCTACTTGCGTCCTTTCTGTCAGCCGTGTTCCGCAATCCCGGCTAATCGTCTCCTTCAATCGTAGTCTTCTTCGGCACTTTTGCCCTTTTTCTCACCATCATCATCGTCCTCTTATTCTTCTTTCCTAAAACTACTCGAGATTCTTGTATTCAATATAGAGAAGAGAGCATTCTTACATTCTTTCATTTCCTTCTACTTTCGTTATTTCTGGTCCTCCTTATTATTCTCTCTATCCGTAAACGTTTTTAATGATGTAATCTATTTTTCTTCTCCTTTCCGCTTCCCTCGGGCTAATTGCATACCTAACCGAGAAATAACAAAAAAAAGATTAACACAACTAGTAAACGTCTACCATTACGAAACAGTGTCTACGTTGTTTTTTTTTGTAATCTCTGATACAAAGGGATGTTTTCCTAAAATAAAAAAAAAAATCACATATTTACCGGGAATATTATTCGGTCTTGTTCGGAACTAGAAAAAAATGGAAACATTTTTTTTTAGTATTGTTAAACTCCTCGTCCAAGGTTAAAATGTTAAATAAAATAGCATAAAAAAATGCTGCATTTTTTTTTTTTTTTTTGACCTTTATGCAAGACAACGACCCATCATCGGCCACCAATTGCTGCATTTGAATGTCGCAGCGTGCTATGTAGTAGGACGCATTTGGTCCATCGCAGTCTAGAATTGCAGTCCAGTTGTGTTTAAGAATTGCACGAACATACACATGCTGAAATCGACCACCGTAACGTATCGAATAAAAACGAAAACAGCGTAAAATAACTTTCCGGCTTTGCTTAGCCACCGTAACGCAATCGCCTAATTATATATGAAACTTATTTAAATTTGATTGCTAATAAGTAACCGTTTAAGAGGGAAATACTAGTTACCGTAATTATTTCGGACGTAAAACCATTGTCCATTTCTTGCGAAATGAAATGCGAAATAATACCGTATTTTATTACTTCTTCGCTATCGGCTGAGGGGATGTATGTGTGTGTGTGTGGATTTTTTTTTAAAGGCTTTTATTTAACTTGACCTTGTATTCTTGCAAATCTTGGAACGCAAGCATCTTGAAGACGACAAGGCCAATTTTTATGAAAGTTTGTCCCTAGATTGGTGCGGCACCCGTAGAAGATTTGCGAAAAAAAATTTCAATCATTCGTTACTTCTGATCATTTTGTTACAGATATATTGATAACGGGATTGAAGTTGGAAAAGAACAATAGAAAGGTGCAAATAAAAATAAAAAACCTAACCAACTATTTTATTTCTGAGCAAGTCACATTATTTAAAAAACTAAAATCGTTAAGCGAAAACTTTCCTTCTTCTTTTTTACTTTCTTATTCGTATAATAACTTTTTTTTCGTTTCTCTTTTACGCTAACATTTGTCCACAAATATAACTAAAAATTGTGAAATAAAATAATATAAAAAAATAATTAAAGTAAAGCTTTTATTTATTAATGCGATAAAAATAAGAAAAATAATTTTTGCGGGTCCATCGAATTGGGATATTTTTTAAAATCGCTCAACGCATTTATTTTATTCCTTTAATAAATATCCCAATCGGATAGACCGGTAAAAATTGTATTTATTTATTTATTTATTGTATTTACAAGTCGCTTTTGGACTACAAGGTCATTAGCGACTACGGTTTTACAGATAATTATAACATTTTACATTGAAAAATTGTTCTCCTTATTTTTATCGCATTAATAAATGAAAGCCTTTTTTTGAATTTCTCTTTTTTTTTTTTTTTTTTTTTGTTACGCACTTTATTCAATATTTCGTGTTCTTTTTATTCTCGATAGAGTTTTTTTAATCGATTATGCTGAATCGATTCGTTTTACTTTTGAATTATGACACAAGTGTGCGAAATTATTATAAAACCATTGATGCAAGAAATTTTGATGTCTAAGTTTAAATACGTATTGGCTCTAATATCGCGGCATCCTGGATAAAATATTTCGACGTCAAAAAAGTGTAAAAACACCTTTCATATACGTGAGAGGTGGTATTGATTTTTTTTTTTTTTTTCCTGTGTATATATACAGCGGCTTACCTGAACCACATTTTCAGAGAGATTTCAAAAAATGAAAAAAAAAAATTGGTAAAGACCGGTCGGGGCCTAATTAACTCAAAAAACGAATACTACTTTAGCTTACTTACCCCGTTAGTATATTACTATCTTTTATTATCACAACCATAATTGAAGCAAACATTTAAAAAATTTTAAAGTTACAAAGCAATGTTTCTTTTTTTCTCTACAGAAATATCTATCACTTCTTCAGAAAATACCGCTATCTCCCTGTGGGTGCTTAAATATGCCGATCTATTTAAACGTTTCTCGTCGATGTTATTTTTCAAATAGTTTTTTATTTGTTTTAACATAAAAAAGATGCGTTCCACTGATGCGACAAAAATAGATCAGCCCTGCTATCAAATCTTTCCAAAAAAAAAAAAAATATCAGTGGGGGATTGGACACCCTTTATTTTTTATATTATATACATATATATATATATATATATAGAGAGAGAGAGAGAGAGAGAGAGAGAGAGACTTTTTCCATATTCGAATTCACCAACAAAAGGCACTGATCCAGCGATTTAAGCTAGTAATTAAACTTACATTCACAACAGAGATCATATAAAATTTACAAGATAATGAAGGAAAGAAAGTATAAGGCACCGTTTAAGAATTGGAAATATTTAAATAAAGCCAAGAGTGTTGAAAAAGGAACGACGGATATTTTAAAAAAAAAAGGATGACTGAGTCGTGTTTATGTTCCGGGTCAGGTTCAGAGAGGTTAAATACAAGACAAAAAATGCGGTCGAACGACAGACAGTTAAGCAACAAATAGAAACCATTCGCCGTTTGATAACGGTCTGTAGTACTCTTAAACCGGTGATTAAGACTGTATTTAAAGTTCAATAGTTTCATTGGGAAGTTAACAGATCTCCGCGAAATAAAATACTTTTTAATATCATTAATGTATTTCTTCCGTTCTGTCAGTTTCTTTATAAAATACCAGTAATTTTACATGACTAGTAATAACGGTAACAAAATGATTATTTCGTATTTTAGAAAAACACCAACGCGTTGGAACCGTTAATGTGAAACATGGCGATGTTTTTATGAAATACGTTAGTAATTGATGCTGTCATTACTAGTCATATTAATTTACTAATATTTTGTAAAGAAAATATTTGTAAATGATAATTTTTGATTTATAAATGAATGGTGCTTTCCGCAGCTTCATCGTCTTGACTATTTCTGGTTTGCCATTTCTCTCGAACTGTGTAATTTTTTCCGTTCAGTGTCATAGGAGCATCTGCAGCTGCTTTTAGAACAGACTGAAACTCTACCTGGGCTTTTGGCTGTATTCGTAAAACTGTTGTGTCTGATTTAACCGTTCATATAGCTCCTCTTTCTACGAACACTTGAAGAATTTCGTTTAAAGTCTCTTCTACTTATTAGTCCCAAAGTATGTAATAGAGACGACAATTCTAACGAGAGAAGACAAAGGTCGTTCCGTTTATTTTCCTTAAGACAGAAACAATAAGAAGTTACCGCAATTACATACCTTAATCATCTATGCAGTTATATATATTGTATAAGCAAACACGATTAAAACTGAACTAGGCAAACACGTTACATTGACTGAAAAAAATGATTGTATAACGAGTTATAAAATCAAGTTTCAGTTACACAAACAATAGTTCACGTACAAATAAAACCGTTCGAACTGAATAAATGTAATATTAATGTACGAACACGAACTAAATTGAATAATGTAGTAACGCATATGACTTTCAAATTAGTGGTTGCCTCGGTAAGAATAACGTATTCAGCACAACTGATTCGATTCCTTTTTTTCCTTTAAATTTTTCCCGGTGATATGTTGAGCGTACGTGATTACGATAAAGGTTTACACAAACTGCAATTAGATCAAACTTTCGACAGGCCTATAGTTGCCCTATTTATTGATGGTGTTTTCAAATATGATAAATAAGTATTATTTATGAAAAAGGAAAGAAGTATACAATTTCAAAATGGTCTCCTAGCAGAGAAAATAACGAAATCGTCTTATCTGAAGCATTAGTGAACCCAAATTGTGTAACTAGTACCTCCAAAAACTAAATTTACAGGAGCCATATACCGTGACAGAGTAAATTTCAATAAAACGCACGAATGATTTATTTGCCAACGTAGAGTTCGTGGCGAGACAAGAGAAAGCCGGTCAAGCATGATGCTGTCCTAAGCATTCCGCATATTTTAAGTTATAGATAACCATAATATTTATATTCGCATAATATGAAATTCAAAAACATTCAATTTTAAATATATCGTATGTTTTTTGTATCCAGTATTTCCTTAACCGTCTATATTTTTTTTTAATAAATTCGTCGTTGCGTAAAAAAAAAAAGAAAGGAGAACAGGAATTTAAGGGCAAAGAAATAATTTCGATAAAGTAGAGATTAA
This sequence comes from Icerya purchasi, assembly GCA_039619475.1. Taxonomy (NCBI): domain Eukaryota; kingdom Metazoa; phylum Arthropoda; class Insecta; order Hemiptera; family Monophlebidae; genus Icerya; species Icerya purchasi. The sequence continues at coordinate 71,747,291 of CM077115.1, read as the reverse complement.
AGTGGGGCTAAGCTGGGAACCCTGCGGTAAACCATGAAAATTAGTCTAGTGGTGGTGTAGAGAAGAGAGCAAAGAATGACGCCTCTGCACTGCAAACGATTATTAACAAGAGAAGAAAAATTAACCGGGGTATTAAAAGAACGTATTAGATGAAAGAAAGAGGGTAGGTAAGCATTATCAAAGGCTGTAACGATATCAAGAAAGGGGGCTATAAAGAACTTTTTTTCCAGTAAATGTTATATGTAAACGTCTGCTAAAACTGTATACTAATACGGAATACGGTCGGGAGGGCCGCTTTCAAAGGGCAAACTAAATACACATTATTAGACAATAAATTATTATGATCAAGCCACCAAATAAAACATCTATTGATAGAACTCTCAAAAAGCTTCCCAACGCAGGAAATAATCGAAATTGGACGAAATGTGGAAAAATTAGATTAAAGGATCGGAATAACGATGGTGGTAGTCCAAAACAATGAACGGGATTAGAGCGAAGAAAGGAGTTAAACAAATTTGAGAGGAATCGAAGAGAAAAACCGGCAAATGTTTGAGAATAGGAACAGAAATCACATCTATTCCAGGAATGGAATTAAAATAGTTACGTAAAGAGATGTTTCCAGTTCTATTATAAATGCAAAAGGGGCGATCAAAAAGTGTGAAAAAGTGGAAAGCCCTTTTTTTCCTCAGTCGATTGACCCAAAAAGCGGCATCGTGATTACGGCGATGATGATTTAACTATTTTGCGCTACTGTTCCCGATTCTCCGTTCAATGACAGTATACTGCAGACTCAACCCGGTTGCTTTCTGTATCGCATCAGTTCAGCGTGCTAATGGCAGACCCCTTAGTCTTTCATCTTCCACCTTCTCCTGTATTAGCAAACGGTTTATTCCATTTTCTCTATGTATAAGATGTTCAAAATATTCCATCTTACGAATCGGTATTACATTTGACAACCGTTCTATAGTACCGATTTCGTCTATAACACAGATACACATATGTTAGGTCTCTTCACCGTCCAGGATATTCTGAGAACCTTTCGCCGACGCCACATTTTTCCATTTACTGGTGTTGCGCTCCCTCTGTCTAGCCCAATAATTTTTGTTTTTATGTAATTTATACTCAGACCATATGAATTGCTAGTAGTTGTTAATTTCTTCGGTAGTACTTCCATTTCATTCCTGCTGACAGCGATTAGCGTCCTGTTATCCGCATATGGCGAATTTTCAAATTTTATGCCTCTCATCGATGTACGTCTGTTGATCTATTACAATTCTCATGCTGCGTTCCGAATACAAATTAAACAGCATGGACGATAAAAGTGTTGAACTCCTTTTTTTGTGTAAAATTCTTTAATTTATATATTCTAATTTATCCTAACAATATTACCCTCTATTACCTTCATATAGATTCCGTATTAGATTAACCATGTGTTGTTTGGGTACTCTCGTTTGTATGAGCGCTGCCCACAATTTTTTCCATACGACATTATCGAAAGCTTTTTTAAAATCGGCAAAGCAAAGTGTTAACGGCATAGTAGTCTTTTCTATTATTATTCGTAAATTCCAGTAATCTTTTCTATTATTATTCGTAAATTCATTTTTCGTGTGCCACGCCCTCTCATGAAACCTACTGATTTGTTCGCAATTTGACTGCTCATTAATCCGTATATACATCTGTTTATTATATGTAACATTATTTTATTCGCATGTGCGATGAGGAATATCGGTCTGTAAATTTTGTTCTGCGTTATTTTCCCTTTTTTGGACAGTGCCGTACTTACTTGTGTGTAGATTTTTGCACCATTCTTCTAGCCATTTCTCAATTTTCCATGTGTGTATTCATAATGAATGTATTACATCATTTCCTGATTCTCCTATCAGCCTTACAATCTCCACCGAGATCTCATCTATATCAACTGCCTTGTTATTCTTTAATATGACTTTATGACCTTTTCTACTTTCGCTTTTGAGATTTCCGGCCCCTGGTACATATTACGCGTGTCTTTATGATCATATAAATCTTGACAATATCCTCTCCATATATACTTCAGTTATTTCACTACCACGTGTTTTCAGCTGTCCGTGTTTGCTCTCTATTGCCAAATTTATTAGTTTAAATTCTCTGCTTAGGAATCTGACTTTTTTGTACACATCTTCGGATTCGTTTTTTTTTCCCCTTCTTGTTTCTAAATCTCTTCATATACTGTGGTAATAAATCGGCTCTTATCTTCCTTCTGGCTCTTTTTTTATGTTTTTATTCACATTTAATTGCTATTCTTGAGCCTTTCATTATCATATTTCTATGTTCTTCAATCAGTTTCATTATACCTCTGGACAACTTTGCTTTTCACGACGTTATCGGGAGTTGTTCCCGTTTGGATTTTCGATATGCATGCGTTACACACGATTTAAACCATTTCCGTAGCTTCATTTGGGGGCCTCCCAGAGACATCCGCCCCTGAAATAATTTTCTCAAATTCTTTTACGAATCCAGCTTTATTTTTAGTTTCCAGTTATTACTGCGCGTACATGATCTTATTGCTGGAGCTTTTATTCTACCATATAATTTCAGGATCAATAGTCTATGAGGTCACTCCCGCATTCTGCACCCGGGTAAATTAAATTTTTACGTAATGTGTTCCAGCGTCTATCGATCAGGATGTAATCTATCTGATTCCTATGTCGGTCATTCGGTTCCTTTCCAGTGTTGAGTCTACGCGAGTGATGTTTAATCATGGTGTTAGTAACTGGAAACTGAATTACAAATTGAAGCGAGTGTTCGATCCATATTCGCTTTCAATTCCATATAAATATCTCTTTTTTTTTTTCTTTTTCTTTTTTTTTTCATATTTCCCATTTTCATTATGATTAAAATTTTCCGATTAAAAATTTTATCAATCTCTTCTTGTAATTTCATATAAAACGTTTTCATTGTCACATTTGAAAGATTATACGTGGAAGCGCGTAGCTCAATATTACGTTAATCGCAGTTAGTTTCATGTCTAGTGAGTACTAGAATGCGATCGTTCTTTGCATTATATCCCATAAACATATGGATTAGTTTTTTCTATTTACGATGACCACTACCCCGTTTGTACTCTCCTTTTAATTGTTTGAGCAGTATATTATCATGCGTTGATAAATACCCTGTGGAACGATAACAAGTTCTAGTCAAACCACATAATATATGTATTTTATAATGTTTTAGTTCAATTTCGATAATTTTAAATTCTCCGGATCAAAACATTTCCGTGATATTCCACGTGCAAGACATATATTCTTGGTCTGTAAATTTTTCAGTAAAATTCATGTGGCGAGCAATTACATCTATCACATATCATGATTTTCAAGGGAGAATACTTCAACAAACGAAAGTAGAAGAATTGCTTTGTTGAGAAATGGAACATCCTGCTAAGGAATAAGCGCGCTTGCGGGGAAACAAGTACTTTTACTACGTCATGAAACCCTAAAGTGGCTAAAACGGAAGCAGTTGTGACAGAATTTGGGTTTACGGATCATCGGTTCGACCTTAACTCGATATGGATCGTAAAATGAATAAAAGATGAAAGAATGGAACTTATACATTTGATTTCAGAAACGGAAATGGAAATATAAGAATTATCAGTACGTTTGTGCAGTCAGCGAATATTAGAGATCGAAATATAAAATCCTTCAACGGTAGTGAGATCGACTGAAATATTACAGACTATACCAAATCGGAATAAGAGAGTTTGAGAAATGAAGGATTAAATATTGTGTTCTTTATGAACATCGACAAAGAACAAAAGTTTATCAATTAGCAGTGGTCTTTTTTTTTTTTTTTTTTTTTTTTTTTCTTTGGGCACGTCAACTCAGGACATTTACCCAGCACAAAGGACTAACAAATAATGAAACGTAGGGATTTGAAAGTTAAATCAGGAAGCGATTAGAAACAGAAGAAATAGAGATAGCCAATATAGGAACAACAGAAAGAGAAGGAAGAGCAAGAATGTAGTGGGCACAGTAAGGTGTCGGGAGGCCAAGGCTAAGCAAATTAGAATAAAGGACTGCGCGTTCTGCGGAGATAGATGAGCATTCGAGTAGGAGGTGATTTACATCACAGGTCAAATTTAAGATAGGAGGATGGAAGGGACACAAGGGAGACTGAACAATATTAAAACGAAAGAGGGAAGTAAGAAGCAGACTGTGATTAAAGCGGAGGCGAATTATGGAAGAAATAACAGAACGGCTGATGCAGGGAAAATTATTAAACCAGGAAGAAGTAGGTGGAGAGGGTTGTATAGCAGGGTAAAAAGAGTTAGGATTGGAGAAAAGAAACGGATAAAGATCAGTCCAAAAGTCATGGTGAAAACGATAAGAGAGTGGACAGAGACATTGGGAGGGGAATCTGTCTATGAAACGGCCATTTACTGCGGCTAGACATGCCAATGAATCGGCAAGATCGTTACCAACGATGCCGCAGTGGCCCGGAATCCAGAACAGGTCAATTAGGATAGAACGGGATGTTAATAAATTATAAATTAAGGAACGAATGTAAAGAATAATAGGATCTGACGATGGTTTAGGCAACGGAGATGAGATGGCTGATAAAAAGCTTTTCGAATCAGAGCATATGACGAATTTTGATAAATTGGATGTTGAGGATATAAAAAGGATAGCACGTAAAATAGCCATGGATTCGGCTAAAAAGGTAGAAGAAAAGGGAGGAAGTTGAAAAGACTCAGAATAGTTGATATCAGGAAGGATAAAAACAGCTCCGACACACCTGAAGCAGATTTTGAGCCATCCTTAAAAACCATGCTGTGAGCTGGAAAAAGTGAATGTAGAGTTTACCGGAGCGAGAAATAAGAGAGCTAACATTAATTTTATTATAAAACTTTTTTCTAGCTAATACCGTAAGATACAGTTAGGCAATTCTTTTTTTTTTTTCATATTTTCAATTAGGACGAAAATTTGTCCAACACAGTGCTCAACAAAAATAGTGGGGTAAGGCCAGATTTATTAAATGCGTCTGAAAAATGAGCTGTATCATTAGAGATAATAGAAATATCCATGTTGATATTCTCTACTGAAACATAAATAAATCGAACAAGGTCGGAGAAGGTAATTGTTGAACAGTTTCATTTGTTTTGTTAGTGATTTTAATTTGTGCGGCGGGACACTTTTGTTGACAGCACGAGGAGATTCATTAGGGGAAGATTACCTCCTTCGACAGGCGAATCTGATATTAATTTAAGCTAGCGATAAATTCAGAAATTAGATAACGATGGAGCGGGGAATGAAACCGCTAAGAACGAAGCAAACGAAGTGAACTAAAAATAAAAGAGGATAGTAGTACAGGTAAATTAAACGATCCGATCGATCTCTTTCACGGACAACTGAAGACAACGCGAGTAAATTTTGTCACGTGAGTGTTTAAATTACAATGTTGTAAAATAAGTGTTTTATTTACAACAGCGGAATAATAACTTTTTTCCGTCTCTGCTTTGCATTCGTGCTTTCGTAGTCTCTTAATTGTTATCAAATGTATTAAACTTCGAATCTTTAAGCAAAACACTCTTAGTAGTATAGTATCCGGTTAAAAATAAAAATTAATTACACGCACACACACACAATCCGAATTATTCGACTTCATTAATGTATGCGAATGGACTTTATTTGTATTTATAACAATCCTATTACGGGGTGCCTACAAGCTACTAATATTTCCCCCTTCCTGTAAAATAAGAATAATAATAATAATAATGACTGGCAAAATTTTAGAAACGAAAAATATCACTCTTAAAATTTTACATTAAAAGAAATTCTGACTTGAAAGAAATGTGGTTAGTAAATGCGGAAAAATTAAAATTAAAATATTTATTTTTAATGTAATTCTAAATAATTTGTTTTAACTTGTTAAAAAATGTGCAAGTAAAAATTTAACTCTAAAAACTTTGTAATAATTATATCGATACATAAACATCAAAGAATCTATTCGAAACCTGTTCATTGTTCCGTTGCATATTTTTTGAATTATTTTTGGATTTTCGTTTAAATTGGAAATTTTGATGTTTGAAAGTAGTGTCCGTGAATGCAAATTATAAGCTAGTTCAAAATTCTTGCCTGTAATAATACTCTAACTACAAGGCGAGAGGATTCTTGGAAAACTCAAAAGTTTCGTGTTAGGAAGACGACATGCAATTTTATTTAGCCAGCTTTCCATAATTTTATGGTTTTTCGAAGCCCGGAGAGCCTAATTTTAAAGCTGAAAACTAGAATGTTTCAAACTAGGGAAATAGATATGAGAATGGGTATATTTTTAAGCTGGTTCAAATGTTTTAACCATAATATTAACGCCACAAAGAGGGAGGAGACCAGCCATTTTGGGGCACGGTTGAACTTTTGCTAATTTCAGAAGTTTCTTTAAAGAGGCGAATTACAATCTCGTTTCCAGTCGATTTATCACGCTCCCGGAAAAAAAATATTTTCTCCGAAAGCCTTACGAGGTTGTAATATTTAGCTATATTTTACTCTAAAACACGATCATCTTTCATGTAAATGTGTGTGATACACGTACAAGTTTTGGTTTCTTCAACTTCTGTATTCGAATTGCTATACTTTTTTTGTGTCACAAAAAGGTGGTTTAAATAATTTTTTACCGGTAATTTTTCTTTTATTTTATAAGTAAATGTTTAATGTATGTTATTTTAAATTTCATTTTAAATGGGTTGTGTGTGTGTGGGGTGATTAATTATGAATTTTTTAAGTAAGGGTGATTTTTCAGGTCCCTTTAAATTCTATATTATACATTCTTGTCAATTTTTTGCAAAATTGTCCCGAAATTGTACATTGTCTTAAAAAACTAGAAATTTTTATTAGTGTATTTATCATTAAACTTTAAAATTTTCAAGTCAATCTGTTTCTGAGTTATTGCATATTTTACTTCAATATTTTTATCGTTTCTGAACTATCTTAATAAGATTCCATATATGTTTTATATGTGTATGATAAAAAAAAAAAAAAAAGAAAAAAAAACGTAACTGTTAAAAAAATTAAGCAAAACTGATTATTCGAGTCCTAAATGTACAAGCTAAAATCATGTCGGATATGAAAACATTTTAGCCTTATATAGGCTGTGCGCAACTTAATATAACGATCTGACGAGGATAACACGCCGCGTCACTCCTTTTCGTTAGTTTTTTGCTACTTAACTCCTTGCCTGTTATTTTACACGTCACTTAAGGTAGTAACAGGTGTAATAATGTCCCAGGTCTTTCCGGATTTGTATACAAAATTCATTACAGTCGATGACCGTCGTTTGACAGAACACAGGTAGACGGGGAAAACATTCAATTTTTATATATTTACTCGTAGTAATAGGTGAAGCTGGGGTAAACAGAAAAAGTACGTCCATGATCCGTTCGATACTGAATATTTACATATGAATATGTTCGTAATCACGATAAAAGTTTTCGTATGTTGTTCGTAATTTAAATACAACAAAATAATTTTGGTGTATCTATGCGATTTTAATGTACGGGGAACTTCGATATGATTTATTTTCTTCTTCCGGATTGTAATCTCTTTCATTTTTCCTCTATTAGGTGTAGCAAGCAGTCCGATAAAGATTAATGTGCAAGATGACAGTATCGGTACCGGAATACTGCGATCGTCGTCTTGCGTGGACTGTACCGATAAAGGTATGATGACACATGATTGTATATTTAAAAATGATCACAGTGTTAAAGATTTTTTAGCGTTTTTTTTTTTTTTTTTTTTTTTTTTCAACAAACTAAAATCCATTCAAAGTAAAATAAAATTATAAAAGTAATTGGTCATAATGTTTAAGGTTTTATTATAAAAAACATCAAAAACCAACAAAAATATTAATTTAAAAAAATGAATGTATCCCCCATATTTTAAAAAAAATAATGACGTAATTAAGGTGTAAAAATCGCTTATATTCCAAATATAACCCCGTTGTGCGTTTGTGTGTGTGTGTGTGTGTTAACAGAGTTATTATTGTCCGCTGGTAAAACTGGTAAGAAGAACAAATTCGTCTACGATGATAATTGACGTGTCTCCGACCGTTAATAATTCTGTTTCTACTGACCCCACATAAGTCCTCCCTCCAAAAATGGCCTAATTCCTATTTTATTATTTACTCTTAGTAAGTTCGGAATCCCTAATTTTTGGACGATAACATATATCAGTTTTACGTCAAGTGTTGCAGCCTTACTGAAATTGTTAGTCAAAACACTTTCTGTAATTTCACTTTTATTTCTCCTTACATTAATATGTATTATTCTATTTATCTGTGATTGTTTGTAGTAGTTCTTCTCTTCAGTACCAATGTTGATTGCATAAAGTTGTTTACTATGTCTCTTCTCAACGCGTTCTCTTGGTGTTGCTTGCCTTCTTTAATTAGGTCGGGTGATGGCATCCCAAACGCAATGAATTTGTTAAACGGATGGATGTCGCTTCTTCCGATTATCTCTGTATCGTTTTCCTATTTTACGCGATTGCCTTTTTGTCATCTGATTATATATATATATATTTTTCATAATGCTTTCCGTCGGTATTGCGTGCTGCCTTCGACTAGGTTGGTTAATAGCATGCCACGAGGCAATGATTTATTTGAACGGTAAAAACTTGGATTTAAAAAAACTTTCTTTTAATCGTACTTTTCCCTCTTCACTTATTCCTTGTGTTGTTTGTATTCAAGTTGGACTGTGCGCTACATCATAGTATTTGTGTGATTCGATTCTCGCCCTTTTCTATTATCATGTTCACTTTCTTTTGTTCATTTGTTTATTTTTGATGTTTCTCTTTCTCCCCTCATCACACGTCTTGCCAACTTGAAATATTATAGTGGAATTATAGTAGCCTCAGAGCGAATGAAGTTCTCTTACGAACATGTTGAATCGACATAATACGAGTATTACGCTGTTTTCGGAAACTTAGCTTAGATTCCTCTAACCTTAACATTCGTGGTTTTTCTTTAATTAATTCCAATCGCAGTGACGGATATGGCGATTCACAGCTATTTTAATCAGATGCGATGTCCCTTTTCTAGCTCACAATATCTATCCTTCTATTTCACCTAATTCGTTTAATCCAAATTTTGTCCGCATTTGATACTTAACAACTCCTCAAAACCATTTAACTTCATATCATCAACTTACATTCCTCCTAACTACGATTTACATAATTTCTCTTTTCGATACTTTATTAATTCCCTTCCTTCTCCTTTTATCATAGGCGGTGATTGGGATGCTTTAGAACGAGCGCTAGCAGCGTAATGCTTTGAAACGTTAACTCGGTGTCTATTTCTGTCGGACTAATAACTTGGTATACAGTACTCGACGCTAAATTGTACGGCATCTTGTATTGTTTACGGCATACTTGCTCTCAGGTAATACTCGTTTGAAGAAAGTCCTAATCTCACGATCGCGGTTGAATAATAATTCGAAGGCAGAAATAAGAGAAACAGACCGAAATAAAAGAAGATCGGAAACGGAAAGGATACAAGAATCGAAGGAAAAGAGATGATGAAGGACGTACTAACAGGAGTAGAGAAATCCATTAGTAAAAATGACGAGTAAAAAGAGAAATCTTCAGCGGCTTTGGAAAAGTATTCAAAAAATATGTGATTAACATCATATATAGAAAGAGAAGTAGAAGGGTAGAGAGGACGAAAATAAGGTATAAGTGAGAAATAGAAAAGCGATGAGAGAAGCGAACTGTGTCCAAAGCGTAGAAGACAGATTGCAATGTAAACGCTTCAAAGAATTAAAGTTGAGAAATCGAGGATGAGGCGAAATATTCTGTTAAGCAGACAGGTAGAAGGAGTTGTTTATTATTTCTGTAGTACAGTCCTGATATCTTTCCAAATCGTCAAAATTAAGTACACGTTTATCAACATAATTGTTCGAAAATTATTTTTATAGTGTATATAACAGATTTTTAAATAACCTTTGTTAAATTAATACAATTTGCAAATTTTAATTATTGAAAATTATTTATAGCATAAAAAATACAGTTTTTCATCTAATATTTAATATTACATTAAGATTTTAAATTCTTCCAATGATGGATAGTGTTATCTGTTCGAAATATTGAAATAACGATTTATTAAAAATGTTCCATATAGAAAATTTTATTACAGATATGAACTGCTTTAAAAGATTTAACTTTTTAATTTATTATATAATTATTGGTTTTTTTTTTTTTTTTTTTTTTTTAGTTTTAGTTTTATTGAATATCGAAGTGTAGAATTTAGGTTTTGTGAATAACAAATAATTTATCTGCAAATACACAGATTTTGCACTATTACAATTTGTAAACAACTATTTTAAAATAAAGCTTTGGTGCTAATTAAATGTAAAATTTCATATTTTCTATGTACCTGTGTGCGCACGCGTGTGCGTGTATGTGTGTATATATATAATTGAATAAAAAAATTTTATATTTTTGTCATTTCTGAATAATTAATGTTTTTTTAGTCTTAACATTTTTTTCCCTGTAAAAGGCTGCCAACATTTCGTATTATATATTGTATTCCCTAACCTAAATAAGAAACGTAATTATTATGCGTAATAATAAAATATTTACATAACTTAAATTTAAGTAATACAATTATCTTTTATGATCTAAAATTTTTAATGATTCGAATTATTTAAACGATTCTTATAATAATAATTCTAAAAATACGAGGATTTTAATTCAAATCATGCTCGTGATTTAAATAATTGCTCGAACAAAACTTTAAGTGATCGTATCAGTGCAATGCGATGCAATTATTGGAATTATCGTACCGCTCGGTAATTCTGATGATCGGATTATGTGAGAATTTTAATTCGAATCACAGTACGTGTCACTAATTCATAGTTACCGAACGGCAAAGTTTAATAGCCGACGTGTAGTATATCTTCTAATATATATATATATATATATATATATATATATAAAAATAAAAAGACCATTAAAATTTGCTAACGGCAATAGACATTAAAAAATTAATGCACTTTGCACAAATTGAATCAGCCGGCAAACACCATCCGGATCGCTTGAATTACTAATAAGCTACACAATAATATATCGGACACGGTGGAACGGTCGCACAAAATCTTCCTGCTGAAACTAATACCGTTTTAGTAATGATAAAATCGGTGTTGCATCCAAATAAAATAAATCGGTTCTGTAAAGGAGTTTATTTCCCAACTGTGTGTATATATGTATATTATTTATCACGAAATTATGGTTGCATCAGAAATACGTGATACCCAACTTATGAAAACAATTTTTAACCAGTATTTTTATTTTATAAAGTCAAATTCTTTTTTTCCCATAACTTTTGCCAAAATGCGTCAATTGATCAATCACGATTAGTTTTTATGGAACAGTTATCTTTTTTGTCTTTTCTTAAATGCTGAGCACCTACTGGACTAATTTTTTTTTTTAAATCCAATGATCTCAATATGACATAAGTCAGGAGTGAATATCAATTATTTGTCCAAGCGTAGACGTACCACAAAATACTGCTTACTAATGTACACACATACAAGCCCGCTTATGTAATACACAAAACATTCATTGGAAAAATGTTCTGTTTGATTTGCCATGCTCTAAATCACTATAAAATTTTCAATTTTGAACTATTTTAAATTACGCACAAAAAATTTTTTAAACAAACGATGTTTATCGCAGTTATGCGCTGTTCGAATCGAATAAAATCTAATCTAATCCTAAAGGTGTACTTTGATCTTCTAATAACCGACGAAGAAAACAAAACTTCCGCCTTAATTTTCCTCGCTAAAAGTTGAGATAACTGTAAAGCAAAAAAGTGCATGAATCATTTGTGAATGATGCTAGAGTCCTTCTATCCTGTGATTCGACCTAATGTATAGTGTTAATAATCGAATGTGCAATTTCGACTACAGTAAAATTGGCAGTTTATTAAATTTTTTAAATCACGCATAAAAAATTTTATTTTGATAATAAAATATTTTGAATTGTTACGAAAAATTTATACCCATAAATATGGGGATTGATACATTAGACGAAAATAGAAAAAATTTTAACGGAAATTGGTTTTTAGTTTACAAATATAATCTTGGATTTTTTGTCTTTTGTTTATTTATAACAAATTTAAAAGTCCTTGTTTTTTTTTTTTAAATATATTTTCCGATTAAACTTCTTAAGCGGAATACATCCCCATCTTTACTTATATTAAATTTATTTAACATTTCACAATTTATAAACAATATTCTTACGATTAATATTTTTATAATTAACAATAAACTTAATAAGATACGGATATTATTGATACCACAACTAGTATGTATATTTTTTGTTTATGTAAAACAGAATATTTTTAGGCTAATTTTGTCCGAACTTCCAAAATACATGATAATGTAGTTCATCTCGAAAAATATCAGTATGTAACATTTTGTTAAAATAAAAATACAAATGATATTAAAAACTTCACACCGATGGCACTGTAAAATAAAATTGTACGTACGATTACTAACGCTTTAAATTATGACGAAAAATCGCTAAACATAGCATGATTGGCCGCTTTCTGTTTCCAAAAAAATAAATAAATAAAAAAAAACAATTTAACATTTTTAAAACTGATATAATTTTTTTTTGATTCCGATAATAACGATTATAAGTTTTTCAAACGGAATAAATTTTTGCAAAAAATTGCCGAAACGAAATTTAGAGGTTGACTAATAGTAATGAAGAGTTTTTTTAAATACGGTCTTAATAATCATTTAAATTCAGGTTTTGCTGCAACAAAAATATATAAAAAAATGAAAATAAAAAAAATGATAGAAACGGTTTTTTTGGCGGAGGGGTTTCTTCACATCGGTTGTATCGTGAACCTGTTTTTGTTCAGTTCAAACTTTGAGAACACTCGCATAATAATAATTATTAATATATTGTTGTATTTTTTTTTTTTTTTTTTAATTACTAATTAAGCAATTAAATTTCGCAGATAATAAGAATACCGCCAATTCTGCAGCAGAATTGTTTGATTGGTCGCAACCTGTAAGTAAACTCAATGACGAACCGTTGGAATTAAGTTGGGATAATACTGGAAATGAAACGGAAGAAAGTGAAAAATGTGATGACGCAGAATCGTATCCAGAAGATTCGGGCAACGAAGAACGGATCGAAAGCATGAAATCAGTATCAAAATTACTAACTTCTAAAGGTATTATTATAATAATATAATATATTTTTGCATTTAAACAAATTTTATTTGAAAAGTATCGGTTGCCGAAATATTACCAATCTCGTATTCAGTTAAGAAAACTATTTAATCCGGCATATTGGTATTCAAGTTTGAATATGCTAAAACAAACCGCCAGAATAATTTACGTCAAAACTCAAAATATGAAAATAGATTGCGTTACACTCAAAGCCGTGTCCCCCCATGGTTGTGGGGTTACTCCCCCCCCCATGAGAATTGAAATAGTTATTTTAAATACACAAAAATCTGAAAAAATCAAAAATTTAAAATAAATATTGATGATTTTTTAGTGTGTCTTACCTTTAAAAGAAAAGAAAAAAAAAAAATGCTCCACATTTTTAGTTACTTCATTAATATCTTAAGGAAAATTTTTATGTCAACAGTACAATTAATAACATATCGCTCATTAAGTACAATAACGTCATAACTCAAAAAACGCTATTTCGCAGAAAACGCAAATTAACATTTACACATTTACTATAATTTGAACGGTGTACACTTTCCAAGAGCAATGCTTATTTTGTCGAGTTTCTTATTTACAAATATGGGGCGTTCTAACCTCTAACTGTACTCATAAAATGCATTCCAACTATACACATAACTCAAATTCGCTATTTTTTGGGTTATGACGTTATTGTATTTAATGAGCGATATGTACTTTTTATTAATGTTCATATGCCGGGTAATTTATTTATGTAAATTATTAATATATAAATCAAAATGATGGAAATTAATAATAGAATGAATATTAGTGAAAAATGTATTGTTATTTATAAAATAAATATGCGAAGAAAATTTTCAACCCTTGCCCCCTTCCTCTCAAAATTCTGGGCACGGGCCTGGTTACACTGTAAATTGTAGCGAATATCTCCATGAATACGTTTTTATATATCGACATCCGAAATAAACATTATCAAATTATTACATATTGAATCTGAAACTATGCTTAAAAATGAAATATCAGACCGATAGTCATAAGAGAATAAATATAAATTACGGGTGAAATTCTGCACTTCTCATAGCCCTGGCCACGCATACATACAATTATTAACTCAAATTTCGAAAACTAATGACTCAGCGTTAAATGCGATGCGCTACGTCTCAGACTTAATCTGCAACGATATTTGTAAAATCTGATGATATCTGTTATGTAAATTTTAACGCTGGATTATTATTAGGCGTTTTTTTTTTTTTTATTATTATAATTATTATATTATTTTATTTTTGTGTTAAAAATTAACTATTAAATTCTTATGACCTTTTAATTGGATTTATTCGTATTTACAAACACTTCCCCTTTTTTAAAAAAATGTGAAGAAGAATTTTAAAAATTATGTTTATGACGCCTTTTAATAAATCATGCTCAAGATGAAAAAATTCAGCGGCCTCTGTCGTTACAGCTGAAAAGTATTAAGGTATTAAATATTTAAAGCTTTCACAGTGATTACTCATATTGTTTTCGAAAATTATTTATTATGATTATTAAGGTATATTTACGAGATTATTATCTCCTCCAATTCACCATATTTGCCAAATTCGTCATCATTAGGATTTACTCTTAGCATGACTATCGATGCTAATTATTTTGCTTTAACTATTGTTACTATGTACTGGTACAATTTAAATTTTATCCCCGTTTACGCATACCCGATCATGTATGTAATATTGGTTAATTTTAAATATGAAAATTTCTTTATTAATTTATTTCTTCAATAAATTCAATAGCGGCATTTCTACTATTTCATCCAAATGGAGTAAAAAATAAACGAATTATGTTATAAACGTGATGATATCTTCGGTACCGAAGTAATAAATATAAAAATAATTAGTTTAATCACAAATGAACGTACGAACTATTATAAAAAAAAAACTCTAAAGAAAAAAGAACTATTTGTTAAGCGCAAAAATCCGTATGCAATCTTTTACTCGCAGTGCTGAAAAATGTTCTAATTTGTATGAAATTTAAAATACCCATTATACAAAATTCATCTGGAACTGGATAAATCAAATTTCACTGTTATTCAGCAGCTTTCTTTCAGTTCAGTGCTTCATAAGAAAAGTGTGGTAATTAAGAACACATTGGTTATATTTTTTAAATTTTATTACGTCATTTATCGGAATTGTAACAAAAAACAAAAAAACATAACGTTTTATGATAGTTTAAAAAAAAAAAGAAGTCAAATATTATCTATATGCATTATAGCAGATAGCGAAGAAAACGTTGAGATTAAAAAGGAAGAAACCGTTATTGGCTTCGATATAATGGCCCAACAACTGAAATTCGTAGCTTGTTTGAAAATTCTAATGGAGGAATTATCTACATTAGCAACTGGTTACGAAGTAGACGGGGGTGAACTTCGCTACCATTTGTATTTGTGGTTAGAAAGAGAAGTTGACGCTCTTCGATATTTGTGTAATTATAGCGCGGGCGACGATTGTTTAGGTAAGTATTTTGTTGTTTTTTTTGGGTTTTTTTTGTTTTTTTTTTTTATTTTAGTGAAATTACAAAGTTTACGTAATTATTAACTACTATATAAAGAACAAAATATATCTAAAAAAAATTAAAAAATCCTTCGCTAATAATTTGAAATGATTTGAATTGGTCAATTTTTAGAAGAATGTGGTATAGAATCATCTTATGAAAGAGAATACTGCAACACACCAACTCCTAAAACACTGTCGGAGAAACCTACGTTGCACGAAATTTTAATTGCGGAAAAATTAGATTTTGAAGCGAAAGTTCAGCGAGCTACGCGTAGAAAAAAGTGGTTAAAAGGTGAACATTTTTTATCTATCTAGATGGATATTTCTTTTTACGATTTACTTCATTTTTGTATATTGTAGTGCTTTTTCCTACCAAACTATATTAATAATATTAAAAAATAAAAAATGTTTGCATTTCATAGAGAATGAAACACTACTACGCACTCTACTTAGTTATTGTAGCTTACATGGTGCCAGCGGTGGTGGTTTGGCATCTGTGCGGATGGAACTTGTACTATTATTGCAAGAACTACAACAAGAGAAAACTCAGCAACAGTTACTTTCGCCTTTACCTTTCCCAACCACGTTACCTTTGCTGTCCGCCAGTGTAGCGTGCAACAAAACAGTTGTTACGGATCCCGTTCGATTTTTACAGGTGCGTTCTAGCAAAAATTGTAAATGCGCTTGTAATAATTTTTATTTTAACTCATTAAAAAATAGACTAAAAATGTTATGTAATTTTGCGTAATAATAGAGTTACTTGATTAGTATAGTAAACATTTACAAATAAAAATTTTAAAATTCTAATAAATTATTACATAACAATCAGATGACGATAGAAAACTATCTTTACAATAAATCCGTGTGCATTTAAATAATTCACGACTGATTCGCAAGTTTTCGTTACAGTTTGAATTAATTGTATCTTAACAATTGGACGCGACTTTTCTACTGAACTTTTAACGACAGCGTCGTTTAGATAAAAAAAAAAGTCGAAATCGATACTGCGGAATCTTACTTTAGACTATATCATAAAATTTCCTACAACGTAATACAAAATAACACTGCCAAGTTTGTGCTAATATTTTGTATCTTTTGAGAATTCTATATTTGTACAATTGTATATGATTAAACCTTTCAGTTGTACATAAATTGCCATAGCGATTAATATCTTATATTAAGATAACATTAACTAAAACATAATTCATTATTGGTGAAGAAATCGGTTCGTAACTATCGGAAGAAGTCATATACATAAAGGAGAAATAATTGTTGTTTTCAGTCTCTTATATTTTGATAAAGTATAGCAAAACAAAAATTAAATTATGCGGAAGAACAGTTGTCAATGAAAATTATAGAGGTATCCCCCTATAGGAAAGCGGCCATCATGCATTAACTAATACCATTTACACAAGATATGATAAATAAACACCGGGAATTTGTAAATAAAACAAGTTTGTGTTACCTTTCGGGTAAATTTATTTAATCTTCTTCAAAATAACTTCCATCTGAAGCAACATATATACGCCAACGCTTGACCCAAACATCCATAAATTTTTGGTAGACCGAAACAGGGATATCTTTCAGCACCTTCGTCGCATTTTATTTTATGGCTTCCAGAGGCTCAAATCTTTTTCCACAAAATGGTAGTTTAAACCGATGGAAGAGAAAAAGGTCACACAGAGCCATATCTGGCGAATACAGTGCCTGCTGGAGGATATTTACGCTTTATTTGATCAAAAAATTGATCACAATCCGATCACAATCCGCGCTTTGTGCGACGGCATATTATCGTGGTGTAAAATCCATATGTTGTCGGCCCTCGAATCCAGTCGTTTTCGGCGCACAGCATCTCTCAAACGTTTCAAAACTGCAAGGTGATACTCCTTGTTGATCGTTTCACCCGATGGCAAGAACTTGTAATGGACAACACCTCGGTAATCGAAGAAAACTGTTAGCATAACCTTAATTTCCTAGCGGCTCTGACGCGATTTTTTCGGTTTCGGCTCGCCCTTGAGACGCCATTCGGATAATCATTGGGCTGTTTGCACATCGTATTCATAGATCTATGTCTCGTCTCCCATAATTATCCGTTTCATGAAGTTTGGATCACCCTCAGAAATCACCTCTTCAGCAATTTTTTTGGATGGTCTTTTTGCAGGAAATTCAACTCTTAAGCCGCGTCGCATGCCTAAAATATCTACAACAATGCGCTGAACGGTTCCATATAAGATGTTGAGATCACTAGCCATCCATCTAAGGCTTACATGACGATTTTCGAGCACAGTTTTCTTTATAATTTCGACATTTTCGTCGGTATTTGATGTGGAAGGACATCCAGAACGAAGTAAGTCTTCAACCACTTCACGCCCTTTTTGGAACTCTTTATACTATTCGTATGTTCTGGTTTTTGATAGAGCGGATTCCCCAAAGGTTTTTTACGTCATTTTCAAGGATTTGGTACAAGAAATTTCATTGAAAACAATATTTAGAGCAAACCCTTTGTTCGATGAAATTATTCATATTAAAATGCGACGAAACACAAGAACTTGTCTGTTATAAACAGGTGACAAACAAATCCTAATGATCCGATCCCTCTCAAATTTGACATAGATGCCAGTATAAGAGCTACCAACTTAAGAGAAAATAAAAAACTGGATCGGTCGAACACAGTTCATTTAAATTGGGAATTCCCGGTACTTATTGATCATAGCGTACATCTCTAAAATTTTTTTATAATTTAACCTGTTGACATATATATACGAGGATCGCCCGGAATTCCCACCCCTAGCGTTGACATAATAATAAACCAAAATTAAATCTGAAACTTGCATTTTGTTCCTTAAACGTTCTACATTTTTCGTACACTTTTGTCACATCTTATAATTAACTCTTTTCAATATTATTCCCTATAAAATTTTCTTTGAAGATTTTAATGACTGGATTTTTAAGCGATTAAGCGTCCTCGTGTTTTTCGCCGGTTAATTGTGCCTGCATAACGGTTTGAAAAATTCCACTTGGAATTGCTGTTACCATTTCGATTTAAGACACCCGATGGCCAGGAAGAATTTCGTTTCGAACGGGACTCACCAAATCTGACATCATAACTGATATTCTTCCGCTACACGCTTTATCCTCCAAAGTGGTCGTAACACAGTAACAAGTTGACGATGATCGCAGAAATACTTCGTGCATTCAAAAAAGCAAATAACAGCACAATCGGGCGGATTTTCTATTAGGTTACTCATTTCAAACACGTATTACAAGCTAATAACGGTACATTGATCAAACTAGTCTCGTTTTAAAGATAAAATTAGCAGCGATAAAATGAAACCTCGCTCGCTCCCCTATCGCTGTTGTAAGACGAGTGATTGCTATCGGAACCTTACTTTCCTAGTGACCTTCGTGTATATATATATATATACATATATATATATATATATACATATACTTTTGAAAATTCCAACATCATTATGCATTAAAGAAATGCAAATAACACACATTCTAGATGAAAAGAAAAAAAGGGGGAGAGGCTAGCAGTTTATGTGGTTTATTAAGAAAACTTTGAATTACATTTGAAAACTAGTCCAATTTTACCAGATTCTTCTTCGACTACGAAGCATTTGCTCGTCATATTGGCCAGATAGATGATAACAATGGGACATAGACTATTTCAGTATTATTAAAAAACTAAAATTATAATTCACTAAAATCAATTTTAAGCTTTTAAACGCCATTTGAAAGAATCGAGGAAACTGTATAATCTTAAAGTTGTGACAATATAAGAAATTATGATTGATCTTGGCACACTTTTATTTATGTGTATACGTATATATATATATATATATATATATATATATAAATAAATTACCATGTTATTCTTTTGTGGGAGGTAAAAAGAAAATCCTGAAACAAAATCTATAATGTTTTACATCAATCAATTAAAACCAATTCTTCCACATGAATTATAAAAGATTAGCATCCAGTGAGTGCACAAGGGGTCTTGTCCTGCCTTAGTGATGTCACAAGGATCATCGAACTATTTTTAATTATACATTGTAATGAATTTAAGGTTCCTCAATGTTATGAATTTCAGGTCCCTCTGTTCGGGCTTCCAACATAGTGAATTGTCTCTCGTGGTCCCTGTTTCTTAATGCTAGTGTAATGAATTGTAAATCCCTGATTGCGGGCGTCAGTTGATATAAATTGACTAGATCTAAGTGATCGTGATGTAGTCGAAATATTCCTTAATATTAATTCTAGCTTCTCGATCTCGCAGTGTCAATTGTTACTACTATTCGATTTCTCTTTCTAATTGCTGTCATTCGCTATGGTTTCTGTTCTCGAAAATAAGCGGCAGTGGCATCTGCCATGCCATTAGATAACTCTTTGACGCATAGAATACGAACGTCTGACTGTAAAGAAGTTAGAAAAATAATAAATAATATAAACTGAATAATCAAGGCTAATCTAATTTGCTCGGTTGAAACGTCTCTCTCCCCCTAGGGGGCTTCATCGCGATTGCGCACCGCCTGTTCAATTAAAAACCCAAACTTAGATAATACGTATATTCGCAAGAAAACTACGAATCCGGTATAAATTGGCGACAAAACCGAAATTGCGCAAGAGTATTTCGCAAAAAAAAAACAACAGTTGCAACTAGAATAAATGCTAAAAGATTACAAAAGCCGTGGCAAAACGACGTTCAAAACGGCATTGTAATGAAAGCTTCGTAGTTAACGACGATATAACGGCTAGAACAACAATTGTATCGCTAACCTATCTACTAATGATATGGTAATAGAACAATTACACGAATTCACTCTCTCTGTCGCTTTATGTGTTATTCCACGCGCGGTAGTTGTTACATGCGCGGGACCTGCACTACCCTAGCTAATAGTTAGTTCTGTTAGCCAAACATAACGCGACTTTTCCTTAATCAATATGAACATACAGACACAGCCACATCTGTCAACCCCGAATATCATCCGGCATTTATCGAATCTCACCAAACGCTAAATCGTGAACACTTACACAATAAAGTATACTTTTGCCGTCCATTAAACTTTACGATCATGATAAAATCTGATACCGATGTTCGACACGTGTATATTAAGTCCTTCTACAGTTGAACCGGAAAATAGCGCTAAATATACAATTACACGCAACCAAAACAAATGATTTTGAATTTTTAAGAAATAGTTGCGCCAGTTCGTACCAATATATATACATATATTTTTTAAGTCACAAATATGGGTAATGTTCCTAACAATTCTATATACAACGTGATTGTGTATACTCAAAACTACACTTGAAACTGATTAGTCCCAAGTGTACATGTCTATACATCGACATCCATATGCATATCGTATGCATGTTGGTTTGCCATTGCCTTCCATGTGACTTTTATATCTACTTAATTTTTATTCGTTGTCATTAGTTTTCGCATGCAAGTCCCCAATGCAGTAATCAAATAATTCTAACCACTCTGCCATCGCGATGATCTATATATACATTAGAGAGAGAAATTAGATTTATTTTTTTTATTTTTCAAACTACCAAAATAAATGCTTAAAAAAAACAACTGATATATTAATCTTTATTTTGTATTGAAATTACGTTATGTAACGATATAATTGACATAAAAAACGTTTTACTGATAAACAACGCAAATCTTTTGTTATCACTGCCTAAGCTTTTATTAAAATGCATGAGACAATATTCTTATCTTACGGGCTTTTTCTTTTTATGTAGAATTTTTTTTTTTTTTATGGCAAAAACTTTCCTTTTAACAGAAACTTACATTAATTATCTACGAATATTAAAGTAAGACGCCTTAAATATCTCGTTAAAGAAGTGTTTATATTTGTCTTTTACGAAACAAAAGTAGTTCAGTGAATTCGTGCTTTTTATGTTACAACTAATCTTTCGATGATATCTCGTTGTTTAATTCGCGTAAAAATGTTCCGCACAATAAAGTCCTGCAGTAGTCATAATGGATACCTCGGATAATTGTGAATGCTAAACTATATTTTTAAACTGTTTTAATTAAACCTTAATCTTGAAATCTCTATAATTTTCTGCTTACGAACTATATTTTCAGGCTCATGGTCACGACATTTTACAAACTATATTGGAAATGAGGACACCGCCAATGTTTAATCGCGTTAACCTATGCGAACTGTTTGTACTTAGAGATCTGGCCGTCGCATTATCATCTTGCATTTACCAATCGTTATGCGACAGTGATCCTACGGGCATAAATAAACAAATTTCAGAACGGTAAATTATTGCAGTTTCTATTTCATTTTTCGTTTTGTAATAAGGATGAAATTTATTCCTTTTAATTATTTCGATTTATTAACAATTGCAGCTATCACTTCGGAGGAATAGAGAATTTATCGTACAGTAATTTGCCTCGTAGTCATTTGATTGCTTCGCAACGAAGACGACGATATAGCAGCGATGAACCTTTACAAGTTACTACACCACCATCAAAGTGGCCTGGTAAAAGGAATATTTAATCATACGTAATAGTTTTATAAACTGTTTCCAGTAAATACTGTATGAATTTTAATTTGAGAAATATGAATAAAAACCTGTAAAAAGAGAAAATAAAGCTTGTCGCTGGTTGCTTTAAGTTTATAACATGCGAGCATTTTAGCATACATTAATACATATTTCGGAGTGATGGATGTTTTAAAATTAATAAATTTCTTGTGTTATTAAAAAACTAAAGAAGCCGTTAAAATTTATAAGATACTTAAATCAGCTGGACGGGGTTAATCTTATTTGGTATTTAGGAAATTTGTCGTGAACAGTTTCCACTTTCAGGGAAGATTAGAATAGTAAAGGCGCAACTAACTAATTCAAGTAACAACGATATTTAAGATGTTTACAACAGCGACGGCAAATAAAAAGCAGTTCGCTCTGACAGCATCACGGTACCTTTAACGCCCCGTCAGTTTTCGGTCGTACCATTTGTTGCTAAACCTGCCAATCAAATATAACTCGCCGATTTGCACCGAATTACAACATAAAATTCTGCGTGCGGGGTACTTCCGTGATGGTTGTCGCGCTTACCGTGCTGCTAAAAGTTTTCCATCACGCCCCGACAATAGTAGTGACCATTCTCGAAAGTCAAGGACTTTTTCACTGGTTAGGAAAATCAGGGAATTCGATTAGAAGAGAATTTATTAGAGAAAAAATACTTGGCCGAACTTCGAAAGATGAAAAGCGAAGTATGACTAAATTAAAATTTCGGAGCATTAGATTTGCGATTAAACTTTTTCTTTTCATGAATTTTACATGAAGTGATTTAAAAAGCGATTTATTATTCTTAATAAATTTATTAATTTTCGTTATCTAAATTTAAATACAATTTTCTCTTAAATCAATTTAATTTTTATTATAAGATATTATTTCCCGCATTTATCATTTTTTTTCTTCCAATCTCCTGGAAAATGATTCAAGAAAGATCTCTATAAAAATGATGTTACGTAAAAATGCAAGCATATTTCGTTATTTATAAATCAAATTAACCGGTGCATTATACTTGTATGTAATACCAAAATTCAATTTAACAACATATTTCATTATCTGTTCGCAGTTTACTGTGATTGTCACACATCGATTCAGTTCGAGCACAGTTTGTAATAAGTGTTGAAAACTTTTTTTGCTGACTTGTTATATAAGTATTCGGAAAAGTAGAAATTAAAGGAAAAGATTTCAAAATAATTTTTTTTTAAATATAGAAAATTTTTTTATGTGTGTGTATATGTGTGTGTGCGCGCGTGTCCCCTTCAAGATATTTCCGCTACCTCCACCGTTTTATAATGCTCTAAAACTTACTATCCGATACAAAGTGCATCTGTTTTAACGAATTTTGTTGAACCTTATCTAGGAATTGAAAACGAAGTCCTTTCAACGAAGTGTTCAATTTTGAAGGCAGAAAAAATTCTGAGTAAACTAAGTATGGGCAATACGGATAGTGAAAAAATTCGGATATTCCTTCAGCGACCAAAAATCGCCAACAAGCAAAACGAGTGATTTTAGTGCATTATCGTAGTACAGCGCTCGGTTTTTATTTCCCCGCAGCTTGAGTTCTTTCGACATCTACCTTCTCTTAAACACATTATAGTTTACGTGTAAAACTCGCTGATATAGTCGATCTTGCGACATGAATTCTCCTCGATAATCAAAGAAAATAACATCAACTTCCAGTTAAACCCGCTAATTCATGCTTTTTTCAATCGGTATAATATTAATACAACTCACTGCGAAATGGTATTTCCCATATCGTAGCTGTAAACCCAAATTGGATCTTTTGTAATGATGGTTTTTATGAAGTTTCCGTCGATATTAGCACAGGTAGGTAACTCACCGCTGATTCTAATACTTTTTTTTCTCTCTAGTTATCGTGACACAATTTTTTTAGAGACGCCATGCATATCAAATTTTTCAGTCAAAATTTCATAGAACGATACTTTTTCAGTAACCTGGTTCACGATCAAACAACACTTTTTATAAATTACTGAACAAAGAGCATTGATGTTTTCGTATTTGCTGATGGGATAGATCATTCCGGTTTTGAATTGTCCTCAGTCCTGACGCTAGACGAAACACTATGAATAATTCATATAGTCCTCAGATCATATTTTGGTGAATCATGTCTTACAGCTATAAGCAGACAACTAATGAGGGAATCACGACACGCTAATTGATCTTACTAAAAGATGTCATTAAACGTCACCCGTTAGAACTGGATAGAAACTATAACTGTGGGCGCGCTTTAACAAAAATCTTTTTTTTTTTTTTTTTTTTTTTGAAATAAACCTCATCTTTAGATTGGTAATTTTCTGATTTACATGTAAAGCTTCGTCAAAATCATGTGTGAAGAAGGTATTAAAATTCACATATCATTAACTTTTTGCTTCAAAACAAAATTTAATGATAAAAAAATTAAAATATACAAACCATTAGATGTAATATGCCAAGCTATGCTGTAATAGTATCGACGGTACGGAATAGGATAAATATTTTTTCTACGAATTAACTTATGAATTAGCAAAGCATAGTTATTTTTTCATTCGAATTTAAAATAATTTCGATAAAAGCAAAAGAACGTGGGTATTCGGTAAATGCCTAAATGAAAAAGCTAGATTTTTAATAAAACTGCACTTCCAATTTTTAAAATATTGTAAAATTTAAATATAAAAACTTTTCATAAAGGATTTTCATCAGTTAGGAATATAATTGAATTGTTTAAGTGGAAAAATTTAAGCTAAAAAAAAAATAAAAAATAATTAAAATTTAGTTATTGTACCAAAGATCCTTTGCATTATATGCGTTTTTTTTTGTTTTTTTTGTTTTTTTTTTGTTTTGTTTTAATTATCCATTCATGACGGAAAAAACATGTTAAATATATTTACAAAAACGTGTTCGATTGCAGGTGTAACAAATTTAAGAGCTTTGCTTGCCAGAGAAAAAGACGAAGATACACCTCGTTTGAATATACTACTATGCGAATGTTTCGTAGCCTCATATATGAGTTTAGTTACGTACGCACTGGCTACTTGTGATTGTCATATTTTATACCGATTAGCTGGCCAACAGTTTACTGAAAAAACCTGGGCCATTCTTTTCGGTGGTGGTGTGAAAAAATTACTAAAAGTTGCTCAACAATCGTCCGCGATGGTAAGTAGAAAACAGTGTGCACTAGGTTTTATTATTCTTTATTATAAATTTCTAGAAATTCCATTACATTACCGAAAATTGATGTAACGAAATAAACTATGTAGTAAGCGAGTGTAATCAAAGTTCGTTCGTTCAGCGTTTTCATAGATAAAAAGTAGTGGGTAATGAAATTATCTTCTTTCATTTTTTGTTCTAGTCCGTTTCGTTCCAAAGCCTTCTCTCGTTCCTTCCGTCAAACCTGCTGTTTAGAACAGTTCCACCGCCTCGGTTTAGCTTATTTTATCTTTATATTTAGTTTTTAACCATCTATGCTTCCTCTTTTGGTTCGAACTGCATTTCACTAATGTCGTTTTCTCCACTTTTTGCCATCGATCCATTACTATTTCGTGCTTTTTTTATATTTTCCGCGACATTTTCAACTTCCATTTCTCTCTCTCTCTCTCTTTCTCTCTCTCTGAAATCCTGATTCTTTCATCTGTTGTAAATCGTTATTTCAATTATTGATCTCTCTATTCACTTTTTCGTCATCTTTGATTTATTCACGTGCTTCTTTGTTAACAACCATGTGCTACTGGCATCTTTCCATTTAAGGCTTACTAGAATTTCTTTATCACATAGGCTGAATCTCATTTTACTTTATTGCTGTCCTAGCCGATTGTACTTGCCCCTGTTTATCTCTTCACGTAGGCTATTTTATAATTCTATAGTTTATAATAGTTTACATAGTTTTACCTATGCATAAAAGTGCGAATATTTGACTATATGAATTATGGTCATTCTTGTTTCCCCTGGTTTTAAAAATACTTTTAACAGGGCCTAAAAAATATACCCTACATCTAGTGATTTATTAAAAAACCTTACTATCATTTTTTTTACTTTTTATGAATTTTAATAATTCTGAACCTTCAAAGTTCGATTTAACACAACTTTTAAGCTAGACTGTTAAAGTCTCCCATGATTATGAGAGAACGATGTACATGCGACACTACTTAAGTCTCCCGACTACGCATTATTCTACGTTCTGGAAATGTGTATAACATTAACAAATCAATAAATTGTCTTTTCTGTAACTTTAAAGTAATTGCCCTAATTTGTATGATATCTTGTGCAATGCTATTTGTTTTTTTTTTTTGTTTTTTTTTTTGATATGTAATAAAGATTTTAATCAAGATCGCAACTTCCCCGCCTCTTCTTCCCCTTCTGTCGTCTCTTTTTATATTGTAATCAGGTACATTAAACTGATGGATCTGTTTTAATCAGGTCTCAGATAAACCACAGATACCGATTTTATTTTTACTAAGTATTTGTTAAATTTATCTTGGATTCTGTAAACGCATCTGCAATTTCATAACATAATCTAAAAACGTTCAGTAATGTGTAATGGTTAATTTATGATGTTCTTGTTGGTTATTGTCATAAATTAGTACAGTTTGTTTCACAGTACAGACGGAAACGAGGTCATCATAAAAGATAGATGGAAAGATGAAATAAATCAATTTTTAAATAATAGACATTTTGAAAAAATAGCAATTAATAAATCAGAATGGGAACGGTTAAGGGATACCTTTGCTCTTCATGGGCCGAGGACATTTTACTTACAAATAATTAATTTTTCGTATAATATCTTAATAATGTATAATTTTCTCAATAAAGGTATTTTGATTTTTTTCTATAGTTGATGCTTACTAATCTTTTACATAATATATATATATACACTGACTAATTTATTTATTTCTTTTTAATTTACTAGTATAACTGTTGTACTTTTAAGTTAAATTATATGTTGTTGTTTTTTTAAGTTATACAACAGAGGTTCTTCTTAAATGAAAGAAATCGTTTTTAGAATACCACCGTAATTAATTGCTTCGTCCTAGTCTGATTATTTTTTTAAATGCAGAAAATTGAAAAAAAAACTACTTTTAATATTATACGTGAATCTTTGTTTTATTCTACGAAGATAAATTCAGCGGATTGAAACAAAGATATTACTTTTAATATAATAGATCATTGAACAAAGTATATAGTTTAATCGACTGTATTTATATATTCAAATAAATAAAAATATAATATTTAATGACTGTTAGGAAATGTAGAAATTAATGTAAAACCGCTTCACACACTACTGTGTGGAAGTGAGTTCCAGATTCTATTTAAATTGCATTACTGATATTTTCGTAATTGGTCTGCATATGTAGACATTATAATGTATTAACTTGTGAAGTGTCCATTTTATACAATAATGGTAGGCAGTAAAATAACTAACTAGCTCCTTCGAAGACATAAAGATTAAATTCAAACAATTTTCGTTTTTTCTTGAAGTATAAATAGATCGCTTAAAATTTTGGCTTATACAATAATGATTTAAAGTTTGCAATAATTAATATTGGTTACTTCAAAAACATTTTTTACTAGCGCGTAACTGATGACAATTATTTTTAAGTATAACACCGATCTAGGAAGTTTATAGGAATATTTTTGTTTTACTTCATTAAAATATCTTTCACTAATCATCTTATGTTTAAATAAAGTGTTAAAACTTTGTAAACCGTCAGTGAATTTCAATTAAATTTAAACGTAATTTTTTGGCACATTGACCTGTTTTTTTTTGTTTTTTTTTTGGTTTTTTTTTGGTTTTTTGAATAAATTATATAAATATTAGAAAGTCTAAAATTACGTAAGTAAAAAAGGCTTAAAACAAATTATAAACGAGGTACATCAATTCTATATTCTGTTAGTCTTCATTTAACAATATTTCTATTTCATATATATATAAATATGATTGTTGTTTTTTGTTTTTTTTACATAATGCTGCGGTAGAATATGTCGGCCAGTTTGGATAAGGAACCCGGCGTGCTGGAAACCGGTGTTTGGACCACAGTAACAAGTCTGACGAAACAACGTGTTCGTTTAAATATGAAAATACTCGGCCAATTTGGCAGTCAAACTAGTACGAGTGTTTCCAATTCCCAAATTAAAGAAAATAAACCGACTTATAGAGAACAATTTGTACCGCCTGAAATGTCGATGGTTTCATACTTTTTAAATAAGGTATAATAAACAAATATTTTACATTAAAAAAATATATATGTATATATTAATGCACAAAAAATTGTTGTTGGAAAGGATGAAGTTTGTTCACGTCGCATTGCCGGCTTTATCATATTTTATGTTTTCCAACTTTTATGGACAGACAATCTTTAAAAAAATCTTTCTTTGTATCTCCTAAATTCTACAAGCAACAAGTTCCTTCCACTGTTGAAGTTTTGTCCTGCATATCTGTCGTTTATACTCTTTATTGAACTGTTTCAAAGTGCTATCAACTCAAAAAGCTGATATTCCACTTGTTATTTCCCCAATTTCTGAGGCTCAGTGCCCTGTAGTAAACCGAATAACTATAGACAATATCATTAAAAATCTCAATAATAGAAAAGCGGCTTCAACTGACAAAATCACAAACAAATTGGTAAAACAACTTAACCTACAACTTGAAGAAATGTTCCTCCTAATCTTCAATAAATGTTTATATTTTCAAGTTTTTCCCAAATGCTGGAAAGCCGCCTTTATTAAACTTCTACCAAAACCGGGAAAGGTACCATCTGACATCACTGCCTACCGCCCAATTTCTTTACTTAGCACTGTAGGTAAGGTCTTTGAGAAAATTGTAAATCAGTTACTTATAGCTGAGATTGACATGCAAAACCTGTTACACTTTAACCAGTTTGGCTTTCGTTCTGGAAGGTCTGCTGAGGGCGCAGTGTATAAATTAGTTCAAGTAATCAGGAACTTTATAAACTCTGGAAATACTGCGGTGGTGTTTTCCTTCGATATTGCTGGAGCATTTGACAACTGCAAATGGTCCGCAATAATTGACATTATGAAAAAGAACAACATCAACCCATTCCTAGTTAACATGATAATTAGCTACCTTTCTGATAGGGTTGCGCACCTTAACATAAACAACTCTAGTAGATCAATGAGTGCATGCTGCGGTGTTCCTCAGGGCTCTGTCCTTGGTCCCACCTTATGGAACATATTATATTCTTCTGTGCATCACAAGATTGAAACATATTGTAAATTCTTTAATAGCAGCTGCTCTCTGATATCCTACGCTGATGACCTCTGCCTGGTGTTTGAGGTCACTAACCACTTTGATTATAAGCAAATGTCTTTAATTATAGAATACTTAAATGAAACAGTCAACTGCCTAGGACTATCCTTCTCTGTTTCCAAATGTTCATACTCTGTGTTTGGCAGCAAAGAAGTAATAGAGAAAATTCACGACCTAAAACTTCTCTCTGATCAGGGCTTGCAACACACAAATTTATTGAAATACCTCGGAATTCTCATAGATAGTAAACTTACTTTTCTGCCCCACCTTAAATATATCAAAACCAAATGCGATTCTCTGTTTAGCAGTATCAGTCGACTGCAACATAACTGTTGGGGTTTACGTTACTCTGAACGAATCGTTTTATACAAGGGTTTAATTCAATCCTTATTTGGCTATGGAGCTGCTACTTACGTTAATCATAAGGTCTTAAAAAATGTCAATAGCTATCAGAGAAGGTTTCTCCTCAACATTGCATCTCTTTATAGAACTACATCTACATCCGCAGCTTGTGTTATCACTGGTATATTTCCTATGGATTTATACATTACAGGCAGGGCTATCACAAGCGAGTATCGGATTCGCAAGGATGTTAAATTGCTCACATCTCTGAACCTAATAAATAATAATTTGGTTGAAACTGTTAATTACAACTCCTCTATATTACTTAAAAAGCAAGTTCTACAGACTATAATTGCTGAATGGCAGAGGAGATGGGTTGCTGATCATACTGGAAGGAAAACCTATTATTTTCTCCCTAGTATTTCAGACAGGCTAAGGATGAGTAAAATTAATATAAATTTCTATAGCGCTCGGGTACTTTCTGGGCATGGAAAGTTTGGTGCCTACCTGTACAGGTTCCGACTTGTCAGCAGCCCAGGCTGTACCTGCTGTTCTCTTAATATTATTGATGACGTTAATCATTTTCTCTTTGATTGCCCCATGTTTAGTTACTTACGTTCCAAGTTCAATATTATAAAAACTAACCCTACCCCCATTAATAGAACAAATCACTACCCCTTACTTAAGTTTGCTGAGGCGGCTTTGAGGCGTAAGTTTCAACTGAGTAATTAAATCATTTCTGTTAAATCCAAACATTTACGAAACCCTATTATTCAGGATTATCTGCTTTCTCTTCACAACTCATCCTAACTTAATTTAACTTAATGTAACTTAATTTAACTTAATGTAATTTTATTTAATTTTATTTAATTAATTTAATTAATTTATTTATAAATTGCAATTCAGTGATAGCCATTAAGTTTTGTTTCATTCAAATCGTTAATTTCTTTTTGATTAAATATTAGTAGCTTATTATAGTTATAGAATTACAATTCTCACGTATGCACTAAATCAAACGTTATCCCAACAACTTTTATTTTCGTACATTACGGCTACTGTATTTTACCTTTCTTATTATTACAGTTAATTTAACTAAGAATGTAATATAGCAATTAAATACTTTAATTTTCTTGGTAATAGTTGGGACTATGTTCTTTATCATCCTGACTAATACCCACAATTTATCTATAAGTACACTTTTGCAAAGGACCTCTCACACACAACTCTTTTTTTTTTTTTTTTTTTTTTTCCGTTTTCATCCTTTCATTAATCCTAGACTGTTAGCTTGAGTTCATAGTTACAATACACACACAGTCCTCTGCACCTTTATACACTTATTTTCTTAATATACGGTTTATTTAAAAAAAAAAAAAAAAAAAAAAAAAAATCTCCTAAATTCTAATGTGAATTTAAAAAATTAGTTTTCATTTTTTTGAAATATTCAAAAAATCATAATTAACATAAATGAAATAAACCAGTTTTCAAATTCAATTCGTACTTCGACTAGGGCATAAAAATTTCTTTTAATTATATGAAAAAAGATTTTTTTTTAAAAAATAAATGTCGAAAACTCAAAATTTATCTTAATTTGCCTAATATAATTAAGTAAAAATCTCTAATGATATGTGTTTAAAAAAAAAAATAGTTTAAAAATGGCTTCAAACCTTATAACCTCTTAGATTCGGATTCACCTATATCAAAGCTAAATATTAGCATTATAACAATTTTAAAAATTTCTCATCAAATAGATATAAAAATTATGAATTAACTGTGAGAAGAAGAAGAGTTGCGCTGAATGTTCTTTCACACCATTACATTAATGCTACAAATAAAAATGAACTTAATTTATAATTCTTTATAGGCACGATTAATATTTCATTATTTAAAACAATATTAACAAATATTTTAATTAAATCTTTTATCGGAATTAAATGCAAGAGTCGAAAAAATCTCTATTTTTGCATATTTGTTATTTCATAGTACTGTTTTTGAGAATATTAAACCAAACGTTGCAGATTCAGTTCTTTTTACCCCCATTTCTCATTTTAATTAATTTACTTTTTTTTATATTTATAAATAACTTTTTAACCGGCAGATAAAATGTCTTAAAATTAATTTGATCAATTGTATTATCTAATTATTATTTATGCTGGTGTACTTAAATTGCAAAGAAATAAAACATGTGTGTTTTTTTATATATATAGTTTATTACTTTTTATTATGACTTTATAATACGCTTCTCTGGTTTTTAATAAAATAAAGTGCTTAACGGATTTAAACATTTGTTTAATTTTTTTTTGTATATCTTTTTTAGCCTACGTTAACGAATGAAACTCAAGAATTAGATTACGATTCAGCTGACAGCGCTGTGTCGGATTTGTCTGAAGGTGAAGAAGATGAAGAAGATGTTTTTGACAGTACACTTGGTGGTTCAGAGTCGAAAGAAAAACGTCGTGGCGTGAAAGAAAATACCGAACATTCTAATCCCTACAGTTATGCTTGGCTCATTATGAGATTGGCTATACTAAAATTAGTGCAAGACCAATTGCAAGATTTTCTTAATGTTGCTGGTGTCGAACTGCAAGGTATTAATAGCATTTCTATTTGATTTTAAGCTTAAAATCTTCTCTTACTTAATAGATTATTTAAATCATAGTCTATTTTATTATTGATCTGCTTCGTCAATTCAGTTTATTTATTTACTTAATTGTTTGGTGTATGTAGTATGCGTGTGAGGAGGGGAGGAGTATTATAATACACTTGTATATTCCTCTGCAGCTGTTTCATCGGATGATGTTCCAATGGAATTTAATAAATATTACCATATTCAGTTGACGTTACACACTTTATCTTTTAACCAATTTAAAATAATTCCTTTCAAATGTTTTATATATGCTCGCAGTTTTTATTACCAATAGTATTTCATTCGCCATAAAATTATACATTATCTTAATTTAACGATTTTTTATGCGACTTTATGAATTTTCAATTCGCATCTTGTATTACATGCATTTTCGTTCACTCTCATTTACCCTCATTAACTCGTACTTTTGTTCGCTGAAACCGATAAATTCATTTGTCTAGTTTTATTTATTTTTACCGAGATCGATAATATTTTTATTTGTTTTACCGATTTTTGCCCAACTTCGAGAAAGTGTTAACTAATAGTATTTTGTCTGGATAAAGTAGGCTTAATAAAAATTCTAATTAACCTTTATGATACTGGGTTGATATTCTTTGCTAATAAACGTAAAAATACAGACGTTTTAATTTTTTTTTTTTTTTTTTTTTCTGTAAATTCGTAGTATCTTATTTACATTATTTTCCCTCTCAGAGCTATCTTTTTGGGGTTTTTTTTTCTTACTTGAAAAATATTATTAAACATTTCGCTGAACTGGCATCTCTGGTCTACCATTCTTGCCGCAGTATATGTTGTTCTTCGTTTACCAAACCCTAATTTTTAAACTATAGTCTGGTTTCTAGCGATTTTTTTTAATTTTTATTTCCACTGTACTTTTTCTTCTACATTTATATAAGTCTTCGATTCTTTATAAATTTCCATATTATGAACATGAACTTTTTTATATCTGGTCCTATTTTTGTGGTATAGTTTAAAAATCATCTTTCTTTATTTCCACGATTTATCGCAAAAGAAACGTTATCAGACGTTAGATTATTAATTTTTTCTAATTTAAATTGCTAATAAAGTATCATCAAAGTGGTATAACTCACTGTAAAATTTCAGACGTCAATGTTTGTTAGCGTTTTGACAAAATTCACTTTAAATTATAGGAAAAAAAAAATATATATATTATTTTAGTTTAAGTATTACAAAAAACCTAACCTTAAATCTTTGTGGCGCAATAATCACAACGATTCGAGTTCGAATTTCGCTTAGAACATCAATTTTATTTATTAATTTATTTATTTTTTAATTTATAATTTCTTTACGTCGTGCATTATTCTTGGTGAGTACATGATTTTACCTCTTTCCACCGCTCTTGTTTTTAGAATTGTTCCGCTTACTCCTATTTGCCGAAATAATTTAAGTGCAAATTTTTTCAGCCTTCCCATTGCTATTTTTACACTCAGTTTTATGATTAAATATTTTTAGAACTACCAGTATGCAGTCCTTTAATTCACGGTGTAATTCGAGTGATAAATCAATGGCAAAAACTATTGCGCGAAGAACTAGATTCAAAAGGGCCACCACCGCCGGATTACGTACCGGGATGTTACGTGGAAAACGTTAGTATGGGTCCGCCTATTATGAAATATCGTTGCTTATTAGAAAAATCAAATACTCCATTCCAGTAAGTATTCTCGCATCTATTCCAATTGATTTCGAACAAATTTTCTTTTGACCTTTACAATAATGTTAATTTGCTTGTAACAGTCTGCGACACGCATCAGCTGCACCAGCTCGACGTTTATGGTCTTTCTTGGTGAGGCAAGAATCGGTACAAGACTTATTTATAAGAAGCATTTTTGGTAAACAGCAGCGACCGTATGGCGGAGGTTCTATTTTGACAAACGACTTTTATGAAGAAAAGAGCAGTCCTGATTCGAAGACCGGCATCAGTCATCATCACCTCCCGGAACCAGTTAAGATAATACATAAAGAACAGGATGCAATATCAGCATTTTGTCTTAATCAGGTATTTTAAAAATTCCTAATTAAATCCGTTTTTCTAAAATTGAACAAGTTTGAAATTTTTGTAATATGATCCCTTAATTGTAAGATTAAAACAGGTGCAAATGAAAAGTTCATACACAAAGGGTGGGCCAAAATGAGCTACACATAGTCTATAATTAACTACGCTTTACTTTTTTAAACGTTTATTCTCAAAAAATGCATATAATATGTAAAGTAAACAACATTTCAGATATTTTTCTGTCTCCATACAAAAAATAAAACATTTTTTCACCAAACTGACAAAAAAAAAAAAAAAAAAAAATTAAAAAAATTAGATACGTAGTAAAAAAAACTTAAGGTTAGATAAAAATTCACGAAAATTAGTAAAAATACTTACAAATTATGAAAAATAAACAACACATTTACTTGTAGTAAAAAAAACTTGGAATTTAGACAAACGCGACTCGAAAAAATTATGATCAGGGTCACAAATAAAATGAATGTCGGAGGGGCTAGTGGACAATAAGGAAGAGGCACGAGAGAAAAACGGAAAAGCGAAGAAGGGAGCAAACTATACCCAAAGCGCATAGAAGGAAAATCAAGAAACCATGGGAAACGAGGAAGAGAAGGCGAAATGGACAAGAAAAAAGAAATTCGGCTTAGGTTTTTAAGTGTTCCTTGTTTGAAAAAAATTGTGTAGCTTTTTTTGACCCACCCTGTGTATGTATGTGTTTGTGTGTGTGTGTATATATACATATATACACTTGAGCAAAAAGACAAAAAGAAACATCACATTTGCGTATTCAATGAGAAATAAACATTAATTTGTAGATGGTGTTTAAAAAAGTTTTATCCTGCAGCGTAAATTGCAGAAGCGTCATAGAAAATTTTAAGTAGAAATTTCAATGATAAAAGACTCTGACCTAAAAGCGGTAGATAATTCATTAGCCAAATGGAATAAACAGCGGTACCAACCATTATTCGCATGAATAAAACTTCACAAGTATTCCGAATAGTTTGTCTGCGGATTTCGCAATATTCTAACTTTGTAATTTAAAAAATTGGAAGTTGTACTTCGAATAAAACAATTCTTGTGACGTGTAGTAGAAAAACAAGATATATATATATACATACGTGTATGGGTTAAAAAAAGTTACCCCCAGAAAAAGAAAAGTAGATAGTTTTATAATAATTTCATAATATTTATTACTGCATGTGTTTTGAAGCAAGCTTTGACAATTTATTTTTATTTTATTTTGCTATAATGTTTGATTTGTTTAATTTTTTACGTTCATTTCATTATTTGTTATTTTGTTTCCCTTTTCATGGGCATTTTCAGTTATGAAAGGTAACCTACAATATTTCTGTGCATTGTATTTCCATGAAGCTGTCATGTTCTCAAAAATTAGAACTGTGAATGATTACAATGTGTAAAGCTGAACACTTTATAATATGACCACTATTGTGTGTCGATTTATCGACAAAATGCACTGTGTGCGAGAATAACCTATGCACGGTATTCATAAATTTACAACTACGTAAAAGTTGAAATCAAATATTCGGAGAAATGAGTGGTTACACACCATAGAACTGAAAGAAGCATTATAGAGTGTTGTAATACTTTAACTGGCTTTTTACAATCTTCAGCAATCTACCTTGATTCTAACTATATTCTTCAATATTCGAGATGTATTATTATATATTTTTTTATTATCATCATTTTTCAATATTTTTTTCATATAAATTAAAAGGTAAATTCTGGGCTAATTGCGATTGCAACTCCACGAGAAAT